>OZ034807.1:57609597-58809597 GCA_964028335.1 Altica lythri | reverse complement strand
ATTCTATTTTTAAAAGTTCATATAATTTCATATAATCCTATAAATGTTGGTATTTCAACATATGTTGATGTACCTCCATTTATACGGAAAACCAAAGGTGTAATTAATATTAAAAATAACGATGTATTTTGTTTTCTTTGGGCTATCTTTGCTGCATTACATCCTGCACCCAAAGACAAAAATGTTTTACGAACATCTTCTTACCCTCATTTTAGTACAGTATTAAAGTATGAGGGAATTAATTTTCCAATTGAATTGAAAGATATTTCTAAATTTGAAAAAATGAATAAATTAAATATTAATGTTTTTACTGTTTTAAATAATGAAGTACTACCTATAGTTTTATCAAAAAATGATTTTTCCATAAAAATTAACTTATTAATGCTTTCGTGTCAGTTGGAAAATTTTGCTGAAGAAGATAATCCTAAAATATTTTATCATTTTGCATTAATTAAAAATTTGGGACGTTTAATAAATAGACAAGTTGGAAATATCAGAAATAAGAAATGGTACTGTGACAGGTGTTTAAATCACTTTATTTCAGAGTCAAACTTAAATAAACATGTTTTAGATTGTAAACTTTTAAACGACACTAAAGTATTATTACCTCAGAAAGGGAAAAATATTTTATCATTCAAAAATTTTAAAAACCAATTAAAAGTACCATTTGTTATATATGCAGACCTAGAAAGTATTTTGACTGATTACGTTGATGTTGGTAAAACAGACAAATCGGAAAAATATCAAAAACATGAAGCATTTAGCATTGCTTACTACTTAAAATGTTCATATAATGATTCGTTGTCAAAATTTGCTTTATACACAGGAAAGGATTGTATAATTTGGTTTGTTAGACAGTTAAAACAAATAGCTATTGAAATTAATACTATTTTTAACAATCCTCTACCTCTAACACCAATGACTTTGGAAGAGAAAAGACATTTTACAAATGCAAGTAATTGTTTTGTTTGTGAAAAGCCTTTTCTCCTGAGTGATAAAAAGTGTGTAGATCATTGTCATTTAACAGGTAAATATCGTGGACCATGTCATAATGCATGTAATTTAAATTTTAAAGATTCTCATAGTATCCCTGTAATTTTTCACAACTTATCTGGTTACGATTCGCATTTTTTAATTAAATCTCTTTGTAGTGAAATACAGGGTAATATAACTTTACTACCTTTTAATAAGGAAAAATATATTTCATTTTCCAAATATATTGAAAATACCAAATTGAATTTTAGATTTTTAGATTCATTTAGATTTATGTCTAGTAGTCTAGATAAACTTTCTTCCTATTTGGATAACAGTCAGAAACAAATAGTTAAAAAATATTTTCCAGATAATTCAAAATTTCAATTAGTAACAAGAAAAGGTATATTTCCTTATGAGTATATAAACTGTTGGGAAAAATTGCAGGATACTTATTTACCAACACGTGATAAATTTTTTAGTAAACTTCAAAATTTAGAGGTCTCTGATAGTGACTATAAGCATGCTTGTAATATATGGAATACATTTAATATAAAAACATTACAAGAGTATGCTGAGCTCTATTTAAAAACGGATGTTTTGCTTTTGGCAGATATTTTTGAAAGTTTTAGAGATCAATGCTTGAAAACGTATCACTTGGACAGTTTACATTATTATACTGCTCCAGGTTTGGCGTTTGATAGTATGTTGAAAATAACTAAAGTAGAATTAAAATTATTTACTGAAGATGAATCTGACATGGCACTTTTTATTGAAAGGGGTAAAAGGGGAGGAATTTCACAATGCAGTAACAGATATGCTAAAGCAAATAATAAATACATGAAATATGGATACAATTCTAATGATGGGGATTCGTATCTCATGTATTTTGATGTAGTTAATCTATATGGTGCTGCAATGTGTTGTTCCCTACCTTATGGAGGTTTTAAATGGGTAGATGATTTAGATATTTATAACGAAGACTTTATGAACATTTCAGAAGACAATCATTACGGTTACATTTTAGAAGTTGACATTGAATACCCTAAACATTTATTTGAAAGCCACAAAGACTTACCACTCCTTCCAGAACATTTAGTGCCACCGGTGTCAAATTCAGAAATTCCAAAATTATTAACTACATTTTATAAAAAAGAAAGATATGTAATTCATTATTTGAATCTACAACAAGCTGTAAAATTGGGTGTAAAGATAACCAAAATTCATAGAATTTTAAAATTTAAACAATCAAAATGGTTAAAATTTTTTATAGATTTAAATACTGAATTGAGAAAACAAAGCAAAAATGAATTCGAAAAAGATTTTTATAAACTAATGAATAATTCACCTTTCGGCAAAACTATTGAAAACGTAAGAAAATATAGAGATGTTAAATTGGTTACTAAATGGGAAGGAAGGTTTGGTGCAAATTACTACATATCTCAACCAAACTTTCACAGTTGTGAAGTATTTGATAGAGATATGGTTTTAATTGAAATAAAAAAATTAAAAATTGTATTTAATAAACCTATTTTTGTTGGTATGGCAATATTAGATATTTCAAAAACATTCTTATACAATTTTCACTATAATTACATTATACCAAAATTTCATAATAACTCAAAACTTTTATATTGTGATACAGATTCCGTGATATACCAATTCTTTGATGATGACATATACCAACACATAAAAAATGATAGTCATATATGTTTGATACATCTGACTATCCTGAAAAAAATATTTTTGATATCCAACAAAAAAATAAAAAGGTATAAGGATTAATGAAAGATGAAAATCATGGTCAAATTATGTTGGAATTTGTGGGATTAAGATCAAAAATGTATTGCATAAAATTAGAAGTTGATGAAGAAATCCGAAACAAAAAAATTAAAGAAAAAGAATTGGAACGGTTTAATCAAAATTATATTCAAAATTTTATATCTAATCTTGGTATAATCAAAAAGGCAAAGGGTATTCAATCATCAGCATTACGTTTAATTTCGTTTGATGACTATTATAATTGTCTGTTTTATCAAACTGAATACATAGTTGATCAAAATATAATCAAATCAAAAAAACATAATGTTTTTACCCTTCGTGAAAATAAATTGGCATTAAATCCTCATGATGACAAAAGAATCGTTTTGTATACTACACCTGATACATTACCATGGGGATTTCATGATTACAATAAAAAAAAAATTGATAATCTTTTTTGATTTATTTATTCTGCTATGGTATTTTATCAGCAGTAATGTGAAAAGAAGTAAAAACAAATTAAAAAAAAATTGTAAGAAAAAAAAAACTCTCTGTGTTTATATTTTAGAACACAGACATTGAATTAATACAGATTAAATGGAATAATGTTTTTATTGATCAAGAACGATTTAAAAAACTTTATAAATCAGAGATGAGAACCATAATTCCGATTCAAAAAACACCGTTACTATATAATAAGAACAAGGGTTATGGAAGTCTATGGTGCGGAGACTGCGTTAAAATTTTCTGTTTTTGTAAAGAATCCATTAGACGAAATAATGTATTAATAAAACGAAAACTTTCTAAAGATGACACTTCTTACAATCAAAAAATGTATGGAACAATATGGTGTAGCTCTTGTAAAAAACATTTTTGCTTCTGTGAAATATCTGTAGATATTCACCTAAATCCAAATTCACTTTACTGTATTTACTATTTTTCCATTTTTCAAAGTTTTTGTTAAAATATAAGGACCTTTAAATTTATTACTCATTTTGCCAGCTCGTGTTTCTATCTTTCTATAAACTTGTGAACCTAATTTAGGTCTTTTAAAAGTTTTCTTTTTATTTATTCTCTTGAGTGTTTTTTCTTTTGTTTTTAGTGATTTTTCATGAATATCTGTATATAATGCTTGTGTATTATTCTGATGAGTATTAACATATTGTGTATAAGCTTGAGCAGGTATTAGAGCCATTGGATCGCGACTCTCTGTATGTCCTAAAATTAACTCATGGGGAGTATATCCTGTACTAGAATGAATAGTACTATTATAAGCAATAAGAGCATAAGGCATTAACGAAATTATATCTGCATTTGAATCTTTTTCTTTTAATAAGCGTAAATGTTCAGCGAAAGTAGAATGAAATCTTTCTACAGGTGAATTTGACTCATGATGATACGGGGTTGTGAAATGAATATTTATTTTATGTGAACGAAGAAGTTCTTTTACAACGTCGTTCTTGAATTCTGTTCCTTCATCACAAACAATTTGTTTAGGAACGCCAAAAAATGTAAAGAAATGAACAAGTTGTTGACATGCTGATATACTAGTTCCGAAATATGGTAACGCTTGTCCGTATTTTGAACATTTATCCAATATAGTTAAAAATCTATTAGTTCCAACCTTAAAAGTGTCAATATGCAAAATTTCAAATGGTTTTGATGGTGTTTCCGTTAAAACCAAGGGTTCATTTGGTGGTTTCCTGTTATATTTACTTCTTTGGCAAATTTCACAATTATTAATAAAATTAGTTACATCTGTTTTCATTGTTTTCCAATAATAATTTAATTTAAGTGATTTTAATGTTTCTTCAATTCCTCTATGATTAGTTTTTCCTTCGTGTTTATATTTGATTAACATTAACCGTTCTTCTGGTAATACATTGTTTACTAACTTTGTACATTCCACTAATTTTATTTTAGTAAAATGCTTACTCCAAACTTCCTGAAAAATAGGTCGTAATTCTTTTGATAAGAAATATACATACAATTTATTCTTTGATGCATTTTCTTTTAGAAATTCCAGTATAATATTTGCGTCAGCTGGAATTGTTACTTTTATTATTTTATGGTCATCAAATGTTTTGAGGTCTCTTTTAAGATAAGATAAATACGGTGCCTTTTTAACTATCAATTGAAGAGGTTTATTGTTTATAATATCATCTAAAAGTGTAATTTGTGCATTTTGTGATGAATCACTACTATGAGCCGTATCTGTTTCAGAGTTGTTATCTATTTCAATGTTTTCATTTTGAATTATCTCTTTGTTTCTTTCAAAACGTGCTTGATTCGAGGTTGATGGTTCATTTTCAATATCTCTTAAAGTTTCACTTACAATTTCATTATTAATTTCATCAAAATTAAATTGTCTTAAAAATTCGTCAATATCAATATCTATATCTCCGGGGTTGTTTACATTAGATTGTGTTTCTAGAGTATTGAGATTAATTCGAGATAATGGATCAGCAATATTATTCTTTCCTGGTTTATATCTTATAGTATAGTTAAATTCTTCTAATTTTAAACGCCAACGAATTAATTTAGAATTCGGTTCTTTTAAGTTAAATAACCATACAAGAGGACGATGGTGTGTTTGTATTTCAAATTTTCTTCCATATAAATAAGTTTAATCTTAATTTTAATTTTATTTTAGTCTTATTTACTTTTATTTAACTATTTTATTTTTTTTTCTCTTTTTATAATTATATACAATGCTCATCCAAATCTTCCTTAATCTTCTATTAATGTTATCTATTTCAAAATAATTTATATCATCTTCTTTATATGTTTTATGTTTAAACTTCTTTTTATTCTTATAATTGTAATTCAAATTAGTTTTATGTTTAATTTTATTGTCATTATCATAATCTAATCTATTTTTATATTTCGTATCACCCTTATATACTTTATTTTCACATTTTGCTTCTTCATTTCTAAGTTCATACTCATTTTTGTTCATTACTTCTTTAAAAATATTTTTCATTTCATTTTTAAACGCTTCTATATTTTTATTCATTTCTTCTTTAACTCCATGTAAATCTGATCTTATTAATTCAATTTGCTCAGTCATGTCTTTTTTCATAGAATCCATATTTACATTTATTGCTTCTGTATTTTTGTCTTGTTTTTCTTCTATTAGTTCAATATTTAATGGTTTGGAGATGCTTAATTTACTTGGATTTTCGCTATTGTTTGTAAATATAGTCAATGCGTATGAATCTTTAATGTCTACTAAACATGTGGGTATTTCGTTTGTACCTGATTTAAAATAATTTAATATACCTGTACCATTAACATGATTAACTGGAATTTACACTTTTTGAGAAGTTCTTGTAGGAATGATTATATCTAATATGGGCAATATGGGCATATTAGAACTTACAGTTTCTTTAGTTTTGGTTTAAAATGGTATAAAGGGAATGTAGCATTTGAAGTTTCTAGAGAAAATGTTTTAAAATTAATATTTGCACCAATATGTCTTAAAAAGTCGTATCCTAATAATCCATCAAAATTAGGAGAGAAATCGAATAGATAGAATTTATGGAAAGTTTTATTGTTGAACGAGGGGAATATAGGAATATTTATAGTTCCTGTATGATAGGAAGTAGCATGGGGTGTTTTTACTGAAAATTTTTCATTTTAGTAGATTTATATCTACTATTCAGCTGGTTCGCAAGTCACGACTTCGGGAAAATTTCACTACAGTTTTTCGTTTTGGGCCCCCCTGACCTCAAAAACACCTTCCGCTCAAAAGTTTATATATATATATATATATATATATATATATATATATATATATATATATATATATGTATGTATGTATAGTTCCGATATAACGAAATCTGTGGACACGATAGCGGTCGCATTTCTTAACGGATCGAAATGAAATTTGGTACAAAAATCAATCGTCCAAAAATCTCGGTCGAGTTCGTTAATGGGCCAAATCGGTAAGGCCGTTTGGGCGTGACATTAAATCAAAATGGAAAAAAATTCGTAACTTTTTTACTTCACCCTGTACAAAAAAATGTTAGAGGACTTTTTTGTTTGTCTTAAAGAGACCTACAACTTTTATCTAAAACATTTTTTTCTAAAACGTATACTTTTAATATATTCAATTAATATAAATCTACTGATGCGCCTGGCTTACCAAGGGCCATTTTTTAATATATTTTTTATAATTTTCAAAAGCTAGATTCGGTCTGATAAAACTTTGACCTGACCCTGTGTCTATTAAAAATGTAGCATTTAATTCAGGAATAATGATTTTTGGTAATGAAGAGCATGAGACATTATTAAAACTTATCTTTTTCGTTTGATTTGGGAGGCAATTTCTTGAAAATTTTCATCGGAATTACTTTCATGATTTTCTTGGTTCATTTGATTATCATTATCGACTGGTTTTACAACTTGATTAAATAATTGTGCATTGGAAGAATTTTGATTATTTCTAAAAACATTACTTCCTCGGAATAAGACGGTATTTCCAGAAGAAGTGTCCATTGGTTCTGGAGGTGGAAAATTTCTGGTTCTAGATTGGAATGATCGATTCTGATTAAAAGAATTAGGCTGATTAAAGCGATTAGGGTTGTATTGATGTGAACGATTTTGATTAAAGTTATTTTGATTGAAGACATCTGGTCTATGATTATTATTAAATGGTCTTGGAAATTGAGATGAATTTCTTGAATTATAATAGTTTGGTCTTCTATCTGAAAACTGTTGATTATTTTGGAAATAAGATGTTTGAGGTCTATTAAAATGATTTGAGTTTGACTGTGCTGGAATATTTCTAACATTTTGTGATTTAAAATGATTATTTGTTCTTTGATTATTATTACTTCGATTTTTAAAATTAAGAAAATTCTCTTCTTCTTTTGCGAATGACATAGCTTGTTCAACTGAATTGGGATTCTTTAATCTAACAACTAATTGCATGTGGTAATTTAAGCCATTGATAAATGTTTTGAGACATAAATCTTCGTATTGCTCGATTTTTAATAATTTTACATTTTGTGGGTCATCTGACATATTTATTTTTGAACAAAGAAGACTACGCGCATCTTGGATTCTAAGTCCGAAATCTTGAGGAGATTCATTTCTTTCAGGACGCATAGAAATAATATCTTGAATAATACAGTCAATTTATCTTTTATCAGAAAAAGTTACTAATAATGAATCTTTTACACTAGCCCACGTATCTAATTCTGTACGCGAAGCAATTAAATCAGCTGCCCTACCGGTTAATTTACCAATAATTGTATCAAACAAACATATGTTTATAGCTGCTGTAGGATCATTACGATTCCTATGATTATTTAAAAAATTTTCACATGATTTAATAAATCTATTAATTTGTTTTGGATTACCATCAAAATTTGGTATATTATCTGCTTGATATTTTAATAATTGTATATTTGTTTGTGCCATTTCTTCTTCTTCTTGTAAAGTTAAATTAATTAATCTTTCTATAATATTTTCTACAATACTTTCGGTTCCCAGTGTGGAAATAAAAATAATAACACTATATAAAGCAGAACATAAAAAGGATTCACTTACATGAAAATTAGCAATTTCATACTTCTTTACTATGGATTCTGGACGATTCTTGTTCCTTGATCCTCACCAATAGGCTTATGAACGATGCTAGTTCTATCCCTGGTCAATGGAGTCAACAGATCTTGAATTTTTCGAAAATAATTTTGTAGGTCTTCTTCGACTAACTGATAACACAGAAAATTGTCCGAAAGTCCGACACGATGCGTAATTCGTTCAATTTCTTGAAAATGTTAAAGTTAATTCACTGAGACCAATGTAGGTAGGTATAGTAGTGCTATAGTTATGGATAATGCAACATATCACAGTAGGCAATTAAATAAAATTCTAGATCAAGCGATACGAAAATGACAAAACAGATTTACTTATATGACGATATTTATTTCCAGATAAATAATACTAAGAAGGATTTAGTGGACACTTTAAAAGTTTTGCATTGAAAAAAGAATTCTTTGGTGATAAATATTACTGTGTATTTAACCGAATCGTACATATGTGGCATCAACTTAAGTCAAGAGTTCGAAGAAATAATACTTCGCCACATTTAAACTGAATCTGTCTTGTATCTAATTGAAACGGAACATTGATGCGAATAGTTGGAAACATACGGTCTCACATAAGTCACATATCATGAAAGCTGAAAATTCATATGTTCCAGTTATATTCCCTATAACCGCTGACGTAGCATATTGTTTTGTTGCTTATCAATTGTTATAAATAGCAGTCATATTGTAATCTTAAAAGAGTTCATAGTTGTCATTCATACTGAATAAACTTTCAAACAGATTTAAATTGTAATTTTTTGAAAATAAAATTTTTTAAAAAACAATTTTCGTGTATCGAAAAGTTAACTGGCGCAGTCAGTAGGATCTAGTGAAACGGGCATTAGTAAAAATCTTCGTTTCGTTTTAACGATTAATTGACTACTAAGTATATTGTAATGTACAATTAAGTTAACATATATAAATTTTGTAGGTACTTACACTAAGTGAAGATGACGATAAAAGCCATATGCTCAAAGAAAATCATATTTTAGGAGGACAATGCCACCAAAACATTGAAGTTAATAGAAAACAGCACAGATAAGTTTAAAAACATAATTAAAAACATTAAAAACAGATTTTTTAAAAAACATACTAAAACTGATCTACATTTTATAATTTTAGGTGGTGTGTAAAGCCGAAATCAGCTCAGTCAGGAAACTAAAGTTAAAAATGTCTATAATGGTCATTAGTTTAAAAAAGTTTTTTTGAAGATAAAAAAGTTTTTTGTATATACTATTAGAGTGTTATTGCAGAAATTTCTTCAGAATGAACCAAATGATATTATACTGTTGAGATTTAGGAAAAGAAGAAGCCCTATAACCTAACTTCGCTATAAACGATTGAATGTTTAACGGATTTCAAAACTTTACTTATAAAATTGAATGAAAATAAAAAATCTTGTAATTATTATAATGTGAAACAAAGTTATGAATCTTATATACTAAAGAAATAGTGTACAGTGAAACAGTGAGAAATGTTCATTAAATATAAAAAGTAAAACACAGAAAGTTCTTTGTAGCGTGTTTAAAAAACTTTAATAATAAAAATCCTTTTTTATAATTCTTACTTATTACCGCCCTGTATTCTCGACTTATTAGATGCTATTACAATCCTAACGTTTTTGTTGCTATGCAGGGTTAAATTTTTCAGTTGTACCGTTGTGGAGAAACATCCGCACCAACAAGTAGATCTTATGACATAATCGTCCAATCAAATTTCACGCTCCTATCATATGACTGTCACGGGTCAAAATGTACTATAGTAACTAACGAAATTGCTTACCTTAATTTGTTATCATTGTAGTGTTTATTCAAGTAAGAAATCGGTTGATTTAAGTCGTTTATAGTTAGTTATCAATTTATAAATATATTCAGTAGTTGCTAAAATCGATTTTATTTGTTATTATGGTTTGAATTATTGACATTTCCTTTACATCTGTCTTGTAAGCGCAACTTCGTTCTTTTGTCAATAGTCCGACGGTAGTGTATTGCAGCCAATGATCAGTCGCATTTTTAACTTTATTGTTAGTATCAAAAATAAATAGGGAAACTAAGTAATGTTGGGTTATTTATTGTTAGTTAATTAAAATAATAAGATTAAATGTATCGGATAACCTCTGTTTGTTCATGAGTGGCTGGCTGAATTAATCATGGTTATTGTCAGTATCGTAGTAGAGGCCATCATGTTTCGTACTGAAGTGTGTCAAAAAGTGAAGTTTGATAACCGAGGACGCTCTTTCCTTTTGACTTCTGTCTCTCGTAGTGAACGCGTGTTAATTAGAAAATTTTTGGGAACTTGATTGCATCTCTGTACATCGGGGGCGACGTAGGTTGGATTTGTGTAATTAAGTTCCATCTGTCTCCATCGAAAACTGTGTAGAAGGTATTTTGCTGGATTTTGGTGAATTTGTTGGAGATTTCGGCTTGTCCGGATTTTTATTGAGATTTTCTATTGGTAAGTAAGTCATGCTTCAGTATCCATGTGATTATTTGATCTTTATGTTCCTTTTTGTCCCTTATGAAACAGACAGTAGCGGGGTCTGGTATTTTTGGAACCTTTCCTTTTTTTTTGGATAACCATCGTGGTTGGAGATTGTACGACATTGCATTTAGCAGCGAGGAAATTGTTTTCTTACCCAACTATCAATTGGGATATCGTCTCACGAAAATAAGAACCCTATTTTGTTTTAAATAGGTAAGTTATATAATTACGTTTTAATAATTTAATGACGCCATATAATCAATTTTGGTTAAAAATTCCTCTTTTATATGAATATTTCTTTTGTATCGTCCACAGGGTTTTATTTTGTTTAACTGGACTCCTTTTTAGTTTTTTTACTATCGAAATTGATTTTTGTACTATTACGAATTAATTTTATGTGAATTTTGATTTAAAGTTTTAGTTATAATTTTTGTAAGGACTAGCCAGTAAAAATTAAGTTTGTTAAGCACATTTTGATTATTAGTTTTGACCATTAATTATAAATTCAGGAAAATCAGCTTCTAAAATGTTGTAAAATTCATTTAAATTCACTTTTATTCTTTCATTGTTATACAAGTATCAGTCAATGTGTTTAATTGTATTTAAGTCAGTAAAGTAGAGTAGTGTAATTAATTCAGATTAATTCAAGGAGTCATTCAAATCGTTTTAACCGAATGTTAATGCTTAATTACGATTTTAGGGTTTTTAGTTACCGGCTACATTTTTGGTTACGGGCATAAGTCCCTGAGTCAGGCAGAATTCTGGTTGCTGACCTAATACTTGGTACGAGCTTTGGTTATTGTGTTTGGAGCAAGCCTTTTGGTTTTGGATAAGGCTTAAATTTTGGAACTGACCCAAGTATTGGTGAAGCCTAGGACTGCGGCAAATCATTAAACTACAGATAAGCTATATAAGTTTAAGTCGGACTTAGTTTTATTTAAGGCTATTTCTCTTAGATTTATTTTGTTGTGTTGCGTGTGATCACACATTTTGATTAATTTCCTTCTTTTTTTTTTTTAATATTGTTCGCATATTTTTTTTTTAACTATTTTTATATATCGATAGCGTTGTCAAGCACGAGGCTCGACAATTTTGTAATTATCAATATTGTTCATTAAAGAAGAGTCTAGTTGACATTTTAGTTTTATTTAGCTCACTCATCGTCATTTTCAGTTGTTGTGAAATTTAATTAGAACCGTTAAATATTCTAAATTTACTTGATAATCTCCAGTGGGTGAGGTAGTGCCTGGAACATCAGGGGTTTCCGATTTTAACCGTCTAAATCGGTGGCGCGACTCACTAGTATTTGTTACTTACCTCTACGGCTGAGCTGGGCACTAATTTGCCAGTAGAGAGACCACTACCGAACTCAGCTGGAGTTGTATTTCTTTTAGTTCAATTTCTTTATTTTTCTAAATTTGATTTTTGTTTTTAAACTCATTAAAATACGTGGCAAATTTTTGGCGCCCAACGTGGGGCGCCAAAATTTTCCGACCGGGCCATTGGTTGTTGAGTGCCCGGTGGAAAAACCATTTGTTGGGATTTATTGAGGGAATTTTCAGTCTGTTTGGCAGGAACTTAGGTTTTGTAAACTTATGGTATCTTTCGTTATTTGGATTCAAACCTTGTCAACACGACCATCGTTGACCCTTTTGTGCCTTGTGGCTGGAGGCCTTAGAATTTCACCACCCGAGGATACTCCAGGCGGAGTGGGTAGGAGTCCCCTAACCTTAACACTACAGGATTCGGAATTTCTGTTATCTGTTTTCCATCGTATCTTGTTTCTAGTCTCCGAATCCATATTATCTTACGTTACTTCCATCAGTAATTGTATTGTGTGCTTCCATCAGCATTTCTAGTATGCTACCGTCTCTTTCCTCCTCCCAAGTATTTTTTTTTGTGTTTATTGATCACTGCGTTACCCTATTTGTGTCTGGAGCGAGGATAAGGCATACCGTACCTGTAGTTTGTACCCTATGAGTTTATAGTTTAGGGGTAATGTTGTCGTTGGGTTTGTGTTGTGGTTATTAGTCCAGTTTAGTTTGGATGATAGTCTTGGTTAGGTTTTAGTGTCCTTTTTGCGGTTTTGTACTAGGAGTACGTTAGGACAGTTAATTTTGTTATTTTGTTAGTCCCTAGGTTGTTAGGGAATTACGTTAGTTGGGGGGGTTTCTTTTTTTTTCTGTGGTTTTTAGTCTGGGGTGAACTTTATCACCCTGGGTCCCTTCAGGTCCCGGGCTTCGGCCCAAAATGTCCCTCCGTGTTACTTTGCTTTATGGCCTTAGGCTCCGGTGGGTGCTGGGGCTGCACGGGGTGTCGCCTTAAGTGGAACCGCATTGGTTACGCTCCGTCAGTGGGAGGTGGATTGCTCGCCGGCAGGGACCCGAGGGAAAACTGTCACTATGCGGGGGTTCACTACTGTTGTCAGAGTCAGATGACCTTGCGGGGCCTCCCGTGGAAGTCTCAGCAGTACCGGAATCTTTGATACCTTTTAACTTGTCCCTTTGTTATTCACCGGCGGAGGTCCGGAAGTGGGTGTGGATTGTGTTCGTTGGCTGCTGGGTGAGAGGGCTTTGTACACTGTATGGTGTGAGGTCCAGGGGTGTGTAACCATGACGCGTTTAACATCCTTCGCGAGGTCGCCCCTGGAAGTGTGCATTGCTTCCGCTTACCTAAGCGGACTTCGAATGCAGTCCTCCGAAATGGAAGGACCGATGTCGTTTTAGTTTGGTGCAGCTTTATTGCACTGGGTGCATTTGTTCCCGAGTATTACTCAAAATTTTTGTTTTTTTTTTTTTCCTTTCTTTTTTTTGGGTTTTGTGGTGTAGTTAGTTCGTATTTTCTCACGAAATGGTATATGGCGTTGTATTGGCTTGGCTGCTACAGTAATTTGTCGTTAGCTATCGTATGGGTTTGTTGTCCCTTTCATTGTGACTGTTTGCTCATTTAGCACTATTGCGTTATCGTCGAAAATCTTTGGTAGATTTTCTCCTTTCTTAGGGGAGGGGATGTTGTCACGGGTCAAAATGTACTATAGTAACTAACGAAATTGCTTACCTTAATTTGTTATCATTGTAGTGTTTATTCAAGTAAGAAATCGGTTGATTTAAGTCGTTTATAGTTAGTTATCAATTTATAAATATATTCAGTAGTTGCTAAAATCGATTTTATTTGTTATTATGGTTTGAATTATTGACATTTCCTTTACATCTGTCTTGTAAGCGCAACTTCGTTCTTTTGTCAATAGTCCGACGGTAGTGTATTGCAGCCAATGATCAGTCGCATTTTTAACTTTATTGTTAGTATCAAAAATAAATAGGGAAACTAAGTAATGTTGGGTTATTTATTGTTAGTTAATTAAAATAATAAGATTAAATGTATCGGATAACCTCTGTTTGTTCATGAGTGGCTGGCTGAATTAATCATGGTTATTGTCAGTATCGTAGTAGAGGCCATCATGTTTCGTACTGAAGTGTGTCAAAAAGTGAAGTTTGATAACCGAGGACGCTCTTTCCTTTTGACTTCTGTCTCTCGTAGTGAACGCGTGTTAATTAGAAAATTTTTGGGAACTTGATTGCATCTCTGTACATCGGGGGCGACGTAGGTTGGATTTGTGTAATTAAGTTCCATCTGTCTCCATCGAAAACTGTGTAGAAGGTATTTTGCTGGATTTTGGTGAATTTGTTGGAGATTTCGGCTTGTCCGGATTTTTATTGAGATTTTCTATTGGTAAGTAAGTCATGCTTCAGTATCCATGTGATTATTTGATCTTTATGTTCCTTTTTGTCCCTTATGAAACAGACAGTAGCGGGGTCTGGTATTTTTGGAACCTTTCCTTTTTTTTTGGATAACCATCGTGGTTGGAGATTGTACGACATTGCATTTAGCAGCGAGGAAATTGTTTTCTTACCCAACTATCAATTGGGATATCGTCTCACGAAAATAAGAACCCTATTTTGTTTTAAATAGGTAAGTTATATAATTACGTTTTAATAATTTAATGACGCCATATAATCAATTTTGGTTAAAAATTCCTATTTTATATGAATATTTCTTTTGTATCGTCCACAGGGTTTTATTTTGTTTAACTGGACTCCTTTTTAGTTTTTTTACTATCGAAATTGATTTTTGTACTATTACGAATTAATTTTATGTGAATTTTGATTTAAAGTTTTAGTTATAATTTTTGTAAGGACTAGCCAGTAAAAATTAAGTTTGTTAAGCACATTTTGATTATTAGTTTTGACCATTAATTATAAATTCAGGAAAATCAGCTTCTAAAATGTTGTAAAATTCATTTAAATTCACTTTTATTCTTTCATTGTTATACAAGTATCAGTCAATGTGTTTAATTGTATTTAAGTCAGTAAAGTAGAGTAGTGTAATTAATTCAGATTAATTCAAGGAGTCATTCAAATCGTTTTAACCGAATGTTAATGCTTAATTACGATTTTAGGGTTTTTAGTTACCGGCTACATTTTTGGTTACGGGCATAAGTCCCTGAGTCAGGCAGAATTCTGGTTGCTGACCTAATACTTGGTACGAGCTTTGGTTATTGTGTTTGGAGCAAGCCTTTTGGTTTTGGATAAGGCTTAAATTTTGGAACTGACCCAAGTATTGGTGAAGCCTAGGACTGCGGCAAATCATTAAACTACAGATAAGCTATATAAGTTTAAGTCGGACTTAGTTTTATTTAAGGCTATTTCTCTTAGATTTATTTTGTTGTGTTGCGTGTGATCACACATTTTGATTAATTTCCTTCTTTTTTTTTTTTAATATTGTTCGCATATTTTTTTTTTAACTATTTTTATATATCGATAGCGTTGTCAAGCACGAGGCTCGACAATTTTGTAATTATCAATATTGTTCATTAAAGAAGAGTCTAGTTGACATTTTAGTTTTATTTAGCTCACTCATCGTCATTTTCAGTTGTTGTGAAATTTAATTAGAACCGTTAAATATTCTAAATTTACTTGATAATCTCCAGTGGGTGAGGTAGTGCCTGGAACATCAGGGGTTTCCGATTTTAACCGTCTAAATCGGTGGCGCGACTCACTAGTATTTGTTACTTACCTCTACGGCTGAGCTGGGCACTAATTTGCCAGTAGAGAGACCACTACCGAACTCAGCTGGAGTTGTATTTCTTTTAGTTCAATTTCTTTATTTTTCTAAATTTGATTTTTGTTTTTAAACTCATTAAAATACGTGGCATGACCTAGGTGCATACGCGAGATAAGCTTCTTAACGGATTTTTTGGGGATTCTAGCTTGGGCTTTTGTACGATCAACATCTTTCGTACAGCCGCTAGTTTCAGTTCTCAGCAAATTTTCTTAAGATATTTAAAAATTACTTGCTATTAAGTGTTTCTGTTATCATTTACCGCTATCGTACCGAGGAACCACATAAAGGATTCCAGACAGTGCTTCCTTTAGACTTCCTGGGTTTTCTATGTAACAACAGCAAGCTCGCCATTGTTACGTTTACCGCATCTTTTTCGAAACCCACGCTTCGAAAAGTGAGTTTATGGTTTTCTCTAATTATCTATAAATCTAAACAAGAATGGGTTTAGATTATATCGTACCGTTAAGACCAATTACCGAGAGAAAGAAGCCATATAAGTACTAGAAATATATCTCAGAAACATTTGGAAGACAATGTAAGTTTTTAACAATATTTTTTATACCTGTATCGAGCAATAACGTACCATTTATTTCTATGGAATATCTTACCTTAATTGTATTCACCTGTAATTAAGTGTGCAGTGCCGTAATAAAAAAATTCGGGGTGTGTTTTTGTGTTTTTGCTTATCTGAAATTTTTTACTCATATTTTTTGTACCTGCTATCTGTAAACTGTTTTACATATTTTTTTTTTATCTGTTAATTATTATCTCGCCTTATTTAATTAAGATCTATCTACACTTGTCTATATGAGTACGTTTTATCTCGAGATAAATGCAAAACCAAAAGTGATATTTTTTAATTTTTTATCTAAATTTTTCTCTTTCACTTTTAGTTTTCAGTATACCAAAAATAACAATAGAATTTACTTAGCTGTTGTTTTATGGTAGTAATAGTTATGTTGTTGAATTTAAACACAAATGTGTTTATTAATATAATTTACTGTTTATGATACCGATATATGATTTACTGTTTATAACACTGATATTTTCTTTATTCTATTTTGTTTATTGTATCTCTTATTTATTATCAAACCAGATAATAAAGTCTGTTTAGTGTTTAAATAGATTTTATTTTCCTAGCTAGAGCCTGCTACTCTGATCAATACCTTCAGTTTCTCTAATCGATACTTTACCAAAGTAATAGATTTCGTTTCTTAAGCATATATTATTTTATTAAAGCAATAGATTGTGCTTTTTTGAATCTATCTTTATCTTACCGATTAGATTGATAACCATAAGGATAAGTAAAAGAAAAGTGTAAGTATATTTTTTTTTAGTATCTTAAATAAGAGTGTGTAATTTAAAATTTAGCAAGAACATCGGCCGGGTTACCTAATTTTACCTTATCTTATCTTAGATCTCTTATATCTTTCTTATTTTAACTTTATCTACAACATCTGATAAATCATTTTATATATTATATATTATTATATATTTTATATATATATATATTTAATATTTTTTCCATCTGGGTTTCTTATATTTTCCCATCCTTATGATAAAAAAATAAGTGGCGCCCATTTTCCTTTCCCTTTTCCATCATTTCTCTCATTTTCTCTTTAGTCCCTTTTAAATTCTTTTATCTTTTATTTTTCTAGTAATTATATCCCTTTATATCTTTTCAATACTGTATCATCTAGCTCGTTCGAATCCACGCTCGCTCTCCTCCTACCCCCTGAGTGCCGTTCGCATTGGTTAACCTCTATAAAACGAGCATTTAACATCACTAGAAAAAAAGAGGTTATACACTATTTTATGGCGCCCAACGTGTAGGGCCTGACATTACACTATTTTATGACGCCCACGACGTGGGGCTCGATGATACACATAATTGCCTGATGATACACATTAGCTTGATGATAAAATTTTTATTTACCGACAATAAAATTACACACTTTTTCTAATATCGAAAATTCCGTTACTTTTACTTATCCAAAATGGTTAATTTTGAAGTAAATTTCTTAACTGCGGAATAAATTATTTATGTACCTAAGATCAGAGAAACAACCACTAGCAGGAAAACAAAGAGAAAAAAAAATTTCTCAAACGTTTGTTAGCTAAAGAAACAAATGGTACAGTAACTTCAGTAAATATTTTTTTTTCGTCTATCTTTTTCGTATCGTTAACAAATTTAAATTAAAAGACTCGCTTCAATATGGAACTAACTATGTCGGCATATCTTTTCTTTCGACCATTTTCTTCTTTGTTCCTTTATCTATGGTTTCGTATTTTATCTAAAGGAAAATATTCTTCATTTTCCTATTCTCTACCGTATTTTATCTAAATAATTTTTTATTTTTTTCTACCTTCTACCGTATCTTATCGAAAGAAAAATCTTTCTTATTTTTCTACTTTCTACCGTAGTTTATCTAAAGGAGAATATATTTCATTTCTCTAGTTTTTTTTCTGCATCCTATCTTAGGGGAAATACGTTTCATCAAACTTTTGCTTACCGTTTATCTATCTTTATCCATCTACTTAACCAATGTTTCTCTGTACGGTTATAAAAGTGGAATCCACATGACAAATATCTCTGTATTGTCCCAGCGTGGAAAATTTGTCTTTATTTGAACTATCGTATCGTAAGTGAATACTTATTTCACTTAACTACCGTTTATCTACCGCTCAAGTGAATTATCACTTGATATTATCGTACCGTAAGTGAAAATTTATTTCACTTAACTACCGTTTATCTACCGCTCAAGTGAATTATCACTTGATATTATCGTACCGTAAGTGAAAATTTATTTCACTTAACTACCGTTTTTCTTCAAGCGTATAATAATAACTATATTACTTTTTGCAACAGCAGACCGTAGAAATATCCCATTATTTTACTAGTACAAAAATGAATTTTCATTATTGTACTAATAAAATAATGGGGCGTTGTAATCAAGTAGGTAGGAACTGTCATTTTTAAACTTATTTAATTTGACGTTTGTCTGTTTTGAAAATTTTGTGAAAAATGTCTCAAGAATTGCAATGTACGCCTCCGGAATTAGTTGAAATAGCTAATTCCAGTATTGAAACTCTAATTCCAACGAAGTCGCGTAAACTGTATGATTTTGCATACGAAAAATTTCTAAAATGGTGCAATGAATATAATGTACAGCAATACACGGAAAACGTTATGCTTGCATACTTCACGAATTTGTCCAGAAAGTTTAAAAGTTCTACTCTATGGGCACAGTATTCAATGATTAAAAGTCAATTAAACATTAAACATAATGTTAAAATAGAAAAATATAGCAAATTAATTGCATTTATAAAGCGCCAAGGGGAAAATTATACACCGAAAAAATCAAAAGTATTAACACAAGATCAATTTGATAAATTTCTCAAGGATGCACCAAATAATGTTTATTTAGCAACAAAGGTAGGTACTTTCTTATTTCTTTTTAATCATTATTACGTTTATTAAACCGTTGACAGTGATATCTACTAGCAGATCAATATTTAACTTGACAGCAAATATTACCTCATTTCCTACTTATAACATTTAATGACGGTAGCTCAGTGGCAGAGCTTTTGTCTTTAGTCGCAAAGGTCAGCGGTTCTAATCCCGGTGCTACCAGCTTTTTTTTTATTTATTTCAACGTTTGTTTTAGGTTATATTAATATTTGGAGTCACAGGAGCCCTTAGATGCGATGAACTTGTTAATTTAAAGTCTAGCGAAATCCAAGATTTGGGAAAGTTAATTTTGGTTAAAATCATAAACACAAAAAACAAAAAACAACGGTCGTTTACTATAATTGGCGATTTTTATTTGAATTTGGTAAGACAGTATACGGCTCTTCGTCCGGATGATATTGGCCTGCAGCGATTTTTTATTAAATACCAGAATGGTAAATGTCACCGTGTGGTAATGGGTATCCACAAAATATCAAACGTACCAAAAGACGTTGCTACGTTTTTGAAATTAACAAATCCTCATGAATATACAGGACATTGCCTTCGGAGGACTTCCGCAACTATTTTAGTTGACAACGGAGGTGATATTACCGCTTTAAAGCGGCATGGTGGATGGAAATCCACCAGTGTTGCTGAAGGGTACTTAGAGGATTCCATTTCCAGTAAAACACAAACTGCACAAAAAATACTTAATTGGCAAGAACAACCAAGTAATAGTTCTGGAATCGCTGACATAATAATCGACAATCAACTTACTAATAATATGATGTATACCAATGACAAAATTGTAAATGTCGAAGCTGAAAGCGGTGGCAGTGGCTTAAATTTAAACAACTGCAGTATACAAAACTGCACATTTAATATTACTGTTAATAAATAGGTAACACTTTATGTAATTTTTCGTTTGTATTAATTAAATAGTTGAAATATAAACAAAGCCTTCTATATTTTTTATAAAATGCATATTATTATTACGCTTGAAGAAAAAATAGTATATGTTACTCGGAGCAGAAGGCCCATTATATGTTTCGCCCAGTTTGCACAGCCTCGGCTAGCGCCTCGGCAGTGCAAGAATCTGGGCTCAACAATAATGTTGGCCTTCTACTCCTAGTAACATAATATACTATTATTTACCGCTCAAGTGAATTATCACTTGATATTATTGTACCGTAAGTGAAAATACATTTCACTTAAATATTGTTTATCTACCGTTCAAGTGAATTATCACTTGATATTATCGTACCGTAAGTGAAAACATATTTCACTTAACTACCGTTTACCAGCTCAAGTGTATTAACACTTGAAATTATCGTTTTGTAAGTGAGAACACACTTCACTTAACTACCGTACGTTCAGTAAAAACTATCATTGTTTATATGTCTCGTTATCTCCCCTAGTTTCTTCATTAAGCTTGAAATTGACACACCAAAGACCTTAAGCCTTATGTTTTTGATTCCGACGATTCTTCTGAAGATGAACTCTCCGAATAGGAACGATTGTTTCTGTTTTCTTAGAAGTATCCGTATAAGCATTTCCTTTCTATCTTCTCTTTCTCTACCTTTCCGTTTCTCAACATCTTGCCCTGACTCAACTGTAAATATGTTTCATTATCTCCTCCCCGTTTGGGAGGCGGGAATATAAAGAATACCCCCAAAGTGTTAAACTGCTTGTCGTAAGAGGCGACTAAATGGAACCCCTTTCCCTTTTCTTTTTCGTTCAAACTTCATACTTCTCGTTAATCTCCTCCTTGTTTGGGAGGCGGGATTATGTAGAATACCCCCAAAGCGATAAACTGCTTGTCGTAAGAGGCGACTAAGTGCAACCTTTTTCCCTTTTCTCTTTCGTTCAATTTCCATATGTCTTGTTAACTTCCTTAGCTATATGTTTCTCTATGTCCAACTTTTATTTTTTTTTTGTTTAAGTGTATTAACACTTATACTTATCGTTTTGAAGGAGAAAGTTTACTTCCCCTTACTTATCGCTTATTTATCGCTTAAGTGTGTAAACACTTACATATATCGTCTCGAAAGAGGAAATACTTTTCTCTTAACTACCGCTTACCTATCGTATGAGTGCATCGACACTTGTATTTATTCTCTTGAAGGTAAAATTATTTTTTTCCTTTGTCTACCGTTAACTTACCGTATAGGTGCTTCAGCACTTGTGATTTTTATCGTATCGTTCAGTAATATTTATTACTGTTTTTATGTTTTGAAAACATTTTTTAGTTACCTTATTCCTCGTTTATCATCCATAAACTACTTGTTATCTTTGATATGGATATGAGACGGTTATTGTACATTAGTGAAAGACACATGAAAAAATTTTTTTGGGAAAAATTTTTTGAAAATTTTTTTTGGAAATTTTTTTAATTTTTTTTCGTTCTTTCATACAATTTTATACTTATACATATCGTTGATTTAAAGAACTTTGGTCCGTAACATACTACTTTTGGAATCACTTTACTTTTATTTGACCAACATAATTTAATCTTAACTTTTTCTTCTGGAATTTTATTTTGACCTTGTAACTTGTCACGAGAGATAAGCCTAGGAAAGCCGTAGGGAATTCTTTCCGGCAGTGGGTCTGTTGAGATTATAAGGAAGACAGATAAATATTCTTTCTCCTCTCTTTCCTTCCTCTATTACTCTCTCTATATTTTTTTCTAGCTAAGATTGAAGATTGTTAGGATAATTTGGTTTTAAGATTTGTCTGATTTCTGCCAATGTCATAATGCGACCTAATACCTTTATTATCTGTTAATTACGCTTTCTATGAGAATCATACCTCATGTATATACCGTTTATCACTTTTCCTTACCGAGATTTCAATGAAATCTCTAATACCTACTAACGTTTCCATGATGGAATTTTTAACGACTTTTAGTTAAGTTATTCCGGTTGGCCGGTACCGTTTTTAGAAATCTGGTCACGTAGTATCAAAGATCTGTTGATCTGATACATTTTACCTACCTTGTGGTTCTTCAAACTCTCGCGTAGTTTCACTTGTATCTTAACGTGCTGATGAATAGTGCAAATAGTATATCGTTTTCAGTAACTCACTCTGATATCTAGTTTTACCTAGATAAATACCGCTCCCATAAGATCGCTTTTCTGCATCTCGATGTTCTCTACCTTTATCGGCTTCGGTTTTTTAAAGCACACTACTGTTGTTCCAACCATAGCTTATTTTTTTTAAAAACTATTTTCCACCCAGTTTTTTCTCTTCGGAGGGGGCTGTGTAGCGTGTTTAAAAAACTTTAATAATAAAAATCCTTTTTTATAATTCTTACTTATTACCGCCCTGTATTCTCGACTTATTAGATGCTATTACAATCCTAACGTTTTTTGTTGCTATGCAGGGTTAAATTTTTCAGTTGTACCGTTGTGGAGAAACATCCGCACCAACAAGTAGATCTTATGACATAATCGTCCAATCAAATTTCACGCTCCCATCATATGACCTAGGTGCATACGCGAGATAAGCTTCTTAACGGATTTTTCGAGGATTCTAGCTTGGGCTTTTGTACGATCAACATCTTTCGTACAGCCGCTAGTTTCAGTTCCCGGCAAATTTTCTTAAGATATTTAAAAATTACTTGCTATTAAGTGTTTCTGTTATCATTTACCGCTATCGTACCGAGGAACCACATAAAGGATTCCAGACAGTGCTTCCTTTAGACTTCCTGGGTTTTCTATGTAACAACAGCAAGCTCGCCATTGTTACGTTTACCGCATCTTTTTCGAAACCCACGCTTCGAAAAGTGAGTTTATGGTTTTCTCTAATTATCTATAAATCTAAACAAGAATGGGTTTAGATTATATCGTACCGTTAAGACCAATTACCGAGAGAAAAAAGCCATATAAGTACTAGAAATATATCTCAGAAACATTTGGAAGACAATGTAAGTTTTTAACAATATTTTTTATACCTGTATCGAGCAATAACGTACCATTTATTTCTATGGAATATCTTACCTTAATTGTATTCACCTGTAATTAAGTGTGCAGTGCCGTAATAAAAAAATTCGGGGTGTGTTTTTGTGTTTTTGCTTATCTGAAATTTTTTACTCATATTTTTTGTACCTGCTATCTGTAAACTGTTTTACATATTTTTTTTTTATCTGTTAATTATTATCTCGCCTTATTTAATTAAGATCTATCTACACTTGTCTATATGAGTACGTTTTATCTCGAGATAAATGCAAAACCAAAAGTGATATTTTTTAATTTTTTATCTAAATTTTTCTCTTTCACTTTTAGTTTTCAGTATACCAAAAATAACAATAGAATTTACTTAGCTGTTGTTTTATGTATGGTAGTAATAGTTATGTTGTTGAATTTAAACACAAATGTGTTTATTAATATTATAACGGGATAACCGTAAAGAAAGGGACCTTAATTTAAAAGATTGTTGTTGACAGTTGATTTTTAGAAGTTTGTAAAAAAATCAACTGACCATTTTAAATAATGTTTCTAGAAAATTCTAGAAACTTCTAAACACACTGACTAGATTAAATAATGTTGTATATAAGGGGATGCATGGGCAGTTTACGTCAGTTCGAGTCAAGTGTTCACAAGAGTTCATTGTATTGTCAAGTAGTTAGACGTTATCCGGCAGAGTTCAGTGTATCTTAACAATTTTGTAAATAAATTGTGTAAAAAGCCCCTATAAGTGTTTCAAATTGGTGTCAGGTGTGGGGTGAAGATACAAGAATGCCTGGAAAAAAGATAAATGAACTATTGGTGGCAGAGCTCAGAAGAGAGCTCGAAGAATTAGAGTTGGAAACTACTGGGAACAAATCCGTATTGATGAGAAGGCTCCGTGAATACTACCTAAATAATAATTTGGACCCTGACGCTGTGGAGTTCGAAGACCCAGTTCAAAAAGCAAATTCTGAACTAGCGCAACAACTTTCACTGCAACACGAGGAGCTATCACAAAGACTGACGAGCCAGCAAGAGGAGCTATCCAGTCAACTGAAGAGCCAGCAAGAGGTGCTATCCAGTCAGATGAAGAGCCAGTGTGAAGATATGTCCCAGCTGTCGCAACGAATGACGAGCCAAGAAGAAGAACAAACTCAACAACTTTCCCGGCTGCAAGAAGAGCTATCAGGACGAATGACGAGCCAGCAAGAGGAGCTATCCAGTCAGATGAAGAACCAGCGCGAAGACATGTCCCAGCTGTCCCAGCGAATGACGAACCAACAAGAGGAGCTATCCAGTCAGATAAGAAGCCAGCGCGAAGAGGTGTCCCAGCTATCACAACGGATGTCTACCCTATCAGATGAGTTATCCAGTTCGTTCTCCCAGCAGATATCACATCTTCGGGACGAGCAAAATCAGCAAGTAGCCAACTTGCGAGAGGAGCAAAATCAGCAGGTGGCCAACTTCAGAGACGAGATCAACCAGCAAATGCAGTCCGAGATAGAAAAGCTTAAACATGAACTGGAAGCTTGTCTACAAAGCCAAACCATCCACCACGGCGACGGAGATGCATGGAAACCTGCCACGCAGACGTCGAACGACGAAGAAACGAGGAGACGACCCAGGTGCGAACGACAATGAAACCCCCGACCTTCGACGGGAAGACTTCCTGGCCAAATTACCTGAAACAATTCGACGCAGCGGCCAGAGCTAATGGATGGTCATCCCAGGAGAAAGCATTGTCCCTAACCGTAGCTCTGCGAGGCGAAGCTTTAGACGTCTTGCAATCATTGACACCGGATGAAGCTGACAACTTCGAGTTATTGGTGAATCGTCTAGAGATGCGTTATGGTCAAACTCATCTACAACCGGTGTACCGAATGCAGTTAAAGAGCCGAAAACAGAAAAATGAAGAAACTATCCAGGAATTTGAAGCGGATGTAGCAAGAATGGTACGACTTGCGTATTCAAATGCAGCGGAGGATTTCCTGGAGTGCCTAGCAGTCCAAACCTTCACCGATGGTCTTCGAGACGTCGAGTTGCAGCGCGCTGTACGGTTGGCGCGGCCGAAGACTCTTGTGGACGCCTTGATCATTGCCCTGGAGTTTGAGGCGGCGACGGAGGCCTCACGTGGAGTTGCTCGACTAAGGGAAATCACCGGTAACTACGACCATGCCGTTCATTCCGTTAGCGACGTTGAAGCGATAGTAGAGAGATTAATGAAGTTATCTCCAAGAAGAAGGCGCCAAGTGAGATGCTGGAACTGCGGAGAACTAGGCCATATAAGAAATACTTGCCCCCAAAAAGCAAAATCTTCTGCTGAAGTACCCCAGCAGCAGGAAAACTAGAACGGGTCGACTCCTGGAGGGCCAAATCGACCCCAAACATTCCCGAAGCCCCTCACACCATTAAATTGGCAACTCTGCGACATCACGTGGACAGCTTATATGTAGATGGCCTCCTTGATGGGAAGAATATTAGCATGCTGGTAGACACTGGAGCTACAAAAACTATCGTCCGACCAACCATCATTATGCGAAATAAGATGTTGCCTACCAGTTGGAGACTGCGTACCGCTACCGGAGATTCTGCTAGAGTCTACGGTGAGATACAGGTGACGCTACAGTTTGGTTCAACCTCTCTTGTTCACTCAGTGCTGGTGGCTGACGTTGATGAAGATGTTGTTCTGGGCATGGATGTTATGCTCCACTGTGGTTTTCATTTGGATCTTCGCCAACGTATCGTTTGTACTGGTAATGAAGAAATATTCCTGCACCGAAAACAAGTTGACAATGCCTCGATTAAGCTAATCGATGATATCGAACTTCCGGCAAGCTGCGAATGTGTCGTCACAGCGCGGTTGGATGGAGTGGAGCCAGATGGTGCCCCAGCCATGATAGAGCCGAAGAACCATGACCATGAATTGGGAAAAGGACTCCTTGTGGGTAAGACTCTTGATAGATCCGCCAAAGAGGTACCCATCCGAGTTATCAACTTGAAAGATCATCCAGTTCTTCTCCGAAAGGACACGGAAATGGGAAGTTTAGAACCAGTAATGGCCATAATTCACAAGATAAATGTTACGGAAACAGATGAGACCAACGAAATTGAACAATTAATGATAAAATTAGACCCCTCTTTGTCAAAATTAGAAAAGAAACAGGTAAGAGATCTACTTTACCGTTATAAACCTGTATTTGGTTCTAAAAGTAAACTGGGAAGAACTGATGTTGTACAACATAGAATTGACACTGGTGATGCACGTCCGATTCGACAGGTACCCCGAAGGATGCCTCAAGTTAAAAAGGAAGAAGCCGACAGAGCCCTTAAAGAAATGATTCAAAATGGCATAGTCGAACCATCCAGTAGTCCGTGGGCTTCTCCTGTGGTATTAGTGAGAAAGAAAGACGGATCAATGCGGTTTTGTGTCGACTATCGAAAGCTAAATGATGTCACTAAGAAGGACAGTTATCCTCTGCCAAGGATTGATGATGCCCTCTACTCTGTTTTCTACCTTGGACCTTAAAAGCGGATACTGGCAAGTTAAAATGAATCCTGCAGACAAAGAAAAGACTGCCTTTACCAGTGGATCAGGGTTATGGCAATTCACGGTCCTTCCATTTGGCCTCTGTAATGCTCCTGCGACATTTGAACGACTAATGGAGAACATTCTGCGGGGTTGTCTAGTTTATCTAGACGACATCATCATAATGGGTAGGACCTTTAAGGAACATTTATCTAACCTGGAAGAAGTTTTTAAAAGATTACAGAACGCTAATCTAACATTGAATGTTAAGAAATGCCAATTGTTCCAGAGACAGGTCAACTATTTAGGACATAATGTAAGCAAGGATGGCGTTGCTGTTGACCCCGCTAAGATACAAGCCGTTCAGGAATGGCCAATCCCTATCGACAAACATCAGCTCCGGAGTTTCTTGGGTCTTTGTTCCTATTACCGACGATATGTCAAGAATTTTGGAGACATCGCCAAACCCTTGACACGTTTGACAGAACAAGATAAGTCCTTCTGTTGGGATCAGGAATGTCAAAAGGCGTTTGAAATATTGAAGAAACAGCTTACGTCAGCACCTGTTCTTGCTTATCCACTTCCTGATGGTAAGCTTATTCTGGACACCGACGCCAGCAATGTGGGAATTGGAGCCGTCTTGTCACAGCTACAAGACGGTAACGAAAGAGTGGTTGATTACTTCAGCAAAACTTTATCGAAAGCTGAAAAGAACTACTGTGTAACTCGGAGGGAACTGTTAGCAGTTGTAAAATCCGTCGAACACTTTTATAAATATCTGTATGGCAGAAAATTCCTGATCAGAACAGACCATGGTAGTTTAAAGTGGCTACTTAGCTTTAGGAACCCAGAAGGACAGATAGCAACATGGCTCGAAAAACTGCAGGAGTATGATGTTGAAATCGAGCACAGACCTGGAACC
The DNA here is from genome assembly GCA_964028335.1 of Altica lythri. Classification (NCBI taxonomy): domain Eukaryota; kingdom Metazoa; phylum Arthropoda; class Insecta; order Coleoptera; family Chrysomelidae; genus Altica; species Altica lythri. The sequence continues at coordinate 58,781,819 of OZ034807.1, read as the reverse complement.
AGACATCGTAATGCTGATGCACTTTCCAGAAGACCATGTCGACCTGATTGCCCCATTGTACCCGTATGGAGCAGAACAAGGAAAAACTTGCCTTAGTTAAGGTTGTGCCAGAAGACGAGAGCTCTATGCTGGAGGAGCAACAAGAAAACGATCCCGTTCTGAGAAAGATTAGGGAGTGGAAGAGAATGGACCGTCGTCCGTTGTGGAGAGAGATATCCTCATCCTCTCCTGCTTTAAAAGCATACTGGTCCCAATGGAACTCTTTAATTTTGGACGGAGGGCTCGTTAAAAGACTTGTAGAAAATTCCGAGGGCACAGAAACAAGGAAACAAATAGTGGTCCCAAGAAATGCTGTACCGGAAATTTTAAAACAGATGCATAATGATAGTTCTGGAGGACATCTGGGTATTACGAAAACGCTGCAAAAGATCCGAGATAGATGTTACTGGGTAAATTGCAGTAATGATGTTAAAGATTGGTGTCGTAAATGCACTACATGTGCTGCCAGTAACGGTCCGCACCGAAAACCGAAGGCGGAAATGCAGCAATACCTGGTTGGAAGTCCTTTTGAAAGAATCGCAGTAGGAAACAAGTACATCTTTGTTGTAATGGACTACTTCACTAAATGGGTTGAAGCATATGCAGTTCCCAATCAGGAAGCTACCACTTTAGCAGATATATTGGTTGAAGAATTCGTAAGCCGATTTGGGGTACCATTAGAATTACATTCAGACCAAGGAAGAAATTTTGAGAGCAAGCTGTTTCAAGAAGTTTGCCAAAGATTAGGCATCCACAAAACGAGAACCACAGCGATGCACCCTCAGTCTGATGGAATGGTGGAACGAATGAACCGGACTATAACCAACTATCTGTCAAAAGTGGTGTCAGATTGTCAGAGGAATTGGGATCGACATATTCCACTATTTCTAATGGCAATTCGATCGGCCATCAACGAATCAACTGGCCAAACGCCTGCGAAGGTCCTGTTCGGTAGAGAAATGAGGCTACCATGTGACTTGGTGTTTGGTTGTAAACCTGGTGAAGAAATGGCACGTGAACAATATGTCGCCGACCTTCAGAATCAAATGGAAAATATACACAACCTGGTGCGTGAAAAACTACAATTATCTAGTGATCGGATGAAGAGGTACTATGACACACGGACAATGGAAAAGAGTTACCAAGTTGGAGATTTAGTCTGGCTCTATAACCCCCGACGGCGTCGAGGTATTTGTCCCAAATTACAAAAGAACTGGGAAGGTCCTTACACCATCAAGAAGAAGATTAACGATGTCATTTATCGGATCGTGAAAATTCCCAGAGGGAAACCCGTCGTGGTCCATCATGATCGTTTGGCGCCTTACCAGGGAAACCACAGTGGAGATGCGCAGCAACTCCAAGAAGATGGTTTGGCTGGCTCAGGGAGTGTGCGGGATTCCGATGTAGGAAATAACATTCCAGGAGGAATGAATCTAAGGAGGGGGCAGTGTAACGGGATAACCGTAAAGGAAGGGACCTTAATTTAAAAGATTGTTGTTGACAGTTGATTTTTAGAAGTTTGTAAAAAAATCAACTGACCATTTTAAATAATGTTTCTAGAAAATTCTAGAAACTTCTAAACACACTGACTAGATTAAATAATGTTGTATATAAGGGGATGCATGGGCAGTTTACGTCAGTTCGAGTCAAGTGTTCACAAGAGTTCATTGTATTGTCAAGTAGTTAGACGTTATCCAGCAGAGTTCAGTGTATCTTAACAATTTTGTAAATAAATTGTGTAAAAAGCCCCCATAAGTGTTTCAATATAATTTACTGTTTATGATACCGATATATGATTTACTGTTTATAACACTGATATTTTCTTTATTCTATTTTGTTTATTGTATCTCTTATTTATTATCAAACCAGATAATAAAGTCTGTTTAGTGTTTAAATAGATTTTCTTTTTCTAGCTAGAGCCTGCTACTCTGATCAATACCTTCAGTTTCTCTAATCTATACTTTACCAAAGTAATAGATTTCGTTTCTTAAGCATATATTATTTTATTAAAGCAATAGATTGTGCTTTTTTGAATCTATCTTTATCTTACCGATTAGATTGATAACCATAAGGATGAGTAAAAGAAAAGTGTAAGTATAATTTTTTTTAGTATCTTAAATAAGAGTGTGTAATTTAAAATTTAGCAAGAACATCGGCCGGGTTACCTAATTTTACCTTATCTTATATCTCTTATATCTTTCTTATTTTAACTTTATCTACAACATCTGATAAATCATTTTATCCAACATATATATTTAATATTTTTTCCATCTGGGTTTCTTATATTTTCCCATCCTTATGATAAAAAAATAAGTGGCGCCCATTTTCCTTTCCCTTTTCCATCATTTTCTCTTTAGTCCCTTTTAAATTCTTTTATCTTTTATTTTTCTAGTAATTATATCCCTTTATATCTTTCCAATACTGTATCATCTAGCTCGTTCGAATCCACGCTCGCTCTCCTCCTACCCCCTGAGTGCCGTTCGCATTGGTTAACCTCTATAAAACAAGCATTTAACATCACTAGAAAAAAAGAGGTTATATCTTTATTGTTAAAAAAAAAACTTATACCGGTTTCTGAAGTGCTCCTTCACCCCTTACTGTCTTAAATCCAGGTCCAAATATGAATATCTTTAAAAACCATACAACTCGTTAAAACCTCTGGATAATCTGCTAATTCTGTATACTGCTACTCTGGTAAGTAAATTCTGGCACTTTTTATCTATTATCTGCTACTATATTCTTCTAAATTCAATTAAAATATGACTCGTACAATCTGCTGCTTTGCTCTTGCCTTTCTTGACTTTATTTTTAATTATAAATCAAATTCTCTGCTTACCACATATATTCTATAACCTCTTCTTAGTTTTATTAATGTTTTTATTACAATTAAACTTTCTTTTACTTAATATTTTTCAAAAAAAACTCAAATTTCAAACAGGTACAAATTTAATACGACTTACTTCTTTCAAGATCAAAAAACAAGAGAGGGATTACAAAATCAACAAACAGACAATTGAACAACTATAACAATATTCATCTACATACCTATCTAAATTAAACCTACTTGATAACATCTCAATTATAAAAAAAATTCGAATACTTGATTTTTTTTATTTTGATTTACACAATTATTTATATCCAAAATACTATGACATTCATAATGAATTTACAATTTTATATTTATTTAACTATAATCTAAAATACTTTTCAATTTCAGGATCTTTCATTTTCTTCAAAATTAAATCAATTAAAAACAACTATTATGGCTTTGAAACACCTATATTAATTATTTAAAACGTAAGTAATTTATTTTTTTTATTTGGTTCTTGCTTTAAATTATTCTTTATTTATAATTATGTATCTTTATTATTAATGTTTTCACAATCAATTTTCTTGTTTTATTTAATAACAATTCTTCTATTTAACTTCTTTTAAAACAACAATATGTATCATCGTACTTTATATAAATTCTTTTTTTTTAATATTTAGTTTTCCTATTTTACTCAAAAGTAATCCTCTTAATTTTAAAATATCACAAACTATTATATGCACTTTTAAAAATAGATATATTTAAAAAGAAAACTACTTTTATATTCTATTTTCATATTTTGATTTCCCTTTTTAGGAAAGAAGAAAGAATAACTTAATAACAACTAATAGTACTGAAGAAAATTAAACAAATTTATAAACTCTAAGACTTTGTATTCTACCCGGGATCAAGAATATCCTCATTTTATTAATTTAATCATAACTTTATTTAATTTATTTTGTTAATTATAGCATATTATCTTATATCATCTCAATATATAGATATATATATATATATATATATATATATATATATATATATATATATATATATATATATATATATATATATATATATATATATATATATATATATATATTAACTTTGTTATGGAAACAGTGGTGCTTCTCAGATTTGGTGATAAATTTATTATGATTTCTGATTTGCTTCCGGCTATAGGGTCGTGCTTCTACTTTTAAAATTAATATTCACTTTATTTAAAACAGTTTTATTTAAGATTTTAACTTCAATTATAAATATTTAGCAAATTTCAAAATTACAACTTTCTCTTCCATTTCAAAATTCATAATAATCCCTATTTATCCCCCTCGTCCCTAGGTAACCTCTTAAAACAAAATAAACAACTCTCTACACTTTCTGAAATAAAATTTTTAAACACCTATATAAAGACAGTTACCTATTATCAAATACAAAAAAAATTTTATCCAATCAAATCATAACAAAATCCCCCTAAATTTAAAAATAAAATTTTCTTTTAAGACACAGTTTATAATTTTAAATTTATTCCATATTTACTTTTCTATCAGATCATCCCTTGCTATTCTACCTTTAATTTACAATTACTTTCGATTTCTACCCTTTTTTAATAATTTTACTTTATTTTATTTAATCAATTTCTTCCCCCTTTTTCTGATATTTCCCCATTATTTATTTTCCTCTTTATTTTGAATTTTAATCTTAATTTTAATTTTATCTTAATCCTATTTGCTTTTAATTAACTTATTTTTTTCTTTTTTTTATAATTATAAATTATATCCTTCCAAATCTTTTTTAATCTTCTAATTTCATCACATATTTCAAAATAATTTATATCACCATCTTCATAAGGTTTCTTCTTATTCTCCTTATTGTAATTAAATTTAGTTTTATATTTAATTTTATTTTTATTATTATTATTATCATAATAATATCTATTTTTATATTTATTTCTATCACCTTCATATATTTTATTTTCATATTTTGCTTCTTCATTTTTATAATATTTATCTTTATAATTCTTCTTATCATCGTCATATTCATTATTTAATTTTAATTTCATAATTTCATTTTCTTGTATTACATTTATTTCTTTTTCTTTTTCTTCCATCTCATATATCTTCTTTACTGTATTTTGCATTTCTTCTTTTACATTTTTCTTTTCCATATTCTCTTGTTGTATAATTATCTCTAAATCATTTAATTTTTTATTTGTATTAGCATTAATTTCTTTTATTTCATCTTTATATTCCTTATTAATAATTATTTTAATTTTTACTTCTTGTAATTCCTCTAATTCTGTTTTTCTCATTTTCATTTCATTTCTTATTTCTTCTAATATTTCTCTATACATTTTCATTTGGTTCCTCATCCCATCTTTAAATGCTTCTTTATTTTTGTTCATTTCTTCTTTAACTCCATGTAAATCTGATCTTATTAATTCAATTTGCTCAGTTATGTCTTTTTTCATAGAATCCATATTCTTATTTATTTCTTTTTTTATAGAATCCATATTCTTATTCATATCTTGTTTTATTTCTTCTTTATTTTCTTGTAAATTCTTTTTCATTGAATTCATATCTTCTTTTAAATTATTATTCATTTTTTCTAATAATTTAAACATTCTTTCCATGTCATTTTCTTCATGTTTGTTACCATTACTTTCAATAATTACTTCTATAATTGTGGTATTCTCTTTTTCATCTCCCGATTCATTTGTTTCCATAATATGTATGTCATCATCTTTTTGATCATCTCCTTGTAGCATCTGTAAATCCTGTTTCTTGTTTTGTCTTCTTCTTCTAATTTAAATTTTAATATTAATTAGATTTATAATATAGTATAATATTAATTCACCCCGTATATCAATTTAAATTTTATATGTCTTATTGACACTGTCAAAAATTTCAATATTTATAAAATATGTCTCAAAATTTATATATCCCCCCTATTTCAAATATAAACAACAAACTAAAAAACTGTCTCTATATAAGGATTTAAAAATCTTACCCCAGATTACAATTTTCTAATAATTTTCAATTCTGCTTGAGTTTCACTTGACTATCTTGACTTTCCTCTATCGGCAGCTTCTTGTTGTTATTCAGTTTCTTTCCAATGGTCTCCTATTATCGCCCCACGTTGGGCGCCAATTTGTTATGGAAACAGTGGTGCTCCTCAGATTTGGTAAATTTATTATGATTTCTGATTTGCTTCCGGCTATAGGGTCGTGCTTCTACTTTTAAAATTAATATTCACTTTATTTAAAACAGTTTTATTTAAGATTTTAACTTCAATTATAAATATTTATCAAATTTCAAAATTACAACTCTCTCTTCCATTTCAAAATTCATAATAATCCCTATTTATCCCCCTCGTTCCTAGGGAACCTCTTAAAACAAAATAAACAACTCTCTACACTTTCTGAAATAAAATTTTTAAACACCTATATAAAGACAGTTACCTATTATCAAATACAACAAAAATTTATCCAATCAAATCATAACAATATATATATATATATATATATATATATATATATATATATATATATAATAAACAAAGTGCCAAGAAAATGCGTATTAATTTAAACAAAAGAGAAAAATTATTGGGCATGTACGCAAAAAGGATCAATAAGGCCACGAGTAGGAATGGTAACCGCAGACATGCATGTTTCTGGCTCATTAGCCGTCATCAGTGCGGCATAACCAAGTAGGGTATTGCACTTGGCTAGCAAAAGTGTTGGGTACTTGGGAGCAAAGGATGTTGGGGAAACATGTGTAAAGAAACATAAAAACACAAAAACAACGAAAGCTCACACAGGAGTCCTATCGCCATTTTGTGCTTTCGGCCAGCTGTGCCAATGGGTTTTCGGCTAGCAACCAGCGTCGCAACGTTGGCGAAACGGACTCATTGTGTTTGAGTCATTCTAAGCCCAGGATATAAAATAAACAAAGTGCCAAGAAAATGCGTATTAATTTAAACAAAAGAGAAAAATTATTGGGCATGTACGCAAAAAGGATCAATAAGGCCACGAGTAGGAATGGTAACCGCAGACATGCATGTTTCTGGCTCATTAGCCGTCATCAGTGCGGCATAACCAAGTAGGGTATTGCACTTGGCTAGCAAAAGTGTTGGGTACTTGGGAGCAAAGGATGTTGGGGAAACATGTGTAAAGAAACATAAAAACACAAAAACAATGAGTCCGTTTCGCCAACGTTGCGACGCTGGTTGCTAGCCGAAAACCCATTGGCACAGCTGGCCGAAAGCACAAAATGGCGATAGGACTCCTGTGTGAGCTTTCGTTGTTTTTGTGTTTTTATGTTTCTTTACACATGTTTCCCCAACATCCTTTGCTCCCAAGTACCCAACACTTTTGCTAGCCAAGTGCAATACCCTACTTGGTTATGCCGCACTGATGACGGCTAATGAGCCAGAAACATGCATGTCTGCGGTTACCATTCCTACTCGTGGCCTTATTGATCCTTTTTGCGTACATGCCCAATAATTTTTCTCTTTTTTTATATATATATATATATATATATATATATATATATATATATATATATATATATATATATATATATATATATATATATATATATAAACAAGATTAATATACCTGAATATACACTCAGTGCGTGGAAGTTTTACATTTCGTAACGTTGAAGGAAGCATTGCTTTCCGCACGGTCCTGCATGGTCGAAAGCAGTGCTTTCCGCACGGAGTAATGAAAAAAATTATTAATTGTTTTTTGAGAAATTCTAATATAAGTTTCAGTAACAGATATGACCTCATCGAGGCATGTATTCCACTATACTAGTAAAAAACATTCTAATAATTGACCTATAGGAAAACTCTCGTTTGATAACAACCTCATAAAAAATTTTGCCTTTGATATAGGTATATACATATATATTTTCTAGTATTTTATATTTATGAATTATATCCCTAAAATTTCAGCGGCCACTAATAGTACCTAAAGACTACTTTTTGCAGTTGAAATAACACAGTTATTGGAATTTTAATTTAATAAAAAAATTTTAAAGTATACGTGTAAACGGAGTTTCATCATTTTTACGAAATACAGTAACATTCTTACCTTGCATTTTTTTGTTTAATTAAACCACGAAGTATAGATACCAGGAGTCTACACGGTATAGGCTTTTCCATAATATTTCTGGTTCACAATAATTAACCCAGATCATAGTTTTAATTTTTACCACTAGCTGCGCAAGGATTCAGGATGTACAGGATGTACCGATGTTATTATTATTATGACATTTGAATGTCGCGAATGTTAAATTAAACTAAATATATAATATTAATTTATTTGTTTAAAATTAGCTGTAATAAAAGATACTTTCCAGAGCTGTCAATAGCAACAAAACTTCCCGCGTAAGGATCTAAATGAGTACTTCTAGAACAATGGCGCACTCTACCGGCAATAGTTCTGTCCCTTAAATTGAGACCATTCGTTTAACGCAGAGACATTATAATATTATTATATATTATCTCTGGTTCAACGTTCAACATTACGTTTAGACTTTGGTCTGTGGTTTAGACTCCTGGTATCTGTACTTCGTGGTTCTTGTGTTGTTTTGTTTACATTTGCTTTGATTAGTAAACAGGTAAATTACCTGCGTTACAAAGAAATTAGGGAATAGGTACACCATTTTACCGGCAAAATGCTAGGAACGATATTAGAAAATTTAAGTGGTAAAAAACTCAGTGTTTTAATAAGTGTTTTATTACTATGCCAGTTAGCTTGCTTTTTATTGGGGTTAATAGCACCTAGTCCTGCAAAAACCCAGGCTATTTTAGCTACAGTTTGCGTAGACGATAACCCTGCTGCTTCACGTAATGAAAATAGATGGTTTACTCGTCAATGTTCAAGAAAAATAAACTTAAATGATTTAAAACCTACATCAGGGTTGGATGGTAACAATTTGGTATGTATATCAGATTATTCCTTTTATTTGTTTATTGTTTTTTTATTATTGTTACTTAATTAATTCTACTTAATGAAATTACAATAGTTTTGCCAGCGGCTGGCTTCCTCACTTGTAAACTTTCGCTTAGATATCTCATAGGGCGGTGATGGACTTTATAATCTTCCCAAGTTAAAAAGAATATGTATCATCAATAACAAAAAACTGATAACTGATTCCAGAAGAACATAGCTAGAAAAAAGTTACAAAGTAAACATTCATTGTGTCTGTGTTATATTTTTATAAATTCATTTTTACTATTTTTAAGATATAAATTAAAATGTATGGGTTCAAAGCAAACTGAAATAAATTTGTATATTATATCAGAACAGTAAAAAGCAAATTCAAAAATCTTGATACCTTGTATGTACATTTAGAGGATTAATAGTATCTGCTTGTGGAGTTACTCTAAAGTCTACAGGAATCGCTTTTAGTGTTCCAGTAAATGAAAGTTGCACAACGGTTTCACATATTCTGAAATTAAGATCTCTTCCAAATAGTCCTAGCTTTAGCATGCAGGTAATCCTTTAAACAGTGATTTTTGTTTGATTTAGGTACGTACTACTTTAGCTCTCCTATCACTCGTCATTTCATTATAGTTTGCAACATACATATATGGGAAAATTTTGCCAGAAATAGATGTATGAGTGTACTTTAGGTATTTCGATAATCGTTCGTAGTGTTTTAAAGCTGATCCTCTTATTGCAAGTTTACCAGCTTGTTCTTTTTCTTATACTGGAAATAAAACTAGTTTAACATTTTTATGTAGGTACCTCTAAAATATCGAGTTCACGACATTCGCACCCTGGTCTAAAGAAATAAATTCTTTATTACGGTGCGTAAAATTATATTGCAATATTTTGCCGGTTGTAAAATCATATGTTAAACAGTAGTATATTGTTTAATGAATGTTATTATGACAGTTTCGATTCAACATTAAGTATTAAATATAAAAGGGATTCCCAAACTATTTTTTAAGAATGTCATGTCAGGATCAAGCACAGGACAGAAATATGATCACCGATTTTTTTGGTTACCGATGTTTGTATGGGAAAGAGTGGACTAACAATATTGCCATTCTGTAAGGTGTAATAAAATTATGTTTTTTACATATTAAATAGATTAGAAGTATCGCGAGCTTAGTTTCTGTGCCAAATTTTAAGTCATTTGCTTACCAGTTCGCTGCATGTGTGGTATATATTTTTCATTATCTATTGATTGATGTCTATTGCCACTTTGATCCCATGATTTCGAAGATTTGAGTTTTGATGTAATCCTTATGCCTAAAAAGCGTATGTTTTTTAAATAAGTGTTTGCAAAAAGTTAATTAATATATAGGTAATACTGATATTAGTATTATTGTTTAACCAAAACAAAAATTTTATTAGTTCTTTTATATCTTTTAGGTATTTGTTATGGAAATGCCACTAATGAATTTGGATTATTCTCGTTGGCAACAGAATTTGGTAGGAATTCTCCAAATAGACATGATATATGACAGGAGATACAAGATAATCAATCCTCTTATTGAACTGACACTAGACTCTCGACTTGCTTTTAGTGATAAGACAGCGAACGGTCGAACACCATGGGCAGCCCACTCTCATGCCGAAGAAAAGCGTTATATGAGCTGCACCTTTGAAGATTTAACAATGAGAGAAAAAGATGGATATCCTTATAGTTGCACAATGGTTCATCTGTTCGAATTAGGTTCTCTTTATCACGATTATTATTTGTTAAATTTACGTTTACCTTATAACTCTACAACAAAAAAGAATGTTGATCTCGGTAGGGTTCAAGATGTAAGTTTATATACTATTTATATGAACGGTGGTTTTACAAAAGTTTGGGTTAGTTTAAAAACTTTCTTCTTACCTATACTTATCGCGATAATGGTATGGTTTTGGAATAGAGTTCATAAATTAAATCGTACTCCAGTTTTACTAGAATATATGCTGATCTCACTAGGATCAACGTTAGCATTTCTTAACCTACCAATAGAGTTTTTCAGTTTAATTTTTGAAATGCCTTACATGTTACTATTGAGTGACATCCGTCAAGGAGTGTTTTACGCTATGTTACTTTCTTTTTGGTTAATATTTGCAGGAGAACACATGTTAATTAATACCAATGCAGAGAGGAACACATTACGTAGATATTGGATACATTTAAGTACAATTGTAGTAGTATGTTTATGTTTTTTGATTTTTGATTTGTGTAAACGAGGCACTCAACTTGTCAATCCTTTTTATTCAATTTGGGTCACCCCGATGGGCACAAATTTAGCTCTAACCTTTATTATTCTTGCAGGAATCTCTGCTGGTTTATATTTTCTGTTCTTATGTTACATGATTTGGCACGTATTTAAAAATATTAGTATTAAACGATCAGTTTTACAAAGTATGTCTCAAGCTAGACGTTTGCATTATGAAGGGATTATTTATCGGTTTAATTTTTTAATGATGGTCACAGTAGTTTGTGCAGCTGTTACAATAATATATTTTATTCTTTCACAAATTGATGATGGACAAAATAAATGGGATGAAACGATGGATCTAGAATTATCTTCTGTACTACACACAAGTGTATATGGAATGTGGAATATATACATTTGTGCTATGTTAATTTTGTACGCACCAAGTCATAAAAAATGGCCAGTAGAAACTATTTGTACTAAAGGTTAAGGAGAGGAGTTTAACAGTATTTGTTATTGTTACAAGTTACAAATTACAAATGCTTATAAAGAAATTATTTTGTCATTTTTTGTTAAAAAATTGACGATTAATTTGTTATAACTTTGTTGTAAAAAATCGGATAAATATTTTATAAAATTTACGTGAAATATGAGTTTGTGCCCTTTTAAATAAGCTCTTATAACACCCTTTTAGCACCCCCGTAAGTCGAATTTTGTGGTGATTAAGTGGGAAGTGTAGTTATTTCGTTATTTGCAACAATTTTGCACTAAATTAATAATATCTATGGTTCTATTAGTTAGATTTAAATTTTTTAAACTTTACTTTCTTGGTTTTTTCGTAAGGTATCACAAAAATTTGGAAAAATGCCCATCTTTATGAGTATTAAGAGTTGTAGCTATTTAAACAATTAAATTTCTTGACCATTTGTCGAACGGTTACACTCGAAATTTATGATTTATGAAATTTAATTATATGAAATTTACTTTAGACTTTACTGTCATTGATTTGTACTTTGTTGAATTAATTTATGGAAGTACCTTAATAACTTTTAAGTAGCTGACAATAAAATAAGTTAATAACAACAATGTTGGACAATTTTTTTTGTGTAAAATACTCCCAATGTATAAGTCACTCAAATGTTTCTGATACCGGAGTAGACAGCGAAACTTTCAATGAAATTTTTGTGGCCACGGTAGAACGGAGAGCGGAAATTCGCGTAGTTACAACATGGTTGCGGAGTGTTTAAATTTGTTTGTTATTTTTACACAATCTGCCTCTTTTCTATTTAGTTTTAACCAGAAGACAGGAAAGTTTTGAAGACAAATCCGCGACATGTGTAGCCTATGTCCGAACTACTCTCAGTTTCTTCCTCAGCCTCAGCTACCAGCTTTATGTGTGGCCCCACCGTTGCTAGGAAGCATTTGAAGCTTTCCTGCTGCGGCTCGGAAGACGGTTGGATCGGTATTTCTATAGTACCAAAAAATATATTACAATATACTTCAATTTTAGGCTATTTTACTGTACATCAGCCAAAACGCTTTAAAATGCTATCTAAAGATTAAAAAAGCATTACTAATGTTTCCACTCTGGTCGAAATTACCTAAATCAGTGTTAGAAAATGATGAGAGATACATTTTTCAAAAAGAATACACAAATTATTTATGAAATATATGATAAATCAATATACCGCTGTCATAAGCTGACGCATAGTAAACTCTAACCGCGAATTCGCTTGTGCTTTATGTAGTGCTCCATTTAGTCTATAAGTGGTTAAATTATTAGCTAAAAGTAGTTACAATTTCAATATCCTATTTTTTTTCTTGACACTTAAAATAAAAAAAAAATGATCAAATATATGTTAAAATGGCCCTTGTGCAGTTAACTATTATGGATTTGTCTAAAGCCGTTTTCAAAATCAATAAATGTCTAACAAATGCCGATTCAATACAAAAAATATTGTATCAATAGCGTCGATTTAACAATTTATTCAATAATAGTAGTTTACGTAACAAGTCCCGAAAGTGGTCTTTTACTGGACGAGCGGGCAATTGCAGGGCGAGCCGCAGGCGAGGCCTGCAAGCCTGTGAGTCCAGTAAAAGCACTTTTGGGACGTATTACGTACAATATTTTTTTTTAAACCGGTCAGAATTTAGTAACTTCCAGATTATTTTTGGGTCAAAAAATCTCATTTTGTCGGACCGGACCAGAAAATAAAAATGAGTCCGGTAAAAGCTTTTATTTCATCCTGTCCAGTAAATACACTTACCTATATCAATTTGGCGCCGGTAAGTAAAACATTACGGTATCAGGTACTGTAATGTGTTGCCTAACAACACTGCTCTGATTGTTTAAGGGAAGACAATTACTTTTAATTTTTGACATTTAAAAACACTATAATGACTATAAAATAAAAATAAAATAATTAATTACTTACTTTTACATCCATATTTAAAAAGAAGTCAATGTTATTCTATTTTATATTAACAATTAAATCTTAATAATAAAAAAATTATTTGACAGTGACAGATGGCTTTCAAGGTAATTTGACATTTGACCTAACTAATCAAGTTACGAACTATTTTTAGTCAAGTTACGAACTACTGTTAAAATTTTTATGAATTTATTAATATATAAAAACAGGATGAAATAAAATATAATACGATACATGGTCGTTAGGTGTTATTACAGTACTCGTTTTTATTTCCGGACTTGGCTCCTACGTCGCCTCGTCCGTAAACTAACTTGTACTGTAATAAGTCACCTACCGACCTTGTGTATAATACTATTACCGGACTTATTTTTATTGTCTGGCCTTGTCCGACAAAATTAGACTTTCTGGCCTAAAAATAAACCGAAAAGTACTAATTTCTGGCCGGTTTAAAAAATAATAATAATAATACAGAAAGTACCACGCGAACTGTAACTATCACTATAGTCACTTGGTTTTTGGCTCGTCAACTTGACAATTACCAGATAGCCATAACAATATGGCTCCAATCGATTATCCTCTGAATATAAACTAAGCAAAATACGCGATATATAGCACTCGCTTCGCTCGTGCTCTAAACATCGCGTGCGTGAGCAAAAAGCATACTTCACGAACTGTTTCATAAATAACTATATTCAGAAAATAAAAATAATACCAAACAAATGTTTTTAGAATTTTCGGAAGGGACAAATAAATTATGTATTTTTTCAGAAATTCTAATATAAGTTTCAGTAAGTAACAGATATGACCTCATTATGCATTTATTACGCTTAGACACCGACGTCATGCTATTAATTAACTGAAGAAAAGGTTTGTTGAGGTATCTGTTTTCAGTTTTCAAGCAAAGCATCTGTAAGTTTTAAGTTATTTCACATTTCTTTGACTTATTCGTCTTCCTAACTCTTCCGAAAGATGTTCTATGGGATTAAAATCCGGCCAATCTATAATTTGTGTGGCGACATGAGGACGTGTATTATCCTGTTGGAAAATAAAATCTTTACCATAATTTTTGGCAAACGGCAATACATTGATTTGTAAAATTTTTGAAACGTATCGATTTTCTGTCAAAGTTACAACCTGGATTATAACAAGCTCAGTTCTTACATTACAACTTATGCCTGCCCACACCATTACTGATCCTGCTCAAAATAACGAGTTTCTTGTACCCATTGCCTTAGAATCTTTTACTTGTGTATACTCAAACAAATCCGTCGGGTTCACACAATCAAAAACTAGACTTGACTAAGAATAAAACCTATAGTTCATGGCAAAATGCTAGACGAATTCTATTGTGTCGTGCTGATCGTTTAGTTAGATCTTAATTCCATTTCTTTTAAGCAATTTCTTTTTTTTTATATTAAGAATGTCCTCGTATAGACCTTAATACAAATGTACCGAGAACATCTATTGAGATAGAAGAGACAATTTATTAATTTGGGATTTAAAGGCCTACAAGTTAGAACTAGGGGGAAGACGTGGGAAGGTAAGGAGTTCCACAATCTGGAGACCCTGGGGATAAAAGAACGATCGAATCGATCCGTTCTCGATGTCTGGCACTCAACAGTATAAGGGTGCATGGTGTTTGCATGTCGCGTTGCTCTGGTTGGTCTGGCAAGTGGAGGCACTATAGAGCGAAGTTCCTCTGAGCAAAATCCGTTTATGTATCGGTAAAACAAGGAGAGATCAGACACTGCTCTTCGGTGGGACAATGGGGCTAGGTTTTTGGTGATACTGGTGTCGTTTATTAGTCGAACTGCTCTTCTTTGTATTGCATCAAGAACTCTGAGCCTTGACGGAGCTGCCGAACCCCATACATGGGAGCAGTATTCAAGATTAGGTCGTATTTGGGCTTTGTAAAGAGTAGCTAAGTTGAATGGAGAGAAATATTTCCGTGCTCTAAACAGAAAGCCTAATTTCTTTCCTGCTGCAGTTGCTATGGATGTAATATGTTCGTTCCATAGTAAGTCCTGGGAGATCGTTATACCAACCAGCGTAATGGAGTCGCCTGCTACCAGTGTCTGATCGTTAATTGTAATGGATGAGTCGCATATTTGCCTCTTGTTGGATAGGCAACATGTCTTTGTCTTGGAAGCGTTGAAATTAACAAGATTCTTTCTTCCCCACTCGTCAACAATTCTCAAATCTTGATTGAGAGAAGCCGTTGTGGATCTTCTGTCCTCTTCTAAAATATCTACAGATATGGGACGGTTGTGCACTGCTTTGCTACAGTGTAGGTTGCTATCATCTGCAAAACCATGTATCGGGTAATTAGTGGCTTCTAGTAGATGATTAATGTGCAATAAGAATAGAGTAGGAGCTAGAGCCGATCCTTGGGGAACTCCAGCGTTGATCTTGTAGAGGTTGGAGGAATGTCCATCTACGGCAACTTGGATATGCCTGTTGGAGAGAAAGTTGGATATCCATTTACAAAGGTTTGGCGAGAGTCCGTATGAACACAGTTTGTTCAAAAGAGCTGCATGCCACACTTGATCAAATGATTTTGAGATGTCTAGTGATACTATTTGAGTTTCCTCAGAGCGGTGGATGGTATCAATCTAGACATGAGTTACATATTCTAGCAGATCGTTGTGTGTCTCAAGGTAGTTTAGGATCTCGTGATTGACGTATTTCTCTATGGTTTTGCTAATAACAGATAGAAGTTCTATGAGTCTGTAGTTAGAAGGGAGGGTTTTATAGTGTTTCTTGGGGATTGGTTGTACTCGAGCAGTTTTCCAGGATTCTGGAAAAATACCAGTACCGTAGGATAGTTGAAATAGCTTAGTGAAAACTGGCGCTAGTTCAGAAGCACAAACTTTTAAGAGTAAAGCAGGTATTTCATCAAGGCCGCTTGCTTTGTTGGTATTTAGAGTAGCAAGGACTCTCTGCACACGCTTAACCCTAAATGTGATATTTTTCATTGTGTGGGGAGCCCGTGGAATAGAAAGTAGTTCCATGTTGTCCGGTGGGTGAAGTGTCGAGTTCGAAGAGAATATTTTGGCAAAGACTTTTGCCTTTTCTGTGGAGGACGTAACTATTGAGCCGTCATCAGCTGTGAGTGAAGGGAACGAACTATTTGTAAAATTATTATTGATATGTTTGTCGAGAGTCCAAAAGGACCGGCTTCCATTAGGGTTTGACATTACGTTCTCTCTCATTCGAGCGTCATAGAGACTTATGGAATTAGTAATGGTGGTGTTGTATCTGTTTATAGGGTTTATATCGTCCTGTTTTGTTTCTTCTGATGGATTTTGTAGAAATAATTTGTGGGACTTGATCTTAGCTTTCCGAGCTACATCGCAATCTTTATTAAACCATGGCTTCTGTTTGACTTTCAAGCATTTGGTAAAGTGAGGAATGTAAGCTTCCATGGCACACGATTTCAGCTATACTGTTGCAAACTGCCGATGGATCTTCGTTGGTAAAGCAGACTGGGTTCCAGGGAAAAGTTGCAAAGTAGTCTCGAAGGCCTTCCCAATCTACTTTTTTTAAGTTCCAAAAAGTTGTTGGGTGGTGCCTCGATTGGATTTTTGACTTCTACTACAGCATGACCAGAATTACCCAGGGGAGACAGAATATTTACATTATATTGCTCAGGGTGAGTGGTCAGAAAAAGATCCAGAGTATTAGAACTGGGACAGCCCATGGCTAATTGCAAACTCTTCAGTAAGCCTGCCTCCTGTGTCCGTTTTGTTGGACTTAAGCCACTTTTTGTTTTCAATAGTCCATTGTCATTGTAAAACCGTTTAGACGTTTTTCAGCAGAGTTCTTGTGAATCTGTTACAATTTTGGTGAATAAATTGTGTTAAAGTCTCCATAAGTGTTTCAGTATATATTTTAATTTGAACTCATTTCGCAAGACATCTTACAAGTCATTAAGAATTTGCATTTCATCATAAGAACGAGAATATTTAAGCAGAGTGTGATGGAAATGATATCTGTTCTATGTCTAAAAAGGAATGTTAGGCATATATACTCCACTATAATAGTAAAAACACATTCTAATTGACTTATAGGAAAACTCTCGTTTGATAACAACCTCATAAAAAATTTTGCCTTCGATATAAATATTTTATATTTATGAATTATATCCCTACAATTTCAGCGGCTACTAGTAGTACCTACTTAAAGCTTTTTGCAGTTGAAATAAAACAGTAATTGGAATTTTAATTTAATAAAAAAACATATGAAGTGTACGTGTAAACGTAGTTTATTCATCATTTTTACGAAATACAGTAACATTAAAAATTCTTACCTTGCATTTTTTTGTTTAATTAAACAAAATATCTAACACAATTTCAAAAATTAGTGACGGTAACCTCTTGAACTCAAATGTCAAAACAAGTACATGGGACACTGTTAAAGGAATTATGTACGTTTGTTTGGTTATTGTTCCTTAAATCATTAAGAACAAATTTAGATAATTCCGTTAATAAGCTAAGTACAAAATAGTTGTTTTTGCGTGTTTTAACCTTTAGATACCAATTAATCACATAAGTTTTATATTACAATTTGTTAAAATTCATAAGTGTCTGAATGATTACTACAAAAAAGACCTCCAAAGTTAAAGTTGGTATACTTGCATAGACCATAACATTCTATGTTCTATGGAATATTCTTGTGTTGTTTTGTTTACATTTGTTTTGATTAGTAAACAGGTAAAATACCTGCGTTATAAAGAAATTAGGGAATAGGTACACTATTTTACCGGCAAAATGCCAGGAACGATATTAGAAAATTTAAGTGGTAAAAAACTCAGTGTTTTAATAAGTGTTTTATTACTATGCCAGTTAGCTTGCTTTTTATTGGGGTTAATAGCACCTAGTCCTGCAAAAACCCAGGCTATTTTAGCTACAGTTTGCGTAGACGATAACCCTATTGCTTCACGTAATGAAAATAGATGGTTTACTCGTCAGTGTTCAAGAAAAATAAACTTAAATGATTTAAAACCTACATCAGGGTTGGATGGTAACAATTTGGTATGTATATCAGATTATTCCTTTTATTTGTTTATTGTTTTTTTATTATTGTTACTTAATTAATTCAACTTAATGAAATTACAATAGTTTTGCCAACGGCTGGCTTCCTCACTTGTAAACTTGCGATTAGATATCTCATAGGGCGGTGATGAACTTTATAATCTCCCACGTTAAAAAAGAATACGTCCAGAAAAACCTAACTAGAGTAAACATTCTTTGTGTCTGTGTTACATTTAAAAAGCTTTATAAATCCATTTTTACTGTTTTTAAGATATAAATTAAAATGTATGTGTTCAAAGGAAACTGAAATAAATTGGTATATTATATCAGAACCGTAAAAAGCAAATTCAAAAATCTTGATACCCTGATTTAGATTTAGAGGCTTAATAATAGTATAAGCTTGTGGAGTTACTCTGAAGTCTATAGAAATCGCTTTTTTGTTCCAGTACCTGGAAGTTGCACAATATCTTTCTAATGGTTTCAGGTCCCTTCCACATATTCTGAAATTAAGATCTCTTCCAAATAGTCCTAGCTTTAGCATGCAGGTATACCTTTAATAACTGATTTAGCTCTCCTATCACTCGTTCTTTCATCATACAGTTTGCCACGTACATATTTTGGAATATTTTCCAAAAATAGTTGTATGAGTGTACTGTTTGGCATTTCTATAATCGTTCGTAGCGTTTTGAAGATGATCCTCTTATTGCAAGTTTACCAGTTTGTTCTTTGTCTTATACTGGAAATAAAACTAGTTTAACATTTTTATATACCACTAAAATATCGAGAATTATGTTGCAATATTTTGCCGGTTGTGAAATCATATTACCCAACTAACAATTTTATATTTTATAAAAACTGTAAGAACGTTTACAAAACATGTTTTATAAAACATCTTTTATTGTAAGAACATTGTAAAAACGTTTATACAACCCTTATAAAGCCCAAAAAGGCGCAGGTTTATAAAATATTTCTGCTGCTTAACAAGTTTTATAATGTTTGCGGTAGCTGCAATACAATAGTTATATAAACGTTTATACAGCTTTTAAAAAAATACTATAAAATCACTATAAAACCGTTTCATATATGCTTTCATGCTTTTATTTTATAAAACAATTTTAGTGATACAGAAATGTCCAGACGAACCAAAATATTTTTTAACTGTTTCGAAAAGAACTATTTTATTTTGTAAACAGAGAAAACTTGGACAAGGCCATAACTAATTTTATTCACCTACATTTCAAAACAATAAACAGTTTAAACTTTGAAGTATTATTTAGTGGACACTTGGTACCAATTTTTGATACGCAGAGAACTTTACTGTAAAATATATAGTACATTTACATTGAAATTTACACGAGACACTATATTTTGCATTATTTCGTTAAATGATTGCAAACACAAAAAAATATATTTTTTTATTTTTTTCTTATTTTCGTAATATATTGGTAAAATTTTATTAAGAATGATAATCAACATTGTTTTAAATCCAATTTTCCTTTATTATAAGTGATTAGCAAACAAAAAGTGAGCATGTCTAGGTTTTATCTAACTAAATCCAAAATGGACGACTTTGAAATGTCAATTAAATGGCTGCGTAGGTACCTATAAAATAATTTTGTTGCTGAAGCAACATTAATAAAATAATAAAGCTACCAGCAAGGACTGTATTTAAATAGATAAAGTAATCCTCATTTACAGAGGCGCATCTAAATAAAATCGAATTATCATTTAATTTTTTTCTTTCTAGTTTATTTATACAATTAATTATAATTATTACTCAGAGAGCGAAATAATTCTTTTTTTTATTTTCTCAATCGTATATGTTAATAATTCACACAACTTTTACCTTATCCCAAAATAACAAGTCTTTAAAATTTGTTAAATCATTATAATTAACATTTTCATCTACACATTCATTCAACAGTAGTTCTAATAAGTACTTTTCAGAAAATTAGAACTTACAATGTTTTGAAAGTTGGTTTTTACTTTTCAGCGAAAATAACCACTTCGTTTTACTTTCTTCCAGGCTCTAATTTTTGAAGCAGACTTTTTTTGTATACAGACGAACGTACAAATAGAAATAAACATAGATACTGACAAATAAAATATCGCGTTCTGAGTGTTACAGTTATTTTATTATGCTTTTATAAATGTACATTATGAAATCTATTTACTTTTATTAAAACTATATTATCCCACAGCGACTTTATAAAAGATTCATACACGATATGTTTAAAGCTCTTATAAAATAGTTTTTTTAAAGTTTTTGTAAAAACAATTTGATTTTATTAAAGATGTATTTTCTATAAAACTGTAATAAAACTGTTCTATTAATGTTTTTAAAAGCTTCTATAAAGCTGCTTTATAATTGTCCCTAAAGAAATAAATATGTTTCAAAAGGTTAACACATACAACCGTTATAAATCAATTTAGTTGTATAGGATAAAATGCTTTAAAGGATTGTTTTATAAACGTTTATAAAACAATTTTATTGCGATGTTGTAAGATGTTTTATAATTTTGTTTTAAGAACGTTCTTACTATTAAATTATAAAACTAAATTGTCCCGACGACCAAATAGTTGTTAAGACGGCATTTAAAAAACAATTTTGAATTTCTACAGCAGCTAAAAAACTATAATAAAACAGAATCGCTCTATTGACTAAAGGTTATAAAACCAAATTGTTAGTTGGGTAAGCATTACATATAAAAGGGAATCCCAAACTATTTTTTAAGAATGTCATGTAAGGATTAAGCACTGTGCAGAAATATGATCACCGATTACCGATGTTTGTATGGGAAAGAGTGGACTAACAATATTGTCATTCTGTAAGGGATGAAAAAAGTACGTTTTTTACATTTTAAATAGATTAGAAAAGTATCTTGAGCTTAGTTTCTGTGCCAAATTTTAAGTCATTTTCTTGCAAGTCGCTGCATCTGTGCTATATTTTTTTATTATTGATTGATATCTATTGCCACTTTGGTCCCATGGTTTCGAAGATCTGAGTTTTGATGTAATCCTTATGCCTAAAAACCGTATATTTTTTAAATAAACGTTTGTAACAAGTTAATTAATATATAGTAATATTAGTTTTATTGTTTAACCAAAACAAAAATTTTAATAAACCTTTTATATCTTTTAGGTATTTGTTATGGAAATGCCACTAATGAATTTGGATTATTCTCGTTGGCAACAGAATTTGGTAGGAATTCTCCAAATAGACATGATATATGACAGGAGATACAAGATAATCAATCCTCTTATTGAACTGACACTAGACTCTCGACTTGCTTTTAGTGATAAGACAGCGAACGGTCGAACACCATGGGCACCCTACTCTCATGCAGAAGAGAAGCGTTATATGAACTGCACCTTTGACGATTTAACAATGAAAGAAAAAGATGGATATCCTTATAGTTGCACAATGGTTCCTCTGTTCGAATTAGGTTCTCTCTATCACGATTATTATTTGTTAAATTTACGTTTACCTTATAACTCTACAACAAAAAAGAATGTTGATCTCGGTAGGGTTCAAGATGTAAGTTTATATACTATTTATATGAACGGTGGTTTTACAAAAGTTTGGGTTAGTTTAAAAACTTTTTTCTTTCCTATACTTGTCGCGATAATGATATGGTTTTGGAATAGAGTTCATAAATTAAATCGTACTCCAGTTTTACTAGAATATATGCTGATATCACTAGGATCAACGTTAGCATTTCTTAACCTACCAATAGAGTTTTTCAGTTTAATTTTTGAAATGCCTTTCATGTTACTATTGAGTGACATCCGTCAAGGAGTGTTTTACGCTATGTTACTTTCTTTTTGGTTAATATTTGCAGGAGAACACATGTTAATTAATGAAAATGCAGAGAGGAACACACTACGTAGATATTGGAAACATTTAAGTACAATTGTAGTAGGATGTTTATGTTTGTTGATTTTTGATTTGTGTGAACGAGGCACTCAACTGGTCAATCCTTTTTATTCAATTTGGGTCACCCCGATGGGCACAAATTTAGCTCTAGCCTTTATTATTCTTGCAGGAATCTCTGCTGGTTTATATTTCCTGTTCTTATGTTATATGATTTGGAACGTATTTAAAAATATTAGTATTAAACGATCAGTTTTACCAAGTATGTCTCAAGCTAGACGTTTGCATTATGAAGGGATTATTTATAGGTTTAATTTTTTAATGTTGGCCACAGTAGTTTGTGCAGCTGTTACTATAATATCTTTTATTCTTTCACAAATTGATGAAGGACAAAATAAATGGGACGAAACGATGGATCTAGAATTATCTTCTGTACTACACACAGGTGTATATGGAATGTGGAATATCTACATTTGTGCTATGTTAATTTTGTACGCACCAAGTCATAAAAAATGGCCAGTAGAAGCTATTTGTACTGAAGGTGAAGAAGTGGAGTTTAACAGTATTCCTAACGAATCTGTTTCGAATGAGATTTCTGCTCTCACTAGCTTTTCAGCTAAAACCAGCATTGATTAATATTTTGATATTATGCTATATGTGTTTAATTATTGTCAATAACTACTTAAAATAATCTAAAAGCTTGTTGAAACTGACTGACATATTGTAAACTTAAAATATAGTTGTAGACATTCGAATTAATCTAGTTGAATATAACCCATAAAATATAGAGGTTTAGTCTCTATGGGTTTAGTGTGCAATAGGTTTAAACAAGTATATCTTCATATAAAATTGTATGTGCACTTATTTTTAATTGTTTTTATTAATTTATTCGGAATATATACCAATTGTAAATAATGCAGTAATGTTTTATATTGTCGTAATCTTTGGTTGGAATTTTATTTTTGAAATATATTAGAAATTATTCCACTTTTAAAACTAAAACGTTATTATAGTTTGGTCTTTAGCATTCAATAATTAGTGTTTAATAGTAGAAGTTTTAAAAATTGTAGATATTATTACTGGGCTTTGGACGCAGTTAACCGCCCTTATCACCAATATAAAATTGGCCCCTCTATCCGATAAATCTTAGCGATCCAAGGGGATGACGTTATATTCTTTTTTCCTAATAACATAAAAAATATCTCTAAAGCTGTTAGGCCTAGGCAGGCGGATTTCGTGAAGGGTGTCATAAGTACATTGTTGCGGTATTGTTGAGAGCTCTCAACATCCCCAGTGCTTTAAGATTATATCTCGAAAACTGTTGCACCGACTGGTAATTATTTACCTATGCAATTTAGAGGTGAGTCGTTACGTGATTTTCAAGAAACATAACGAAACTAGTGACGTGTTCGGCGTCACCGGTTTCGAAACTAGTGATTTTAGTAACTAGTAATTTTTTCTGATACTGTAATTTCACTACCAACTATGTACACAGTTACTTACGGTACAAACGAATCACCAGTTTAGTGTTTTATTTGTAGTTATACAGTTACGTCAATAACGTACGTTACAATAACTGATAGACAGTAGATACTTTATCCACTGTCACTGTGTCTACTAGTTAGTTATGAAAATAAAATGTAGTATAATAAATAATATTTCTTGTTGCATTCTCTTGTTTTTGGTAAGCGGAATTTGGACAATCTACCATGACACGTGCTTGTTCGGATTCATTCGTATCACCCTCCGTCAGTCGGGAAGAATTCTTGCCCTGGCATTGTCATTACTCATAGCTATAAGTAACGCTATACTTGAGTGCAAAAGATCCTAACAATAACGTGTTAGCGTCACGGGTATAACAGTATAATAACGTGTTTACAAAAATTACTACTTGTTATTTGACTTGTAACTAGTTATTCGGTTATATACCAAATAACTAGTTATTGTAACTACTGACGTGAAATAACGCCCACATCTAATGTAATTACATTTTGGTTCTTATAGCAGACTGGCAGACAAATGTTCTTGAAAGCTCTGGGATTTTTTGCTTTACCATCACTAACAAATCCAATTTGTGCGTTCCAGTAGCATTTGAACACGGCATGAATGTGATTCTATCTTTACTCACTTTACGACCTGGTGCACTTGCTTCTTTAGAAGATACGAATGTTTTACTGGGCAACATTCTCCAGAACAGACCACTTTCGTCCGCGTTATAGATTTGGTCAGGAAGAAGACCCAGTTCTGTTACTTCGTTTTTAAAATGCTGGATAAATGGCTGTACTGCAGATTCGTCGCTTGATAATTTTTCACCCGATATGGTTAATAGACGGATACCAAATCGCTTTTTAAATTTATCCAGCCATCCATCACTGGCACGAAAATCATCTTTGTGGGTAATTTTTTTATAAAATTCGATTGCTTTGGCTTTCAGAATTTCTCCAGATACAGGAGTGTGTTTAGAACGCCGTTGTTGAACCATATGTAAAGAGCGTTTTCCATCTTTGGACAATCGCCGACTTTTAGTGTTTTACGCTTTCCTGGCCCAGATTCAATTGTCTTCTCGTGGTTTATTATCCTTTGCCTGTTTTTTTTAAAGATCGTATATAGTAGCACGCCCAACACCATATTCTTTTGCCAATTTGCACATGTTTTCTCCACTATCTAACTTCTTTAAAATGTCTATTTTATTATTTAATTCTAGTGTCTTGTGTTTGCGTTTATTGGATATTTTTAACTACAAACTATTGACAAAACATTTATAATTTTTTTTATCACCACTTATTCCGTTTTCGCTATTTTTAAACTGACTTGAAATTCGTATTCAGCGGGTCGAAAAACATGCCCGTAGATAGGTGGCACTCGGTGTATAGACAATTATTTTATTTTTTATGTGCCGGTGTTACCAATGATTTTCTATGTAGGTCGTTATTAACACAAAGGGATAATTTTGTACTTTTGAGCCACCCTGTTTTATTTTTGATAGTGTATGTATCTCTTATTCTTTGCGTTATATATTATATCGAAAGTTAAGTCTCAGAAGAGGAAATTCTATCTACGCCTTTACTTCAATATATTATTGATTAACATTACATTTGAGTCGTAATAATCTTGTTTGAATCCCGCCCTGAGGTAAAACCTATTTTGTGTATGACCTCGTCGAAATATATCAATATATTATTGTTCTTAAACTGCCCCTCCATCTCAGGGTTTAAGTTCTGTTGTTTTCTAAATTCCTAGAAAATCAATTTTTGAAAACTACAATCTGCGAAATCCAAAGATCCCTACATGAATAACAAGACTATGCCTTTTTATAAAATTGAAAATTAAATTTTGCAGTGAATAATTTAAGGGTATACATAAGGATACTAGGAAACTGGATACAAGTGCGTCCATTAAAGTCTTAAAAATTGCAAATTTATTTTTTAATTAACTTTGAAACTCTACCACAATTCTTCAAAGTAAATAAATACATGAATATTTAGACAATAATTAATAAATAATTTTAGTTACCTTTAAACTGGAATAGCTTCTGATCTATTTCATACATGTAACTGATCGAAAACTGCAGAAACTGTAAATTAATTTTGTATTTACAAAATTGTACAAGTATTTTATAGGTAAGAAATATGCTAGAAATTTTGTTTAAACCAACATATACCTCTGTTACGATTTCTTTATTTATTATATAATTTTTTGTCTTTGTACTTTTACTGATAAAACTGTAGTTCACATTTAACAACACTAATGTCAAATACATATATAAATCTGCATAGTTGCTTGTATTATAACCACGTAGACATTTAAGTTTTTAAATTTTGATTCTATTTCACTTCCTTAATTTTTTAAAATCAGGTAATTGTGTTTTTTCTGTTGTATAATTTCAGCTATTTTTGATTTTCTGTGTTTTCTGCATCTTTTTCATTTTTTTAGTTTATTTATTTTTTAATGATTTTTCCTTACATTTGTATTTCTCACCATGTTCCGTAATTTTAATGTTTGCCATAAAATACAGTGATTTGTATTAGATGATTATTCATAGTTACTTACCTAGTTACTAGTTTTCAGTCATTCTTCGTTTTTTCCCAAGATTATTCTTGTTTTATATACTTATGGATTTTTGAATTCTTCAAGTTTCTAGTATTTCCATTACATACTATTATTTTTAAATTATTTGACGCTTTTTAACTGTTTCTATTAATCATTTCTCATCACTTTGTCATTTAAAAGTGTTTTTTTTTTCTTTTTAATTTATGCATTGCAACTGCAATATGACAAATCTAAAGGCCTCGATTTACACATTTTATTCAAAAAAAATATTTTTTAAGTGTAATACCGATCTCAAATTATTAAATCAATGATTTGTACCTATAAATGATTGCAATTTAATTTTATGGAACATCTGATAGTGATAAAGTCAGTATTTTTATTTTTTTAAGATTATTGTAATATTTTTTTACTCGTATTTAACCTTTATGTTTAATAAATAATATTTTTTACTTTTCGATAATTTTGTAAATTTCTTCTGTTTGTCTTGTGTATATTATTACATATTATGTATTTTGAAAATAAAAGGTATCCTTTAATCCCTACACTAAATATGAACAGTAATATACTTTTAATTCATCTTTGTACATTCTTTAACAAACGTACCTTTTACCTTAAAAATGGATTATATTCGTTCTTGGAATAAAAGTTTTTAAAATTACTGGCGGACTTTCTTGCAAATAAAAACAAAAAAAAAATATCTTAAATTGTTTATTCCTGTATACGTTACTGCTTTAAAGTGGACAATGTGCTCAGATATAAACTCATTGACGTACCTATCCAATATTCCAGAAGTAATATTGCTTCGAAGCATGTTTCATCTTATCTCTCTTCTGGTGAGATTTATTTTATTGCTGACGGAACATAATAGTGTTAAACTAGTTAGGATGCAGCAAAATATTACGCCAGGAGTGTGTTGATAAATTTGCAAGGAACGGTCCAGGGTATAATAAAAACACCATCACTGGGACAGACATTTGCTAAAATATCTTACACATTGCATATAACAGACAAGAACCAGCTATGACTCATTAGAAGATATTTTACGGATTATGCACCATGCACCGATCACTATAAAACCATGAGGATGTTTAATGGTGCCATTGCGTAAATTTTTGAAGACTCCGCCATCAAATGGTCTCCCTTCCTCATAACCTGTATAAATTAGTACAGGCAACCAAATCCTGGAAAGGGGTGCTATGAAACAATGGAAGAAGCAAATTAGTCCTACTCTTGTATAGGTTGCTACGTTGTATTAGACACTATATCAGACGCATTGTTATTTTAAGAATTATCAGTTTTTTTTGTCTACGATACCCTTCGAACAAGTATTTTAAAATTGTTTTTCAACTATTAAATTAATCAGGTTCCAAACAGATATTAAAAAACGATCGGAAATACGTTTTATTAAAATCCTAACCATAATAATAATAATATATTAAAATGCTTATTCAAAGAAAAGATACAATACATACAATGGAAATACATTAAGATCATTATAATTCCCTATAAATAAACACAAATACCACTTGAAGCAGAAATGCTTGTGCAGTGGTTAATTGGTTTCATGTGTAATGCAGAAAATAACCTAAGTAACTATTCTTTCACAAACAATACAATTTTTTAATTACTTATGAATAATAAGAAAACAAAAATGAAAAAAAAAACAATGAATATTTCATTGTTATTTTCATAACTTCATAAATAGAAAAAAAACTGAATTTCAAAAACTAGAAAAAAAATTGCATCATCCCTACGTTGTGTTTATCAAAAAATAACATACCAGCAATGAGAAAAAAAAAACAATTACAACTATGAGTCCAATTATTTAAACACTTATTTTATTTTCTAATGTCAATTAAATCATGAATTACTGCAAGAGGCGTTTCTGTAATATATTTTTTTATTTTGATTTTGAATTGTTTTCAAGATTCTGAAAAGGGTAAAATATTAAATAACCTAGGTCCTAGGTATGTGAAGCAACGCTGTCCAATTGTTTTTTCACTTTTCGGGGGTATTGCTTTATTCCTGTTTCTGGTGGAATATTCATGTAAAGGAAACTGTAGTGTATGACCATTTTTATATTGGTGTACAGTAACCGCTTTAAAATAGAGCTGCCTAATATCAAAAATATTAGTTTCCTTGTAAAGTAATTCCGAAGAGTAAAGCTTGGGTTGGCGATAAATTGATTTTAAAATTTTTCTTTTGACGACATTTAGTTGTTCCAAATGATTGCCATACGCCCCACCCCACCCAAGAATCCCATAGGATAACCTGGATTCTACTTTTGGGCTGTTTTAGAATATTGCTTAAGTATTTAAATTTATATAGTAAACTTCGTAGGTTTTTTGTCACATTCGCAATATGTAGGCTCCATTTTAAATGCCTATCGATTGTAATTCCCAAAAACTTTACAGAATGAGCAGACAGAATATGTTGATCGTTACGTCCTTTATTGGATATTATTAGTGCTTCGTAGTTAGGCAGACTGGTTTTGTAAGATCCAAAAAGCAGAAAGAACGTTTTTGTAAAATTAACAGTTAGTTGTTTGTGTGCAAACCAATCAAAACAATTTTTTAAATCATCTTCAGCCAATAATTTTAGGTTCTCCCAATTATCTGCAGTATATACAGAACAGCTGTGTCATCTGCATAACTAATAATTTTACCTTTTAATCTCATAGACATAAATTATTAACATAAATTATAAACAACAATGGGCCAAGAATCGTTCCTTGCGGAACAACGAACTTCATCACCTTTCCCTCACTAATACTTTCATTTATTATTACCCTTTGTACCCTATTGTATAGAAGTATCAAACAAAAAAAGGAGGATAAAAGTGGGTGTTTAGGTACACAGAAGCAAACATGATAATGATCACACAAATTCCAACAGTGTTAACCACAATGCAAGTATAAAATAAAAGAAAACCCCTTATTTTCCATGGATCTTTATACCAACCATTGTAAAGTATTTGAATTATTACCAAATGTTAATATAATATTTGCAGGTGTGATTATAAGTGTCTGATGCGATATGGAATACTGC
Organism: Altica lythri; assembly: GCA_964028335.1. Taxonomy (NCBI): domain Eukaryota; kingdom Metazoa; phylum Arthropoda; class Insecta; order Coleoptera; family Chrysomelidae; genus Altica; species Altica lythri. The sequence goes on along the minus strand of OZ034807.1, from coordinate 58,752,357 downwards.
AATCTTGGAGTCGCAGTTACGTGCCCCAATACTTCTAATGCTTTAATTTTCAATGATTATATTTTAATTTTCAACACAATGTTTTTCGATGATTCAGTATTTTCGAAATTAGTTAATATTGTTGTTACGTTCTATATTTACCCCATTTTATCATCTAATGTACATCATATACACCTTTTATCATTCGATATATATATGTAATACTGAAACACACATTAAATATAGGTAAATATTACTTTGAGGAAGTTGATTATTATGCTATCTATCAAATGTAGACTGCAATGAACTTAATTCATTTGATCATGTTGATCAAGCAGTAATATTTTTTATCTCAATGTTTATAATTTCCTTATCCGTAACGATCAGTGATCGTTTTAGTTCATAAATCCACCTGAATATTTGTAGAGATTTATTTTATTGTTTTGTGCCGCGAATATAAGTGGGAGACAAGAGTCTCTGATAACCGACGTTTCCTTTCGCTTCGATAGAAATTTCGCGTTCATTTTAATTTCTGTCGTCTTCCTGAAAAGTTTTCCTCAATAAAAGTAAGTAATTCTATAGTTTCAGTTATTAATTTTATTTGTTTTAAATTGTCCAAATTGTGGTGTTTTTTTTTAATATTACATATAACACCCAATTTCAAGTAGAAACGCTATCGCAAACATCAGTTTTTTATTTGATCATAGATAGAATAATACACGTATATTTAAAATTAATTATTTCTCGATAACATGGAGAAACCAGATAGCGATTCTACTTGATTGTAACTCATTAATAAGGGATGGAGTTTTGATTGTTGATTTCATTAATAGGGTTTTTGCCACATCTAGAGGAGTTCTAAGCAGGAGAAAGAAATTTTAATTTGAGGACGTGTCGAGCCGTCAGCCATTTTGTTATCTGACTAAAAGATTGTTGAAATTTACCGAAGCCAATTCAATACCATCCTTGGAAGAAATTTAGTTGATAATATTCCGAAGAGTATTTAGACCATCCCAATGAGAAATTCCTTTATGGAAACCCTTTGAGGAAACAAAGATAAGAGATTTAATTAATTTTTCGCATTACTTATTAAATTTATTATTGAATAATCTTTTTTAATAAATCATTTAAAACTGGTGTTTGAATATTATTTGCTTTGTTTTGTACTCTGGTGCACTGTAATTTTTGTTTGGAAAAATTGATAAAACTCAGAAAAGAAGCCACGAACCCAATTGAGCTAGCCAAGGGTTATAATCCCATAAAAGGGAAAATTATTAAGTTAAGATTATTAGGGTTACAGTATCTACCAATAAAAAAGTTTGTACCATCATTATTTCCCTCATGGTTTTCACCAAAATGGTGAAAGAAAAGAATGAATATAACAAAATACACTAAAAGTACATATACCGGATGATTATGTAACTTTTTCTAACTTAAGAAAAGCGGCCAAGTGAGAGTCGTACCCGTACCAGCAAGTATTATAACAATATAATAAAAGTTCTTGTAGTTCGTTGTAACTTTGATATCTAGTGCAAACTATTCAGTTTACGTAAAAATGATATTAGAAACCTAAATATCATTTTTAAAGACCTATCCATAGATAACCCACACGTATGGTTAGTAGAGTAGGGCTGTGGTATAGTTTAAAGTTTCGGAAAAAGTGACTGTGACATACGGACGGACAGACAGACATGACGAGTTCCGTTTGTTGCCATTTGGCTACAGAACCCCATAAACGGTGTAAAGAATCGAGTAATCACTGCTATTCAGTCTTTTTGAAAGCTGTTGAGGATAGTATATTAAATAATCCTAAATATTTCTGGAAACACATTAATAAACTTAATCTTTCATACAATTTATGTGTTACAAGGATAAATGTGGTGAGAATTATTACGAAATTGCTAACTTGTTTTCCAATTTCATCTAAGTACGTATCTTTATGATTATAATAACATCTCTGTTAATTGCAAAATTATTAACCTAGTAAATTTAAACTATCTTTTGGTCCCGATTGGAATACCTACTTCCGTACTTCCTAAAAAACTGTATGTTTAGTATTTACACAAATTATTAATTTACCGTTACAGTCAGTTACCAAGTTTTTGGAATCATAGCTTTATAAGACCAATTCATAAAACTGGTAAAAAATCAAATGTTAAGAACTATAAACCTGTCGGAAATACAGCCAGCTAGAACGAATTCATAATTTTTTTTGAAAAACTATGCGTTTAAAATCGGTTGAGTCGTGATTCTAAATAATATAAGGATATAAAAAATACTTGAAAACAGAGAAGAATAATGTTACATCTCATATTTTTGCATAAACTAATATTAGAAGTCTACTGTTACAATCTTTTATATTTTATGACGTTAAAAGTTCCCATTCAACTAAGGAGAAACCGGGAAACGTTTCCAATATCTTTGCATGTGAACAACTACTAATTTTTCTCACCATTTACAGGACGCAAATATGTATGTGTAAATACAAACAAATGTATAACAGTGCTGATGGAATTGTAATATTTATTGATATATTTTATATGTAAATGGGCCATCCCGTAAATAAATGAATAAATTAATAAATTTAAAGAGGATAAGTGGATTTTAAGTTATACAGAAACAAATATGATAATAATGACTAAATTCCCTCATTGATAATGTAATAAGATACAAACACATTTATTTAAACTGATTTACAGGTTAAGTCTAAAATTTAGAAATAATTGAACTCCAACAACTCCCGTATCCTTTAAAGTAGAAACTTTGTAATTTCTTAAAAAACCTATTCTTTTTATTTACTACATGAATTATAACAATGCATAAAAATGAAATAAGTGTCTTAATATTAAGGGTCACAATGACATAGCAATTAAAAATTGTTATGCCAACAATACTTAAATTAATTTAAAAGAAAACATGATTGAATATATCTTAACTAATATTTGACAACTTTGATGGTTGTACTATTGAGGTTTTTCTCATTGGAACAGATTCTGGTGTAGGAATAGCGTCTCCAGTAGTTCCAAAAGTAAGCGGGCCGGGTAACTGAAGTCCTGGTTTATTTATACCTCCAAATTTCTGTTTAGCCATCTGGTAGTCTCCAGAATCAAAATATTTTTGACCTTTTGAAAAACGTTTTTGTAAAAACGCAGAATGACCACTTGCCTTTAAGGGTGCTCCTGCTGTTGAAGGAATATTAAATTTAGCTTTTAATTTCGCCTCTTCTTGTTTTTCCATTTCTTGAGGCGTTAGTTGTGGTTCAATTGAATCTTGTTCTTGTTCGCTCATATTCAGGTAATTCAGGGTCTCAAAATTGCTACAAAAGAAAAATGGTAGCAAATAACAAAAAGAAAAGACATTACCATACAATATGCATGAGTATAGACAAGACAAAAAACATAGTTATTAACTTTCGATAAATGTGGCCGCAGTATAATTTATTTACTAATGTGGTAAAATTTGACATGAACGAAACGATAATTTAATACACAAGATTTAAGAGGAGTATTGAATGTATAATTTTATAACAATAAAAGTTACGACAATAATTTTGATCACTAAATCTGTATTCAATAATTAAGCAATACTTACTACAAAGGCTTTTAAAAATGTGGTTGCTTAAAAACTTTTTCACCAACAGTATTTACAAAAAAAGCATATCGTAATCGTAAACTACTGGACAGCTGCAATTTGTGACAGCTGCCAAGGTCAAAATTATTTTTGGAGTTAGAGTGTGACAATTAGAATTTAAAAGTTTTTTTGGTTTTTGGTTTTTTTTAACAAATCTAATTGACCAAAGAACAAAAAAAAACTGATAATAATATTCATAAAGAGTTACCACTTTTTTATATAAATTAATGTATCCGTATGTATCAATCAGTAGAGCAAAACTTTTTAAATTTTCATGTTGCTCGGTTGGGTGTGTATACAATTAAACGTGTTCGTAGTTGAGACTGACTGACTGACACTAGTGACACTAGTGACAGATAAAATCAAACAAAAATATAATTTTATTATGATTAGTTTACAAGCTCTTTGATTATGATGTACACAATAACATACAAAAACAAATTAACTATAATTGTTAAGATAATATGGACAATTCATTAAAAAATGAATCAACTGAAGTAGTTTTAGTAACCGAAGAAGATAGCATGCATTATTCTGATTTTGATAATGTAGAATACGAAGAAATACATGAAGATATATCAAAATCTGGATATGATGTTTCATCGTTTAATTCAGTAAGTTATTATCTCAAACCAAATAATATTTTATATTACTGTATTTATTAGTTACAGTTTATAATTATATGACTTCTAATATTAGTATTTTTAGTTACAAAATTATCATAGAAAAAGAACAAGGAATTTCTCCCAAAGTGAATGTAATTTAATATGTTCGATTTTAGAAGATTATTATGATATAATCGAAAATAAGAGAAATGATCACAAAACAAATTTTTTAAAAAACAAGGCTTGGTCAGAAATTACACAAAAGTTTAATAACCATGCCTCAGACGAATATAGAACAGCTTTACAATTGAGAACATTTTATGAAAATATGAAGAAAAAACGAAAAAAATTATATAAAGAGGTCGAAGTAAGTACTTATTAATCTTAAATTTAATGTTTTACGTAGTAAAGAAAAGTATTTTAAAAATTAATTGATTGCTGTCGATTGTACGTATTTACTAAATTTTAAGTATAGTTAAATAAATACTTTAGGACCACTAATAAGCGTGCAAAATTTGAAAGAAATAGGAGACGGTCCACTTCACGTGGAATTCCCTAAATTAAATAAAAAGTTTATCAAATATTTTTCATAGCTCAAAATTTGAGAACCTTAGTGTCTGGTATGTTTTTTTTTTACTGAAAATAACAGTGAACAGGCAATATATGTTTAAAATTACAAGTGGTTTCCTGTCATCCAAAAGAAGGCGCATAATTAGCATTTTTAAGGGTGTCTGGCAATGGGAAATGACACCCTTAGTATGTCAATCTATGGAGGGTACCTCTACCCTCCATAGTTCAATCGTATAAAATTTATCGAGTTTTTTGTCATACATGTGTACAATCATTTTCTGCTTTGTTACCAATAAACCCATATTTAACTAGACAAATCCGATTCATACAAGCTTTAATCAAGCTTTAATGGCAACTTATATTTAAAATATTAGGTGGTTTCCTATGACCCACTTATTTAAGCTCTCCTCACGGTCTATAAGAAATTATATGAATATGTTTTGTTTCCTTTTTTTTTCTTTTGATTTACATATTTTTATATGTTTGACCAACGTTACTCTGAAGGTTTTGCTCTCTCTGCAAATTAAATGTAAATGTTTTGTGTTTTTTATTATATTAAGAGGTTATACGCAGTTGCGAGGCTCAAAAATAACGTTTTTTTTTATGATTTTTGTATAGAAACAGCTTTTATTCATTAAATTACAAGTGATGGTAAGACTGATAGAGCACACTTTTAAGAACACAATTGTGTGTTACTCATGTCAAAATATTGATGTGCATTGCTTCTGTAGATGATGTCCCAAACGACCTCCAAAAAATGGCGCTTTGCCGTGAGCACTATTTCGACGGTTTCGATTATCTAAACTAAAAAATTAAGGTGAATTCTTTTAAAGGATAGATAAATGCAGGTATTAAACGAAGGAATAAACAAAATTTTAATTTTTGACAAAATGGCGGCTATTTGAAAAAATTTTTCGTTTTCGATTAAAATTTTCGCTCTAAATTGTCAAAAAAAAAAAAATAGTAAAAATTTGTTTACACATTATTCCTTCGTTCAGTACCTCAAGAATATATCTGAAAAGATTGTGTTAAAATTTAAGCCTGATTAGTTGAGCCGCCTCTGAGAAATCTTGCTCACCGTCCGTGAAAAAGAGTGTTTTGAGAAAAACGCGTTTAAAGTTTCAGAAGCAGTTGATACATAAATAGTTAAATTTTTTTCTTTCTTAAACTTAAATGGTATTATCGATTCCAGGCCCATAAGAGGGACCTTGTTTAGGCTCCGTAGCTACCAATAAAACTAGATGGTGTTGTCGTCGTGCCATTCTTCCATACTTAGTTAGTGCCTATCATTAGTGCAGCTGCTCTTCCAGTTCTTACTGTCCCTACTTTCTAACACTCTGACGCAGCCTTACAAATTTACGTATATTGACTTGAAATTTTTAGAGAATATATTTGAAGATATGTACATTACGAAAATAAAATTTAAAAACAGCGTATAACCCCTTAATGATCGAATGATTCAATATAATTTAAAAAAACTAATTTTCTAAAAAAATGTGGCATTATCTTATAAATTTATTCAGAGTAATTATAAATACTGCCAATAAATTTATAAAACCAATTAAGATATAGCGCCTACTATTGTTAAAGAGAAATAATTTTTTGTACAACTGTCATTAAAAGTGACACTTTTAATGATAGCAAACAATGTTAAAAACGATTGTTTACATAACAGCGTGTTAAAAATACTTTTAACACGTTGCCATGTAAACAAGTTTACTTTTAACACGGTTTAGTTTACTTTTAACACGGTTTGGTTTATTGTCATTGCAAATTCGCTCGTTTCATTATCAAAATAGGGAAGTTGTACAAAAAACATTGTATGGTATTTGTGTTAAAAGTGATTTTATTTTGTTCGTGAAATTGTTCAATTCGCTCCGCTCATTTCACAAACGTTTTCACTCACAAAATAAAACCTCACTTTTAACACTCATATCATAAATAACTATTATTATCTGACTTGATTACAACACAACGTCAAACGACGTGACACTAAATCTTCATATTCATTTATAGAATGGGGAATCAGTAGAACTTATGGTTAACCAAAGTGAAAAAAATCCAACTGTTGATGTTTTACCTCAACCGACACCTATATTTTTAAAAGAAAATAAGTCAGGAAACTACAAAAGAAATAGCTTTATTGAGGAATATCACAAAAGGAGAATTGAACTGGTGGAAAAGGAAATAGAAAGAGTTAAAGCAGCATGTGAACAACAACATAGAATATTTCTCTTACAAGAAGAAAAATTAATGTTGGAAATACAAGAAATTAAGCAGAGATTAAAAAAGTAAATTTAATAATATTCGTTTTAGAATAAAATGTAATTGTGATAAAAGTTTATCGAATTAGAACGTTACCTGTTGGTATAAAATATATGATTTTTTAAACGTAATATTTAAAGTATTTATTTATTTATTTATTTATTTATTTGAAATAATAGCTTGTAAGACTTTTATATTTACTTATTACTAAAGTTGGATGATATTCTCATAACTTATTTATAAAAGATTTTTTTCTAGTCCACTTAAGAACACAAGATAATTCCTATCAAATAAAGTATTTCAAATATTCAATTTGATATTTTACCTACAACTAAACTAAATAATTACATATGATATACAATTCAAATATCACAGATTTTTTATATCTTGTGTATATAAACTCAAATAGTCTCTAGTGGCAGTTGCATAAATTTTTCACATATTATTTTCATTGTGTTCATTTTGTTCAATAACTTCTGTTTGCTGTGGATGTTGAACTTCAGAATGACCATACTCGTTCCATTCTTGGATCTCACCAGAAGCAAATATTACAAAAAATATATCAGTTACTAAATAAACACATGCTGCGATCAGGAATATTGTTCTCCACTGTGCTTGATTACTCTAAAACAAATTAGTTAATTACGTGTACGATCTTGGTAAGTTATATCTAGTTTTTTATTATTTCTATTTATTACACCGAGGTTACTTACAACATATAGCTTTATTTTCTTCTTTTATAAGGGTAACTTTTGGCACTAAAATAACCATAATTCAATACTTTGAAAATGACCCTTGCTTATTTAATTTATCTTGATTGATATCTCAAGATAAATTAAATAACCAAGGGTCATTTTCAAACTATTATTTTATTATTTTTATTTCAGTGGCAAAAGTGCCATTAATAAAAAAAGGAAATATATATAATTGATGCCACAAAGAACTTATAGGGAATATTTTATTATATAATAGAATGTGCTTTCACTGAATAGATCAAGATACACAATTATTAATTGTTTAGGAAATATAAACAAATAATTGTAGATTTTTGCGGTAGGTTCAATCAGATTGTCGCTATTCAATGCATGGATGGTAACGAATCTGATGTAAGGCCAACAAAATTGCGGTTACACAGTTAGGCGTGTATTTAGTTGTCTTTCTTTCTTCATCAACCGATGTTTTAATTTAACCGAGAGAAAAGGAAGACAATCTGAGCACCATTTTTGTTAGATGAGGGCACAATAAAATAAAGCAGGAAATTGGAAGAGACACCTGGGAGATGAAATCAGACCACATGGTTTGCAAATACCTCCCTAAGAAAACATTCCAGGTAAAAATACATCAACTCGAAGAATGACTAAATGCGAGCACTCAACCCCAGGTTAAAGGTTACATTTCGTCTAAGACTGAATAGGGTCCAGGAGCAGAAATTTACAGCATTGACTAAACGTAACATTTTCTGCCACTTTGGGAACATATACATCTGAATTTCAAGCATAAGTACATGCAATCTTGCAATGAGAAAATAAATTGAGGACAACATGTGCACAGATAGTTTGGAGGCTATTTGGGTTTTAAAGATCCCTAAAGTGGTCTCCAGACTAGTTGACGAATGCCGAGTAGAATTCGATATCTTGGCAGAACATAAAAGTGTCAAACTACCTGCAAATCATGGGGCTATGTAATGGAGAATCAAGCTGTAAATTATTCGACCCTACAACATGAAACAGTTATAAGGCACTATAGACATAGGTATTATCATCAGCCATGTTTTGTCCAATGTCAACCACAAAACCAGAGATAATAGAACAGATGTGTTAATGCCTAACATAAAGTTGGCAACAAGTTCCGACATCAGCGCACCATGTTTAAAACTTTACTTCTACTCCCTTTTTATGCTTTAAGTACCTTAAATTTATTTTAAACTAAAACCACTAGTACTTACTCTGTCAGTATACCGTTATAAGTACTTTTTCGCTTTTCGCACTACCAGCTGGTTTAGTTCCTATTTTTACCACTGCAAAATACGATTGCACGTCTCTTATTTGTCTATGGTCTAACAGGTGAATTGAGTGACATTGGACGAAAAATGGCTGATGATAATACCTATATCTATAGTGCCTTAAGAGTTAAACACATATTGTACCATTGCGAGCAGTCTATTTTTGCGTTCTACAAATAAATGGCACCCATCCTTTAGAAACCATCAGAGTGTATCAAGATTCTGGAAGATGGACAATAAGCATAACTAGGCTGCTGTATAACCGGTGACTAAATGTCAGATGGCATTCATCCAAAATAAACGAACCAGCTCTTGATGTATTATTTCTTAAAAGATTCATCTTAGAATATGATAAAAAAAATGAATTACGTTAAGATACCCAAATTGAAAAGGCGGTATAAAATTTAGTTACTGGAGATAGTAACGGAGAGCAAACATAATACTGAAAAAGAACATACACACAAAAAAGGAGATAAATCAGAATAATAGAAAATTAGCTTAGAAACAATGGGAAGCGAGCCAGACCTTTGCTTAATATTTGTGGGCATAAAATGTGTGGTTACCACTGCAAATAAAAAAGAATGAAATAAAAACCAAAAAAGCTGAACAAAAATAAAAAATGAAAGGAAAAGGTCACCATGTAACATAAGGTAAATAACTCAGTAATTCATTAAATGAATAGAAACACACTAAACTACTACTTTTCTTTTATTTTCTAAATATTTTATTGAACGACGTTTTAGTAATAACAGTGGTTAATAAAAAAAAATAGCTAATATATCTAGGTGTGAAAAAAAAAACAGTAGCAAAAAATGTTTTACTTATTAATTATAATAAAAGAACCAAAGCAGCCAACCAAACAATATAAAACACGATGAACAGGAGTAAAAAATAAGAGAAATTATATAGTGTATTATTATTAGTCCAATCTTGAATGATGAAATCATCATTGTATAATGTAATAAACAAAGCTACAAAATGGCGAATAGAATGAAAAAGATCGAATAAGCAAAGAGTATACAACGCCCTTAATAGATTCCAACCACGAAGTATAGATGTTACGCTCCGTACCCGAATTCGGGCATTGCCCGAAATATTTGCTCAGAACTAGTTTTGAGCACTTGAAAATTCCCAAAACCGAAATCTCACATCTCAACGGATATTGCGCAATTAAAATTGAACAAAACTAGAATTGGCCATCTTTCAATGTACAAAACTAGTATTGCGCATTCTCCACTGCTCAATAGTGGACTTGATAAACTAAAGCACACCATTGGTTTATAAACATAGATTTATTATATGAAAAATACAAAAAAATGAAATTTTATTTTAATAATAAATTAAGGAAAACACAAGTATTTACCAAAAAATTATTTATTCAAACATGAACTGGAACGGTGGCACTTTGAGTTGCACAATACGTATTTCTTTCTACAGGAACAAGCTTTATTTGCACATTTTTTATTGCACATGCATGACACAAAACCCTGTGCTGAACCAGACTCCTTTGATGAAGCAACTCTAATTGATAATTCTGTATTATTATTATCAAGAAAATCGTCTGTTACAAAATCATTATTGTCTGCTAATTGAAACTCATTTCGACAAAACAGTTTTTGCAAAATTCCGTTTTTTGTAGCTAGTTTATAAAATCCATCTTCCACTGCTTTAATAACTGCCATCACGTTTCTGGGAGCTTATCTTCCACGGTCAACGTCTGGAACTCGTACCAAAACATTATCACCAATATTCGCAGGTTTGAATTTTTTGTTTGACAGTGCCAGCATTGAATCGGCTTGCGTTTTTGCGTTCTTGGCCGCTACACGATGAATAAAAATATTTGATTTTCTTTCACAAAGGAAACAGTGTAATTCTGTTACATTTTCATTTTGTATCTTTAAAATTCCGCATTTGATATGAATTTTTTCGTTACACTGCAGGCACTGTGACAAGTTGGATACTAGTATTAATTCTTGGCACAGGGCACAAAAATCAGTTGTATATTGATCATTTTGTGGAATACTTGCTCCTCCCATATCTACATTATTGTCGCTTTCTGTAAAAAGTAGGATTTCTCCTATTTCTTCAACTTCTTCGGTATTTTCATCTGCCACCGCATCCCCCTCATGATTGATAGAAATGTCTTCTTCGTTTGTATTGGATTGAGATTTATTAGATTCTTTCAATGCGTGGGCAAGATCATCTTCTGATTCAACCGTTTCAACCATGTCTTGGGGTAAATCACTATCTTTTAATCCATTTCTTTGAGGACACCCAAACATGGCTTCGTAGGGCGACCGTTTGATTGCACTGTGGTAACTTCTATTTTTTTTTTGACTGAACATAGCATAATCCCTGAGCCCAGTTTTTTGATTTTTCATCAGACATCCAGCATATTAAAGCATCCCTAACGTCTTGGTTGCACCTTTCTACCGAACCCTGGCTCTGTGAGTGACGCGGTTTGCCATGAACTATTTTTAAGTTGGGCCACTCAATTTTTAAATTGTTTATTACATGGTTGGCAAACTCGCGTCCATTATCCGACTGGAGAATATATGGAGCACCAAATAAGCAAAAAATTTCTATCAGATTTCTTGCCGTTTCTTTGGCAGTTTTCGTTTTCATTGGACGCAGAATACAGAACTTGGTTAAATGGTCTTGATAATTCAAAATAAATTTGAAATCTTCATCAGGTTCACTCTGCATATCTATTAAGTCGACTTGACAGCGCGAATTTAGATGACTACTTATAATAGGTTTAACTACAATTCCCTTTTTAGCTGATTTTTTCTTGAGTTGACAAGCTTCACACAATTTTAAATACACCTTAATTACTTCTCTTGTAATGTTAGCATATTTCTTTTTACACTCTTCTTCCATTCCTGCAACAAGATTGAATTTATACTAAGAGAGAAAGTTTTTAATGTACAAAACTAACCTTTATTACGTTTATGTCCAGTGTCTAGATGAGCCTGATGGATTACGTCGAACATTTCCTCACTGGGAATAAAATATTTGAGTGTGTGCGAGTCACTCCCTTCAATTAGTTTTTGAATTAATTTTTTATTTCCGCTTAAACTTATTATATCATAGCGATTCAGTCTTCTATAAAGCTTACTAGTTAGAGGCTTAGATTCTGACTTACGTGCTGTTGCCTCCTTAACCTCGTTTAAAATTGTCAAATACTGTGACTGAGTCATTATATAGTGTTTTTTGAAGACCGCACTAAGTCGGCGACTTCACGATCAAACTGATCCCGCATTTTCATTTTAAATCGCTTAATTTTATCACAAATTAATAGCAGAAGCGATGCTGATGAAATGCACATGTGACAGAAGAAATAAACCTAACTAAACGAACTGAAATGATCTTAACTCTTCATGTATTGAGCAGTGGAGGATGCGCAATACAAGTTTTGAACATTGAAAGATGGCCAATTCTAGTTTTGTTCAATTTTAATTGCGCAATATCCGTTGAGATGTGAGATTTCGGGTTTGGGAATTTTTAAGTGCTCAAAACTAGTTCTGAGCAAATATTTCGGGCAATGCCCGAATTCGGGTACGGAGCGTAACATAGATACCAGAGAAGGCATTTTCGGAATTCACCGACACATTATAGCCGGTCGGATCAACTCGGGTGATGCGAATCTCAGCGTAAAGTCCCGACTTATTACTACATATTAGACTAATGCGTTGGGGATTTACTTAAAATACATGAGCGGCATGCATCGTGAACTAAGTAGTTAAGTACTTATTTCTTTTTATTTTAGTTTCTTGAACAGTCACAAGCTATCAAGTAAATATAAATAATAAATATTCAATCTAAAATAGTAAAATGGATCCAGCGACATTACCAAATGTGCCTTACAAACATACATCATTGAATATGATTAGGTTGCAAATAAGGGATCAAAAAGATTTTGAGGTATGTAAATAGTATTTTTAGGTTAAGTTTGTCTAATATTACCTATATCGGTTGTTCAATTTAAAAAACCATCTAGTTGCCTTTGAAATTTTTTATTCATTTTCACGTACTTCGTAACATAATTTCATAAAATTTTTCCATCTGTCAATTGCTGATAGCCAATTGAAATTATTTTGTATAGTGTAAGAATACGCATACCCTTTTGGTATTGTCTCTTTCTGACAAAATTTCAAAGATAACTAGATTGTTTTTTTAATTGAACACCCGATATTATATTTGCGGAACTTTAAAATCAAAAACGTAGGAAACATAATAATAAGCCACGCATTATATTTAAAAGATTATATCACTGTCATTTTAACGTAAAACAAAAAAAGAAAAATGAAAATTCGGTTGTAAAATAGTATATTGTAATACAAGTGTTACAATGACAGAGGTTTCGTAGTACGAGTTCAGTTTGTGAAACGAACCGCGAAGCGGTGAGTTTCGCAAAGAACGAGTACTACAAACCGTCATTGTAATTCGAGTGTTACATACTATTTTTTATAATGAACTTTTAAAAGTATAAAAAAAATAAAATGAGGGTTTTTCGAAATAATTATTTATGTTGGCAATCTTGACAGTTTTGACACTTGTCAGTTTTAATGATTTTAAATTAGAATATTTGTCAAATTTGTATAAAATATTCCGAATTTAGCAATAACGCTGATAATGGAGTTAATAATTTACTACATCATACTTTTTGATTTACTACCTGAACTCTTTCGTTGAAAATCAGTGCAGTGCAACCAATTGTGTAAAACAAAAAGTTACCAAAAACAGTGTTACAATGAATCTATTTCGATACTGTTTTTAGTGTCGAAATAGAAACTTTGTGAACGTGAATTATAAAAAAATTAAATATACATTCAGTTATCAATAAATGTTAAATGCCATCTTTACCATATTGCCACCGGAAAACAGGCAGATGCACAACTATTTTCGCCAATTGAAAATATTTCAATGGACCAAAGCACTACTAAAGATGTTGATATGGATTCAGTTTCTTTACAATATTGTAATTTTGCTATGAATGTTGTTGGTGACAAAGTTGATGATACAAAGTACGAAGATCATGATATTGAAGAATAAAAAAAATGGGAACAACACTCAAAAAAATCATGGAATATTTGGATAGAAGTCCATCAGTATTCTATCCAGCGATTAAAGAATATTTAAAGAATTGTGACAAACATGCTAACTCAGAGCAGACTTTATTATCTGGTTTGTGTACCTACTGCTTTTAAATACAGAGGCGTAGTCTGTAAGAGAAAACGACAGCAAGCTACACGAAAAAGAGGCAAAAACATAACTTACAGCCTACATCAATTAGACGAAGAAAAACGAAAATGACAGGAAAGAAAGCAATGTGTAGTGGAAGAAAGTCTCAACATCCTAAAAAACAATTAAAAAAACACCCCATTCCCTGGCGACATGTTTTAAAAATAACGTGGGTTTAGGGGGAAATAAATCAAAAAAATAAAAATATTATCTTTTGTTTTTAAGATTTTTAATTATTAATAAACTTTGCTTATTTGCATTAATATGTATCTATATAGTGAGTTTTTTTAGAACGATAAATGTAAATAAGTAATATGTATTCGCCTTATGCCTTGTGTAATTTACAACAAAATGCACAGGCGCTCCAAATTTTAATTTTGAAAGGGTATCTGGTTATAATTTTTTCTATGACGTTGATAGGACATGGCTGTAAAGTCGTCACTACTTATTTTTTAACAGGGACGCGCCAAGTAACTTCGGCGCCGTCGTGCGAATTATGGATAAGCGCCTTTATCAAAATTACCAGAGTAGAAATATTATAATCAATCACTCCTTTACATTTCAACGTGAAAAACTAGGAATTTTTTTCTAAATCTAACTAATTTTTTTTTTTAAGAAAACAATATAAAAAATAATATATTAAACACTATATTGCACAATAAAACAGAACAGAACAAAAATTATGTTAAAGTTATAAAACATTACTTAAAATTATTCAAAAACTGAAGATCAAATGAAACATATTTATATTGCGATTTTTTTTTGAAACAATTACACTTATTATGATGAAAACCAACGGAAATTTCTTATACATAGAAATTGAACTTTAAACTTGCTTTACCTTTGGCAAATTCATTAATTAGATTTTCAATTTTGAGGTCCTTTAAAAACTCAGATTCTATAGAAATAATAGCAAGATTTTCTAGCCGCTCCTGACCCATTCTAGATTACTAGATCTTAAGTAATTCTTAATTAGTTTTAGTTTAGAAAATGATCTCTCGGCTAAAGCTACAAAAATCGGTATAGTTAATAATATACGTAACGCAACAGTAATGTTTGGGAATGAGTAGATTCCGTCGCAAATTTGTAGAAATAGTAATTCGGTTAAAAGTTTCGTTTCGTCTATGTCTCTCTCGTTTCGATTTTTGTTAGTTAAGGCTTCAAGTTTTCTACAAAAATTAAATTGATCTTCACCAGAATACTTGCCAAAATCCTCGATATTCCACAAAAATTTGAAAACATCGACATGGGAGGATAACAGCTCAAATTTCTCATTTACAGATAAAAGAGTAATATCTAGCATTCCAAAAAACAGTGTATTTTGAATTTTAATTCTTGTTTTTCTATTGGCTGATCTTCACTTTCATAGAAATATTGGTTTTTTATTCTTCGTGGCCGTAAGGTTTCTGCACTTTTGAATTTTGCATCTACGTCCAAGGAAGTTGCTAATTCTTTAGCATCTACTAGCATGTCACTGAACCCTTTATCTGAACGATATTCTTTTAAAAAGGCATTTATGCTGTTCAAACTTTCGCAAGAATTTGAAATATTAATTTTTTTAGTTTGCAGAATCTTGGTAACAATATCGACTTTCTCAGTATCTTGTACCACAAGACTAACATACAGACAAAGTCATAATTTTATTTTTTTTTTTGTTAAAGAAGTAGCTAGATGTTCTGTAGAGTTATCAAAATTATTATCAGAAAAAATTTCATATATAGAGCGTCGCAAATTTCGCCCAACTGAAATCTTAGAGAAAACTCTTGCCAGTACTGCGCGGCGCTTACACTTCTATAGAGAAGACAAGTAGGTAGTTAAAATAGCATTAATTTCACCACCGACACCGGCCAGTATTGGTGGGTAATAAAATTTCACCATCGGTACTGGTAAAACATTTTTTGTTTTTTATGTTGTTTTTTGTAAGTCTTCAAGTTTTTGAATTGGATATTTATTTAACTTTGTCGACTCAAAGGGCGCCTTTAACGCCTTGGCGCCGTCGTGCGCCGCACGACCTTGCCCATATGGACGGCGCGTCCCTGTTTTTTAATAGAAAATAATAACATTAAAGATGGTCATTACAATTTAAAACTCGACGTGTCTCAGGTTTTTTAATAAAATTTACATTTTTCCTTCTAATAAAACTCGTACATTATACATACATATTTCATTTAAAAAATACTGCCATTTAACGTTTATAATACGTCGGGACTTTACGAGTCTAAGATTCGCACCACTCGAGTCGTTCCGAGCGGCTAATGTGTCGGCGAATTTCGAAAATGCTAGGCCCTATTCACTAACCGTGTGAATGCTCGTGTAGGAGAGCTCTCTCACAATTTAGCTTCACTGCGCAAGTCACTCCCCTAAAATTATAAAATCCGTATTCACGTTCTAAGAGAATGCTCCTCTACGCGAGTACTCTACTGGGTAAAACCAAGAGAATTGATATATTTTGAGAGAGTGGAGTGGACTTGCGCACAATGGGTGTTGTCTCATGACAGACATTACATGGGATTTTTCAATACAAGTGTTCTTCATATTGTTTATTTTTCATGATTTGTTATTGCTAGAGTTTTTGTTTGGTTCATTGTTGATTATTTAGTTTTTGTTGTTTTATTAGTGTCAATTTTCTGCCAGTGTGTTATTGTTTTTGGGATTATAAAGTGTTTTTAAAATGGATGATGATGCTTTAGTAATGCAAATGCTAATAAATGATCTTGAAGATGCGGAAGAACAAGCGGCAAATAATATACCTCGCCTGTATTTTCAACGTCAGGACCCTTTCTTGAGATTGTCCGATTTTAATTTTATTAAACATTTTCGGCTGAGTAAAGATTGTTTTGTAGCTCTTTTGGATGAGCTAACACCGCTTTTGCAAGCCCGCCAAACAATTATTTTTCTCAGCCCGGTGGCTGCTTATATTTTACAAACCTAAAGTACTAAATAAATAGTTCAAATGTGATGGTTAAACTTGGCAACGTTGAGCAAAAAGTAGTAGACTTGCCGATCTATCGTGAATAGGGCTTTTTAGGATCATGTGAGCGATGAGTTAGAGAGTACTCACACCGATGATTGAGGTATTGGATTATCTTACGGGCTATGAGTCACCCCAGCGCAGAAGACGATTCTATGTTTCTAATAAACCCTACTAATCGTTCTAAAAATGTTATCATTTCAAAGAGAATTCTCGGTGCGTAAAGATCGGGTCGAATAAGGAGCGTTAGTGCAGTAACCGGGCTATTGAATTTGAGAAGCAATACAGTCAACGTTTTCAGATTGCATTCTGTTAATTTCAACCAGTGTTGTCGTTTAACACGGCGCACACATTTTCAAGGCCAAAGCCCGTAAGATAATCCAATACACGAGAACTCTCACAAGTTACAGAATAGGGGTCCAGGAGTCCAAACGTAATGTTGAACGGATGGTCTCAATTTAGGGGACAGCTGGTAGAGTGCGACACTTTTCTAAAAATACTCGTTTAAATCCTTATAAATTAATTGTTCTTAACACAAAATTTTTTATATATATTTTTTTGTGATTTTTCTTTTTTGGTGCTTTGAAACAAGACATTTTTCTTACATTCTCACTTGCCTTTTGACCACTAAGAAAACCATGAACAATACAACACCTTCCCATTCTTTTAATTATAACTAATTTCAAATAAATAAATTAATATTATATCTTTAATTTAATTAAATTCAACATTTACTAGTCATAATAATACTAGCAACGATGCGTCCTGAATACTTGCGTAGTCAAAAGCAAAAAATAGATATATAATCTGGATTTATTATTGTGTAACATGAAATATTAAAGAAAAGCATATACTGTTCGGACTCCTTGTATCTATACTTCATAAATCCAACACATATGAGAAAAGCAGGAGAGATAGCCATATTAATAGACTAGGTACGCGTACGATTTTTCGTAAGTGAGATACATATTATAAACTTATGTCACACATTAACCTACTTAAATATTATATTCTTAATATGTCTATGGGACATAGACGTAGACAAAAACCGATAATCTGACCACCTTTCTGAGAGAAAGACGAAAAACTACTAATACATGATATAAATATATTCGTAGAGTACAAATCGAGTCCAACGCTCCAACAAAGAAAAATAATAAATATCGAACTCACATGATCGGTTACTATGAATTGTACAATCAGCGGTGATATAATCGAAAATATACTTGTTGAACTATTTGTTAGTCCCATCATAATCCCCGAGTGATTTGGCGATAAATCCATGTGGTTAACCTGGAATCCACAAAGTCCTCCAGCTGTAAACCCTCCGGTAAAAATTAATAACGCTACTGAAAGTCCAGCACGTTCTTTCGGAATAAAACCTACAAGTGCTAAGCTGATTGCTGGCAGTAATGTACCTAAAAATACAAATATTTAAAGGAAATTGGATGCAGAATTTAATATATATGTGGTAGTTTTTCTAAATTTTGTCCCGGAAAATAGTACTCGTTGGTAATATTATTCTTCAGGTTCGATATACGGTATAACAACTTCTAAAGGGTCGATTACATTAAGAGAGTTTACTCGTTATTAGCCAGTGAGTTCACCAACTGTTAGTAACCTCGTCCAATTTAATTGGATTCACTAGTTAAAGCTTAGGTAGCTTAACTAGTGAAGTTAGAATCTAGGCTAGGCTATTCTACCTGCTGCACACTAGCATAAATGCTATTCAGGTAGTCAACCAGTTGTGTGCAATTATCGCTTAAGTATTCTGGTTTCTTATTTTCCTTGTAGAAAGCAAACACGTTTAATGTATTGGACTCTCCCTTAACAGTAAAGTAACTCTCACAACCTGGATTTGTCCTTGTTAGTATTTCTAACTCTTGGACACATCATGCTACGATAGAGATATAAAAATTAATCAGTCTATACAAGAGCAAAACCAAACTGTAGACACGTGTTTCGATCTATTAGATCTCGTCAGTATTTACAGTATAGGTCTCTTTGATCGTTTTATACTTTCGTAAACTTATATAATATTTTTTGATTATTCTATACAAGGGATGTCTCTTTATTAGTGACTGAAGAAATATTACCTTACGTATATACCTTAACTTGTAAAAGCAAAATCATTGTTTAAAATGAGAAAAGTGTGATAATGAATTTGATATGCAGATATTCCCATTCGGCTTGCTCTTAATATTGTCTAGAACCTAACAACGAATTCATTAGGTACTATATAAATAATATATAAATAAATGCCTCGGTGAGTTTTTTTTATATATTTTCATCCAAGATTTTCCCGTAAGGTAAACTCGATAACTAATGTTTCTTTGAAATTAATTGTTGCATTTTTTAAAAAGTATTCTTGTGTTTGCAACTTTTGGTATTGGTTTGTGGAAGCCTGCGACGGCAATGATTACGTATATGTGATTTTAAATTACCTTCCATTATTTTTTTTACAGTAAACGGATGAACTGCAGCGTTTTCCATTAATTTTCGTGGTTTTTCAGTTCTTGCGTGTGGCGCAATGATCTGTCTGCTAAGCAACTCTGAATCTTCCATCCAGCGTTTTTATCCGTGTCTGACATACTTTCTGAAAGGGGTTACGTGGATTTTGTGTAGTTTTCATGTTCCTTATTCGAACAATATCTTGTTTCATTTGGTTTGCACTTCTACGTGGATTTCATGACGTTTTCGTTATCCCTGTTCAAACAATTTTTTGTAAAGTTGTCTTTTCAGTCCACCTTAGTGTAACGAATTATGTTCTGAATTTTTTATGGACTTTTAGATGTTTCAGCTGTTAAGAATAGCTGGTAGTTATGTTACAAAATATATAACAATAATATTATTATTTTGAATATTTATTGTCAAAAATCTTTGCTTTGCTACAATTGCTACTGTACATCAATACATATTTCCGTTTTTATCAGAGAAGAGGTATAGTGTAAACAATTTGGGAAGACATTACGGAAATGGTTATTTGCTCTTCTGAGATACCTTTTAGTATTCAAATCAGCAAAAAAACGTCGTACATTGTGGTTATTCGTATAGTACGGTATGCGCCAAAACAAAGGACACTGAAATCAGGAAGCCTGTGAAATAAAATCGCGTCATAGGAAACAAGTGACAATAGTTGTCATGGTATTTTTAAACATTGTTTATTCTAACAAACTGTCAAAAAGATTCGAAATGGTGCTTACAACGCAAGAAAAAATATTTATTATTGAGTTTTATTTCCGCTCATACAGGAGTGGACGATCAAATGGACCTAGTTTGTTAATAGTTGCCAATCAATTTCGAGAAGAGTTTCAGATGCCTGCACTGACTAATAAGGAATTGTTAAGAGTCGTTGCAAAATTTCGACGAACAGGAAGCGTTCTAACTCAACGCAAAAGCTGTACTGGTCGTCCAGTTACCGAGACAACAAATGCGAATCAAGGAAGGCTATTTCAACAGGTGTTAGAATCACCAAAAAGAAGCCTCCGCAGAACATCTCTAAAAATGAATTTGGGTGAAACGTCTACCCGAAGAATGTTTAAGAAGATTGGTGGTTTTCCCTATAAAATACAGAAGTTTCTTATTGTGCTTCAGTCTTTGCAATGGTTTATGAACAACCCCTATTTTAGTAGATTTATATCTACTATTCAGCTGGTTCGCAAGTCACGACTTCGGGAAAATTTCACTACAGTTTTTCGTTTTGGGCCCCCCTGACCTCAAAAACACCTTCCGTTCAAAAGTTTATATATATATATGTATATATATATATATATATATATATATATATATATATATATATATATATATATATATATGTATAGTTCCGATATAACGAAATCTGTGGACACGATAGCGGTCGTATTTCTTAACGGATCGAAATGAAATTTGGTACAAAAATCAATCGTCCAAAAATCTCGGTCGAGTTCGTTAATGGGCCAAATCGGTAAGGCCGTTTGGGCGTGACATTAAATCAAAATGGAAAAAAATTCGTAACTTTTTTACTTCACCCTGTACAAAAAAATGTTAGAGGACTTTTTTGTTTGTCTTAAAGAGACCTACAACTTTTATCTAAAACATTTTTTTCTAAAACGTATACTTTTAATATATTCAATTAATATAAATCTACTGATGCGCCTGGCTTACCAAGGGCCATTTTTTTTAATGTTTGGTTTACAGATTAATGTCACATCCATCTGAATGGATTTATTAATCGACAGACAAATCGTTTTCTTGGTTTTGAACGACCAGACATCATCGTTGAGAAACCTCTTCATAGTGACTGGTGTAACGATTTGGTGCGCAGTGTCAAGTAATGGATTATTGGGCCCTTACTTCGTGGAAGACGAGCATAGAAGACCCGTTACACTAAATCAAGTGCGATATAGAGAACAAATTTTGACACAATTTTTTATTTATCTCAGACAATTCTGTCGTGCCAGAAACATACAGTTGAATACCCAATGGTTCCAACAGAATGGGACTACTTGTCATACCACGACAGCATCCTTAGATGTGATTCGAGAAAATTTTGAAGACCGCGTAATTTCCCGTAAAACGAATTTTCCTTACCCTTCTCATTCACCTGATCTAACAACTCCTGATGCTTACGTATGGCGTATGCTGAAACAAGCAATTTTTACAAAAAACCCACCAGCAACTATTGATGAACTCCGTAAAAAAATTTTGACCTTTTTCAGAAGAATGCAGCTGCCTATTTTTAATAACATGCTAAGCTATCTTGTTAAGCGTTATGAGTACTGCTTGGAACGCAATGGCGAGCACTTTGAACTCATTTTGTATAGAAGCAAAATTTAAAATTCGCATTATTTGAAATGTTGTTATTTAATTTTTCATGTTTAATAAAGCTTTAGTTTTTCAGTGTCGTCTGTTTTGGCGCATACTGTACTTGTACTAATTACTCACCAATACTATTAAAAATTTTCCTAGCACAACCTCTACGTACTATATTCCTATTTATAATCCAGTCACAGGTTGAACTAAATATTGCAGATGAAACACCCATGGCTAAGTAAGGAGCTGCGGATAACAAACTGTTCTATAAGCGAAAAAGTCGGTTATACTTGGAAATATTTACTATTTGTTAAAAAAAAATTATGTTTAAAGCTTCAAATGTGTTATACATACCGATTTAATGTCATAGTTTAAGATTCTATACAAATATGTAGGAGTTTGAGTCAGAAGAACTGAACTACCCCAATTGGCTCCTACAAATGCTAGGGTAACCGCCCAAAATGGAGGAGATGTTAGTATTTGTTTCCATGGAGTTTTGTACTTCTGTCATAAAAAAAATTCTGTATACATATTTTGCTTTCCTTTTTTAGTTAATATTTAGAGCTTTAGATTTTTGTGTATTCTAATTTAATAACTGTCTGAAACCGTACATAATTTTATAACTGCTTATTATTAATAATCGCAAACTTCTGTAAAATAATCTGTTCAACTAACCTTATCTTCAGTCTGTCCCAAACTCCTTTGAATGTAATCTTTTTCTTCATCACTGATAGTTTTATGTTCAGATGGACTATCAGCTCCAATTATACTCCAAAGTATCACCCAATTTAGTCCAAGAGCTCCAAAAAGGTAGAAAGCAGACGGCCATCCAGCCCAGCTCGAACACAATACACCAGATATAGGTAAAGACAGAATATTCCCAAAAACAGCACCTTCAATATTTTTTTGATTTCATAGTTAAAACTCCAACTTCTTACTTACCAACATACGTTAGTGTTCCTAAGACGGATCTCTCGGATGGTGGTGCCCAACATCCCAATAACGTATGGATTAAAGGTGTTATTCCTCCCTGTGCTAAACCTTGACAAAATCGACATATTATCACACCTTCAGATCCAAACATTCTTGCCATTAATGGTATTAGCATACAAGATGTCGAATCAACTGTCGTACAAATCGCTAACATCCATTTAGATCCATATTTTTTTCCTAAATGTGCCACTGGTATTTGCAACCACACATAACCCCAAAAAAAGGCTGAGAGTACAACACTTTGATTGTTCCAATTGTAAGTCTAAAATTGAATGAATATATTTTTCAATATGTATAGTAATAATTTTTGTTACCTCAATATCAGGATTTGAACTGGTTGAGTTACTGTTCATTGCAACAATGGCCACCGAAAGTACACTTCTCATACAGTATGTGTAGGTCATAAGAAGAAAATAGAATAAAATCTGCACATGTCGAATTCCCAGTAAAGGTCCTAAAAAATGTATAGATCAGAGCTATCAGGTTTACTTATCATTACAAAGGCTTTTTGCGGTATTGAAACTATGACTTTAAGAAAAATATGGGGATAAAACATTATTCAAATCCTGAATGTTACGAAGAATCCATAAGAAATGGAGCAGTTTCTTGATGAATCACATAATATCGCTGAGAAAGGTAAGTTATCAGTAAACATCATTCTAGGATACAGTACGTTTCCTTACTTTCCTGTAGGATTATTAAGTAATGTACATAGCTACTGTGTAGTCACTAGTTATACTGGTATACTATGTTCATAGTGTAAATATCAATTTCTGTCAATAAACCTAAACATGTTGGAAATAGTTTTTCTCATGAGGAAAAAGAAGACGAATGACTTAAAAGCACCGAGTCGTTTAACAAGAAATTCAACTTCGAATTTCCACATCAAGAATAGTGTCAAATAGGCATACATTTCTTATGAACGATACAGTTGGTCGATTGGATGGATCTAGGGTCGATCCCCCCAAGTGTCACAGTATGGTTCTTCGTGTGGGAATTGCAACTGGTCATTGTCAAATACTACAATATCTGTTCAGGATAAAATTAGCTGAGACATCCTTATGCCGGAGATGTGACTGCTTCATTTTTTCTCAAACCCGAAATACACATCGGTTGCACAATAAGCTCACCTCTACCTATTCAGACTCAGAGATATCACTACTATAAAGGATCTGAGACTGGATTGAACACTGAAAAAAAAGTGCGTTGATCATCCCTTATCTTGACTCCCAAATTTTACCTCCTCGCTTAAAAATTTAAGTACTTTTACCTTATCGCTATACATACATGCTAAAAACCGCTTCAAGAATTTAGATAATAATGTGTATCATAAAGTTTCATAAAGTTGGGTGATATCTCAAAGAGTTTGATTTGTGTTTTAGTTTGTGCTGAAAAATGTTTTAGAAGGAGTCAAAGGTAATTTAATTGGCTGCACCAGAAGAATATTGTCCCTACATCAAGGCACAAAAATGTTTTTGAGCCCATACTAGTCTATAACCATAACTACTAAACCGAAACAAAGCAAATGCAATCCAAAATATGCCAAGAAAAAAACAGCCAAAATCGTAAAATATAATCTACTAGAAATATTTAGGTATAGTATGTACTATAAGATACGGCGGCCACTCATTATAATCAGTATATGTAACTCAGTGAAAACACAATGATAGCGCGTTTTAAAATACTACTAACGCCATCTATTGTCAACATTTAGAACCATAAATTAATTTTTTAGTTCCATTAGGTTCAAACTAATGCATTTACATCCTCCATCACCCCTTATTTTATCCCCATTGGACTTGAATTGATCAAAATCCTATTTAAGGTTTAAGGTTTCTGTGCCCTCGGAATTTTCTACAAGTCTTTTAACGAGCCCACCGTCCAAAACTAAAGAGTTCCATTGGGACCAGTATGCTTTTAAAGCAGGAGAGGATGAGGATATCTCTCTCCACAACGGACGACAGTCCATTCTCTTCCACTCCCGAATCTTTCTCAGAACGGGATCGTTTTCTTGTTGCTCCTCCAGCATAGAGCTCTCGTCTTCTGGCACAACCTTAACTAAGGCAAGTTTTTCCTCGTTCTGCTCCATACGTGTACAATGGGGGCAATCAGGTCGACATGGTCTTCTGGAAAGTGCATCAGCATTACGATGTCTTGTTCCAGGTCTGTGCTCGATTTCAACACCATATTCCTGCAGTTTTTCGAGCCATCTTGCTATCTGTCCTTATGGGTTCCTAAAGCTTAGTAACCACTTTAAACTAGCATGGTCTGTTCTGATCAGGAATTTTCTGCCATACAGATATTTATAAAAGTGTTCGACGGATTTTACAACTGCTAACAGTTCCCTCCGAGTTACACAGTAGTTCTTTTCAGCTTTCGATAAAGTTTTGCTGAAGTAACCAACCACTCTTTCCTTACCATCTTGTAGCTGTGACAAGACGGTTCCAATTCCCACATTGCTGGCGTCGGTGTCCAGAATAAGCTTACCATCAGAAAGTGCATAAGCAAGAACAGGTGCTGACGTAAAGCTGTTTCTTCAATATTTTAAACGCCTCTTGACATTCCTGATCCCAACAGAAGGACTTATCTTGTTCTGTCAAACGTGTCAAGGGTTTGGCGATGTCTCCAAAATTCTTGACATATCGTCGGTAATAGGAACAAAGACCCAAGAAACTCCGGAGCTGATGTTTGTCGATAGGGATTGGCCATTCCTGAACGGCTTGTATCTTAGTGGAGTCAACAGCAACGCCATCCTTGCTTACGTTATGTCCTAAATAGTTGACCGGTCTCTGGAACAAGTGGCATTTCTTAACAGTCAATGTTAGATTAGCGTTCTGTAATCTTTTAAAGACTTCTTCCAGGTTAGATAAATGTTCCTTAAAGGTCTTGCCCATTATGATGATATCGTCTAGATAAACTAGACAAGTCTCCCATGACAAACCCCGCAGGATGTTTTCCATTAGCCGTTCAAACGTCGCAGGAGCATTACAGAGGCCAAACGGAAGGACCGTGAATTGCCACAACCCTGATCCACTGGTAAAGGCAGTCTTTTATTTGTCTGCAGGATTCATTTTAACTTGCCAGTATCCGCTTTTAAGGTCCAGGGTAGAAAACAAAGTAGAACCCGCCAAAGCGTCGAGGGCATCATCAATCCTTGGCAGAGGATAACTGTCCTTCTTAGTGACATCATTTAGCTTTCGATAGTCGACACAAAACCGCATTGATCCGTCTTTCTTTCTCACTAATACCACAGGAGAAGCCCACGGACTACTGGATGGTTCGACTATGCCATTTTGAATCATTTCTTTAAGGGCTCTGTCTGCTTCTTCCTTTTTAACTTGAGGCATCCTTCGGGGTACCTGTCGAATCGGACGTGCATCACCAGTGTCAATTCTATGTTGTACAACATCAGTTCTTCCCAGTTTACTTTTAGAACCAAATACAGGTTTATAACGGTAAAGTAGATCTCTTACCTGTTTCTTTTCTAATTTTGACAAAGAGGGATCTAATTTTGTCATTAATTGTTCAATTCCGTTGGTCTCATCTGTTTCCGTAACGTTTACTTTGTGAATTATGGCCGTTACTGGTTCTAAACTTCCCATTTCCGTGTCCTTTCGGAGAAGAACTGGATGATCGTTCAAGTTGATAACTCGGATGGGTACCTCTTTGGAGGATCTAACAAGAGTCTTACCCACAAGGAGTCCTTTTCCCAATTCATGGTCATGGTTCTTCATGGTCATGGGAGTTCGATATCATCGATTAGCTTAATCGAGGCATTGACAACTTGTTTTCGGTGCAGGAATATTTCTTCATTACCAGTACGAAGGATATGTCGGCGAAGATCCAAATGAAAACCACAGTGGAGCATAACATCCATGCCCAAAACAACATCTTCATCAACGTCAGCCACCAGCACCGAATGAACAAGAGAGGTTGAGCCAAACTGTAGCGTCACCTGTATCTCACCGTAGACTCTAGCAGAATCTCCGGTAGCGGCACGCAGTCTCCAACTGGTAGGCTACATCTTCTTTCGCATAATGATGGATGGTCGAACGATAGTTTTCGTAGCTCCAGTGTCTACCAGCATGCTAAAGTTCTTCCCATCAATGAGGCCATCTACATATAAGCTGTCTACGCGATGTCGCAAAGTTGCCAATTTAATGGTGTGGGGGGCTTCGGGAATGTTTGGGGTCGATTTCGCCCTCCAGGAGTCGACCCGTTCTAGTTTTCCTGCTGCTGGGGTACTTCAGCAGAAGATTTTTCTTTTTGGGGGCAAGTATTTCTTATATGGCCTAGTTCTCCGCAGTTCCAGCATCTCACTGGGCGCCTTCTTTTTGAAGATAACTTCATTAACCTCTCTACTACCGTTTCGACGTCGCTAACGGAATGAACGGCATGGTCGTAGTTACCGGTGACTTCCCTTAGTCGAGCAACTCCACGTGAGGCCTCCGTCGCCGCCTCAAACTCCAGGGCAATGGTCAAGGCGTCCACAAGAGACTTCGGCCTCGCCAACCGTACAGCCCGCTGCAACTCGACGTCTCGAAGACCATCGGTGAAGGTTTGGACTGCCAGGCACTCCAGGAAATCCCCCGCTGCATTTGAATACGCAAGTCGTACCATTCTTGCTACTTCCGCTTCAAATTCCTGGATAGTCTCTCCATTTTTCTGCTTTCGGCTCTTTAACTGCATTCGGTACACCGGTTGCAGATGAGTTTTACCATAACGCATCTCTAGACGATTCACCAATAAATCGAAGTTGTCAGATTCATCCGGTGTCAATGATTGCAAGACGTCTAAGGCTTCGCCTCGCAGAGCTACGGTTAGGGACAATGCCTTCTCCTGGGATGACCATCCATTAGCTCTGGCCGCTGCGTCGAATTGTTTCAGGTAATTTGGCCAGGAAGTCTTTCCATCGAAGGTCGGGGGTTTCATCGTAGTTCGTACCTGGGTCGCCTCCCCGTTTCCTCGTCGGTTGATGTCTACGTGGCAGGTTTCCATCGTTTCTGCATCTCCATCGCCGTGGTGGATGGGCTGGTTTCGACGACCAGCTTCCTGTTCTTGTTGAAGCTTCCTTATTTCGGACTGCATTTGCTGGTTGATCTCGTCTCGCAAGTTGGCCAATTGGTGATTCTGCTCGTCTCGCAAATTGGCCACTTGCTGATTCAAGTTGGTCACTTGCTGGTTTTGCTCGTCTCGCAAGTTACATATTTCGGAGCGCAAATGCGATATTTGCTGGGAGAAGGAACTGGATAACTCTTCTGGTAGGGTAGACATCCGTTGTGATAGCTGGGACACCTCTTCGCGCTGGCTTCTTATCTGACTGGATAGCTCCTCTTGTTGGTTCGTCATTCGTCCTGATAGCTCCTCTTGCAGCCGGGAAAGTTGTTGAGTTTGTTCTTCTTGTTGGCTCGTCATTCGTTGCGACAGCTGGGACATATCTTCGCGCTGGCTGCTTATCTGACTGGACAACTGGGACAGTTGTTGCGTCTGTTCCTCTTGCTGGTTCGTCATTCGTCCTGATAGCTCCTTTTGCAGCAGGGAAAGTTGTTGAGTTTGTTCTTCTTGCAGCCGGGAAATTGCTTTTTGAACCGGGTCATCAAACTCCACAACGTCAGGGTCCATATTATTATCTAGGTAGTATTCACGGAGCCTTCTCAACAATACGGATTTGCTCCCAGTAGTTTCCAACTCTAATTCTTCGAGCTCTTTTCTGAGCTCAGCCACCAATAGTTCATTTTTTTTTTCCAGGCATTCTTGTATCTTCACCCCACACCTGACACCAATTTGAAACACTTATGAGGACTTTTACACAATTTATTTACAAAATTGTTAAGATACACTGAACTCTGCTGGATAACGTCTAAACTGCTTGACAATACAATGAACTCTTGTGAATATTTGAACTTGAACTGACGTTAACTGCCCAAACATCCCCTTATATACAACTTTATTTAATCTAGTCAGTGTGTTTAGATCTTTCTAGAATTTTCTAGAAACATTATTTAATCTAGTCAGTGTGTTTAGAAGTTTCTAGAATTTTCTAGAAACATTATTTAATCTAGTCAGTGTTTTTAGACTTTCTAAAAATCAACTGTCAATAACAATCTTTCAAATTAAGGTCCCTTCACGGTTATCCCGTTACAATATTTTGAAAATATACAGTGCGAAAACTTTAGAAATCTAAATAAAAGCAAAAAAAAAACACAGTGTATAAATTTAAAACGATACATCTTTATTACGTCCGTTATTTTATTAATGTATTGCAGATCATATATCAATATTCTTCCCTCAAAGTAAATCTAAAATATGTTTCATGATTTTCTTTAGATAAAAGCCCTACCGTATATTTTTCGATATGTAGGGTTCTAAAACAACAGTTTTACATAAAATATGGAATTACCTCGTATATCTCCTAGGGGTCTGTACATTTTGTAAATTATTGCCATAAATAATGTAAAACATAATTGGTCTCTAATTGCACATTAAATAACGGTGTACCGATTAACAAATACACAGCACAAACGTATGCAAAACAAATTACCATATTAAGAAAGTCATTTTGGAAATTTATACACTTTTCATCTTCTAAGTGCGATATTGATTTTAATTTACTATATTCTTCTCCATTTATTATTTTGCAATTGGACTGTGTTGATGTGAAATTTTATAACCAATGCCAATAAAAGCACTTTTAATATTATAAATGGATAACTTTATATTTGTTATGGTTAATATCTTTGTTAAATAATGTTGTTTATAAACATTAGTTTAAATGTTAAACGTTAAACAATATCAAAATTAAATGTTATCAAAATATTTGAAATTTTAAAGTAAATAGTGAATTCACAGTTATAGATATAAGGCTACATTAAATTCTTTCAAAATATAATAGGTACTATGGGTTCTTTAAAAACTAATTTAGTAATTGGGCTAAACACCACAAATGCTAAGTACTGTGTGTGTACAAAGTGAATATAAGTTGTTTGCTTAAACGAGTTTTAAATCTAACATAACAGTCACTTGAGCAACATGTTTCAGAAACGGTATGTGCGAGGAAAATCAGATAATATATAGTATAACTAGACCAGGGGTGAGCAACCTTTTTAACCCACGGGCCAATTTAATTTTGTGGCGGGCCGCACTAGTTAATAATTTACAAAGCTTTATATATACTAATAAACGTTATAATATAAAAATACAAAATTAAAAAAAGTAAATATCATACATAAATTTTAATGCAACAAGAAAAGAACAAAAATACAAAACAAAACGGATACTATATTAACATTACCTTATAACTAATTTATTGATGGGAGAAAGTTGATAAAATAAATAAAATTCTATTTTAGAAATGCTTGGCGGGCCGCATAAAAATATTTAAAGGGCCGCATGCGGCCCGCGGGCCGCGGGTTGCTCATCCCTGAACTAGACCCACTTGGATAGGAATTATATAAACGAAACTAGTAAAATATCTATTTAATGTTGCTTGTAACTTCCCGACTCACACCTGTACGCCCATGAAGAGAATTCTTGGAAATTCGAAAAGAGCGTTGACCACGCCTATTCAAGTGGTTTTAGATAAACTATACCTACCTACAAAGATTGAGTTACACTGAAAGACTGCATGGGCGCTGTAAGTGGGTGGTTTGGTTAGAATCGGAGAAAGAAAAAGTCTTATTAAAAATTCCAAATATGGTAACAACACTTCAGATATATTATTTGATATGTTTGAGAGTACTAGGTTGAAGGAAGATTCTAAAATAGGTAAAGTTATCCTACCCTAGTGCATATAGAAAAATTTATATAATTACACAGAATTGTAGGTACTATTAAGTTAAACAAGTACAATAATTAAAGAACTTTTACTCAACACATTTGAAAAATGTCAAATACATAAATAACTGACATTCGGGAATTTGGGGAACCAACCAATAGGATCAAAGACGATGCATTCTAAAGGAAGAAAATGCCCACCAAGAACCGATATAGGTACCTAACATGAAGGTAATTAAGAAATTGGTTTCGGTCAAATCCACTTCAAAGTATTACGAAGATTATATAAAAGATACTACGCTGTAATCCACTAGTCAAAACCAGTGTCCCGACGATAGAATCAGCTGAACTAATACCAATATAAAACACAATGGCTTTCAATCGCTAAAAAGATACCGTAAACCGGACGATTTAATCATTGTCCTGCTATGCTGAGGACCTAACCTCTACCAACCAGACGCCCTGCATCTGACACGGACCATGATCACTGACGAGAGTCCTCATCGACCACGACACTCGACACTTGACGTGAACTATGGACCACGGGCTACGAACCCTGACGAGAGCCACTGCACACGACGCCGACGCCCAACACCTGACGTGGACTATGAACCACGGATGACGACCCATGATGAGTAGACGCTGGCGACGCCACCCTCCCGATGATCTGAACCTCTACCTGGACCACCGGATGGCAATGACCACTAACCGCAACGCTGGACTCTTTCAATAATTTTACTTTTAATTATTGAAATAAAATAACAAAAATTTTTAGGTTTCTACTTGTATTATAAGAAAGAAACGAGAATTTTGAATTTCACGGGCTATGTACATTTTTATCGAAAAAATTTTTTGACACTTGATGAATCTACTATGAGTAAACCAAGAGTGTATGAATGGTATAAACGCTTCAAAGAAGGCCGAGAAGAAATTGACGAGGATGTCCGTTTTGGACGCCCGAGCACGTCAACAACTGATGAAAATGTTGAATCAGTGAAGCAAATGGTTTTGGAAAATTGACGAATTACTATTAGGGAAGTTGCTGAGAATGTTGGTATATCAACTGGATCATGTCATGCGATTTTATCGGATGTTTTGGGCATGAAACGTGTGGCAGCGAAGATTGTTCCAAAATTGCTCAATTTTGACCAAAAACAACGTCGCATAAATATTGCTCAGGAGCTGTTTAATACCAACGACGATCCAGATTTGCTCAAAAGGATCATAACTGGTGACGAAACATGGGTATATGGCTATGACATCGAAACCAATCGCAATCATTCTAATGGAAGCGGCCAGAAGAGCCAAGACCGGAAAAAGCATGCCAAGTTCGGTGGAATGTGAAGGTTTTGCTCACGGTTTTCTTTGATTATAACGGCATCATGAGTTCTTGTCTGGAAGTTTGCGCTAAGTAATATGACTTAAACGCAAGGATTTTTGGGAGACCAGTCATGGATTTTGCACCATGATAATGCACCGGTACATTCATCGCTGTTTGTTCGTGAGTTTTTTGCCTCAACCATCGTATTCTCCGGACTTGGCCAGCCGTGACTTTTTCCTCTTCCCAAAACTAAAGAGAACGATGAAAGGACGAAAATTTGCCACAATTAAGGAGATAAAGGACGCGCCGATGAAAGAGCTGATGGCCATATCCAAAATCGAGTTCTAGAAGTAGTTCGAATATTGGAAGAAGCGCTGTTACAAGTGTGTTATAACTGAGGGGGATTACTACAAAATAGATATTGATAAATAAATAAAGATTTTATGAGTTATTAAAAAATTCTCGTTTTTTCCTACATACGTCATAACAAAAAGGTTTAAAATTTCCTAATAAATATATAAAAAACAATAGAATTGTAAATCTATGAAATAAATAAAGAATTGGTTGAATTTTTATTTCACTACTTCCATACCAAACTCTAAATAAAGAATGTTGAGATAAAGGCAACATATTTGCATTTGATGGTTTGATAAAATAGGTAATATGTAACAAAAATCATTCGAAATGTCTTTGAAAAAGAAAGATTTTCCGATATGTTCTAAAAGGCTCTACTTCTAGAAGTATTTTTTCCTGCATATGTGAGTGGTATTGATAAAAAAATACAAAATTACAAAAAAATACTAATTGTAAGTGTTATGTAAAATTTAATCTTTACAAACAACTCTTATAATCAGATAAATAATAATTGTGCCTACGTCGCCTACGAGGAAGTAGAAGTTGTGTAGGAAGTTAGATATAAGCATATCAATGTGTTTGAGTAATGCAAATTTTTAATCAAGTTTATCAAAAAAAGTACGAGGGTGCAAATTCTGAAAATTACATTTTTGAAAGGTGCAAATTAAGCTCTATCGATAGGTATAAACTATTTTATTTTTAAGAAATTTTTGGGGCTGGAACAGAGGTCGTCTCTGAGGCGATAGTCTCGACACAAATAAGCTCACAACTAGTGTGGGACTGCGTTGGGGTCCTGACACATGCCGCAAGTCGGAATTCTCTGACACTGACATGGATAACAGGACACTCAAGGTTTCGGACCACCTGTGTTCCAGCCCAAAAATTTCTTTAAAAAAAATTTTACGATGGTTCAAATTTGAAAAATAAAATTACAAATTTTTGGTAAAAGGCGCATACCGAAATACACTTTAGGAAGTGAGATATGAGCATTTGAATCTGGTTTGAGTAATGCAAATTTTTAATCAACTTTATCAAAAAAGTACGAAGGTATAAATTATGAAAAATACATTTTTAAAAGGTGAAAATTAAGCTCTTTCATTAAGTAAAACTATTTTTTTTAAAGACATTTTTGGGGCTGGGACAGAGGTTTCGGGGCAATGAGAAGGCTGTTGAATTGGCCCGAGCGGGAGCTAATATTCCAATAATTGGCACCGAACTATTCGGCGGGGTTGCTGACACATTCAGAAAGGCAGCCATGGAAAATAGAAGCTAGAGAAAGCCCAGGAGTGGTTGGAAAAATCACCGGACAAACAAGAAGCCAAAGTCTTCATAAAAGGACACTCGTCAAAGTTTACTGCAGAGCTGCTATCACAAAGGCGAAACGATGTCAGAATGATTGTCAGTCTCTTGACAGGACATTGTTGGCTCAGAAAACACATGAGTCAGCTGAAATTAGCAGTTGAAGAAATCTGTCGATACTGCTAAGAGGAGGAGGAAATTGGCTGCTCCAAGTTACGTGGAGAGGTCACTGTCAAGGCTATTAAGTCTCATTAAGAGGGCGGAGCTAGACAAGGTGCTCTAATCCTATTCTATAGAAGATGGTTGTTTACAATAGATCTGTAAAGGTCGCAGTGCTTCTGGCTAACAGCCAAACCAATGAATATCTACCTACCCATCTACCCTTAACAGTAAATTAAAATTTAATTTAATTTAAAATGAACTATTTAAATAATTTTGTGACCAAATTGTTTAAAAATACTGTCTTTATAGACTCTGAGATAACTTAACAATACCTATCATCTAGAATTAATGGTACTTCGGACAATACCCATACAGGTTTGAGTTAGTTATTCGGGTAAAACAAAACGAAAAAATTTTGACACTAGGTACAAATGGCAGATGCTAATACCTAATTTATCGTTATGAAAATTTTTACTAGTAGAAAAGTGGCACTGCAGTGTAAATTTGTTACATGTGGTCACAAAAACGTAATTTGCCATTAAGTTGTGAAAATCGGTCACATAAGTGCATAAATAAACCATTTATTCATAACTTAACTAAAAGAATAGTAATTCTATTATTAAAAAAAAACTGTATAAACATACCTTTTTTAATAATTTGCGGAAATCCTTTAGATATTATGGAATGCCGAGTTTTCACAGCCATACTTAAAGCAATTTTCTCGGTCGTGTAGCTTTTATGATTGGATTAATTTTTCATTTCAAAAAATAATCTGGTATTTAACTATAGGAATTGCTAATGCAATTATAAACCTACTATTAAAATAATTGGTTTATTTATACAATTTATATTCAAAATTGCTTTAATTTACGAATGATTGGGAGTTCGATTATGTTGTGAGCCAGAACATGTTTTTCATTTTTTTCTACGAAAAGCGTGACAGTAATAAGTGATAAAGTATGAGTATGTTATTGAAATTTTTAATTGTTAATTCCAGCGATTATATAAAAAATGTTCAACGTTTCTTTAAATGATAAATGATTTTCTGTTTAAAATAAAAATATCTTTTAAATATGTAATGTAGATTTCATACTGTAAATACCAAAACAATAATTGGGTTAATTATTTATTTATCTTTTTTAACTTCCCGCTAAAAAAAATTAATTTTTTTTTAAATCGGGAAGTTATTGGTTTCACCCCGTTTTTCGAAAATCGAGTTTTCATCGGATTTCAATGTTTTGAGGTCTTAAGAACCTCCCCTGACTATTTTTACGAGGGTGTCTGTATGTCTGTATGTACGTGTGGATGTGTGTGTGTGTGTGTGTGTGTGGATGTATGTAAACCTCTTATAACTTTTGAACGGCTTGACCGATCGAAATGAAATAAAACGCGTTCCAAAGAGTTCCATCTAACTTAGATTCCCTGTAAGTTTGAACCGATTCGAGCCGGTAGATTTCGAGAAATTTCAAAATAACCGAAAAAAACAATTGGTAAAAATGATGTTTTTTGGGCATATCTTTTTAGCTATTGCATCGATCAATTTCATAACCTAATCAGCTCTCAAGCTTAAAAAGCCACGTCGAATGCCGTTTTGCAAATGAAAATCGGTTGATTCGTTCGTGAGATATCGTTGTCGAAAAATTTCAAAAAAAGTGTTTTTTTTTTCAATAACTTAGAGATTTTTTGACTAACCGATTTTGCACTCCCGGTAACGTTTTTAGGTCTCAAAAAACTGCATCGAATGCCATCTTGAACATCAAAATGGAATAAGGCGTTAAAAACGTCAAAACACGTCACGTTACTATAGCTTTGCGGTTAAAACTACCGGGAAGTTGCAAGGATGGCTTCTAAGGTCAACCTCTTTTCGAATTTTTAACTTCCCGCTAAAAAAAATTAAAATTTTTTTTAAAATCGGGAAGTTATTGGTTTCACCCCGTTTTTCGAAAATTGAGTTTTCATCGGATCTCAACGTTTTGAGGTCTTAGGAACCTCCCCTGACTATTTTTACGAGGGTGTCTGTATGTCTGTATGTACGTGTGGATGTGTGTGTGTGTGTGTGGATGTATGTAAACCTCTTATAACTTTTGAACGGCTTGACCGATCGGCATGAAATAAAAAGCATTCCAAAGAGTTCCATCTAACTTAGATTCCCTGTAAGTTTAAACCGATTCGAGCCGGTAGATTTCGAGAAATTTCAAAATAACCGAAAAAAACAATTGGTAAAAATGATGTTTTTTGGGCATATCTTTTTGGCTATTGCATCGATCAATTTCATAACCTAATCAGCTCTCAAGCTTAAAAAGCCACGTCGAATGCCGTTTTGCAAATTAAAATCGGTTGATTCGTTCGTGAGATATCGTTGTCGAAAAATTTCAAAAAAAGTGTTTTTTTTTCAATAACTTAGAGATTTTTTGACTAACCGATTTTGCACTCCCGGTAACGTTTTTAGGTCTCAAAAAACTGCGTCGAGTGCCATCTTGAACATCAAAATGGAATAAGGCGTTAAAAAGTTATGGCTTTTTAAACATTTCAAAAAAAGTCAAAAACGTCAAAATAAGTCACGTTACTATAGCTTTGCGGTTAAAACTAGCGGGAAGTTGCAAGGATGGCCTTTAAGGTCAACCTCTTTTCAATTTTTTTTTATTGAGTTATAATATTTAATAATTATTTTTTGATAACAACAAATAATATAAAATATAAATATTTTAACCTAGAAGTTATCTGTGGTTCACACTCAATTTTTTTAAATAATATAAAATTTTCATTTGTCTTAAATTTTTGTTAGTAAATAGGTATGTTATAATCTCTTTTTTACATTGTAAGAATTGCGATTTTTTTAAAAATTATTTACTGTATCATTGCTTTGGCCTCTTGCCTCTCGCACACTGGGTGCGCCAGCTTCAAATTCACCTAGAAATCGCAATTTTTATTGAAATTCAAAAATTCTTGAAGTGAGACTTCGTTGTTACGTACCAAGGAGAGTCACGAAGCCTAATTTCTTGAATGCTGCTTAATCAATATGAACATCACAAAATGATCGGAAAATATAGTTTAGCATTAAAAAAAACTAGTGTGGCAGTCAGTGGGACTGCAAGCAGAAGTTATACTTCTATGCACGCGCATGGATTCATAAATTAGTATGCGAATGATTTAGCAAAATCATCATATGATATTCGTGGTAAGCGACCCCAAAAACCTTCTAGCACCGTGTGCACACTCTTTTTGTATCGAATTTGCATAAAATTCCTGGAGACGAGGTTCGTCTTAAGCACCAGGTGTTTCGAAGACCATCGCAATTATTATAATCGTATTTAGCGACTCAAAAAACCGCCAAGTACCAAGGGTGCACTAATTTCATACAGAATTTACATAAAACCCCAGGAGAAGAGGTAAACACCCTAGGCACCAAGTGCCGCGGAGACTTTCGGCATCATGATATTCGTACTATTGGAATGCAGAAATGCAATTTCCCATTTTTACATTATAAAAAATAGAGATAAATTTCCTGGTACTTTAACGAATCCAGTGCAAAAAAAGCATTCCGATCCATCTTACGTTACAAAATTCGGAGGTTTTAGTGCTTCATTTCCCCGACTATTCGTAAAAACTGTTTATGTAGCCAACAACCTTATTAAAAGCATAGAGCAGAATATACTGCAACCATGTGACGTTATTTTAGACTACAATAGAATACTCATTACTGAATATTATTAATAATATAAAATTCTAAACTTTATATGTATACTTACGTGACAGAATTATAAAATAATCTGTCAAATAATCATGTGGGCCGCCACTATGATATTCATACATTAGTTCAGACTGTTTTTTGTATATCTATCCCTTTTCAATGTACTGAATGTTGAAACGGTCTTCAAAGGACCAATAACATGTGGTAAATATTTCATCTTTGTTTTTACCGACCAATATACCTTATAATGGTTTCTGTCTCTCTCTTACTCACACCATTACATATGTAATGATTTTTCCTATTTAACTCTACACAAATCTTTTCCACCGAGTGCACGAATAGAAGTATAATTTCAATAAGTTCCATTACTATCGTTAATGTTGTTTAGACAAAAACATAAAAAAATTAAATAGATTTTTGAATGAGTTCAAATACCTATATATATTCATAATATTCATTATACCGTACCTACAAATATATAAAATACTTTATTAAGAGATGCACGGGTAAAAATTTAAACATATATGTATAATTTAATGTCCGTAACAAAATAATCTTGCAAAATATAATTTAGTGTTAAAAAACAAGTAAAGTTCCATTACTATCGTTAATATTGAATTGTCAAAAATTACCGTTGGCGTTGTGTGTATAGGTATCTCTAAAAAATCTTTAACCTATCGTTACTTTTTTTCATAGCTCGTAGTAGTCCTGAGAAATTATCGTAACAATTTTGAAATGAAAAGCTCTGAATTGGGAAATTCAGAAACTGTTTGCATTTTTAAAACAAATTTCTTAGGGTTTTTGAAAAACAAATATTCTTCATCAAAAATTTTTTAAGATTTATCACCTCTTATACCTCCAGTGTGCGTCGAGGTCACTAAAGGCTTGTCCATAAAAAGGTGTTTATTTTAATTTTTGTCACAAAACAACTATTGATGTTACTTATAACTTATTTAACCTTTAATTATCTAATAAATGAGTGTTTACATGTACACCTAGGTCAACATAAAAATAACAATAATATTAGTATGCAGAATTACTGAATGTGAATAACAAAGAATAAATGTCTCTTACCTTCCCAAGATCGAGTATAATCGTCATTGTTTCACGACAAAAACTGAGTGAATCTATCATAAGAAGATTAAACCAGCAGAAAGATGAAATATACCTAATCGGTCAAAATATTTACCCATAAATAATTTTTTTTGAAAATGACTCCTTCTTATCGATCGGTCGATCGGTACGACTGTAACTTTTGCACGGGACCCAGGACCTATTTCATCAGAGGATTTGTACAGTTGTACACATGATATACAATTATGCAATGTGTTAAAGTTTTTTTTTTAAACCGGCCAGAAATTAATACTTTCCGGTTTATTTTTAGGTCAGAAAATCTCATTTTGTCGGACAAGGCCAAAAAATAAAAATGAGTCCGGTAAAAGCTTTTATTTCATCCTGTCCAGTAAATACACTTCCCTATAATCAATTTGGCGCCGGTAGGTAAAACATTACGGTATCAGGTACTGTAATGTGTTGCCTAGCAACGCTGCTCTGATTGCTTAAGGGAAGACAATTACTTTTAATTTTTGACATTTAAAAATACTATAATGACTATAAAATAAAAATAAAATAATTAATTACTTATTTTTACATCCATATTTAAAAGGAAGTCAATGTTATTTAATTTTATATTAACAATTAAACCTTAATAATAAAAAAATTATTTGACAGTGACAGATCGCTTTCAAGGTAATTTGACATAACTAATCAAGTTACGAACTATTTTTAGTCAAGTTACGAACTACTGTTATGAATTTATTAATTTATAAAAACAGGATAAAATAAAATATAATACGATACATGGTCGTTAGGTGTTATTACAGTCCTCGTTTTCATTTCCAAACTCGGCTCCTACGTCGCCTCGTCCGTAAATTAACTCGTACTGTAATAAGTCACCTACCGACCTTGTAACGTATAATACTATTACCGGACTCATTTATAATAAAATAGTTAGTCTAAGATAGCGGTCAATTCTATGGTAACCGAGTTTTGTATATATTTAAAACTATAAAAAAACTTGACATATTTTGACGTTTAGTTGAAAACGTGAAATTTATTATAAAATGGATATTTAAAATAATGCATTTGATTGTTAATTAATGGAAGATGAAATTATACCAGATGAAATTGTTAAGGTGGCCACCCAAGCAAGATTTTGTCAAAAAAAAAAAATGTTAAAATTTGTTAATAAAGTGTTGCTAAAAAATGTAAACTGAATAATATGAAGTTTATGGTGCAACAATGCCCGTTTTAAAAAAAATATTGTACCTACGTTATACGTCCCAAAAGTGCTTTGACTGGACTCGCAGGCTTGCAGGCTTGCAGGGCTCGCCTATGGCTCGCCCTGTAATTTGCCTACTTGTCCAGTAAAAGATCACTTTCGGGACTTGTTACGTAAACTACTATTGTACAAGAAAGGTTTTTGTTTAATTTTTGTTTGTATTGTTATAGAGAGAAAATTGATTATTAAAAAGATTGTCAAAAAAAAAAATTGTAGAGATGTCAGATGGGTAAAATTGTTAAACTATTCCAAAGAATTTTTATTGTAAAACTAAATAAAAATAAAGCAAATGTTACAACCACTATTCCATTTTACTGACAGTAGTTCATAGCAGACAATATGCAATGGTTCTCGTGGTTGTGCATTAAAAGCAATATGGGATCCTTCTTTGACTACCTGATCAACCTCTTCATATGCTCCAGAACTTTTAAAAACAATGGTCCAGTCATCAACACATTGGTGGGAATATTGGTATATCCAACATAGCCTCGTGGTCCTCCACTAATCATGGTATCATAAAAACGAGCTCTGGGAAATATAAATACAGGAAGGACGAAGTTCCAATGGCGTTTACTATCGCACACATTGTGATGAATTGCCCACGTTCAGGAGAGACACATTGGCCAACTTGCTTTGCTCCTGTTTGTCAAATTACGTTAGGTGCTTAAACGAAGTTATAAATCCTATCGGATGTAAAAGTATATTTGCGTAGTTATCAAAAAAAGTTTGAACGTTATGTTTATCGAAGCTAGTTGCCCTGGACAAACTGTTTTTTTCAGGTTTTCTGTCCATTAAAATTTTCAAAAAGATTATTTTATTGTAAGCACGTAAGTAGGTACCTAAACATACTAATTTTAATATTTCATATTAGTAATAATATTCAGTAATGAGTTTTGTATTGTAGTCTATGGTACCGTGACATGGTTGCTATATGTATAAAAAGAGTATTTAAGAAATGTATCATTGTAAATATTCTTTCATTCATCTCATTATATATGCGTATAGGTCACTTCTTTGGGAATTTTCGAGTTTTACTTTTTATGACTTGGCATGAATACTTGGTACAAAATGTCAACAAATGCGCTACCTACGTGACTTCTTCTTGAAGTATAGCCATTTAAGGCTAGTTTTTATATCACTCTCTTTTTTCGTTCTTTTTCTATTATAGAGGCTCCCTCACCTTGTTGCCAACCTATACGCTAGTAAAAATATTTGATAGTGCACCCGTTGGCGGCACTGATTAACCTTATACTTTATACAGTTTTTAGTTGATATTATGTACACAGGATATATATTTTAGAAACAAATATTTGTAGATTATTATCGATAAGCGATATTTTGTAACAATCTATTGGAAAGATGAAGAGTTTTATTATACAATCTGAATTTTTTATTTGACTGTGCATTGTATTTTACCTATAAAATGGACATGAAAATTCGAATTTAGGTGCATGCTTCAAGCATAAAATGACTCCCATAAAAATTTCTACGCCCCGCCCCGGCGCGTGCATGGAAGTATAACTTCTACCGGCAGTTTCAATGACTGCCACACCCGTTTTTTTGTGATAGTAATTTTTCACTTTTTG
Source organism: Altica lythri (assembly GCA_964028335.1). Classification (NCBI taxonomy): domain Eukaryota; kingdom Metazoa; phylum Arthropoda; class Insecta; order Coleoptera; family Chrysomelidae; genus Altica; species Altica lythri. Next base: position 58,710,780 of record OZ034807.1, on the reverse strand, counting down.
AATAAATTTTAGTTAGTCGATTTCGAAAGTTTTTAAATTGTACTAAGGTATGCTGATTTTGATTTCTTAGCAACTTTTTTTCATTTGATCTCTCCAGGGTTTAATTTTTCTAAATTAAATTAAAATCTGTTTGACTTTTTGTTGTTATACTATAAATTGAGCAATTGTAATGTTCATTTTACTTAAAAAACTTACTTACTTTATTTAAAATATTTTTAAACAAAAATACAGGTGCTTGTTTTCTATGTGACTCTATACTAGTAGGGCGGTTTTGTTTGTGTTTGTGTTATTTACAAACATATGATAATATTCAAGATTATATACCGATTATCCTTCTAGAAACTGTAGATTAATAAATTATCAGGCCAATGTAAATAAAATAAAAAAGAATACTAAAACTAAACAAGTTATAAGAGAATGCACATTATACATGAATATAAATAAAAAAATTCGAAAAGAGGTTGACCGTAAAGGCCATCCTTGCAACTTCCCGCTAATTTTAATCGCAAAGCTATTTTGACGTTTTTGAGTTTTTTTTTAATGTTCAAGACGGCATTCGACCCAGTTTTTTAAGACATAAAAATGTTATTTGAAGTGCAAAATCAATTAGTAAAAAAATCTCAAAAATTAAAAAAAAAACAATTTTTTGAAATTTTTCGACAACGATATCTCACGAACGAATCAACCGATTTTAATTTGCAAAACGGCATTCGACGTGGTTTTTTTAAGTTTAAGAGCTGATTAGATTTTGAAATTGATCGATGTAATAGCAAAAAAGATATGCCCAAAAAACATCATTTTTACCAATTGTTTATTTCGGTTATTTTGAAATTTCTCGAAATCTACCGGCGCGAATCGGTTCAAACTTACAGGGTATCTAAGTTAGATCAAACTCTTTGTAATGCTTTTTATTTCATTCCGATCGGTCAAGCCGTTCAAAAGTTATAAAAGGTTTACATACATCCACACACACACACACACATCCACACGTACATACAGACATACAGACACCCTCGTAAAAATAGTCAGGGGAGGTTCCTAAGACCTCAAAACGTTGAAATCCGATAAAAACTCGATTTTCGAAAAACGGGGTGAAACCAATAACTTCCCGATTTTAAAAAAAATTTTAATTTTTTTTAGCGGGAAGTTAAAAAATAATAATTATACATTATAACCAATGTTATTTTTTTGTTTTATTACGCAAAAAAACTAATAAAAAACAAATTATAAAAAATGTAAAATTTACATATATATGATAATATTTAAAGTGCTATTAATTTTCAAATTATCAGGTTGAAATTTTTTGCCTATTTGATTTTGCACTTCGAATAACATTTTTATATCTCAAAAAACTGAGGCGAATGCTGTCTTGAACATCAAAATCGAATAACGAGTTAAAAAGTTATGGCTCAAAATCGTCAAAATACGTCAGATTACTACAGCTTTGAGGTTAAAATTAGCGGGAAGTTGCAAGGATGGTCTTTAAGGTAGCCCTATCAAGCTGACAGTGAAAAGTCGGCAGAAACCATCGAAATATGAGTGTGAGTTTGTAGCCAAATATTTGCTAATTAGTTGCTAAAATCACGATTTTGTAGCTATATTCAGTTCCACAACAAACAAATTACTGCTATCTTTACAACAAGCTAGCAGTAAAACGACAGGACTGGTCCAGAAAAAAATGGACTAATGCGTGTGAATTTGTTGCTAATTTGTTGCTCAAAACCAGTGCAGGAAAAAATTCGAAAAACCCTAAAGTCAGCGAGAAATTGTTATTAATAACTACCAACCAGTGTCCCTGCTATCGTGATATACATTTTGTATTGACACATTGATGTTATGGATTTTGTTGCTGGTCGCAGATGTCATCAGCAGAGCCCAGAGAGCCAGCAACAAAATAAAAATTAAAAATCGGCCCGCCCGATAGACAGCAGTAATTTGTTTTTTGTGGAACTGAATATAGCTACAAAATCGTGATCTAAGCAACTAATTAGCAACTATTTAGCTACAAATTCCCACTCATATTTCGTTGGTTTCTGCCGACTTTTCACTGTCAGCTTGATAGGGCTCTTTAAGGTCAACCTCTTTTCGAATTTTTTGTTGTTTTTTATGTTCCCGTGTGTTTTTCAATATTAAAAGTGCACATCTCTATAAGTTAAGCATAATTTTTTAGATTTCTGTCAAATTCTCAGAAAGTAATTTGTTACTTCACAAAACCAGTGACGCTACGCTAGTCGCTATTTTGTTTAAAAAATGTACCGCGCTACCGTTATTCGCTATTAAGTCAGTCAAGTTGCTTAGTATTTTTTACTACTCTACTAAAAGTGTAGCATATGGCAACTATAGTCTGGCCGTCGAAAAGATGGAATGATCACGAGACAAATGTACTCCTTATTTCAGCCCACAGTTTATATCATCTTTGGTATGAGTACAGTCTAAACTGTCCTTCGTTTACTGCAGTTTAGAAGGCGTTTCATCGTAAGATTAAGCCGTTCAGATGCCCGTATTCACTGATCAAGAATCCTTGAATTCCATCTTTTCAGCGGCCGGGGTATAGGTTATTATAAAGAGTGTTCCAGAATTAACGCACGATTTGCATTTGCCGTCATGTGTGCAGTAAAGTGCAATTTTAACGAAAATATGATCGGTATATGTTCTGACTTCATCAACTGTAAAATTGGATCGGTTGAATTCAATAAACACACTGGTTGTCCAAAAACAAATTTCAGTATCAAACAGTGCATGAGTGTTGCATATCCAAAAACATAATATACTCGACATTGTGGACAAGAATTGCAAATTTAAGCTCTCTACTTATTAAAGTTCTAGGTCTCCATGCTTCAAAAATTTGTTTTAGATGAAAATTGAAGCCTAATAACCAAGCACAGTGAAACATGTTCGTTGAATGGATTATTGAACATTGTCACGTGCAGAAATCGGCGTCAAAATATTTAAAAGTTTAGTTAATGTTTCGGCTCGATTGTTAGCCTCTAAACGGGTTCCGATGCGTGTGGTGGGAATATTATTGACCTGACCCGTGGGGAGAGTAGAGAATTTGATTGTCAGGTCGAGAACATATCGGGTTTACTGTTTAAACTAACACACTAATAGCTAAAATTTTAAATTAAGTAAATAAGTGCATCGATTCCTTTTGATATTAATAATACATTTAGTTTAATGAATTCGATTTAATTTTAACATCATTTTGTAAATCAATTTAACATTTAGCAAAGTCATTTTTGGCACAACAGAACACACCAGTTCCCCTTCTTATTCCCCAAATGTCATTGCGAGAGACATATGCGTAAATTTCCGGATTCTAGACCTTTCTTTTCGATTTGAACAGTTGAACGAACAATTTCAGTGCTATTATCGAATTAAGTGACGCCATTTTGTGAAGTTGAAGGTTCTTTTGGCTAATTCGCTTTTTCGACTAGGGTTTTTGGTCCTGGCTGAACTTGTTTGTGGACCTGGCGAACATTTGTTGTTTTTGGACCTGGCGAGTGAAATTGTTTTTGGTTCTGGCGGAAATTATTTTTGGTATTGGCTGGACATTTGCTTTTGGACCTGGCGAATATTGTTTTCTTTTTGGACCGGGTGAATATTTCTGGATCAGGCTAAACTTGTGCCTCACCAACATCAAGCAGCAGGCTAATAACGAAAGCCTCACTACCAGCACTGCAGATAACAGATAAGCCAAAAATTTAATTTTAAGATTAAGACATTGTAAAAGTTGTTGGTTGAAGATTGATTATTTATAGTAATTTTTTTTAAATTTTTAAATCTTTCATATTGCGCTGGGTGATCACTCTTAATTAAAACTGCCAGAGTTTTGACATTATTGTGGAACAAATTTTCTGATAATCGCTAATTTTCTTATTTCATATATATATTTTTTTTCTTTTTATATATTGTATAACTCAATTGTTGGGTTTATTGTGCGGGGGGTTATTTATTTATTTTTGTGAATATAATTGATAGATCTAACTTTGTGTTTTACTCAGATCTTCACCCACTCACCACATTTGTTACTCAATCAATTTTCTTTTTTTTTTATTAAGATTCTTAAATTCAATATTTATTTCCAGTAAGATAGGTCAGTGCCTGGATCATCAGGGGTTTCCGATTTGAACCGTTAAAATCGGTGGCGCGACTCACATTATTTTGTTTTGAATTACCCTCTACGGCTGAGCTGGGCACAAATTTGCCAGTAGAGAAACCACTTACCCATCTTAACTGGAGTTGGAGATTTCAATTTAAACCATAAGTTTAAATTTTCAAAATTTGATTTTATTTTACTTTTACTAAAAGTACGTGGCAACATCAATAAGTGGATGCTCATTTTTCGAGCTAAGTTATCCTATGCGATTAAGCACATTTTTATCTTGATGTTTTTGAAGTTATACTTCTAGTCGTACACCCTGTAGAAAAAGAGTGTGTACAGTTAAATGGGAAAAATCATTACATATGTAATGGTGTGAGTAAGAGAGAGACAGAAACACTTATAAGGTATATTGGTCGGTAAAAACAAAAAAGAAATATTTACCACATGTTATTAGTCATAACTATAAGTCCTTTGAATACCCTTTCAACATACAGTACATTGAAAAGGGATAGGTAGATATACAAAAAACAGTCTGAACTAATGTATGAATATCATAGTGACGGACCACATGATTATTTGACAGATTATTTTATAATTCTGTCACGTAAGCATACATATAAAGTTTAGCATTTTATATTAATAATAATATTCAGTAATGAGTATTGTATTGTAGTCTAAAATACCGTCACATGGTTTCGGTATATTTTGCTCCATGCTTTTAAGGTTGTTGGATACATAAACAGAGTTTTTACGAATAGTCGAGGATATAAAGCACCAAAACCTCCGAATTTTGTAACGTAAGATGGATCGGAATGCGTTTTTTTGCTTTGGATTCGTTAGAGTATCAGGAAATTTGTCGCTATATTTTATAATGTAAAAATGGAAATTGCATTTCTGCATTCGAAAAGTACATTCCGAACAGACAATAGACCGAAAACTTACAACTCGGTAAGTATTGCTGAAAATGGGTTCAATTTATATACTCGGGGTTTTTGGAGTCGCTGAACACTAATATCACGATTCCAAAAGTCTCTGCGGCACTTGGTGTCTAGGGTATTTACCTCTTCTCCTGGGGTTTTATGTAAATTCTGTACGAAATTAGAGCACACTTGGCACTCGGTGGTCTTTTTGAGTCGCTAAATACGATTATAATAATAGCGATGGTGTTCGAAACACTTGGTGCTTAAGACGGACCTCGTCTCCAGAAATTTTATGCAAATTCGATACAAAAAGAGTGTGCACACGGTACTAGGAGGTTTTTGGAGTCGCTTACCACGAATATCATATAATGAGTTTGCTAAATCATTCACATACAAATTTATGCGCGTGCATAGAAGTATAACTTCTGCCGGCAGTCCCACTGACTGCCACACTAGCTTTTTTTTGAAGTTATACTTCTATTCATGCACTCGATTTGTGTGGGGTTAAATGCGAAAAATCATTACATATTTAATGGTGTGAGTAAGAGAGAGACAGAAACACATATAAGGTATATTGGTCGGTAAAAACAAAGATTAAATATTTACCACATGTTTAGTCATAACTATAAGTCCTTAAAATAACGTTTAAACATTCAGTACACTGAAAAGAGATAGATAAACAAAAAACAGTCTGAGCTAATGTTTTGAATATCATAGTGACGTATAACATTGTGTTTGACAACTTATTTTTTAATTCTGTCACGTAAGTTAATTTATTAAGATTAGTATTTTATATTAATAATATTTAGTAATGAGTACTGTATTGTAGTCTACAGTACCTACCATCACATGGTTTCAGTATATCCAGCACAATGCTTTTGAGATTTTTGGCTACATAAACAGAGTTTTTACGAATAGGTTTATTTCCTATTCGTAAAAACTAAATCAGTAAATCCTCCGAAATTTGTAACGTAAGATGGATTGAAATGCGGTTTTTTGCATTGGATTTGTTACAGTATCAGCAAATTTGTCGCTATTTTTCATAATGTTAAAATGGAAAATTGCATTTTGCATTCGAAAAGCGAACAGAAAATAGATAGAAAAATTACAATTCGGTAAGTACTGCTAAAAATGGGTTCAATTTATGTGCTCGGGGTTTTTGGGGTCGCTGAACACCAATATCATGATGCCGAAACTCTCTGCGGCACTTGGTGCCCAGGGTGCATGGTATTTACCTGGTGCAATGCAAATTGGATACAAAATGAATGTGCACTTGGTATTAGGAGGTTTTTGAGGTCGTTGAACACGAATATGATATTCCTGTTTAGCGACCTCATAATGATTTTGCATACAAATTCATGAATCCGGGAGCGTGCATAGAAGTATAACTTCTGCCGGCAGTCCCACTGATTGCCTCACCCGTTTTTTTATTAACAAATTTGTCGCATTTGGTTTTTGTTACAAAAATGTGCTGTAAGCGGTGTTACAGTAAAATTATCGACTATTTCTGGTTTTGATTAGTAATTCTCAGCCCATTTCAAGTTAGTATGTCAAACAATCTCATCTGAGTGTAAATCCTCTTCGAAATACAAGGTTCATCCAAATTAATTCGAGGAGGTCCACCAGAGTTAAGCTATAACAATATTGGAAAAGTTCCAGCCATTTTGTGGGGACAAAGAGAAAGAATATTAATCCCAAATTTCGTCTCGACTTTTGGAAATTGGAAGAAAAATCATCCCTTTACTATAGACACCGATACATCGAAGTCAATTCAGTAAGAGAATAATTAATTCTTTAAATTATAATTAATCATCTTTGAAAAAATATTCAGTTTTCAATAGTGTAATTTATTAAACTAATTGGTTTTTGAAATTATTAAACTTAATAAATCATTTAAAATAGGTGTTTGAGTATAATTTGCTTAATTTGTACTTGGCACCCTTTATTACATGTTTGAGAGACACTGGTAAAACTCCTTAAAAGTTACCCATGATTTAGTGAGCTAGCTAAAGAAATAACGCTCTTTAGGTGGTTTCAACGTTAAAACTCTCGTTTTGGTGATCAGTCTCCGATATCATGTGATTTAACACCTTTGGATTACTTTTTGAGGTTTTTTGAAGTGATAGAAAATTATACAACACAGGAAAAAAGTTTTGCTTTAAAACAATGTGGTTAATAACAAAATAATAACTAGTTTTAAAAATACACAATATAAGGTATTGAGGAGAAAAGGAAATAAAATAGTTTTTACAGCAGATTATGAAATAACGAGACTACATTTATCTTAGGTTAAAAAAATATTGGTTCTTACGGATCATGGAACCCATCTCGCATTCTAATAGACGATCTGTAATCTAGTCAAGCGAATCGCAGCAGACGATGGTAGAGACGATTCAATCTAGCTCAAAAAAGTTGTTGCATCTAGAAAGGCACCAATGCTGAAGCTAAAATAAAGGAGACTGTGTGGCCATCGGTTTTGTAGTCCAACACCAATGAACACTAGGTGACTAAAAGCGGGACTAAGACCTGGATAAAACAGGTTTCTGTTAGTCAGTCGATCACGGAACAGGAAATTGAACTATTCTGGCATTGATGTGTTAATATTGATATTTTGTTATTTAATAAGTTTAATTTGGTTTATCGTTTTTAAATAGTTTTTGCACAAACTGCGTCTCATTAGGATATCAAAACGTGCAATTATGTATCATTTACATTTTCAAATAGAATGAATTCTCGCTGGAGCAAAATAACAATAATTCATTAACTACTATTTGTAATGTATATTTTATACTTGGGATTCACTATTTTAAAAATTACGTAAGTAGACATTTATTATACCTACATTAACTATAACTGTAACTATAATTATTATTTTTAAATTACGTGATAATATAATTTACAGTTGTATTTGTGCATTTAAATGGAAAATCAATAAAAATATGTAATTAATTTTATCTCCACCTTTATGGAAGAAAAGGCTCCTATGACTTTAAAGGAAAAAATTCGAAAAGAGGTTGACCTTAAAGGCCATCCTTGCAACTTCCCGCTAGTTTTAACCGCAAAGCTATTTTGACGTTTTTGATTTTTTATTCAAAATGTTTAAAAAGCTATAACTTTTTAACGCGTTATTCGATTTTGATGTTCAAGACGGTATTGGACGAAGTTTTTAAGACATAAAATTGTTATATGAAGTGCAAAATCAATTAGTAAAAAAATCTCAAAAATAAAATAAAAAAAAAAAATTTGGAAATTTTTCGACAACGATATCTCACGAACGAATCAACCGATTTTAATTTGCAAAACGGCATTCGACGTGGTTTTTTAAGTTTAAGAGCTGATTAGGTTATGAAATTTATCGATATAATAGCCAAAAAGATATGCCCAAAAAACATCATTTTTACCAATTGTTTTTTTCGGTTAATTTGAAATTTCTCGAAATCTACTTGTCCGAATTGGTTCAAACTTACAGGGAATCTAAGTTAGGTGGAACTCTTTAGAACGCTTTTTAGTTTATTGCAATCGGTCAAGCCGTTTAAAAGTTATAAAAGGTTTACATACATCCACACACACACACACATCCACACGTACATACAGACATACAGACACCCTCGTAAAAATAGTCAGGGGAGGTTCCAAAGACCTAAAAACGTCGAGATCCGATGAAAACTCGATTTTCGAAAAACGGGGTGAAACCAATAACTTCCCGATTTAAAAAAAAAATTTAATTTTTTTTAGCGGGAAGTTAAAAATTCGAAAAGAGGTTGACCTTAAAGGCCATCCTTGCAACTTCCCGCTAGTTTTAACCGTATTTTGACGTTTTTGACTTTTTTTGAAATGTTTATTCGATTTTGATGTTCAAGATGGCATTCGACGCAGTCTTTTGAGACCTAAAAACGTTACCGGAAGTGCAAAATCGGTTAGTCAAATAATCTCTAAGTTATTGAAAAAAAATACACTTTTTTGACATTTTTCGACAACGATATCTCACGAACGAATCAACCGATTTTAATTTGCAAAACGGCATTCGACGTGGTTTTTTAAGCTTGAGAGCTGATTAGGTTATGAAATTGATCGATGCAATAGCCAAAAAGATATGCCTAAAAAACATCATTTTTACCAATTGTTTTTTTCGGTTATTTTGAAATTACTCGAAATCTACCGGCTCGAATCGGTTCAAACTTACAGGGAATCTAAGTTAGATGGAACTCTTTGAAATGCTTTTTATTTCATTCCGATCAATCAAGCCGTTCAAAAGTTATAAGAGGTTTACATACATCCACACACACACACACATCCACACGTACATACAGACATACAGACACCCTCGTAAAAATAGTCAGGGGAGGTTCCTAAGACCTCAAAACGTTGAGATCCGATGAAAACTCGATTTTCGAAAAACGGGGTGAAACCAATAACTTCCCGATTTTAAAAAAAATTTTAATTTTTTTTAGCGGGAAGTTAAAAATTCGAAAAGAGGTTGACCTTAAAGGCCATCCTTTCAACTTCCCGCTAGTTTTAACCGCAACGCTATAGTAACGTGACGTATTTTGACGTTTTTGACTTTTTTTGAAATGTTTAAAAAGCCATAACTTTTTAACGCATTATTCGATTTTGATGTTCAAGATGGCATTTAACGCAGTTTTTAAGACCTAAAAACGTTACTGGGAGTGCAAAATCAGTTAGTCAAAAAATCTCTAAGTTATTGAAAAAAAAAACACTTTTTTTTTTAAATTTTTCGACAACGATATCTCACGAACGAATCCACCGATTTTAATTTGCAAAACGGCATTCGACGTGGCTTTTTAAGCTTGAGAGCTGATTAGGTTATGAAATTGATCGATGCAATAGCCAAAAAGATATGCCCAAAAAACATCATTTTTACCAATTGTTTTTTTCGGTTATTTTGAAATTTCTCGAAATCTACCCGCTCGAATCGGTTCAAACTTACAGGGAATCTAAGTTAGATGGAACTCTTTGAAATGCTTTTTATTTCATTCCGATCAATCAAGCCGTTCAAAAGTTATAAGAGGTTTACATACATCCACACACACACACACACATCCACACGTACATACAGACATACAGACACCCTCGTAAAAATAGTCAGAGGAGGTTCCTAAGACCTCAAAACGTTGAGATCCGATGAAAACTCGATCTTCGAAAAACGGGGTGAAACCAATAACTTCCCGATTTTAAAAAAATTTTTAATTTTTTTTAGCGGGAAGTTAAAAATTCGAAAAGAGGTTGACCTTAAAGGCCATCCTTGCAACTTCCCGCTAGTTTTAACCGCAAAGCTATAGTTACGTGACGTATTTTGACGTTTTTGACTTTTTTTGAAATGTTTAAAAAGCCATAACTTTTTAACGCCTTATTCGATTTTGATGTTCAAGATGGCATTCGACGCAGTTTTTTGAGACCTAAAAACCTTACCCAGAGTGCAAAATCGGTTAGTCAAAAAATCTCTAAGTTATTGAAAAAAAAACACTTTTTTTGAAATTTTTCGACAACGATATCTCACGAACGAATCAACCGATTTTAATTTGCAAAACGGCATTCGACGTGGCTTTTTAAGCTTAAGAGCTGATTAGGTTATGAAATTGATCAATGCAATAGCCAAAAAGATATGCCCAAAAAACATTATTTTTACCAATTGTTTTTTTCGGTTATTTTGAAATTTCTTGAAATCTACCAGCTCGAATCGGTTCAAACTTACAAGGAATCTAAGTTAGGTGGAACTCTTTGGAATGCTTTTTATTTCATTCCGATCGGTCAAGCCGTTCAAAAGTTATAAGAGGTTTACATACATCCACACACACACACACACATCCACACGTACATACAGACATACAGACACCCTCGTAAAAATAGTCAGGGGAGGTTCCTAAGACCTCAAAACGTTGAGATCCGATGAAAACTCGATTTTCGAAAAACGGGGTGAAACCAATAACTTCCCGATTTTAAAAAAAATTTTAATTTTTTTTAGCGGGAAGTTAAAAAAGTTATCCCATATTTTTAAAGAAATTGTGAAAGACTGTAGGTATTCGGTAAAAAAAAGAAGGACACAAATGTGGTGCAAAAAGTGTCTTTTTTAAATAAAAAAGTTTTGCAGATATTTTCTTTAACGAAATGACTCCAGTTATCTAACTTCTTACAAAACTAAACAATTAATTTCCAAAAAATAAATAATAATCTTATCATTATTTGTTTTTCATGCTGCATCTAATGCATATTCAATATATAAAATTCATATATTTATATTTCTTCTCAAAAATTAATAGATATTATTAAAAAACAGTTACCTTTAATAAATATAATTCCAAAAAATAATTAACCGACTTTAAAAAAAGAGAAGTTTATCAATTCGACCAAATTTTTTTTTATGGATGTTACCGAATATCTCCGGTATTTATAATCCGATTTACAAAAATCTTTTTGCATTCAAAAGAGTAGAGTGTTCCATTGGTCCCATAGAAATTTGGATAAGGTCTGGTCATCAGTGTGAAAGATATTCCAGGAAATAAGGAGAAGGGTCTCAGTTTGACCATATTTTTTTATATATGTTACGGAATATCTCCGGCATTTATAATCCGATTTACAAAACTCTTTTTGCATTTAAAAGAGTAGAGTGTTCCATTGGTCCCACAGAAATTTGGTTAAGGTCTGGTCATCAGTGTAAAAGATATTCCAGGAAATAAGGAGAAGGGTCTCAGTTTGACCATATTTTTTTATATATGTTACCGAATATCTCCGGTATTTATAATCCGATTTACAAAAATCTTTTTGCATTCAAAAGAGTAGAGTGTTCCATTGGTCCCATAGAAATTTGGTAAAGGTCTGGTCATCAGTGTAAAAGATATTCCAAGAAATAAGGAGAAGGGTCTCAGTTTGACCATATTTTTTTTATATATGTTACTGAATATCTCCGGTATTTATAATCCGATTAACAAAAATCTTTTTGCATTCAAAAGAGTAGAGTGTTCCATTGGTCCCATCGAAATTTGGTTAAGGTCTGGTCATCAGTGTGAAAGATATTCCAGGAAATAAGGAGATGAGTCTCCGTTTGACCATATTTTGTATATATGTTACCGAATATCTCCGGTATTTATAATCCGATTTGAAAAAATCTTTTTGCATTCAAAGGAGTAGAGTGTTCCATTGGTCCCATAGAAATTTGGATAAGGTCTGGTCATCAGTGTGAAAGATATTCCAGGAAATAAGGAGAAGGGTCTCAGTTTGACCATATTTTTTTATATATGTTACGGAATATCTCCGGCATTTATAATCCGATTTACAAAACTCTTTTTGCATTTAAAAGAGTAGAGTGTTCCATTGGTCCCACAGAAATTTGGTTAAGGTCTGGTCATCAGTGTAAAAGATATTCCAGGAAATAAGGAGAAGGGTCTCAGTTTGACCATATTTTTTTATATATGTTACCGAATATCTCCGGTATTTATAATCCGATTTACAAAAATCTTTTTGCATTCAAAAGAGTAGAGTGTTCCATTGGTCCCATAGAAATTTGGTAAAGGTCTGGTCATCAGTGTAAAAGATATTCCAAGAAATAAGGAGAAGGGTCTCAGTTTGACCATATTTTTTTTATATATGTTACTGAATATCTCCGGTATTTATAATCCGATTAACAAAAATCTTTTTGCATTCAAAAGAGTAGAGTGTTCCATTGGTCCCATCGAAATTTGGTTAAGGTCTGGTCATCAGTGTGAAAGATATTCCAGGAAATAAGGAGATGAGTCTCCGTTTGACCATATTTTGTATATATGTTACCGAATATCTCCGGTATTTATAATCCGATTTGAAAAAATCTTTTTGCATTCAAAGGAGTAGAGTGTTCCATTGGTCCCATAGAAATTTCGTTAGGGTATGGTCATCAATGTGAAAGGTATTCCAGGAAATACCACAAAAATTAACAGAATAAGCTCGGCAATTAAGTTATTATGTAAATAATGATGATATAACATAAAAACATAATAATTGGCTTGTTACTGTTCCACTATAACCGATTTAAAACAAGAGGGAGTTCCCAATTCGACCATGGTTTTTTGAAGTTATACTTCTATTTATGCACTGGATTTGTGTGGGGTCAAATGGCAAAAATCATTACATATGAAATGGTGTGAATAAGACAGAGACAGAAACACATATAAGGTATCATTTTTACATTTTTGTACATTGAGTTCTAGATGCAAAGTATCACACCATTATTCAATTCTACTCAGATCGTTTATCAGTTCTTCATCATGTAATAGTGGATTAGAAAAGAACTTGGTGTCATATGCAAATAGTGATACGGTGGACACAAATACTGACACCATATCGCTGATATATAAATTGACCAATAACAGAACCCTGCGGTACACCCAGATATTTATACGATAATTCATCATCAATTCTAACCTGACATACTCTCTGATAAAAAGGCACGATTCCAGGACAGCAATGGACCTCTGAAACCAAAATGATCCAATTTATAAAGAAGACGTTCGTGTGCGACTTTAATAAAAGTCTTTTTAAAATCAAGGTAAATTATGTCAGGATAGCAAAAATTGGTCTTTTCTTTCCGGGCAAAGTTTTTAGAGGATTTTTTGATCATTCTGACCTTAGTAACTTTTCTTTAAGATGTGCTGTTTTCGAGTTAAAAACGATTTAAGTTATGAAAAAACACAACAAAATTGGTAATTTTCAACTCCGAAAAACAACATGAAAAAAACTAGTGTGGCAGTCAGTGGGACTGCCGGCAGAAGTTATACTTCCATGCACGCGCATGGATTCATAAATTTGTATGCGAATGATTTAGCAAACTCATTATATGATATTCGTGGTAAGCGACCGCAAAAACCTCCCAGTACCGTGTGCACACTCTTTTTGTATCGAATTTGCATAAAATTCCTGGAGACGAGGTCCGTCTTAAGCACTAAGTGTTTCGAACACCATCGCCATTATTATAATCGTATTTAGCGACTCAAGAAACCACCGAGTACCAAGTGTGCACTAATTTGGTACAGAATTTACATAAAACCCCAGGAGAAGAGGTAAATACCCTAGACACCAAGTGCTGCGGAGACTTTCGGAATCGTGATATTCGTGTTCAGCGACTCCAAAAACCCTGAGTATATAAATTGAACCCATTTTCAGCAATATCTACCGAGTTGTAAGTTTTCTCTCTATTGTCTGTTCGGAATGTACTTTTTGAATGCAGAAATGCAATTTCCATTTTTACATTATAAAATATAGCGACAAACTTCCTGATACTTTAACGAATCCAATGCAAAAAAACGCATTCTGATCCATCTTACGTTACAAAATTCGGAGGTTTAGTGCTTTATTTCCTCGACTATTTGTAAAAACTCTGTTTATGTAGCCAACATCCTCAAAAGCATAGTGCAGGATATACTGCAACCATGTGACGGTATTTTAGACTACAATAAAATACTCATTACTGAATATTATTATTAATATTATTAGTATAAAATACTAAACTTAATATGTTAACTTACGTGACAGAATTATAAAATAATCTGTCAAATAATCATGTGGTCCGTCACTATAATATTCATACATTAGTTCAAACTGTTTTTTGTATATCTATCCCGTTTCAATATACTGAATGTTGAAACGGTATTCAAAGGACTTATAGTTATGACTAATAACATGTGATAAATATTTCATCTTTATTTTTACCGACCAATATACCTTATAAGTGTGTCTGTCTCTCTCTTACTCACACCATTACATACATGGGCGTAGCCAGCCATGGGCTCAGGGTGGGGCAGAAGTCTAAAATAGCATGTAACTAGCAAACTATACCCGCGGTATTACCCCGGTTAATTTTTTTATACAAAAAGTTATACCCACAACCTACAGCATCCTATATTTGTCTCCTTTTGGCAGCCTATGTAACTTATGAATAATTCGAATTATCCAAAGCACTTTTTTATTGTTCACCTACCTACACCACGAAATCTCCTATCTAAAAATGTGTTTCTAACTTCAGCCGTTTGGGCGTTGCCAATTTGTTAATCAGTCAATTTAGAGGTTTATATCTATTTCTATAGATGGTACTTTCAGGTACCATAAGTAAACAATTGCACATAGGTATTACTAGGTTGTTTATCTATTTAGGTATGTTAGTTAATATTACTTTAATATTCATAATATTACTTTAAGAGAAGTCGACGTGGGTTCTGAGAGAACCTCTTTAGCATTTTGGCTTAAATTTATGTTTCGCTTCGGTGATTCTCATCCTGTGAACACTCAGCATACAGAGACCGCTTAGACGATTTTTAGTCATGGTGGAGCGAAGCCACGTCTTGACACGCCGTAATGTACTGAAAGACCTCTCCTTCACGGTTGAGCCAGCAAAATAGCGAAGTTTTTATGCTCGGATAAAACATTTCTGAATCCTTTATCAGTTCTGCAACTTCCATGTCTTCGGGAACATTTAATGCCATATTTTTTTCTTCCCACAAGTGGTACCACAATTCAGCCTCACCGTGGAAACTACTACTTAAGTTATAAAACTCGCAAAAGGCCTCTGTTTTTTGCAAAAATTCTTTGAAAATCATTTGCAACATGTTATATAGGTGCAATGATCAAAAAATATGCCGGTAAGTTGTTGTCCGAGAAACGCTTTTCCAATGACATAATTAACGAGTCTTAATAGGGAATAGTCAACGATCGTTTCCAAAACTGCGTAGGGCTCTCTGCCAGAGGATTTGCACGGTGCGTTTGTCTTTTCGCGATGTGTGGCATTGTAAAATCATAGAGCATTAGCGATCACTTGAGCTTCAATTATAAAACGGCAGTTGTGATCGTCCACATTTTCACAATGTGTCGATCATTCTTTGAATGTGATTCGAACAATGAAGCAAGTCAATGCTTTTTGACTGTAACACATTTACGATAGGTTAAAGCAATGCGGAATATTTCGCAATAAGGCAAAAAGAGACAATAAATTTTGAATATAGCTGAAAAGCCGCCTTTCTTGTGGCATTATTGCCATTTTTCGAAAATGTTACAAGAGCTGTGGCATTTGAATATAATTTTCTTTGAAAATGGCAATGCACTTGTATTTTTTCGACTGGAGCAGTGGAAAAACGGGGCTTTTTCATATTTTTGTTTTAATATCTTTTGAACACCTCCAACTTTCCCCGACATTGTGGAGCACCTGTCAAAGCCTTGCCCCATACACTTATCTGGATCCAGGCCCACGTTCGTTATAAAGTTATCTATGACAGAGGCAATAGATTTGGCGTTCATGGCAATTAGTTCGACGAAGCCTAAAAATTCTTTACGGATCAAAATCTTTTTTTCGTCAAAAAATCTGACGCTGATGAACAGTTACTCCTTGCCTGTGATGTCGCAACTCACATCTGTCAAAATACTATATGCATGTGCTTTTTTCACACCGTTCATGATATCATCTCTGATAACATCTCCAGAAATATTTATTATTTCATTTTGAATCTGAGGCGACATATATATCATATTATTTGCCCATGATTCTGAGTGCTCCTTTAATATTTTATAGCCAGACTCAAACTTAAGTTTGATTAGGCCTTCAAACAGGCCTTCATGAAGGTCCTTGCCTCTTAATGGCAGATCGTGGGTATCATAAAAAACTGTATTGCAGATGCAACAATTCTTTTATAATTTTGTATGATTTTTTTATGAGCACTAAGTAACTGCACATCCACAGGCATATTCTGAATAATTTTTTTTGCGGACGTGTTTGAGGTCTTGTGACACTGAGACGTTGCATGTGTTTTGGCGAACTCGTGCATATCTTTGTATCTAACGAATGGTCGCGGTCAATCGCGAGCGCACTTTTTGTTTTTAATCGCATTTTTTGTGTCTATTAAGTATTGTAGTTAGTACCTAGATAATTAAGTGTTTTATGTTTCATTCGGTACTTTACAAGTTAGAGCCAGGGTGGGGCAAGCGCCCCACCCTGCCCCACCGTGGCAACGCCCATGATTACATATGTAATGATTTTTCCCATTTAACTGTACACAAATCTTTTCCAGCGAGTGCATGAATAGAAGTATAACTTCAAAAGGAAAATTTTAATGTTGCCAAAAGTCATAAATACCGTTTGTTACTCGATAGGAATGAAAATTTGATACTATCGAATTTTGATTCAAACCTTCTTACAGAATATACTATTGTGTAGGAAGAATTTTTTATGTATTTTTATTAGATATGTAGTAAGATAAGTTTCTTAAGTTCAGTATATTGATTTACATGTAAACCAATAAATCGAGGTATTGGAAAGAATAGTTAATTTTTTTTACATTTATTTAAATTATAAAAAACATAAAGTTTACCCTGTGATTTCTGAAGTAGCAACAACTATTGGGTGCAATTAAAGTTATCTAAAAAAAAACGTGTGAACATTACTGAAATGACCTTCGCTTATAAATTAATTAACAATTATATTGATTTATTACCGTTACTATCAGGAGTAAATTTTAACAACATATGCCAAATTTGCAGCACTACACGATAGTCTTGCTATCATTATGACTTTTATGAGTAAATGCATTAAGTTTATATTTTTCGTGAATATTCTATCAGTTTAAAAAGAAATTATATTAATATTTTCGTGCCAATAGTTTTTAAACTCAAACAAAAAACTTAAACAAATCAACAACTCACAGTTGTACCAGGCATTTTAAATTAATTTCATTTCTTATTAATTGTTAAATTTCTAATTTTCTGATAAATATTACAGACGTAGTGATTAACCAGTTCTGAATAGTGGCATGGCTAGATATCCATAACTTCGGCTTTCACTAGTTAAAGTGTTGAATTAATTACTTTCTTCAGTCATTATTTACAATAGCTATTAGAATTTGGTTAAAGTAATAAATTATGGTAGATGTGGGTAATAAGGCATATCGGATAATAAGGTCAAGTATCAAAAATACAACTTAAAATGTTCGATTCCGCTCAAGAAAACATTCTTACGTAGCTAACACTATTATATGGCTCTTCAAACCTTCCGCGACTTGTCACTCACCTGTTTTGGCCAGTGTGGTGTGATTTGTTTGTGAGGAGCAGTTGTGCAACACGAATGATAAAAAATCTTCTATAATTTTTGTAATATGAGACATCTATATCTATATAATTTTACACTACAGTTGTTTGTTTTCACACTTCTACAACCTAGTTATATCAAAATAGTTGATTACGACTCAATTATTGCACTTTTCTGTATTTCTTTATACACAGTGCTAGCGGTTAATAAGGCCTAAAAGATTTAACCGAAGAAAAAACTCAAAGATAAAGACGATGTTAGTTGGTATTTTTCCGCTTGTGTATCGTGAAGAATGTGTCCGTTTGAAGGAGGATAACTTAGACCATTTTGAGTGCTCTGATGTCTGTTAAACAAAGACATATTTATGTAGTCATTTTAAAAAATGGGCATAATTAATGCAAATATAATTAATTTTAATCTCAATCACGAAATATTAGTCGCCCATATTGATTATTTATGAGTCTTAAAATATTAGGCATTATTATCCTACCATAATCTAATAAGGCCTATTGACAAGGTTTTTTAAAACCTTGATTTTATTTAAAGTTTAGAAATTAAACCCATAATATCAGCGGTTCTCAAACTGTCATACTTAACGTCTCCCCATATATATTTCAAGAATTATATTGTCAACCAGGGGATTAAAATTAGACTGGGCATCACTGTTTATCCAGCTGGTATAGCCATATGTAATTGACCAGGCGGACGCTGATGTTTCGCGAATGATGTCGAGTGTCATCGAATTGTCTCGGCGCAAGATGCGCAGCTATAAATAGAGAAGCGCATTTATAGGTGTAGCCTTTTGTTTTAAAATTAAATTTACACGACGAAATGCATCACAAGGTCTACTTTCATATTTGTAAACTTGGAATGATGTATAACACGTGATTGTCTGTACTATTCCGACATGGCCAATTACTTTTCACTTTTAGATCTGTCTGGCTGAAGGTTTAACAATGAAATTATTACTTGGCTTATTAATTTTAGGTGTTTAGATACTTAAATAACATCCTATATAATTTTCAGCCATACTAAAATAATTTGAATTTTTTTTAATTCAAAATTACCGTTTGACACAGTATAAACAACGATAAAAATATTAGATGTTGTTAAAAGGTAAATAAAAAATGATAATAATAAAAAAACCTTCTTAAAATTATTTAAAAAATTGTTTTTTTACCTGTACAGGTACGATGGGCGCTAATGAACGCAACCTCTGCCGCCTGCCAGATAGCTCGTATGACTCCGTGAGAGTGAGAGAGATAGCACATCTAAAAACTGACCTACCTGAATTTCTTTCTTGAAAATGTTGCTAGCTCTTAGACTATTTACGGTCCAATTCTCTAAGTCCTGGTCTTAATATTGTAACGGGATAACCGTAAAGGAAAGGACATTAATTTGAAAGATTGTTGTTGACAGTTGATTTTTAGTTGTTTGTAAAAAAAAAATCAACTGACCATTTTAAATAATGTTTCTAGAAAATTCTAGAAACTTCTAAACACACTGACTAGATTAAATAATGTTGTATATAAGGGGATGCATGGGCAGTTTAAGTCAGTTCGAGTCAAGTGTTCACAAGAGTTCATTGTATTGTCAAGTAGTTAGACGTTATCCAGCAGAGTTCAGTGTATCTTAACAATTTTGTAAATAAAATTGTGTAAAAAGCCCCCATAAGTGTTTCAAATTGGTGTCAGGTGTGGGGTGAAGATATAAGAATGCCTGGAAAAAAGATAAATGAACTATTGGTGGCAGAGCTCAGAAGAGAGCTCGAAGAATTAGAATTGGAAACTACTGGGACCAAATCTGTATTGTTGAATAGGCTCCGTGAATACTACCTAAGTAATAATTTGGACCCTGACGTTGTGGAGTTCGATGACCCGGTTCAAAAAGCAATTTCTGAACTATCGCAACGAATGACGAACCAACAAGAAGAACAAGCTCAACAACTTTCCCGGCAACATGAGGAGCTATCCAGTCAGATGAAGAGCCAGCGCGAAGATATGTCCCAGCTGTCGCAACGAATGACGAACCAACAAGAGGAGCTATCCAGTCAGATGAAGAGCCAACAAGAGGAGCTATCACAGCGAGTGACGAACCAACAAGACGAGCTATCCAGTCAGATAAGAAGCCAGCGCGAAGAGGTGTCCCAGCTATCACAACGGATGTCTACCCTACCAGAAGAGTTATCCAGTTCCTTCTCCCAGCAAATATCACACCTTCGTGACGAGCAAAATCAGCAAGTTGCCAACTTGAATCAGCAGGTAGACAACTTGAATCAGCAAGTGGACAACATGAATCAGCAAGTGACCAACATGCGAGACGAGCAAAATCAACAAGTCGCCAACTTGCGAGACGAGCAAAACCAGATCAACCAGCAAATGCAGTCCGAGATAAGGAAGCTTCAACAAGAACAGGAAGCTAGCCGCCAAAACCAAACCATCCACCACGGCGACGGAGATGCAAGAAGGATGGAAACCTGCCACGCAGACGTCGAACGACAAAGAAGCGAGGAGACGACCCATGTACGAACGACGATGAAACCCCCGACTTTCGACGGGAAGACTTCCTGGCCAAATTACCTGAAACAATTCGACGCAGCGGCCAGAGCTAATGGATGGTCATCCCAGGAGAAAGCATTGTCCCTAACCGTAGCTCTGCGAGGCGAAGCTTTAGACGTCTTGCAATCATTGACACCAGATGAAGCTGACAACTTCGAGTTATTGGTCAATCGTCTAGAGATGCGTTATGGTCAAACTCATCTACAACCGGTGTACCGAATGCAGTTGAAGAGCCGAAAACAGAAAAATGGAGAAACTATCCAGGAATTTGAAGCGGATGTAGCAAGAATGGTACGACTTGCGTATTCAAATGCAGCGGAGGATTTCCTGGAGTGCCTAGCAGTCCAAACCTTCATCGATGGTCTTCGAGACGTCGAGTTGCAGCGCGCTGTACGGTTGGCGCGGCCGAAGACTCTTGAGGACGCCTTGACCATTGCCCTGGAGTTTGAGGCGGCGACGGAGGCCTCACGTGGAGTCGCTCGACTAAGGGAAATCACCGGTAACTACGACCATGCCGTTCATTCCATTAGCGACGTTGAAGCGGTAGTAGAGAGATTAATGAAGTTATCTCCAAGAAGAAGGCGCCAAGTGAGATGCTGGAACTGCGGCGAACTAGGCCATATAAGAAATACTTGCCCCCAAAAAGAAAAATCTTCTGCTGAAGTACCCCAGCAGCAGGAAAACTAGAACGGGTCAACTCCTGGAGGGCAAAATCGACCCCAAACATTCCCGAAGCCCCTCACACCATTAAATTGGCAACTCTGCGACATCACGTGGACAGCTTATATGTGGATGGCCTCCTTGATGGGAAGAATATTAGCATGCTGGTAGACACTGGAGCTACAAAAACTATCGTCCGACCAACCATCATTATGCGAAATAAGATGTTGCCTACCAGTTGGAGACTGCGTACCGCTACCGGAGATTCTGCTAGAGTCTACGGTGAGATACAGGTGACGCTACAGTTTGGTTCAACCTCTCTTGTTCACTCAGTGCTGGTGGCTGACGTTGATGAAGATGTTGTTCTGGGCATGGATGTTATGCTCCACTGTGGTTTTCATTTGGATCTTCGCCAACGTATCCTAGAGCCGAAGAACCATGACCATGAATTGGGAAAAGGACTCCTTGTGGGTAAGACTCTTGTTAGATCCGCCAAAGAGGTACCCATCCGAGTTATCAACTTGAACGATCATCCAGTTCTTCTCCGAAAGGACACGGAAATGGGAAGTTTAGAACCAGTAATGGCCATAATTCACAAGATAAATGTTACGGAAACAGATGAGACCAACGAAATTGAACAATTAATGACAAAATTAGACCCCTCTTTGTCAAAATTAGAAAAGAAACAGGTAAGAGATCTACTTTACCGTTATAAACCTGTATTTGGTTCTAAAAGTAAACTGGGAAGAACTGATGTTGTACAACATAGAATTGACACTGGTGATGCACGTCCGATTCGACAGGTACCCGAAGGATGCCTCAAGTTAAAAAGGAAGAAGCAGACAGAGCCCTTAAAGAAATGATTCAAAATGGCATAGTCGAACCATCCAGTAGTCCGTGGGCTTCTCCTGTGGTATTAGTGAGAAAGAAAGACGGATCAATGCGGTTTTGTGTCGACTATCGAAAGCTAAATGATGTCACTAAGAAGGACAGTTATCCTCTGCCAAGGATTGATGATGCCCTCGATGCTTTGGCGGGTTCTACTCTGTTTTCTACCTTGGACCTTAAAAGCGGATACTGGCAAGTTAAAATGAATCCTGCAGACAAAGAAAAGACTGCCTTTACCAGTGGATCAGGGTTATGGCAATTCACGGTCCTTCCATTTGGCCTCTGTAATGCTCCTGCGACGTTTGAACGACTAATGGAGAACATCCTGCGGGGTTTGTCATGGGAAACTTGTCTAGTTTATCTAGACGACATTATCATAATGGGTAAGACCTTTAAGGAACATTTATCTAACCTGGAAGAAGTTTTTAAAAGATTACAGAACGCTAATCTAACATTGAATGTTAAGAAATGCCACTTGTTCCAGAGACAGGTCAACTATTTAGGACATAACGTAAGCAAGGATGGCGTTGCTGTTGACCCCGCTAAGATACAAGCCGTTCAGGAATGGCCAATCCCTATCGACAAACATCAGCTCCGGAGTTTCTTGGGTCTTTGTTCCTATTACCGACGATATGTCAAGAATTTTGGAGACATCGCCAAACCCTTGACACGTTTGACAGAACAAGATAAGTCTTTCTGTTGGGATCAGGAATGTCAAAAGGCGTTTGAAATATTGAAGAAACAGCTCACGTCAGCACCTGTTCTTGCTTATCCACTTCCTGATGGTAAGCTTATTCTGGACACCGACGCCAGCAATGTGGGAATTGGAGCCGTCTTGTCACAGGTACAAGACGGTAAGGAAAGAGTGGTTGGTTACTTCAGCAAAACTTTATCGAAAGCTGAAAAGAACTACTGTGTAACTCGGAGGGAACTGTTAGCAGTTGTAAAATCCGTCGAACACTTTTATAAATATCTGTATGGCAGAAAATTCCTGATCAGAACAGACCATGCTAGTTTAAAGTGGCTACTTAGCTTTAGGAACCCAGAAGGACAGATAGCAAGATGGCTCGAAAAACTGCAGGAATATGATGTTGAAATCGAGCACAGACCTGGAACCAGACATCGTAATGCTGATGCACTTTCCAGAAGACCATGTCGACCTGATTGCCCCCATTGTACCCGTATGGAGCAGAACGAGGAAAAACTTGCCTTAGTTAAGGTTGTGCCAGGAGACGAGAGCTCTATGCTGGAGGAGCAACAAGAAAACGATCCCGTTCTGAGAAAGATTAGGGAGTGGAAGAGAATGGACCGTCGTCCGTTGTGGAGAGAGATATCCTCATCCTCTCCTGCTTTAAAAGCATACTGGTCCCAATGGAACTCTTTAATTTTGGACGGAGGGCTCGTTAAAAGACTTGTAGAAAATTCCGAGGGCACAGAAACAAGGAAACAAATAGTGGTCCCAAGAAATGCTGTACCGGAAATTTTAAAACAGATGCATAATGATAGTTCTGGAGGACATCTGGGTATCACGAAAACGCTGCAAAAGATCCGAGATAGATTTTACTGGGTAAATTGCACTAATGATGTTAAAGATTGGTGTCGTAAATGCACTACATGTGCTGCCAGTAACGGTCCGCACCGAAAACCGAAGGCGGAAATGCAGCAATACCTGGTTGGAAATCCTTTTGAAAGAATCGCAGTAGATGTATTGGGCCACTTCCACAGACCGATGTAGGAAACAAGTACATCTTTGTTGTAATGGACTACTTCATTAAATGGGTTGAAGCATATGCAGTTCCCAATCAGGAAGCTACCACTTTAGCAGATATATTGGTTGAAGAATTCGTAAGCCGATTTGGGGTACCATTAGAATTACATTCAGACCAAGGAAGAAATTTTGAGAGCAAGCTGTTTCAAGAAGTTTGCCAAAGATTAGGCATCCACAAAACGAGAACCACAGCGATGCACCCTCAGTCTGATGGAATGGTGGAACGAATGAACCGGACTATAACCAACTATCTGTCAAAAGTGGTGTCAGATTGTCAGAGGGATTGGGATCGACATATTCCACTATTTCTAATGGCAATTCGATCGGCCATCAACGAATCAACTGGCCAAACGCCTGCGAAGGTCCTGTTCGGTATAGAAATGAGGCTACCATGTGACTTGGTGTTTGGTTGTAAACCTGGTGAAGAAATGGCACGTGAACAATATGTCACCGACCTTCAGAATCGAATGGAAAATATACACAACCTGGTGCGTGGAAAACTACAATTATCTAGTGATCGGATGAAGAGGTACTATGACACACGGACAATGGAAAAGAGTTACCAAGGTGGAGATTTAGTCTGGCTCTATAACCCCCGACGGCGTCGAGGTATTTGTCCCAAATTACAAAAGAACTGGGAAGGTCCTTACACCATCAGGAAGAAGATTAACGATGTCATTTATCGGATCGTGAAAATTCCCAGAGGGAAACCCGTCGTGGTCCATCATGATCGTTTGGCGCCTTACCAGGGAAACCACAGTGGAGATGCGCAGCAACTCCAAGAAGATGGTTTGGCTGACTCAGGGAGTGTGCGGGATTCCGATATAGGAAATAACATTCCAGGAGGAATGAATCTAAGGAGGGGGCAGTGTAACGAGATAACCGTAAAGGAAGGGACCTTAATTTGAAAGATTGTTGTTGACAGTTGATTTTTAGTTGTTTGTAAAAAAAAAATCAACTGACCATTTTAAATAATGTTTCTAGAAAATTCTAGAAACTTCTAAACACACTGACTAGATTAAATAATGTTGTATATAAGGGGATGCATGGGCAGTTTAAGTCAGTTCGAGTCAAGTGTTCACAAGAGTTCATTGTATTGTCAAGTAGTTAGACGTTATCCAGCAGAGTTCAGTG
This sequence comes from Altica lythri, assembly GCA_964028335.1. Lineage (NCBI taxonomy): Eukaryota > Metazoa > Arthropoda > Insecta > Coleoptera > Chrysomelidae > Altica > Altica lythri. The sequence continues at coordinate 58,685,696 of OZ034807.1, read as the reverse complement.
TATCTTAACAATTTTGTAAATAAAATTGTGTAAAAAGCCCCCATAAGTGTTTCAAATTGGTGTCAGGTGTGGGGTGAAGATATAAGAATGCCTGGAAAAAAGATAAATGAACTATTGGTGGCAGAGCTCAGAAGAGAGCTCGAAGAATTAGAATTGGAAACTACTGGGACCAAATCTGTATTGTTGAATAGGCTCCGTGAATACTACCTAAGTAATAATTTGGACCCTGACGTTGTGGAGTTCGATGACCCGGTTCAAAAAGCAATTTCTGAACTATCGCAACGAATGACGAACCAACAAGAAGAACAAGCTCAACAACTTTCCCGGCAACATGAGGAGCTATCCAGTCAGATGAAGAGCCAGCGCGAAGATATGTCCCAGCTGTCGCAACGAATGACGAACCAACAAGAGGAGCTATCCAGTCAGATGAAGAGCCAACAAGAGGAGCTATCACAGCGAGTGACGAACCAACAAGACGAGCTATCCAGTCAGATAAGAAGCCAGCGCGAAGAGGTGTCCCAGCTATCACAACGGATGTCTACCCTACCAGAAGAGTTATCCAGTTCCTTCTCCCAGCAAATATCACACCTTCGTGACGAGCAAAATCAGCAAGTTGCCAACTTGAATCAGCAGGTAGACAACTTGAATCAGCAAGTGGACAACATGAATCAGCAAGTGACCAACATGCGAGACGAGCAAAATCAACAAGTCGCCAACTTGCGAGACGAGCAAAACCAGATCAACCAGCAAATGCAGTCCGAGATAAGGAAGCTTCAACAAGAACAGGAAGCTAGCCGCCAAAACCAAACCATCCACCACGGCGACGGAGATGCAAGAAGGATGGAAACCTGCCACGCAGACGTCGAACGACAAAGAATTGTGTAAAAAGCCCCCATAAGTGTTTCAATATTGTATTGGAAGTAGTTATGGAAGTAGTTAACTACAGCGAAACTAGGGTATTGAAATCAATGATTTTTTCTACGCTTTGTACAGATATGGGAGCTGAACATAATAAATCTTTTTTGTTTTATTCTTTATCCAGATGGTTATCACGTGGTCAGGTTGTCAATCATATCTACGAACTGATAAGTAAAATAGCTATATTTTTAAAGGAAGAGGGTCATAAGCGTTAGGCAAAATTCTGCGACAAGTTATTTTTAATGAAGCTTTCTTATTTGGTAGATATCTTTGAAAAACTTAATACTGTTAATCTTCAATTCCAGGAAAAAACTTCAGTGTATTGGATTAGAGTGAACAAATTGATTTTTTTTTTTGTAAAAAACTGTATTTATGGAAAAAGAAGTTTCCCACATTGTGTAGATAGAAAAAGTCAAGTTCATTTTGAGTTTTTATTTGGAGTTTTATTTTGTTCGTAAATGTTAATGTCTTCTTGGTATTCTTTAATTAAATTTGTAATTTTGGATTTTTCTTCCTTATTCAAATGGTCAAGACGAAATTTTGAAAGGTTTTAATCTGATTTAGGGCATTCGTCAAAACTAATCAAATTTTATTCTTATAATTCCTATCTATTGAATTTTTCCACAGCTATTGGCTTAAAAAAGTCTAATTTAATTTTATTAGAAGAGTTATTCAATATCGTACTTAATATGCTTTTTTATAATTCACGTTCACAAAGTTTCTATTTTGACACTAAAAACAGTATCGAAATAGATTCATTGTAACACTGTTTTTGGTAACTTTTTGTTTCACACAATTGGTTGCACTGCACTGATTTTCAACGAAAGAGTTCAGGTAGTAAATCAAGAAGTATGTTGTAGTTAATTATTAACTACATTATCAGCGTTATTGCTAAATTCGGAATATTTTATACAAATTTGACAAACATTCTAATTTAAAATCATTAAAACTGACAAGTGTCAAAACTGTCAAGATTGCCAACATAAATAAATATTTCGACAAACTCTCATTTTATTTTTTTTTTATACTTTTTAAAGTTCATTATAAAAAATAGTATGTAACACTCGAATTACAATGACTGTTTGTAGTACTCGTTCTTTGCGAAACTCACCGCTTCGCGGTTCGTTTCACAAACTGAACTCGTACTACGAAACCTCTGTCATTGTAACACTTGTATTACAATATACTATTCCGTTGTTTGCTATAGTTAACGATTCTGGGATTTTGAAAATTGTGAATTTTCTGCTGTGGTATTCTAACTTCCCCATCATATATAAAGTTCTAATTTTTATAACTCGTTCGGAGCAAGGTGGTATATCTATAAGGTTTAATTCAGTTTGCGTAGGATGGTACAGTAATTTGATAGTGGTTTTTAGCAATGTCTAAGCTGGCTTGTAACTGCTTTAGGTCATCGAGGCATATCAATCCGTCGAAAGCGTTGTGGAAATTAAACATGAAAAATTTCGGGTAGCTTAAAAATATTAAAAGCTGGAATTGAAGATCTAAATTTGTGGGCTGATTTTTGAAAAACGTTGGATACTACAAACGGGTCAGTTTTGAAGTAAAACTTCTTTAGGCGCGACTAGGGCTAACTCAGTAATTCTAACGGACATGACGTCATATTCTATGTATTGCAAAAAACCTGATACAAAAAACCTAAACGATTTCGCCTACTATATTAAATAAAAGTTTAATCTGTAATTGAATATTATGGTAGGCAACATAATTTACATATTTTGCTGACCTGTCAAATTGACAGCTTGTCAACCAAAATACATTGGTGAATAGTTTTACGCCTAAAATTTGTGTATAAAGTGTTTGTTTTAAATATGAATAAACAAAGTGGATTTATTAATGAAGAAAGTAATGAAAAAATGTTGAATGAAAATGAGTGAGTACTCCATATGCATACATTTTATTTTTCTGTGAATCGTTTAAAAAATCAATGTTGAAATCTTCACAAAGAATAAAAGATATAAAGTTATTTGTACAGAAAATTAATGCACTATAAAGTCTACCTATAAATGTATTGAAATTTCCAGATGGGGATCTATAAATATTTAATATACAACAGGTGGTTTGAAGTATTTTAAAAGAGATACTGGAGATTTCAATATCTACTTCAAGTGATAAATTAGTCAAAAAATCGTGTTTCTTAATTTCTATGGAAGATGTTGTCAAAATTAGTACACCGCCATGTGATTTATTAGTTCTATTAAAGTCACAGTAACAGAGTAATTATTAAATCGTATGTAGCCGATATTGTCATTATTGGACCATGTTTCGGATAGACATAATATTTCTGGTTCATATTGCTTTAAGTTTAGGTCTATTCTATTAGTTTTGTTAGAAATTGATTAACAGTTAACATTTAAAATACGAAAGAAATTATCAGTTTTCTCATGATTTCCACACACACAGTTCTTTATGTTTCTACTGACTTCCTTGCGATCGTACGTTAAAACTTTTGATTAGCTAACCTAACCTAACCGTTAATTTCTGTCAAAATTTTTTAAAACATGAAAGTGAAATTAATGAATTTAAGATAAATTACAAAACAAAATAGTTCTCTTAAATAAAATGGCGGATTCTCAAGAATATTTTACTCTTTCATCAATAAATAATAATAATAAACAAAAAAATCAAAAACCTGTAGCTACCTGTTAATAAGCATATTTTGAATTTGAATTTATTTTGCGATGATACGTACGTCAAATAAGTTTTACTTCAATCGCGCGTAAAGGTTATACGCACACTCTTTTTTTATTAAATTCGGAAATATTTTAAGTGCTATAGCAGGATCTATAAATGATTCAGTAGAGTCTATTAAAAGTTTTATGTGTATTCAAGGACAATGAACAATGATATATGGCAGCTCACCAGAGTTGGCTGTATTAAACGGAATAATATTATGAGGGTCTATGTTGGATTCTCGAAATTGTTACAACAATCCTGTGAATAGGTTGGATCAACATTTTCGTTCAGCTCACATTCAGCATTAAATAGTTCTTCTACCAATATACTATTGGGTTGATGCATCTGGTAAGCAGTAAATGCATTTGATTGATTGGGATTGGAAAAAATATTTCTAGTACTGATACTTACTGGGGTTGTTTGTTGCCTTTGATAAGAAAATCCAAAATTTGCTTGACTACTATTAGAATTATTCATAGGTGTGTTTCGGTTGAAAGTGGTTCTTGTGCTCACACTCATTGGGGTACGTTTTGGTAAATTCCTAGCTTGATTGGGATTTCTTCTTAGTTTGGAAATTGATGATGGAATGAATTAATTTAATAAATATTCTGAAAATAATTTGGTTGTTCTCTTGAATAAAAAGTATTAATGATTGAATCACAAACTGATAAGAATCTAGAAAGTTCATTGGGATTGCCATCAAATTCTGGGACACATTTCAAATATTTGGGTTTAAAATCAAACTTCTTTTTTTCTTTTATTGTGACAGTCTTAACAGAGTTTGTAGGGTCAGTTAAATTATCACGGAGGCTTAGCCTCTCCAATGCACTAGTTAATTTATTAATATTCATGTACTTACAGTAAAATAAACACGATTTTAAATATATCCTACTTACACTATGAGGAATTCAAAGTTTTTATTCACAAAACTAATGTCCTCGTAAAGCTAGACGATTCTGTTCCAACTCTCGTTGTGGTTCGGTCCAAAGGGTTGCAGAGGGTTTTCGATAAACTGGGTTTCTCTATTAATTGAGTGCCACTCCGATTTAAACACCTCTGTACGCACTATTCACAACAGTTCGATATCCAGTCAATCGTTTTTAAACGAAAATGGAACACGTACGATACGAGACAATCTTAAATATCCTACTGACTGCGCCAAAAATATCAAAACAACTCAAAACTCGCTTTTTAAAAAATTATTTATTTGTGCTATACTACAACTGTTTTGTTTGAGATCTAAAGTTAGTCTGAATTTAAATAAAATGATTTAAAGAAGCTAAAAATAATAAAAAATATAATACCAAAGAAAACACAAAGTCTCGTACCACACAAATATTTAATTGTAAGCTGAAAAGTGTTGACAACTAGTTTCGACCAACAAGGTCATCATCAGGTCAAATTCAAAGTAAAGTAATAAAATTACAATTATATCCAAACAAAATTTAAATGTAAAGAAACTAAGTGGTATCAGGTTGCTATATCTTCAACAATTAAAGTCCAGCGGCAGCAAACAAAGTGTGTAGTAAAAAAGAGCCAACAGGTAGAGGTAGACTAATAGAGGATCAAAGCAAATGTGGTACGAAAAAATTAACTAACACAGGAACAAATAGTTAGTAATAAAATAGTGAAGAAATTAAACACATTAAAATGTGGAAATGGAACTAAGAGCTTTAACATTGGTTAAGGCATAAGTCCAAAAACTTGGAGATGAAAGATCCAAATCAGGTGGGATGAAGGTCAGAAAATAATAAAAGCCGTCTAAGGGCTGGAAGAAAACAAGATGTTTAATTTGTACGGTTGGTAAAACACCAGAAATTAACGAAAGAACAGTTAATGTGGGGTGTGCATAAGCAGGACAATCTCTGACCTTGGAAAAGAAGTTGTTGAGATTGAAAAATTGTGGAAGAAACATCCACAAAACAAGGAAGAATCTAGAACATCCAAGAACAAAGTAAGCCAAAAGGTAGAGATATATGTGAATCAAGGCTAAAAAAGAGGTATGTACGGAAGAAGTCCTTAAGAAAATGGACGAAAAAGATGTAAGGTACCCAAACCAAAATTTGATTTGGTTTACAGCAGAGTTTTTTAATGAAAATACCTTTAATTAAATATATTAGAATTACGTTTTGTTAAAGATTTTCATTTACATATTTTTCAATTGAATTTAATGCGATTTAAAGAAATGATGGGAGAAATAGAAATAAAAATGTTAGGTAGCTCTCAGTCTGCCTCAATCTATTGCTTGCCAGGTGGTGTAAACAGGTATGCTACTGTTGATTGTTTACAATTATGTGTTTTTTGGTCAATTTAATAGAAAATTAAAGTTTATTTATTTCTATACACGAAAACACATAATTGTCTAAAAAATAAGTGCCGCAAGTAGAGTTTGCCGTCATTTGAAAAGATATCTCCCACTTTGAATGACTATAAGCAAAAGAGACGAAATGCGCGCGATCCTTTGGGTTGTAAACAAGGATACATTATAGTAGATGGGACTTATGTATACGTATTCTTTTCTTTTTTGGAGTAAAGATGTCCTGTCAATTTTTAAGTTTATATTCTTCTGGCATTTTAATAATTGATTTTTTAAAATGAAGATTTTTTTGTACTGAGAAAGTGTTTTATTTTTCCGCCAGTTTTTTTTCATTAAATAATACAGTAGTTTTCGAAACAATTATTAAGACAAGCCTATTAATATTTATAAAACAGTCATAAAAGAGTCATTCTTCTAAGTCTAGATTAGATTAGATTAGATGCGTATTGGGTTGGCTATTAGCCTGTAACACTGCGACCTTTGCAGATCTATTGTGAACACCCATTATCTCTAGAATAGGATTAGAGCACCTTGTAAAGCCCTGCCCTCTTAATGAGACTTAATAGCCTTGACAGTGTTCTCTCTGCATAACTTGGAGCAGCCGGTTTCTCCTCTTTCAGTACTAGATACTGCGTTCTTGCAAGGTATTCACATTGGCATAGGACATGAAATGCGGTTTCCTCCTCCACTTGGCAGTATCGACAGATGTCTTCATCTGCTAAGTTCAGCTGACTCATGTGTTTTTTGAGCCTACAATGTCCTGTCAAGAGACTGACAATCATTCTGACATCGTTTATAAAAACTTTACTATATATACCTGACCCTGTGCCTCAGTCTTTAAGCCATCGCTATACCAGATTGACTCCCCTTGGATTGCGGGGTCATTGTTTCATGAGTCCATTTCCAGTATTTCTACTCGAAAGTTTCTCGCAAAGTTATACCTGGGGACTATCCTGTCCTGAGGCATGCTCATTATTTGATCCGCCTTAACCCTATCATATAGCTCTGCTTCCTTTTTCCCTTTAATGTGAGCCTGGCCTTGTAGCAGCCTGTGAGCAGTTGCCATAGCCTCGCCCTGTATGTAGATGTGTACTGGTGGTAGATTGAGTAGAACCTGTAGTGCGTCGTTGGGGCGGTCCCCATGGCACCTGTAACATTCAGACATTCCTGCCTTTGAATGCTTTCCAGCTGCCTGATCACCCTGGACTGCTGCGTTCTACTCGATCACATAACCGAACCATAGGTTAACATTGGGCTAATGACTTGGGGTTCAGGCCCCAGTTCTTGCCACACAATTGTCTACACCTACCAAGGACTATTGTAGCTTTGCGTGTGACTTTATGAAAGTGTTGCTTCCATGATAGCCTCTGTTCAAACACCACACCCAGGTATTCGGCTTCTGTAGCCATTGGTACGAGCAAGTTGTTGAGCGTTATTGGTTTTAAGCCTTGCAACCCCCTTTTAATTGTGAAAGGGACAACTGATGCTTTTTGTAGATTGACTGTTAGGCCTTCATCCTTGCACCACTTGCACACCATATTTATTGCGGTCTGCATCCGCTCAGAGAGTGTGCCCAGAAATTATTATGGTCATATCATCTGCGAAATATAGGCAGTGAAAGCCTTCATTGAGGAGTTTCGTAAGGAGGTCATCCACGAGTGCTAACCATAGCAGAGGCGACAGTAGCCCTCCCTGCGAACAGCCCCTTTCCACTTTTGCCTCAATGGACGCCTCACCTAACTTGGACACTACGATCCTAGGCGTTAGGTTGACATACACCCATTCGCATATTAGTGGGGGGATTCCCCTCCTTGAAAGTATGTCGGTCACTGACTCGGGTCTCACATTACTGAAGGCTCCTTCTATGTCAATAAACGCCGCTAGGGCTACTTCTTTGTCTTCTATTGACTTTGATAATAACCTGTTCAAGTCTAGGTCTGTGGATTTTCACCGCTTTTATGTCACTAAGGTGATCATTTTTCAATCAACCATGATTTAATCTTCATACAGTTTCCTGTATGAATTATATTTGTTTAAAAATAATTATTTCCCAGATGAAAAAATAAATAATAGCAAAATTTAACTATATTTCATTATATTTTTCTTAACACCCAAGAGTAGCATGCGCATTTCGTCTTTCTTGCTTACCGGAGTGGGTGATGCGAACACAGTCTATATTTTTTTGCGAAATTTGGCAACAAGTGATGTAAGTGCGTTGGGGTTCGAGAAATGAATACGTGCTATTTCAGAATCGAGCTTGACTTCGGTAACAAGTGAACTACCCCGAAAATGACATGATTCTCAATAGCTTTGTTTTCGGTACTGAACGTATTTTTGTAGTTAGTAGCAATATTACAAGTTGTTTACAAATTTCAAAGCGCTTTTTATTAACAAAAATATTCAATATAGAAGCGGAATATTACAATTCCAACTATACATAATATTAAAAGTCAGAGACATTATTTCAAATGATGGCAACCTCTACTTGCGGCATTTATTTTGAGGCAACCATGTGTTTTCGTGTAAAGAAATAAATAAATTTTATATATTTTAACAAAAAAAGAGATAATTGTTAATAATTAATTAACCATGGCACACCATATATTGCGGCAGACTGAGAGCTGGTTACCATTTTCATATCTATTTCTACCATCATTATCTTTTAAATCACATTAAATTGACTTGAAAAACATGTATGTGGTAGTCATTAAAAAAACCTAATTATAATAAATTCAATTACATGTAATTGTGGCAAAATTTTCATAGGCAACCCTGCTGTAATCTATTCTGCTATTACTTATCATTCATGAAAATTAAGTTTCATAAAAAAAAACAGATACCTGCAGATTCAAGCGAGTGGATCTGGTAATATATGTGCACAAATATTATTAAGTATATTAACCAATAATAATTTAATCTGGGATCATTTATAGGCAGAACTTAATGCATAATTTGTTTGTTGAAAAATATTATATTTAACAAAAGTTTATTGTGTTAAAATTATTGCTTATCAATGATTTCATATCATTTATAAGCTGTACGTAATACAAAATAATCACAATTTATAAAAAAAAGCTTTTTATAGAAAATGATTTACTATTATATAAATTATTTTTTAATTTCTTGAAATTGTGTCAACATCTATATATATATATATATATATATATATATATATATATATATATATATATATATATATAAAAAGTAGTAATTTCGACCGAACAATTATAATAAGAAAAAGATTAAAATTTTCGGGTATGCGGTCTGTTCAAATAAAATCTTAAATTATCTTATAACTCAATATTTCGCTGTTTATTTGACAGCTTCATCAGGAGTAAACTACAAAGAAAATATGTAGGTACTAAGAAAAATAAAAATTACACATTAAAACGTATGACTTACAGAAGTTAAAAGATTTCAAGTTGACATTAAATTAAAATAATTGAAAAAGTCATATCACGTTCAAAACAGTAATTAAATAAAAAAATAGATATATACTTAGGTACACATATATACACACACATACATATAAATACATATACATACATATACAACATATACATACATATACACACATATACATACATACACATACATACACATATACATACACATACATACATATACATACATACATATATACACATATACACATATATACATACATATACACACATATATATATACACACATATAAATACATACATAAATACACATATATACTGTACAAAAAGTAATGATAAAATGTTTATAGATCATAAATTTATTAATAAGGTTACTTGTTTATTAAGGTCTACTGTAAAAATATCAGTAGACCTTAATAAACAAGTAACCTTATTAATAAATTTATGATCTATAAACATTTTATCATTACTTTTTGTACAGTATATATGTGTATTTATGTATGTATTTATATGTGTGTATATATATATGTGTGTATATGTATGTATATATGTGTATATGTGTATATATGTATGTATGTATATGTATGTATGTGTATGTATATGTGTATGTATGTGTATGTATGTATATGTGTGTATATGTATGTATATGTTGTATATGTATGTATATGTATTTATATGTATGTATGTGTATATATGTGTACCTAAGTATATATCTATTTTTTTATTTAATTACTGTTTTGAACGTGATATGACTTTTTCAATTATTTTAATTTAATGTCAACTTGAAATCTTTTAACTTCTGTAAGTCATACGTTTTAATGTGTAATTTTTATTTTTCTTAGTACCTACATATTTTCTTTGTAGTTTACTCCTGATGAAGCTGTCAAATAAACAGCGAAATATTGAGTTATAAGATAATTTAAGATTTTATTTGAACAGACCGCATACCCGAAAATTTTAATCTTTTTCTTATTATATATATATATATATATATATATATATATATATATATATATATATATATATATATATATATATGCCTAAACACACTTGAAACATGCATTGTCATCCAGTTCTTAGCTATCCCTAAAATTTCAGAGCTCTAGGTGGTCGGGAAATAGGTTTAAATTCTATTACAAAATTCCACTCGGAATGACAAATAGAAAGACAAAGAACACAACAAAAATAAAAAACTTCCTATTTCCCCATATAAAATTTAGAATTTCTTGAAATTGTGTCAAAATCTCTATGTATATGCCTAAACACACTTGAACCATGCATTATCATCCAGTTCTTAGCTATCCTGAAAACTTTAGAGCTCTAGGTAGTCGGGAAATATGTTTAAACTCGATTACAAAATTCCACCCGGAATGACAAAGAGAAAGACGGAGAGTCAACGAACACGGCGAAAATAAAAATACTTTATAACTACAGTAAGTTATTATGGTTTACATTAAAAAATGTATAACTAATATTAAAAGATATTGAAGGAAGGCAAAGTAATATTAAACTTACTTAATTAAACTAAAAAATAAGATGTATCATTAAAAAGCAAGCCACAATGATAATCTTTTGAAAAAAAGAAAAAATAATTAGATACATAAATAAATAAAAACTTTAAATTACTTACTGTGTATGTGTAAATATGTCATTGTAATTTAAAATTAAAACAAACTTCTTCAGTTATTGAAAGAAAACCACCTTAACTTTTTATTCTCCTCATGAAGATACTTCATTTAATGAGTAATATTATATATATGAGAACGGTGCATGATTGGCAATTTTTTCTGTTGTAATTATTGAAATATTTCTATAATTGATTCATGTTTTGCTATATATTTTTTTAAAATTTAGTAAGAATACGTGCCGTTACATTAATTCGAGTAACTAACAATATAAACTAAAGTTATATTTACCTTTTGTTACCAACTTCATGATAAATCATAAAACTATGACTAATAAGAAGTTTTACACTATGTACCGTTTTTAAAGATATTAAATTTAATATGTGCAAACCAATTAAATAAATTGTATAATTTTTTTTCCCAATAATGTTATGTTTTATTTTTGTTAGAACTGTAAAATAAAAACGAGGTGCATTGAAAAAATAATATATTTTAATTACAAGAAATATAATTTTAATTACACATAAAAAAATGAAAGATTTTTCGCTTAATTCCTACAACAGAATTAGGTTTAAAAAATAATCAGTATCAAGATACTTTATCAGAAATGTTATTAATTTATCTCATATTTGTAGAATCATACAAAATAAATAATTATTATTACACTTTTATCATTTTGTCTCTTTTCTCAGCTTCTGTTTCGTTCCATTCCTGGACATTTCCTGATGCAAATACTACGTAAAATATATCAGATGCTATATACACTCCTGCTGCTACGATAAAAATTATTCGCCAAAGCTCTTTGCTGCTCTGAAAAATTCACAAATGTCTTTCTAACAAATATATCAAAAATATTAATTTGTTGTAATTTATTCTGCCTTTATGGCAAATACTGAAATTCTTTTCTCAATATTAATAATCCAAAATAGGTGTATTAATAATAATATAAAAATTAATACAACTGTTTTTTACTTTTCTTTGTATTATACAGAAATTTATATTATGGGCAAATAAAAATTTATGTAATAGTAAGTCTTTTAATTAAAGTACCATAGCTAAAGAAATGGAAAGCATGGACGTTAACAACATGTGGAGGAGGCGACATCCCCAAATCAGCTGTTATCATTGCCTTCCTTCCCAGGAGCAAAGGGTTATCAGCTGAGAAATTACTTCACCTGATTAAATTCCAAATCGACGGTCTTAGGATGGACCAATGAAAAATTCTCATCCTGAAAAAGAGGCCCACAGGGCCACTTTTGAGGGTAGCGATAGACGAGCTATCTTGCCAATCCATAAAAGAAAAGGGTTTCACCTTCTTCTACCGGTTCAAGAAGATTCTCATTCACGGTATAAACAGGGAAGAAAAAAAAGAAGGGAAACTAAACGCAGGGACTAAGGGGAAAACCTCCATCCAGGAAAGTGAAGGTGGCTCACCTAGTGGGGCACCGAGTGATGAAGAAAGCATAGGGTTCTTCTACGTCTCTGATGTTTCTGGCAAAGACAGCAATGAGTTGGAGACGTATAGGACAAGAATGTCACCCTCATAGGTTGGGTCTGACAACGAAGACACCCTTCTTGGATGTGAGGAAGGGGCCCACACTTCTTCAGGAGAAGAGCAGTAGGACGTAGGAGAAAAAATAGGAATAAATATTGCTCAGCTGAACGGCCGTCACGCTAAGGGAGCATCAGCGGTTATTTCAAGGACGTTTAATAGAAACCAAATGGGAATTGCACTAATTCAGGAACCATGGGTTCGTGATGGAGAGGTGAGAGAACTTGCCAGTATAAAAACAAAGTTAATATACAAAGTAAATAATACGGACATACCTAGAGCTTGTATCTTGGTAAGTCTCAGTATCAACTATTTTTGCGTTTATTCAGAATTCATGACGAGAGACCTAGTTCCGATTCAAGCTGATCTCGAGTTTAAGAAAGGACGTCAAGAAGTCGTGATAGCTTCATGCTAATTAGCAGGAGACGGGACTGCACCGCAGAATTGCAAAAGCTAGAAGAATACTGTTATAACAAAAAGCTACCGTTACTCATAGTATATGTCGCCAATGCTTACAATATCATATGGGAAAGCACAGACGCCGTTTTGAACTGGGATATATACCAAAAGTGGAGGAGGGCTAGAATCACCTTCATCGCAAAGGCAGGAAAAAGGGACACCACACAATCCAAATCCCTTACTTTAATCAGCCTTACACTGTTTGTTCTTAAGGCGATAGAAAAATCTGTAGGCAATTATTTTAAAACAGTAGTGGAACACTGCACCTTCGTCAAGATACGTACCAAACGTTGATACAATAGACCGATGAAATCCAAGACGTTTTAAACAAACAAGAAACCGTGGTATGTGCCTTTCTAGACATAAAGCATAGACTGTTAAAAAAACACTTAATGGTAGAGGAGTAGATGGAACGACTTTGCTGTCTACAAGAATCTACATCAATACGACCAGATGTTGCCCGCAGGGGGAAGGTGTATCCCCACTCATGTGGGCAGCTTACTCTGGGCATTAACCGAACTAGGTATACCTTGACGTAGTTATCCTCGCAAGTGGGAAGTATGAAAATGTCCTCTGTTGAGTGGAAAACAGAGGTTAAACATCTGGGGCTAACCACAGATAACAGGTTACTCTGGAATAACAAACAAGGCTACAAAAGCCCTTATGGTGTGCAGAAACATTGCAGAAAAGAATTTGGGCTGTAACCCAAAGACATTACAATGGATGTACACGGCAATAGTGGAACCAATCATTACTTACGTGGCAGTAGCTTGGAGCACGAGAGCTACTCTGATTACTACGAGGATAAATACTCTAGTCCGCAGATAAGCATTCTAGGATTCACAATTAAGTTTACAAAATACACAGAGAATAATAAAAAACGTTAGAAGAGCTCCTTAAAGCCACTTCCTATCTACACAGTAGCATTAGGGACTAAAAATCATAAATGATGCCTCTAGGTTATAAAAAACAGTGGTAGACCAGAATAAAATTAAAAACCGTTTAAATCACCAAAGCTTGGCTGGATTTACCTGATACTTCTTCAGAGAGGGTAAACCTAAGACTTGGATATATACTAAAAACTTAGACTCACTAAGTCCAATACCCTTATACATTAGAAGCATTTAAAAGGCATAAGCGAAACAACCTGTAGGAGGATAAAATACATGGTAAAAAATCATGTCATGTATTCAACATTGCTAGGAGACACACAAAAAAAATTTCAAGCTAAGCAAGGTTGGCTTGGCATAACAGGAGATCTCAAAGGCACTTTAAAAACAGAGCTTTCTTTTTTTATATTATTTTAAAAAGTAAAGGAAGGATGAGCATCAACAGGTTGCAACAAAATCTTAATAATAATTTTTCGATTACTAAATATAAAAAAATAGGAAACTGATGATGATCACATGGTTTATAAATAAATACCTAAGAAAACATTCCAGGTAGATATACTTGTAGAATGGCAAAATGCAAGCACTCCACATAAGCTTCAATGTTACAACTGGTTCACAGACGGGTCTAAGACTAAAGAGGATTCAGGAGTAGGAATTTATAGCAGTGATGTAAATGGAAAAAATTTGGTTCTTCCGGGTATACCCACTTCTGTGTTACAGGCAGAAATATATGCAATCTTGCAATGTACAAGAATAAATAATTTGAGACCTTATAAATTTAAGTGGATATTTACCTCGTCATATACCACAAATTGAACAACTAAAGGAGCGATAATCGAAAATATATTGGAAGAACCATTCCCAATTCCCATAAGGACTCCTGAAAATTTGGGTGATAAATCTACAGGATTTATCTGGAATCCTGTAAAACATCCTGCATTTACTCCTACAGCTATCACTAACATAGTAACTGATAAAGCTGTTTGCTCAGCTGGTAAGAATCCCAAAATTATTAGAGCTAATGCTGGCACGACAGTACCTAAAACAGATGAGAATCCTATATTATAACCTATAATAATAATATAAAAATATAATAAGAATTATTATATTATAAAACTGCTGTAGTTTTAAAAACTTTAGCTTTTAATAAGTGTTTATATTAAGAAAATGTAATTTTACTTATATGTACTGTTATTTAAAGGACACAGCTCTTTATCGCCCACAAAGATTTTTATAACTTAGGTATAATTTATAACAAATTGTTACAATTTCTTTTTAAACAATAAAATAGTACCAATAGTTTTTAAAATTGTTGATTTTCACGGGAGAGCACATGTAGTATTTAAGGTGGTAAAAAATCTGAATAACATTCAACAGATAGCATTTGACTTGGGTATGCGTCCACACAAGAAGAATTACAACATAATATGGTCCTTGTATATGTAGATCAAAATGGAATAAAAAAAACAACAGATTGAAAAAACAAAAAAACGCGGAAAAAAATCAAAAATTGTGGAAAAAAATGTGTAAAATCCCTTTTATTGACTTTATCGAAAAAAAAAAGAATTATCAAAAATGGTTACAAATGAGTTAAAAATTAGTAACAAACGAGAAACTAAAAAAAATGGGAAAAATTAAAAACTGGAAAAATTACAAAAATAGAACGAAAACAAAAACTTGAAAACAAAATAGAAAATATAATAAAATCAGAAAATCCAAAAAAATAAACATGGAAAACAATCGGAAAAATCGAGAAAAAAAAATATAAAAAAGGAAAAAAAAATAGACCATTAATTAATAGGCGGTACGAAGTTTGCCAAGTCAGCTAGTAATCAAATAAAAATATACTCTTTATCTTTATATAGATATAAAAAGTACGGAAATTGCGTGGTATTTTTAGTCGAAATAATAAGCCAAATCACACAACTTTTCAAACAGTAATTAAAAAATTTGAGTAAAATAGCTCCATCGCAGACGTATAAACACAAGTGCCTTACTGTAGGCACAAGTAGCTCAGGGGTTTAATCTTTCAGAGGTCATTCTCGAACTAACGCAAGCATTCAAGCTATTGTACCATGCGACATGCTGTACGTTTACTTCTTGGGTATTGCAAGAAAAAAAGTGAATTCCAATTTTTTAAAAATTCTTTTCACGGATGAGACATATTTTCAATTTAAAGAATTTCTAAAACTGTCGAATTTAAGGTGAAGAAAATGCTAAGTCATTTATTAGACAACGAGTCACTGTTTGATGCGTTTAGGCAAGAGACGTGATTGGACTACTTATTTGAGAATGAAGCAGACATTGCCGATACTGTGTAGGTACTGCGATTCTTATTGAAATATGCTCTCTGAGTTTATAGGGCTTGAATTGAATGGTATAAATTTGGAATCAGCAAAATGGTGCGAAACAATACAATAACTGCTCATCCAAATCGTGCAGTATTACACCTTCCGATTTCTTTCTTTGGGGTTATTTGAAATCACTCGTATGCAAAAGTAAACCAATAACATTATACTTAATGCTATACTTGAAGTAAAGTCGTTAAGTGGTACAGTGGATTATCACCCACCTGTTTTTTTAATTTCGATTTGCGTTCAATAAATGTAGAAGGAAAAGTGAGTTATGGTTTTGACAACTGGCAAGCCAGAAATCGTTGCATGTGCTGCTCATTTTTTTGGACAAACATTTGTAAGAGCAATAAATGGCATAAAAGTCTTAAGTGATTTAATAATAAATAACTAGTTGTATAACTAAAAGTATTTAAAAAACCTAGACAACAAGAAGCTTGGAAAAATATTGTTCCATCAGGGTACTGATACAGAAGACTGATTGACTCTTGTGCAAATAAATAAGCAACTAAACAGAGCCAAATAGGTTAAAAACTGTTTTTTTTAATTCCATTACACCATTTATGTAATGCTGTTCAAGTAAAAATTTAATTTAAAACGTGAGCACTGCATAAATTGTATATTTTGAAAGCAACAACTCAGTTCTTTCTCATCTCTGTATCCATCAGTTACACCAAGATATATTTTGTGAAACATCCTATTTCCAATTAAAAACTGTTGTAGTTAGCTTTGTTCATAGTAAAAACTTACAACCTTAGTACCCAAGAAGTTTCACAAAATAAACAAAATAAGTGGTTACTGTCAACATAATAGTATATAGATTGCCAAAAGTTCCTATCTATATCTACGCTCTACCTTAATACTCGTATATAACTTACCAATGGAATTAAATAACTTTCTACCAGTTTCTCTTGTGATATAATCTCTGTTTATCAGAAAATCGGATATTGCTCCAAAAACAAAACTGAGAATAAATGACGCCAAATAGGGTGCTGCAGAAAGAATACTATTCTGAAATAAATATAAATTGATAGTAACAACTAATAAACCTTGCGATACAAGAATTTTAGTTTTTTTATAAAAATGCATACAAATTATGTATGTATGTATGTATGTATGTATGTATGTATGTGTATGTGTGTAATTCTGGGTTACAGATACACCTGCTACCTACAAGATCTATTGTGTCCCCCTTTTCTTGCTCTAAGACTAAACTAAGAATTCCTCAGACATATAGCAGCCCTTCTAGTGCTATCTTTCTTAGAAAGTTTAGGATATTGTGTGAATTCATAGGTAGATTTTTCGTTTGATCCTAGGTATCTGGCCGTAGAATTACATAATAGAATAAGCAAGTGTATTGAGGTTTCGTCCTCTTCTTCACAGAATCTGCATTTTGCTTCACTTACCAATCCTAGTTTCTTCATGTATCCTCCTAATCGACAGTGCCTGGTAAATATTTCAGTTATAATACTAAGGTTGTTTTAACTAAGGTTTAAACAGAAGCGCCTTCGGTTGTCTTAGTCCTTCTATATCGTTCCAACACTTTGATTTTTCTCTATCCACTTCTTTCCTTAGTTTTCCAAAGACTTTACTACTGCTGATTATATAAGACGGTTCTGGTCCCAAATATGTTCGTTCCTTCTATTCCTATGTGTCCTGGAACCCATGGCAGCGTAACATTGATATTTGGACCTAGTTCATTTAGTTTTTCTAGGTATTCCCAGACATCTTTGAACTGATTGTCTGTAAGTTCAGTGCCTTGCTGCTTGACTATCTGATATGATTACAATCTTTTGTCTACGATTGTTTCTTGCGATATTTAATTCAATGGGACGGATTCCCGCTTGAAAAATGCTTGGGTAAGCACACATGCTAGTTGAGTATTTAGCTCTGGGTACAAAAATCCTTCATTTGTCTTGGAGCCGACGGTATACTATTTGGTGGCATTTTGGATTAGCCCCAATATGGTGTTTTGGTCCATTCAGATTTAATATCCAGTTTGGGGTGAATTTTTTTACAAAGTTAAATATCTTTGGCCTATCATCTTGGGACATTTCCCAAGTTTAATCAAATTGAAATGATTAAGGTTTTTCCTAGATTATTCTTTCATTAACTATTCTATATATTGTTTTATTCATTACACTTTCCACTTGAATGTGTAGGGGTGGTACATTTAGAATTACTTCCATTGCAGCAGTGGGGCATATTCCTAATGCTCCAGTGATGCATACACAGATTAGTCTCTGAATCTTCGAGGGGTTTGTCCTCGTGGTAGTCAGGTTTAGCTCTCGTGCCCCAAACTACTGTCCCATAAGTGACGATTGGTCTCACTATGGCTATTGCAATTCAACTATGGCCATTGACATTCAAAAAATGTAATACTTATTAATTGAAAAAAATTACAGAATGTCGCTAAACTGGAACACAAGGCCGATATAACAATCAGTCCGACACTTAAAGCAATGGCTTCCTTTCCAAAGGAAAGGTAGTCTCGGATACTAGCCGAGTTTGTTAACCAGGTCTAATCGAGCGTGCGATTCTTACAGCTCAAGATTTTGATTGATCCCAACTACCGTTTACTCGCGCAGGTGGCACTGTTAGAGGCAAGTCTCAACCTTCACAATAGGGAAGTTTGCTACCAATTTCGATTACCACCTCGCGATGTTGATGGTTTCGCAGCGGCCTTCCCATAGGTCTCTAAGAAGCCTGTTTTTAAGATTCTGACCAGCTTCCTTTGTCCTTGATATAACTGGTTTAATAAATCAAAGAAATGAGTTTCAGTACCTTACTTAATTTAAGCTTTATTTAAATTAGATGGAGATGTATATCTGTTCTAATTGATAGGCACTCTTCTGATCAATTTTTCATCCTATAATCTTTTCACAAGTATTGATAGACATAACTAGTTTGTTGTTACAATGGTTTGACACCAGCACAAATATGGTGAAGGGGCTTTAACGTCGCTACTACCACTTTCACTTCTGGCAATTAATTTGGTTGATATAAATTAGTTAACTAAGTCATTAGGTACTAGATTTAATTGTAAAAACACATTGCCATACCCGTATTAATTCTAAAATTGGTGCCATGTGTGAGAAAAAAAGTGTGAGGTGTCAAGGGATATAGATTAAGCAGTACTTTTATATTTTAATAAAATTGGGAGCCAATATATTAGCTAAACACCTTGTCACGGGTTAATTTTGGCGTTAGCGATAGATTTTAATTTGTAAACAAAATCGTTGGCTTACCTTATAATATTGCAGAATTTATCGAGGCAAAACCGGTTGATATAGGTTATTAATAGTAAAACGCCAACTGTTGTTGTTATTTCGGCCATAAAATTATATTTAGTTGTCGCTAACAATGGGTTTTGTAAATAAGTTTATTATTATAATTGTGTGATGTTTGAAATCTTTGACAATAGGACGTCTGACCTACCTTCTCGTCGATAACTTGTATATTGTAGTTTTGTAGCCAACGTTCGGCCATATTTATAACTTTATTATTGAAATCAAAAATAAATGGGAAATTAGGTAATGTTGGGATTTTTATTGTTGTCTATATAAATATTTAGATTGGTCGTATCAAATGACCCCTGTTTGTTCGTAAGTTGTTGGCTGAATAAGCTACGGTTTGTCCCAATAGTAGAGGCCATATCTTATTTCGACGTATGTCAAATTATTGTGATCGAAGTGACGTGGGAAACTGTCTTTCTTTTCATTTACGAACCTTTGTGCTGAAAGCATCGTTAAGAAGATTTGTCTTGAGGTTAATTTGTAATCTTCAATCATCGAAGACAATTTAGTTTGGATTTACGAAATTTAACCTCGTTCATTTCCATTGAATATTGTGTGGGAGAGATTTCTCTGAATTTTGGTGAATTCGGTGGAAAATACGGCATAGGCCGGATATTTAATTAAATCTTCATTTGGTGAGTACAAGTTTCTTTATACATGTGGTTCGTCGATACTCATGGTTTCTTTCTCTCGTTTCTTTGAGTGTAGGTGGTCCAACGAACAAACAGTTGTGGTATTTTGGTAGTTTAAGACTGTTCAGACAGAGAATTGTGGTCAGGATTCCCCATCATTGCAGTTAGCAACAAAGTAGTTGTGTCACGAGGTTATCGAGAAAAGAAACCCTATTTTAAATAGGTGAGTCACGTATTTATATTTTACTAGATTAATAACGCCATATAACCGCAAATTTTAATTTGAAAATCTTTATTTTTTATGTGTATTTATTCGTGTATTGTATTTAGGTATTATTTATGTGTAACTGGACTCCTTTTAATTCTTTGTACTATTATGAATTAATATTTTTGTACTATTATAAATTAATATTGCGTTTAATCTTGATTTAGGTTATTGTTATAATTTTGTAGTGACTAGCCAGTCAAAATTAAGTTTGTTAAGCACATTTTAATTATTAGTTTTGATCATTAATTATAAATTCAGAAAAATCAGCTTCTAAATGTTGTAATACTCATTTAAATTCACTTTTATTCTTTCATTGTTATACAAATATCAGTCAATGTGTTTAAATTGTATTTAAGTCAGTAAAGTAGAGTAATGTTATTAAATCAAATTAATTTAAGGAGTCATTTAAAATTGTTTAAGCTATCGTTGATTATATATTACGATTTTAGGGTTTTAGTTACCGGCTACATTTCTAGTTACCGGCTAAAAGTCCTAGATACAGGCTTAAGTCCTTGAGACAGGCAGAATTTTGATCGCTAACCCTATACTTAGTACGAGTTTAAGCAATTGTGTTTGGAGCAAGCCTTTTGGTTTGGATAAGGCTTGATTTTGGTACCGGCCTAAGTATTGGAGAAGCCAAGGACTGCGGCAATTCATTTAGATTTACAGATAAGCTATATTAGTCTTAAGTCGGACTTTAGTTTTAGTTAAAGCTATTTTTCCTTGTTTTGTGTTGCGTGTGATCACACCTTTTGATAAATTTACCTTTTTTTTTCTTATTGTTCGCATAATTTATTTTTATAAACATCAATTGTGTGTCAGGCACGAGGCCTGACAATCTGTATTCTAAAATTGTTCATTAAAGAAGGGTCTAGTTGACATTTTAGTTTTATTTAGCTCACTTATCGTTATTTTCAGTTATAGTGCAATTTAATTAGAACCGTTAAATATTCAAAATTTACTTAATTATCTCCAGTGGGTAAAGTAGTGCCTGGAACAACAGGGGTTTCCGATTTTGACCGTCTAAATCGGTGGCGCGACTCACTAGTATTTGTTTACTTACCTCTACGGCTGAGCTGGGCAGTAGAGAGACCACTACCGAACTCAGCTGGAGTTGTATTGCTTTAGTTAAATTTATTTATTTTTCTAAATTTGATTTTTTTTTTGTTTTAAACTCATTAAAATACGTGGCAACCTTTGGATTTTAAAAATGTTACAAATCCTCTGTACTGAGCAAATTGCTTCTGGGATTTCCCACCCATCCCAAGTTAAAAATATATCCTTTCGTGCTGGTGTCCATATCTTTGGATTTTGAAAACATACCAACTCTATTAAAATCAAGAGAATCCAACTGGGATATCCCACCTATCCAAAGTTAAACATTATCCTCTTGTGGTGTGGTTCACACTTCTTGACAAAAAGCTTTTTTTGGGGTTTCAACGGCCAATTTTAAATGACAAGAAGTTACTTTGTTACAAATTGGCGCCAAACGCCAAAGATTAACTTACGTTATTAATGTATGTTACATTGTACTATCTATTTGATTAGTTTGTGGCAGGTTTGTGGTATAAAATCGGTTATTCAGTATTCAACAAAGTTTTGGTAAACCCTTAAAATTTTATAGTTAAGGTTATCTTATCTAGACCAAAATCTTTTCTTCATAACACGAAGATTCTATATAAACCAAATTTCATGACCCTGTAACCTTCCGTTCAAGAGTTATAGTGCACCAAAAAGCAAATATAGGTAAAAGGTAAATATACGTTATATAGACGAGTTTCGGTAAACCGTTACAAAAACACATATTTATTAAATCACTTACCGATTTCATATCGAAATTCATAACATTTTTCATATAATTAGGTATTTCTGTCAATAACGTAGAGTAACCCCAATTTTGACCGAACATAGCCACAATAAAAGCCCATACTGGAAGAGATGTAAAAATACTTTTCCATGGAGTAGGTGCTACCTAAAAACAGGCGTCTACTAATATATTGATTTTATAAATGAAACAACTTACTTCATGATTTTCATTAACCTCTAAACTTCTTTCAATATAATCTCTTTCTGCTTTACTTATCCTTGTATGTGTTGCCGGTGTATTGGAACTTAAAAATATCCACGCAAACATCCAAATATAACCTAGCAAACCGAAACTATAAAATGCCATTGGCCAACCAGACCAAGATGCTGCTATCATTCCTGATATAATTAATGAAACGATTGTACCAAATGAAGGACCTGAAAGGTAATATACAGTAAAATACTGTAAACCAAATGTATGTATTTAAAAAATGTTGGTAATATTCTTTCGTGATTTATCCAATAATCAATCATTGTGTATTAAGTTATTGCTAATACAAGTCATTTTGCCGGTTATTGTGGCCAAGTTACTTTTGGGAAAAAAGCCTGTTTTATTAGTAATTCTTTCATTATTTTAGGTCAGATGGACAAGAAAAGAAAAGGATCACTATACGTTCATGAAATTTGACATCGCTAGAGTGTGCCTAAAAATGGGATGAAAATAAATGATAAATACTTACAGAAAAATGAAGAGAGTATCAGATTAAGTGCAGTTGAAAGGGAAATATGGGATAAGAATTAAAACAACTTCCCGAGTTCTTTCTGTTAAGAAATAGCAAGTTAAACATCAGAAAATCTATGACTACATTTCGCAGATGCTTTCTGGAGGAAATAAGAAAGCTGTAAGACCTCAATCGAAACAATTTTTAATTAAGATTATGATAAAAAAGACTCCTCAAAATATTGGAAAAATATCTTGTTTTCATATAAGACACTTTTTGGGGCAGTAATACAAAAAGATAATAATTCATTGCTTTATATCATGGAATAGGAAAGCTTAGTACGAGACAGGAAGGTATTTTTTCACAAAAATTGAAAAATGTTAAAGCTGTTTAAGTTTAGCAAAATTCAGTACCATGCCATGTTTAGAAGATAATGAGAAATATCACACATTCTAAACTGGCCTGGAAACTCTTGGGACCTTAAGTCTATTGAGAATTTGTTGAAAATGGATTTATATAAGAAAAACTAAGATCATTGAGGATGTTATTCAGATGTGTTTTCAAGATAATACAATCAAGGAAAATTTTACAAAAACAATTGATTTTATACCAAAACGAGTTAAAGCTTTAATAAAATCCAAAGGCATTCCTCTATTGAAAAAAAAAGGAAAATATTTATATTTACCAGCAAAAGCTATAGTTCCAAGCACAGATCTTTCATCCAGTGGAGCCCATTGTCCTAGAATGTTATGCACTGAAGGAAAGAAAAATCCCTGTGATAATCCCTGTACCACACGGCAACCCATAACTCCATAAGATCCTATAGAAGCGGCCATAAACGGAATTATTATGCAAGCTGTGGAATTAACAAACATAGCTATGAAAGCTAGCCATTTAGTCCCATACATTTTACCAAGTTGACCAGCAAATATCTGAAGACAAATATATCCCCAGAAGAAAGATGATAGAATTATACTTTTATTATCCCAATCGTATGTCTAAAAAGTTAATGTAGGTAAATACAGTTTTTGTGTAAGAAAAGTAATATACTTACTGGTACATCTGGATTGGGAGATGTAGAGTTATCAGTCATAGCAACTATACCCACTGATAGATTGACTCTCATGGCATATCCTATGGCTAACATAGAAAAGAGAAGTGCAATTTGTACATGCCGGTATCCTAAACCCGAAGCTGGAAAAATTATGAAATTATGAAGTTTAAATAATGCGTTTATTATGAACAATTAGTATACAATATTATTTTTAAACAAGTAAATATTAGGGAGGTAATAAACAGAAAGCTTAAAGGCTAAGGTAACTGGCTAAATTATGTTAATAATCATTTAACTCGTTACTGCTGATATTTCACAATTTTACTATCTAAATTTATTCATTAACATTAATAGACCATCATGATACATAACCAAATAATAATAGTATCGAAACACAAGTGTCCAAAGGCTACGTACATTTAGCAAGAAATTAGAGAGGACATCTGGGAGATGAAATTAGACCATATGGTTCCCAAATACCTACCCGTCATTCTGGTTAGGATATTGTCACATACGATGATAGGGTAGTTTTACTCTACATATTAATTTATGAGTTTTGTATGTTATTGTATTGTTTTGTATTACATTTAACTAGGTCAAAGTCAATAAGTTAGATCTCAAAGCAAGTTTAAATAGTTTAATTTTTATTCTCACGTAAAATATGACTTGACTGTAAAAAAGCGTCATTATAAGGTATATAGCACACGAAGAGTCAGTAGTATGAAGTTGTCTGTGAAAGTCACTTTTTGAGGTGTCTCTAAAACAGACTCTTGGGTCTAGGCCGTTGTGACTCTTAACGTTGTTTCATAAGTAAATGTGACATATCAACACTTAGTTTATATGGTAAAATTAGTTTATATTAGTATACATTTATTTTATATTTATTATTATTGTTGTTGTTCATTATTTGTTAATATATTTGTTGTTTGTTATCTTTTCTTCTTCTTGGTTGAATTAATGCTCTCAGCAGGATACCAACCATATGGTAAGATAACCTTCTTCCAAATCACTACGGCACTATTTCCTCACAGGCAATATCAAGGTATACAATGCACGCTCAGCGAATGTATCTTTTGAAGTAGGAGATCTTGTATGGTGACACAATCCACAGTGACGACGGGGATTTTCCTACAAATTACAGCGACAATGGAAAGGTTCATACAAGGTGATAAAGAAAATAAATGACGTGATTTACCGCATTAAAATGAATCACCGATAATCCAAAGTCAAACACACCAATCGACTAATACGATTGGTTGGAACTTTAATGTGCCCAATAGGACTTCAGGTTCTGGGAAGACGACGAAATCTCTTGACAGCTTAAACGATGATCTATGAACTTTTAATTGTTTTAATTCGGACCCTTTTTATTGGTGCTGCTGACTTCTTTTCGTGGTCCCCTCGCAATGGCGGTATTATCAAATGTATGGTATGAATTGAGAAATTATAGAGATCGTGAAGTATGTAAATATGACCTAAAAAATTACTATGAGATGACATTGATAGTCAAATACTACAATTTGAAAGCAGAAATGTTTCATTTTGTATATATCCATACCTTCTTATGCTTTAATTTTTAGCACTTTATTTAAAAACTAGCGGTCGCCTGCGACTTAGTCCGCGTGGACTTTAGTTTTATGCCACCGAGTTTCATACAAACCATTTTAAACCATTAGGGGTAAAATTTAAAAAAATCTTTTCTTGGTACACCACTACGTAATAAAACAAATTAATCCTCCAATTTCCAAATTCTACGCGTCTATCGACGGTGTCATGACGGATAGCAGCAGAGTGCTACCGCCTCACTGCTCCACACACCTCGCAAATAAGGCGCGCGTGGTTTTAGACCACTGTTATTTTAAAACTATAAAAACTCCTTACATATTGGTTAGGTTAGGTTAGGTCATATACTGTAAAGAATAATTTTGTTCAAAAAGAAGTGCCTGTGATTAATAACTTATTTGGATAAGGATTAAGAAGAAAGTTAAAAAGTATTATTATTACTTAGGTATAGATTTGCGGCTTTACTTTTGTTTAGCGTGTCTAAAAAATTAGGGCCTACAAAACTTTTTTGTACACAATATTCTTAACTAATATGTCATTAGGCGCTAAAACTTTCAAGGCACTGGGTGAACTTACTCGTGAGCAAGCAACATAAAACTGTCTATGAGAGAAGCAATGTTCTCTCAAGTTAATAGGTACCCGCAAATTTGAGAGTTTGTTCCTGAGACTTGTTTATTTTCATGGCAAAGCAGACTTTTAGGGGAAACTCTAATCGTTTAAATTCGAACATATCATTCGTTATTAATGGGATTCGTGGAATAAATACAGTTTTTCCTTTCGCACAACCAGTTAATATAGTGGCTTCCAGTATATTGTGAAGTAACGCTTTCACTTGCAGTCTCGACATCACCAACAATAGTGACGACAGTACGTTCTTTAACTTCTCCATCTTTAGTCATTTTAAAAATGTCTAACCGACAAAACCTATACTTAAACCAAACGAAAACAAAACAAATGCCATAACCAAAACAACTAAATCGAAACAAAGCAAATGCAATCCAAAATATGCCAAGAAAAGAACAGCTAAAATCGTCAAATATAATCGGCTAGAAATATTTAGGTATAGTATGTACTATAAGATACGGCAGTCACTCATCATCAGGTATATGTAACTCAGTGAAAACACAACGATAGCGAATTTTAAAATACTACTAATGCCATCTATTGTCAACATTTAGAACTAATTATTTTATTCGTTCCCTTAGGTATTGATAGGTTCAAACTTATACATTTACATCCTCCATCATCCTTTATTGTCGAAAGTCTAAGTAGATTTATACAAACTTTCATCCGCTATTTTATCCCCTTAGGGGTGGAATTTATCAAAATCCTTTCCTAGGAGATGCCTACTTCACCGTAGCTATAAGCATGCAAAATCTCAGCCCGATCGGTTTACAATGGACAAAGTTTCATACAAACTTTCTTTTCCTATTTTATCCCCTTTGGGTTAGAATTTATCAAAATCCTTTCTTAGCGGGTGTCTACGTAATAACATCTACCTGCATGCCAAATTTCAGCCCGATTTGTCCAGTGGATTGGGCTGTGCGTTGATAGATCACTATGTCAGTAAGTCTGAGTTTTATATATTTAGATTATCCTCATGCTACAGTGGTGCCTTCGATTAGTTCGGACGGATACTTTTTAATTCTCAGATACGGTGCTTCTTAACTCTAACCTCCATACCTTTTAAAATCCAAATCTCTAATGGAAAGTTGGCGTTTGCCACAATCTATCACTTTCCACTAAATTTAAAACCAAAACCAAAAAGCATTGCAATAAGAAGTACCTATTTAAAAAAAATATCTGGTTGTCAAAAAGAAACCAAATTTATTTTAATTTTTTTTAGGCATTTTCAGTTTTGAAAAAACGACCCTTGACAAATTTGACATATCTATCAAGATAAATGAGCAAAGGTTATTTTCAAAATATTGATTTATTATTTTATTATTTTGATTTTAGTGGCAAAAGTTCTTCAATTAAAAAAGTAAATAAAAGTATGTAACAACTGGAAAAATATTTTCTCCACGACCATTAATGAATGTAATAATTCCGACTTCATTTTTAATAATAGAAAGTGTTCATTCTCACTTTTGAGATAGAATATTCATTCTGAAACACTTGCTTCTTATGTGTTTTGCATGTATTTCCATTCTATAACTAGTGACGGAATAACATTCTGTAATTGCTCAACAAAAAACATAGATTGCCCTGCGAATTTTAAAACTGTCACTCAGTTTGTCAGTGCGACGTTCGAATTGTTTTGCTACATATTTTAATTTAACTAAACAGAATTATTACATGGTCGTGGAGAAAATACAGTCTGTTACACGGTTAGAATGAAAATTCGATAACTCGTGGTTCCTCTCGCTCGCCACGCTCGCGTTCGAAATTCTCCAGTCGTATCGAATTTTCATTCTAACCTTGTTACAGAATATACTATTCTCCACGACCATTAATGAATGTAATAATTCCGACTTCATTTTTAATAATAGAAAGTGTTCATTCTCACTCTTGAGATAGAATATTCATTCTGAAACACTTGCTTCTTATGTGTTTTGCATCTATTTCCATTCTATAACTAGTGACGGAATAACATTCTGTAATTGCTCAACAAAGAACATAGATTGCCCTGCGAATTTTAAAACTGTCACTCAGTTTGTCAGTGCGACGTTCTAATTGTTTTGCTACATATTTCAATTTAACAGAATTATTACATGGTCGTGGAGAAAATACAGTCTGTTACACGGTTAGAATGAAAATTCGATAACTCGTGGTTCCTCTCGCTCGCCACGCTCGCGTTCGAAATTCTCCACTCGTATCGAATTTTCATTCTAACCTTGTTACAGAATATACTATTCTTTGACGATCACCATTGAAAGTTGGCTTTTCCACATCAAAAACCTTAATAGAAAATTGGGGTTTGCCACCATCTGTCATTTTCCGCCTTAGAGCAGAAAATTGAAACTTTCCGATTGCTAAGTTTAATTTAAAATTAGTAAAAAATGTACCCTTCATATTACATTAAAATAAAACTTAGATTACTGATATTAAAAAATAATAATTAAATTACAATAAAAGTAAGTGCAGAAAAATAAAAATATTTAATCTGTTAATGAAGTTTGACTATCAATACAGGCGACACAAAATGCCATAATAAATTATTAAAATCTATTTTTGTTTTTGTAATTTTATGTGATCCTAGATCTTTATGTGTAATTCGAGAAGTTATCTCCATGTCGCTTTTAATAAATTTTATCTTAAGCACTTTCTGTTCTTAATACACAAATATTAACGTCTAGTCACTGAATATTTAAAAAGTAGGTATATGAAAAGTGTGAGCAACAAAGTAAAAATCAGAACATCAATAAGCATGTAAACACTACAAATCAAAATGATATATATTTTATGGTGTGTAATCCATATACTTAGACTAATCTAAATTGAGCTCCCAAGTATAACCGATACATCATGTTTAACAATTTAAACCCCATTTTAATATGAAGAATTTGATATAGCAAAATCTGCTCTTACTACATAGACTTAATTTGTCAGTTAATCTGATAAATTATCCATTATTTTCAATGTTATTTTTTTCATTATCTCTAAGCATCTAAGGTACTTAACATAATTAAATAAACATTTTTACTTTTTAATTACAGTATGTCTCAGTAAGAATGGAAAACAAAACAATGACAGAACCTTGGTTAAAAAATATAATCAAATATTGTTCGATTTTAATAACTAACAGCAAGCTAATTATCACTATGTTTAATTTTGTTAATCATAATATTAAAACAAATTTCAACTCGAATCTAGGGAGAGTTTCTGAGGCCATAGTCGATGAATAGAAACGTTCGACTTTTTGGCAATTTCAGTTAAATAAGTCACTAAAACGCTTTAAAGCTAGTGCGGTGGGTTTTCGTTCGAACAATATTTAAGCAATTTGGAAACTCTCTGTGTGTCCGTATTAATAAGACACCCTATATATTTGTATATTAAAACAGATTTTAATCCCAACACTGGAGCTATTTTGAAATATTATACAAATAAATAAAAAAACAATCTTATCAATGATTTTGATTATAATCGGTTTAGATATTTAGATCCAATATATGGACTCCGTAATTTTTTTATTATTATTGGAATTTAATAATACGGTATGTGAATAATATGTTTATGCTAGCTATGTTACAAATTCAATTTAATAAACAGGCAATTACGCTTTATCTGATTTTTCTTTTTACCGGACTTTGAAATAAATATTTATGAAAAAGTTCGTGAAGTACCTACGTACGTACTTTAAAAAAGGTTATAAGTTCAGTTTTACTTTAGTTTTTTTTTGCTTTTTGAATGCAGTTCAATTTTTTTAGGAATATTTTTATTCCATACGCACATATAAGAGAAAAAAAGGCAATTAAACCATAACCTTTTCGAAATATATGTATATATATATATATATATATATATATATATATATATATATATATATATATATATATATAAACGAACAGAGCGTTTTGTGACATTGTGACAGTCTAAGAATGTCCAAAGATGATACATAAAGTATCTAGTGCCTTACTGTCAAAAGTAATAATTTCAGTTTTAAACTGAAATGGTGTCGGTTAGAAATTTCTAACACTTTAAAAGACACCTTGGATGCTGCGATATAAATAGATATAAATATCATTCAACCTATATCAGGGCAAAACCAAACTACAGACACGTGTTTCGCTCTTAGTTTGAGCTCGTCAGTGTAGTATATATATGTTTTATTTAAGTATTTCTTGGAATTTTTGGTCCGTGTAGGGTAAAATTAAATGTTTTCGATTGTATTACATTTTTTATTGACGTTTCGGCAATTTAGCCTTCATCAGAAAAGTTAGAAATTCTACAACAATGAGAAGGATACATTGTAAAAATTAACAAAAACTGTACCTAGTTTGAGGTTCCTTGTTATTATATGTTTATCTTATTACTAGAAATAATGTAAAAACTTACCATAAAAGTAAATTGAATAAAACACATACAAAATTAAAAACATAGCTATGCTAACACAAACAGACTTGAACACAAAATAGAAAGATTTATAATATAATAATCTCGTGTGTCGATGGCAGTCGTGATGGTTTGTACTGATAAAACTAATTTTTGTTTAGGTAGGAATTATTAGTTGTTAAGTAGATTTTTATGTTTATTTATTTATAATGATTTATAGTACGTATATCCATTCTTTAGTTGTAGTTAGAAGCCCGAAATTATTTTTTTATTAAATCAAAATAGATAGAGCTTAGTTGTTTAGTATCAGATTTTGAGTTAATACTGTTTACATTTTTTTGAATTTCAATGATTTCCAAAAATTCTCTCTTTTTTTGGTTGTTTTCAGATTTAAGTATCTTAGTATTTTCAAAATTAAAAGTGTGGTTCGTTGAGGAGCAGTGGTTAGTGAGGGCTCCTCCTTTGTATTTGATAATAGGTAACTGTCTTTATATAGGTTATTTAAAAATTTTATTTCAGAAATTGTTTAGAGAGTTGTTTGTTTTGTTTAAGAGGTTACCTAGGGACGAGGGGGATAAATAATAGGGATTTTAAAAATTTTGAATTTTGAAATGAGTTGTATTTTATTGAGATGTTATTAGAAGATAAATAATTTGAATTTAAATCAATTAATTTATTAATTTATTAATTAATAAATTAATTAATTAATTAATTAATTTAAATAAAAGTAAAAGTAAAAAAAGTATATAATTGAAATAATATAAGAACCCAGACCTAAAAAGCCGGAGACGAAGAGAAGACAATATAAGAATACATAACTAAAAGCTGGAGATGAAAAGAAGATCATAATAAATTGACGAACCAACGTGGGGCGCAACAAAAAGAAATTGTCAAAACCAGGAGACCAAACCGATAGAAAGAAACCAGGAGACCAAACAGAAAGAAAGAAACCAGGAGACCAAGCCGATAGAAAGAAACCGAGATAGAAATTTTGAAATCACATATTAGAAAGTGTAATCTGGGGTAAGATTTTTAAATTCTTATATAAAAACAGTTTTTATTTTGTTGTTTATATTTGAAATAGGGGGGATACATAATTTCTGTTAAGACATATTTTATAAATATTTAGGTTGATACAGATAATTTTATACAAATTTTGATTTTGACAGTGTCAATAAGACATAAGAAATTTTGAATTTTGAAATGAGTTGTATTTTATTGAGATGGTATTAGAAGATAAATAATTTGAATTTAAACTTATTAATTACTTAATTAATTTAAATAAAAGTAAAAGTATATAATTGAAATAATATAAGAACCCAGGCCTAAAAAGCCGGAGACGAAGAGAAGACAATATAAGAAATACATAACTAAAAGTTGGAGATGAAAAGAAGATTGGTTAAAAAAATTTTTGTATTTGATAATAGGTAACTGTCTTTATATAGGTTATTTAAAAATTTTATTTCAGAAATTGTTTAGAGAGTTGTTTGTTTTGTTTAAGAGGTTACCTAGGGACGAGGGGGATAAATAATGGAGATTTTAGAAAATTTTGAATTTTGAAATGAGTTATATTTTATTGAGATATTATTAGAAGATAAATAATTTGAATTTAAACTTATTAATTAATTAATTTAAATAAAAGTAAAAGTAAAAAAAGTATATAATTGAAATAATATAAGAACCCAGACCTAAAAAGCCGCCGGAGACGAAGAGAAGACAATATAAGAATACATAACTAAAAGCTGGAGATGAAAAGAAGATCATAATAATATATATATATATATATATATATATATATATATATATATATATATATATATACTCCTATTTCGCAGCGTCTACCGGTGTCTTGAGTTAGAAAATCTAACCAAACACCAATCCAGTTGAAAACTGGATTTATTATTGACAGCACGGCACTAGATACTTTTGTATCATCTCTTACATTTTGTATATATATATATATATATATATATATATATATATATATATATATATATAAATCTGAAGTGAATAACGACGCGAAAATTAAATAGTTAACAACTTGTCGTTATATATATATATATATATATATATATATATATATAACCATATTTGAAATTTAAGAAAGTATACAAACAAGAAAATTGAAAAAAAATTCCCATCTAGCAATACTTGAACCCTCATCCTTTGCCTCCGCGCGGCAACGCTCTAACTATGAATGCTGAGTAAGTATTTCGCTTTTTATAGTCGGTAAATTCAACTCATGTCACATGTGAAACTTACTCACTTTCTCTCTCTCATTAACGTCATGCTATATTATGTGCTTAATACTCTAGGGGTTCATTAGGCAGATGATTTGGAGTAAAATATTATAATATTATTTATTAAAAGACATATGAAAAAGTAACTAGTTAAAAAATAATAATAAAATCACAATAATTGTTCAAAGTGGTTGTCGTTTATAAATTTTTGCATCAGCTTGATGAACCCGACTTATTTAATATTCTTGACTTTCGATTGAAACGAAATATACTTTTTCTTCCAGACAACCTCATAGATAAAAGTTTAGCGGACTTAAGTCTGGCGAACGAGCTGGCCATTGAACTAGACCTCTGTGCTTAATCCATCGCTCTGGGTATTCGTTATTCAACCAAGGTGTTACCGGAGCGAAGTATAAATAAAAACTCCATCTTGCTGAAACCACATGTTAATTCTTAGAGTCAGAGGCACATCTTTTGTTAAAAAAGGCATATTGATTTGGAGAAACTCTAGTTAGTTTTTAGCATTTAAACGATGTGCTACGATATAGGATCCAATTAAGTGACTGTCAATGATTCCAGCCCATACATTTAAGATAAATTAATGTTGAAATCTGGTTTCCCGTACTTAATGTTGAGTTTATGGTATTTGTTTACTCCATTTTTAGGAAACTGGACTTTATCAATCCACAAAATGTGCTGTAAGAAATCTGGGGTGTCCTTAATACTATTTAACTACCAACGTTAATTATATTATCGAGCGATGTTGACTCTTTCGCGAAGGTTTTATACGCTTAGTAAATGATAATGTTAATACCCTTCGTCATAAAGTGTACGCCACACTGAACTTTAAGATGGTTAGCAATCATATACTGGTACTCATATTAGAGTCAGCAGTTATTGCAGCTAGGATGAAATAATTTTCACGATTAACATTTCTGTTCTGAATAACATGCTGATGTTTGGTAAATTTTCTGAATTTAAGATATTGTGAATTCTTACAAAAAATTGGTAATCAGGGTGTCTGCGGTTTAGATGTTGCTGACGGTATGTTTCAGTTTCAGAAGCTCTACTTCAATGACGCATTCCGTAAATAAAATGCATATCAGCATAATCACAGTTTATAAACTCCATCCTTTAAACCAATTATGGATAATAATAACCACTTGTACACTAATCTGACACAAATCGTGAAGATAAGAGAACTAACTATTTACGTTGTTTGATAGAATTATGTACGTTATTATTTGTTATGGCAGTTATATGCTATATGCAGTTGTAAATAAACAGTTTTTTTATTATATCAGCAAACACTAACATGAATAGGCCAAAGACAAATAAAAAGGTTAATCCGGCCTTCACTTTGCTTCTCTAATTTACTCTTAGAGCTTCAGAAATCTGGACTCAGATTAATGGCAGGAAATCTCACAGGACACTGTCCACTGAGGTATCAGCTTTGTAAAATGTGCAAATAGTGGACAGTGGAACTTGCAGATTCTGTGAGTATGCAGATAAATCCGATAAACATATTACCTGTACCTGCAGTGTAATAGTTTGTCAACGATATAAATATCTGAGACTAAAAAAGTTACCAACGTACATCCTAAGTGGATAATAGACTTTCTTAACTTAAGGTATATAGACATAGATCTTATGGACTCATAATTAGATGTAGGATTTACATACAAAAGACCTTTTAGGTGTAGTTAGGTCACCTGTGCCAATCGACCGCACTTATAATCTATAATCTACAAACTGTTGAGAATAGGATATGGGTATAATATTATGTTTGACTTTAAATGATTTGCCTAATGAGCCACTTGAGTATTATCATATCATATCGTTAGTCCTCATTTTCATAGATTTATGTTTTTATTTTATATTTTCGATATATACAATGCAATTCACTACGAATATTAAATATATTTACAATTTTTAAATATGTAAAATTTTGAAAAAATATTTAAGAACAGTTTAATTTACACTTTAAAAATGTGCAATAGGAAATATAGGTATAGTTCAAATAATAATAATTTTTTTATTCATAAACTCTTTTCCTTTAGAGTTACGCACGTCTTAATATTTTGAAGTGATAACTTCTTATGGGAGGGTAACTGATTTTTAGCGTAACGCGTTGAGAAAAGCGTTTATCATAACGCGATGTTTATCGTTGTTACACGCAGGCTCACTGATACATAATTATAATAGAAATAGGTAAATATTAATATTAATACAAAATATCTTTATTTATTTATTTATTTATTTATTGAAGTGATAAGTTCTTATGAAAGGGTAAACTGATTTTAGCTTAACGCGTTGAAAAAAGCGTTTATCATAACGCGTTGTTTATCGTTGTTCCACGCAGGCGCAGTGAAACATAATAATATCATTTCTCTCTCTCTCTCTCTGTCTCTCTCTATGCTTTTCCCAATGTAAGTTTTAAGTATATTTGAATTTACCGTGTTATACGGTATTAATCTGTCAATAAATACAATTCATTACTTTTTGGAACTAAACTGAAGTGACCTGAAAAAAATGTAATAGTAAAAACGAATAATCCGTCAAATGAGACGTGCATCAAATATATTCTGGAAGTTATTACTAGCTGACCCGGCAAACTTCGTCTCACCTAACAATCAATGATTTTTTTTTCCGTTTTTTTCTTCTAATTTTTTTCCCTTTTTATTGATTGATTATAATATTTTTATTACTGTTTTTCTTGATTTTATCATATTTTTTGTCTATTTACAGGTTTTTTTCTTGTATTTTGTAGTGTTTTGTCTCTTTTTTAGTTGTTTTTTTTATTTTTTACATTTTTCTTTTATTAACAGTTTTTATGATAGTGTTCATTTTTTTTTGTTTTTTTCGTTTTTTCAATTTCTATTCATTTTTCAATATTATCTATTTTTTTTTTAATTTATTTTCTTTTTTTGGTTTTTATAATTTTGCTAGTTATTCATCTTTTTCTGTTTTTTAAATTTTTTTCGTTTTTTCCCATTTTTCTGATACCTACTCATTTTTTAATTTACTTATTTTTTAATTTTTTTTTTAAATTTTTGACAATTTTTTACTATTTTCAAGTTAACTTATTTAAGGATATTTAATAATATATTAGGGTTTTACACGGTTTTTTAATTTTCTAATAATTTTCCCATTTGCCAACAATTTTTTACGATCTTCAACTTATTTTAATGGTTTTTGACCGTTTTATAACATTTCTGAACCATTTTCAACAACTTTTGAAAATGTCAAATTTTTTTTGAGATTTTCATCAACTTTTTACGGTTGTCAACATTTTTTCAAGATTTTTAACATAATTTTTAAGGATTTTTAACAATATATCACGACGATTCTCAGTTTTTTACGTTTTTCAACCATTTTTCTGGATTCTTAATCAATTGTCATTTTTTTTTAAATTTTCGAATTTTTTTTATAATGTATAATAATTTTTGACTATTGTCACGAATTTCTTACAATTATTCACGTTTTTCAAGAGATCTTTGTAAACTTCACTATTTATAAAAAATTTTCAAGATTTTTTTTACGATTTTTACGATTTTCAGCAACTTTTATAATTGCACCCTTCTATTCTAATAAACCATAAAACACTTGTTCAATAAAAATTGAAATTTAATTTTAATAAAATTTGGTGGTGATTTAAAGATTTTTCCATACAAACTTTTAACCCTTATTTCACCCCTTCTGAGTTCAAATTTCTTAAAAGTCTCATTTTATTGTTCACATTATAAAAATTAACATCTATCCAAATTTCACGTTTCTACCATCAGCGGTTACGACTATGTGCGCGACTATACCTCAATCAGTAAGAATTTCTCCTTTTATATGTAGAGATACTAACTACGCCACCATCCGGTGGCGTCACGGTACTTAAGTAAGAATTGCTTGTTTAAATTTATGTGATATCTATTAACTGCGCCACCTCACGGTGGCGCCACAGTACTTAATTAAGTAAGAATTGCTCGTTTAAATATATAAGATATTAACTGCGTCTAGATGTCAAAGGTAATATCAGTGTTTTTACTCTATGTCATGACAAAATAAAAAAAATATCTTGTTAAAAAAATTAAAGTTTTTAATTGACAAATAAAAAATAGGGGTTGATCATAGAGGTGTGAAAATTTAGGGTTGTATGTATTTTTGTATTCTGTATCATAAAAAAATAAAAACAAAAAATTTTGTCAGAAAAATAAAAAAAATAATTTAGGGGTGGACCACCCTTAACATTTAAGGGGATGAAAAATAGATGTCCGATTCGCCACCCTATCCAATATGTATGCTAAGATTCATAAAAATCGGTAGAGCCGTTTCGGAGGAGTTCAATTACAACATCGTGACACGAGAATTTTATATATTAGATAAAATAGTACATATCCTGTAAGAAATAGCCCAAACTTTATAATATGTACTTACTTTATAAGATATATTCTTTTTATGAAAAAATAAAAAATAATTATATAATTATTATAAACGTCACTCACTAGATTATTACTAAAATTTCATGTAAAAATTTATAGAAATTTACATAAAATTGATTATAAAATCTTTTGAAAGTTCTGAAAAACTTTAATATTATTTTATTTTATTTTATAGAGTTGTGAAACAAGCAAAACATTTTATCAAAATTTACAGTTTTCGCTAAATTAAAAATAAAAAATTTCCCCTCATTTCTCCCTCATCCATGAACACAACGTGTATGGGTATCTATATTTTTTACTTACGTTTTTTAATGTCTTCAATAGCACTTTGGTCGAATTTTTCGTGGTCCATGTTAATTACCGTGTATTAACAGTCAAATCAAACCACTAAATAGATTCTGCTTACTGTTTTTTTACACTAAAAATGAAAATTATAATAATTGATAAGATAGGCAAATTTAAATGAATAAACATATAGATATTTATGTTTTAATTAATTATTTAGATATGATCAGATTCATACGTCAGTCAGATTAACTGTTGATACAATTCATCAGTTTAAGAACAATAGTTGTAGATGTAGGTATTTTGTTAATTGAATATTAGGTCCAGAAAATTAAGTAGACCAAGGCTAGATAAAATAAAAGGTAAAAAAAGTTTAGCAGATATCTGAAAGTTGTAAATAGCAGGGGGGTCTTTTTAATGATAAATACCTAAAAAGATACAGTCAGATATGCGTTGTTTTTTTATAAACAACTAGCGGCCGCCCGCGACTTCATCCGCGTGGACTTTAGTTTTTTGCCACCGAGTTTCATACAAATTTGCAACCCCTATTTTAAATCCTTAGAGATGGAATTTAAAAAAGTCATTTCTCAGTACACCCCTACGTAATAAAACAAATTTATTCTCGAATTTTCAAGACTCTACGCGTCTATCGCCAGTTAAGTGTCATGTCGGCCAGCAGCAGCGTGCTGCCGCCTCACCGCTCCACACACCCCGCACATTAAAGCGCGAGTGGTACTAGACTATTATTATTTTAAAACTGTAAAAACTTGCATGCTATATGCATGCAAAATCTCAGCCCGATCGGTTTGAAATTGACAAAGTTTCATACAAACTTTCATCCCCTATTTTATCCCTTAGGGTGGAATTTATTAAACTTCTTTCTTAGTGTATGCCTAAGTCATAGTAGCTATATGCATGCATAATCTCAGCCCGATCGGTTTAAAATTGACAAAGTTTCATACCAACTTTCATCCTCTATTTTATCCCCTTAGGGGTGAAATTTATCAAAATCTTTTCTTAAGGGATCCCTACGTTATAGTTACAACATTCATGCAAAATCTCCGCCTGATCGGTTTAAAATTGACAAAGTTTCATACAAACTTTCATCCCATTTTTTATCCCCTTAAATGATTACATTGTTGCAAAGGCGATAAGGATACCTTTCAAATGAGCTGTCACGTGACCTCGGTTTGTATTTAAAAAAATCGTCGATGACGTCATTACGCCATCACTAATGACGTAATGTCCAACACATCTATAGCAGTTGATGGCCATTCAAAAATTAAAATTGACGTGTTTTAAGATTTTTTTTAAAAGTCGTCTGTTTCTGAAATAATGAATTTATTCCATACTTTTGCATCATACTGTATGTGCAAAATTTCGACCGGATCGGTTTAATAGTTATGTAAAAAGCTAATTGTTTATCTCAGAGAGAAATTTTTAAAACAACTGGCCAAAAAATGGTCCTAGAACGTTTTACAAAAGTGAGAATAATTCTTAAAGGTTTCAACTTCAAGAATTTTTGCAAAACATGAATTATTTATGTCAAAATATTCATTAAAAATTATGTTAAAAAATAGTCATCTTTATAGTCATAAACATTTACATAAACTTCGTTATCTTTCATTATAATTTATTTGTCTATCAACAGAATCGGAGCACGCTATAAAATTTTGCGTTATCTCGGCTTCTACGCAACGTAGAACCTTCTCTTTTTTTAATTTGGGGTAACTCGTCGAAATAATAATATCTGGCACATTTTCATTGTCTTGGAAAATCGAGAAATCCCAGAAAACTTTACACGTTGTATTCTTGAAAATTAACAAACAAATTGTAAAAAATATTTATTCATCCTCCATTCTAAATATTTTATTTGGACTTCTTCTTCAACTAATTTTTTTAAATAAGTCGTCGATTTTTCAGTATCGTCAATTCGAATTACAGCAAGATTGTAGCAGTTTGTGTCATCATCAGCATATTACACATAATATTATACGTTGTATAAAATACATACACGTATATACTATAGACATTTAAAATAACTATTATTTACGTTTATTTGAATTATAAAGGCGATCGTCTCCGAAACACCTCGTGTTTAAGACGGACCTCGTCTCCAGAAATTTTATGCAAATTCGATACAAAATGAGTGTGCACTCGGTACTAGGACGTTTTTGAGGTCGCTGAACACGAATATCATATAATGGCTTTGCTAAATCATTCGCATACAAATTTATGAATCCGGGCGCGTGCATAAAAGTATAACTTCAGCCGGCAGTCCCACTGACTGCCACACCCGTTTTTTTTATTTAAGGATGTCCTCCTAGGTATAGACCTAAATACAAATTTACCGAGAACATCTATTGGGAAAGAAGAGGCAATTTATTAATTTGGGATTTAAAGAATTGCAAGTAAGTGCGTGGGGGGAAGACGTGAGAAGGTTAACGGTTCCACAATCTGGAGACCCTGGGGATGAAGGAACGATCGAATCGATCCGTTATCGAGGGTGCATGGAGTTCTTCTGAGCAAACTCAGTTTAAGTATCGGTAATACAGCGCAAGATCAGCCATTGCTCTTCGGTGGGACAATAGGGCTAGGTTTTTGGTTATACCTACTGGTGTGTTCTATTAGTCGAACTGCCCTTCTCAGTATTGCATCAATAACTCTGAGCCTTGACTGAGCTGCCAATCCCCATACATGCGAGCAATATTGAAGTAAAACTTCTTTAGTCGCGACTAGGGGTAACTCAGTAATTCTAACGGACGTGACGTCATTCTAATGTACCGCGTACAGAAAACAAAACCTGATACAAAATACCTAACACGATTCCGCCTACTATATTAAATAAAATTAAATCTGTAATTGTATGAATTGACAGCTTGACAACCAAAATACATTGGTGGTAAATAGTTTAAATTTGTGTATAAAGTGTTGGTTTTAAATATGAATAAACTAAGTGGATTTATTAATGAAGAAAGTGATGAAAAAATATTGAATGAAAATGAGTGAGTAGGTACTCTATATGCATAAATTTTATTTTTGGTGTGTAATTAAACTATTTATACCTATTATTTATACCTAGCTATTTTTGTTTTATAGACTTAAAGAGCTAAAAAGAAAAAGCAATTGTTAACGTCAAAGGGCATATTATAAGCGCCAGAAGGATTTGAAGAAAAATGAAAATGAAAAAAAGACGAGACAGCGACATTCATTATGATTTGATTAAGTCAGTTTATATACATACATACATATTATGATAGTAAATAATTGTTTGTAGGAAAGCTTTACGTTAAGTAAAGAAGCACGTTGCACGTTTTTGTTCATAAAATAATAATATTCGAAATGTTTTAACACTTGCTTATACTTATTTTAGGTTTGGTTAGGTAGCCATAAAGGCCATAAAACCACTAGTCAGGATGGCTGATCTTTTACCAGCAATAACAGATCCTTCGTAGAACTGAAGAAAACAAACTCAACTCAGGATTTTAAATTTTATGGAATATGCTATAAAATGCTACAAAATGAAATGGTTATCTAACTATCGAAGGCTCTTGTGTTGTGTTGTATTACAATAAGGTAGATACAGTTACAAAATCACACATTCTAAACGTAATGTGTGTATATTTTTAATATTGTTTACCTATTATTGAAGCAAAACTTCTTTAGGCGCGACTAGGGGTAACTCTAACGTTAGATTTTAACGGAAGATTCTGATGGAAGTAACGGTGTGATTTCAGCTATGGGAGGAGCTTAAATTTTCAAAATTTATTTATGAAATTTTCAAAATTTTCAAACGGTTTCAAATACATTAATGGTATTTAGAGAGTAAAATCTATGTTTCACATTTTAGTTATCATAAACCTATTATTTCATATATAAAAAATAATGATAACTTTCAAATTCCTATTTCTAATGAATAATATAAATATAACATCTCATTTTTTGTAAAGTGTATAGACAATAAATATAATTGAATTGTAATTAAATATTTATTTTCCGATACGTACGTCAACAAGTTTTACTTCAATCGCGCGTAAAGGTTACACGCACACTCTTTTTTTTTTGTTTTAGATTAGGACTTATTTGGGCTTTGTAAAGAGTACTAAGTTGGATGAAGAAAAATATTTCTGTGCTCTAAAAAGAAATTCTAATTTCTTTTCTGCTGCATTTGCTATGGATACAATATCTTCGTTTCAGGGTAATCCAGCGCAATGGAGTCGCTTTTTAGTAGTGTCTGATCGACTTGGAAGCGTAAAAATTAACAAGATTCTTTCTTTCTCGCTTGTCTGCAATTCTCAAATCTTAATTGAAAGAAGTCGTTGTGGATCTTCTGTCCTCTTCCAGAATATCCAGGGATTTGGGACGGTAGTGCGCTTTGCTACAGTGTAGGTTACTATCAACTGCAAAACCTTGTATAGGGCTATTAGTAGCTTCTAGTAGATCATTAATGTTTAAAAGGAAGCTAGATCCGATCCTTACGGAACTCCAACGTTGATCTTGTAGAGGTTGGAGGAATGTCCATCTACGGCAACTTGGATATGTTTGTTGGAGAGAAAGTTGAATAACTATCTGTAAAGGCTTGGCGAGAGTCCATAGGAAGGCAGTTTATTGAAGAGAGCTGCATGCCACTTTTGATCAGGATCTCGTGATTGACGTATTTCTCTATAATTTTGCTAACAACAGAATAAAGAGCTATGACTCTGTAGTTAGACGGCAGGGTATTTAAGCACTAGTTGTACTCGAGCAGTTTTCCAGGATTCTGGAAAAATACCAGTCTCATATGATAGTTGAAATAGCTTAGCGAAAACTGACGCTAGTTCAGGGGACAAACCTTTAAAAGTAAAGCAGGTATTTCATCAACGCCGTTTGCTTTGTTGATATTTAGAGTCGCAAAGACTTTCTGCACACGCTAAATGTGATAGTTTTTATTGTGTCGGGAGCCTGTGGAATAGAAGGTAGCCCCATGTTGTTCGGTGGGTTCACTGTTGAGTTCGAAGAGAACATTTTGACAGAGAGTTCTGCCTTTCCTGTGGAAGACGTAACTATTGAGCCATTATCTGCAGTGAGTGGAGGGAGCGTCAAGGGGAATTTTTGAATAGAAAATAGTTGTGTTGTATCTGTTTCTAGCGTTTATATTATCTTGTTTTGTTTCTTATGATGGATTTTGTAGAAATATTTTGTGTAACTTGATTTAGCTACATTGCATTAAACCTTGGCTTCTGTTTGGATCTCAAGCTTTTGGTAAAGTGAAGAATCTAAGCTTTCAAGGCACACTGAATGATTTAAATTATACTGTTGCAAACTGTATTGCTGTTGTAAATGTAGACGTAGACGATCAGCGATGAAATCAATAGCACTTTGTTATTTTATTTTCTTCTATATTTTTTTTCAAAAACTTTTTTATATTCTTCTCTAACTTTTTCTTATATTTTTTTTCCAAAATTTTTTCTAATATATTACCAAAATTCTTTTCTTCATTCATTTTCTCTTCTCTTGAAATATTTTTTATTATCGCATCTATTTCTATTCTTTTTTATGTTACCATTGTCTATATTATCTGTTCCAAATCTGTTATTCTCTTTTATTTGTATATCTTTATTAATTCGGTCTCTTTTATATCTTGTATTTTATCTTGTTTCTTTTCTATTCATCATTTGTTTGTTTGCGTCTTCTTGTTTCCATATTTTCATTATTTTAATTTTAACTTTGGTAAATATCAACTATTATCAATTATTTTATTTTTGTAGCATGAAAGTTAGGTTTTTGCAAAGTCCTTTTAATATGGCTTAAGAAAATTACTGCTTAACTGTAACGGTTATTGACCATCTTTATATATATATATATATATATATATATATATACATATATATATATATATATATATATATATATATATATATATATATATATATATATATATATTTCTTGTGTTCGTGTGTATGTGACTGAAGTCCTAAACGACTGGACCGATTTAAATGAAATTTTTTGTGTGTGTTCATGGGAATTCGAGAACGGTTTAGATTTACACTTTGGTCCACTAGAAAATGATTTTTAATTAATTTTTTTACTTATTTGTGTATTTCGACAGTAAAGTGACAATATCCCCTAAGAGACATTTATTGTTTAGTTCTACGATTTTAAGTTTAAGTTAAGTAAAGTAACTCTATACACCTTTGACATGTAGGTTAGATAGACACCTGGTAGATGGTACTGTATTTGGATTTCTAGATTATTCAACATTTAGGTTGTGAGAAAACCCAATAGAATTTCGATTCATAAATAAATAAAAATCGAAAAACTAAACGAAACTGGAAAATTAAAAACAGAAAAAATGAGGAAAAAATAAAGCCAAAAAATACCTTTCTAAATCAAATAATATAACGCCACCATAAGATGGCGTAGCTAATATTTGATTTATTTAAACGAGCAATTACTACTAAATCAACTACTAGGACGCCACCGTAAGGTGGTGGATTTATGATCTCATATATTTAAACGAGAAATTCTTACTAAATTAAGTAGGTACTATGAAGCGACCGTAAGGTGTTGCAATGGATATCTAATATAGAAAATCATTGAAAACAAAAGAGCAAAATGGTAAAAATTCGAAAAAACGATAAATTGAAAAAAAGACACGACAGTGTTGTGCGGTATAAAGTCTGCCGGCACAGCTAGTATATATATTATATTGAAATTTAGAAAGTGTAGAAACAAGAATATATTAAATAACATTAAGGAGAAATTGAAAAAAATTCATTTAATATGTTCTTGTTTGTATACTTTTTAAATTTCAAAAATCTAAGGAGATATATCTCAAAAAAATAATCAGCTTACAAAAAAATATATATTTTATGTTTTAAGTACAGTTAAAACTTCTATATGTTGAGCTTGTTTTAAGGCCAGTTGGCGCCTGTTTATATTTGGTACTAAATGTGTCAATACAGTACCAACTAGTACTATAAGAGTTAAAAATACTAAACTCCAAATTCCTTTAGTTCGTTGAATAATATACTCTACTATCCAAATAATAATAACACCAATTCCTTGAGATGTTCCTACTAATAGACCAGAACTAATACTCTCCTCTGCCGGAAATGTTAATTCTACACCCAATTCAATTCCTGTTGCCATGTAGGTGTTCAAGAAAAACCTACAAAATAATTATTATTAAGTATTGGTAGCCCTTTCCTTGTAATATTAGTTATACCCGAAAATAGTTTATGGGGAATCGCCAAAAAAATGATGATTATAGATTATAAATGGGGTCGATTGGTCAGATAAATTTACTACACTACGACCTTAAAGATCTTTTGTGTATTACCTACATCTAATAAATCCATAAGGTCTTGACTTTTAAGAAAGTCTATTATCCACTC
The DNA here is from genome assembly GCA_964028335.1 of Altica lythri. Classification (NCBI taxonomy): domain Eukaryota; kingdom Metazoa; phylum Arthropoda; class Insecta; order Coleoptera; family Chrysomelidae; genus Altica; species Altica lythri. Next base: position 58,640,813 of record OZ034807.1, on the reverse strand, counting down.
AGTTAAGCAGTCTTTGCATCTGCATACTTACAGAATCTGCATATTTCACTGTCCACTTTGCCCATTTTACAGAGATAGTACCTCAGTGGATAGTGTCCTGTGAGAATTTCTGTGATTACTCTTAGTTCAAGTTTGTAAAACTATAAGGATGGAGTAACGCAGTGAAGCTCGTATTAACCTTTTTGTTTTTTTTTTGTTTTAAAGTGTTTGTCCCATGGTCTGCACTAAGTTTCCAATTACGAACTTTATTTATAATACGGTTTTGTAACATGCCACAAAAAGTTTTAACTCCGATTAAAGGAGTACTAGCTCCTTCTTTTTTGACACTACCATCAGGCAAAGTAACTTTGTTCTGTTTACCCAGTTGCTTAAAAAACTGTTTTGGACTCGAATGTGGTAGATTTTAGTGCTTTATAAGCAGCTTGGCTTCTGCAGGCAATAAATACTCTGATGCAGTTTTTAATGCACTCTTGAGTACAGACGTTTATTGCTAAAAGTTTCGCTTAAATGATCTTAGGACTGTTTTCCAGGGTAATTGAGAGCCTAACGTTCGGACCTTTAACCCCTACACCTATTCCTTCTGTGGTCTTAGACACATCAGTATATTACGTGAAAGCTTCTTTTGTCAGTTGAGTGATTTGGTTTATCGCTATCTCAAGAATAGTAAGGAATATCGCCAAAAAATAAAACAATGGATGTGTTTTTTACTTGACTGAGTGACTATGAACACAGAAATAATGTTTCTTTGAAATCAAATACGGTTATTTATCTACCTCTGGCGTTATTACAATTTACGAAATTTGTCAAACAGTCAAAAGTAATTTACGATTCACCAATGTTTATGACCCATTTAAATTGTCTAAATAGGTGTACAAAATCTTACAAATATTAGAGGTGAGGATGTCGCTACTATCACATCGATTACACTTTTGGTATTGTGTATATATATATCAAGCGTAATTTTACTGGGATTTTCAGTCAGCCATCATGCTTTAAGCTCGCTGACAGATAACATATACCTTGTACTGACGAGGCCCAATATGCTGAAACCGGTCTACAAGTTATGATGTCCCTTCTAACTGCAAACCAGAATGGTTGGTTTAAATTATCTATTAGATATGCCAACCCCGTTTGACTTTGAAGTGTTATCCAATATTCGTTGGGGCATATAGCCCAGGAAGTAGTTGTTTCTTCTTAGTTGAACAGTCATTGTCTTTGAAAATGTTTTTCAAAGCTTGTAAAGCGTTAGAATAATTTTATTATTTCTTTGATATCTATCTTACGAATCATGGAATTTTAATAATTTGACATTGATTATACCGATGATTTCTGGATTAAAGGGTCCAATAACAGATTTTACTACGAATTTGCTATTCATGTTGCGCCTACAATGAGTTACGAATCTATTGCAATAAACGATAACTTTAAAGCGGATGAATATTAAAGCTATAATTGATGCAGTTGTTTGGTTAAAATTAGTTTTACACCAATCAAACGAATCCACTTATACTCGCTTATTATCTGCATGATATCTCTAAAATTTGCATTGACTTCGAAATGTATTGAGGTGTTAAAAGCGTTCTTTTATGATTTTGGGAATATGTCGAATTACATTTCATTATATTTTTTTAAATGAAACGCTTATAAGTGTATATATTTTAATATACCTAAAGCATTGACTAATATAAATTATTTACTTTTTTCTGTTGTCTGATGTATTTATATTATTGAAATGAGTTGTTTAATTTTCCTTTTTAGTATTATTACACAGCAATTAACTAATTTTTACAACCAACGGAAGGCGAGACTGGTGCATAAGAGAATGAAAAATATTAGGATATGCGATCTCTCTGCGCCGTTAGCTTGACTGACTTGTAAGCAACCCTAGTTTTGAGCGAGAGAGATAGCATATCCTCATATTTTCCTTAATCTCTTACAATCTCGCATTGGTAGCACGGAAGATAGACTCTAGTAGTATATGCTCAAAATTAGTAACTCTATCGACAAGAAACTTTATTTTGATTGAAGTGTATTAGGTATTGGTCTATCCATATAATATAGGTAAATAAAGAAACCACAGAAAGATTAAACTTTTTATAAAGAACTGAAGTATTTCCCAAAAAATTAAAATAAGCAACATTTATTTATTCAACATTAGTTTTTAAAGATATTGTATTTAGTGAATACAGTCAGCTATCACTACTATAATCAAACCATATTAACAGTAAATATGAGACTTTTTTATTCTTATTATGGGTTTCTGCATATGTTTACAGACTGGCACTAGTTAAGTAAACATTGTGTAAAAAAGAGTATTTTAGCGTACTCTATTAGTGTTATAGATTATAGAGTACGCCTACAGGATATAGAGGATAATACTCTATTTTAGAGTACGGTTGGCAACCCTAGTCCTAGTCACAGTGGCTTCTATAGCTTCAATTGACGCATATGCCTATCGGTTAAAGTTAAAAAAACATTATTAACTATTTCTTTCACTTCACATGACAGATAGGGTTTTTAAGGCCTTTCTGATTCTAGCCCTTGCATGAAAGCAGCTTCTTCTAAATGAGAATTTTCAAGAAGAACCTCTTCTCTGTTACCGTTATGACAATTCCACATTGTAACAATATTTTGTTCAATATCACTAACAACCAATAACTTATTCACTCAGAGACTATTTTAGCACACGATCCCCATTATAATCCCATTTACCTATCTGAAATATAGATAGGGTAATAATCTATCTATATCTATCTATATCTATCTATATCTTCTATACTTATAATAAATCTGTAGAGAGGTCAGTTCTGTACATGAAATATATTTCCAAAATAACTATTTGGGGGTGATTGGGGATCAATACTGATTCCAAAAATGCAATCAGTAAAATTTTTGTCTGTCTGTCTGTCTGTATAACCGCTATAGAAACAAAAACTACTCGACGGATTTTAACGAAATTTGGTACAATTATTTTTCATACTCCTGGGCTGGTTATAGTATACTTTTCATCACGCTACAATCAATAGGAGCAGAGCAGTGAAGGGAAATGTTGGGAAAACGGGGGAAGTTACTCCATTTTTTAAGATTCCGTCGCGTGTGCAACCTTGATTGTTAAAGCTATACAGAAATCATCTATTTGTATAATTTGGAGGTCAATTGTGAACGGATCTTACGAAATTCCACGCACATAGGGATTGCGGGTTGCGGGGGCGTGAAAAAAAATTAAAATCTATAAGTTCTACAGGTTTTAAACTTTGCAAAATAGTTATTTTTGTAAGTTTGATCTCAATTGTGAACTGATTTTACGAAATTTCACCCACAGGAGTGTTGCGGGGGCGTGAAAAATAAAAATTTTAAATCTAAAAGTCCTACAGGTTTGAAACTTTGCACAATAGTTATTTTTATAATTTTGAGGTCAATTGTGACCGGATTTTAGAAAATTCCACCCACAAGGGGCCATGCGAGGGCGTGAAAAATAATCTATACTTATAATAAATCTGTACAAATGAAAATTCTGTACATTAAAGATATTTAAAAAATAATTTGCGGGGGGTGTTACTACATCGATATAGTACCCAAAAATGTGGTTAGATTTTGTTGTCTGTCTGTCTGTATGTTTGTGCGCGCATTACATTAAAACTACTGAACCGATTCGAATGCGGTTTTCACAGATGTATTTGTCTTCTTTCAACTTAACATCTGGTATATAAAAATTTCTCCCCCACCCCTTTAACGAATTCGGGGGAGAAATTTTTATATAAAAATCAACACGCCACGCGAACTACGTCGCGGGTACAGCTAGTTAATCAATAAATTTTACAATTCGCACCTCTACTAATCCTTCTTGCAATCGAATGATATTTACAAGTTAATTAATTGTACATTATGCGTCTAAACCCTACTTTATATAAAGATATTTTACAACATTTTCAAATCGAAATTTATATTGAAATTCGGAGTATGGAAACATTAGTAAATAGATTGAAAAAATAATAAGAAGGTTTAAAACAATTACTGACTAAATATAAAAATAATATACATAGTTGGAGTTTAAATTACTTATTATCATGGGCAAAATTGATTAAAGATTCGTACCTTGACCATCTTTAAGATTTAAAATTATTTGAAAATTGGTTCATAAATGAACTGCTTTAAAAGTGTAATAGTTATGGATAATCCTTTCTACCAGATCCAGAACCCACAATTGTCAACAGTTCTTGGTGTTGCAAGCACAAAAACCGATATTCGAGAATTTTTTATTGGCATGATGTGAAAAATCATACAGTATTGCGTTTTCAATGGCACGAGCTTAAATTAAGAGTTTGGTCTAAAAATACAATAACCACTATTTGCTTCTTTATTTGGGGATCTTTTGCCACTAAAACAAACTAATAAAAAATATGAAACAATATTTTGAAAATGAACCTTGCTTATTAATCTTGATGGATACCTCAAATTTGTCAAGGGTCGTTTTTTAAAAATGAAAATGCTTAACAAAAATGAAAATAATTTTTTTTTAAAATGACTCTTAGCTTTCGGCAACCAGATTGGTTGTCATTTTCAAAGATGATAAAAAAATTCTACTGTTCACTTCTTAATGCAAGTTTGTGTTTTAAATTTTTTTGATTTGTTTTTTGGTTTCTATAGATATATAGATTATCAACTCATTTTTTTTTTAAAGTGGTTAGCCAAGATCTAGATAAATCCAAAGTAAAATTTGAAATACATTCATTTTCATTTATTATTTTTTTTTTTATAGAATTTTCTTCTTTACATAAAATTTTTGTGTCATTCCATTTTATTTCGTGATTCAGAAAATTCACATGTTCACAAATCTTAGATTTATCTATATCTCTTTTTTTAATATAATTAATTTTTGTGTTCATTGAGGCGAACTTCAAGAGGTCTTCCTGATTCCCCAATGTAGACTTTGCCACAATCACATGGTATACTATATACACAATTTTTTGTTTTTTGATTTAAATTAGTTGGTTTTGTTTTAGATAAAAGTTTTATATATGGAAAAGGAAATCGAAGAACCAATATGGCTTCAGAAAAGGACCTAGCACAATCCATACAATCCAGGAGGTGCTAAAACAAGTGAATAGACAACGTTGTTCAGGTCAGGAGGAAAAATGGTGCGCTGTAGCATCCTTAGATGTGAAAAATGCTTTTAACTCGGCCCCGTGGGACAAAGTCATCGACGTCGTAGCGGGATCCTGATCGACTATTTCACAAATAGATCGATCAGGCTAAAAAATAAATCGAAAGGGGATCTCCCTATGAACGCGGGAATCCCGCAGGGGTCAGTCATAGGCCCCCTACTATGAAACATATTTTACGACAAGATACTGAACTTTGACTACGGGGCAGGAGCCAGCACAATGGGCTTCGCCTATGACCTGGCAATAATTGTGATGGCACCCTTCCGGACAGTACAGGATTAATAAAATAATAATGCGATAGAAATAGCGAAAGAATGGACGAGAAAAATCTCTCTGGAACTAGCCCCAGAAAAAACGCAAATCATAATACTAAACTGCAAAAGAGACACCGGAATCAAATTTAAAATAGGAGAAGTCGAGGTCTTCCCAATTAAAACCTTAAAATATCTAGGAGTACCTACTCCTACATAGGCGTAGTTTCGGACCCCATGTAACAGAAGCAATAAAAAAAGCACGCAGCGTAGCGGAAATTCTGCAGAGGCTACTTTCGAATATAGGAGGACCCTCAAACAACAAGAGGGAAACCATTATAGGGTGGTAGAATCCAAGCTTCTCTACGGAGCCCCAGTGTGGCACTCTGCTATGTCCACACAAAAGTACAAGACCCAAATGGAAAGCTTCCAGAGGAAACTCCTCTTAAGAATCATCGCTGGCAACTCCACCTAATCGACAGGAAACCAGGAACTCTTGCTTCCTGGCAGAAAAGGTGGAGAAGTGGAACAAAAGGCGAGTGGACGGGAACACTTATTAGGGATGCCACAAATTGGGCAAAATGTAGACATAGGGGGACAAACTACTTTATGACACAAATTCTGACAGGACATGGATCATTCAAATACTACACAAACAGGATAGGGAAAACTAGGGATGCCTACTGTATCTATTGCGGGGAAACGGACATAGCTGAACATACAATGTTCGGATGCCAGAGATAGCAATGGGACAGGGCAGAGACCCAAGCAACGATGGGCCCCATAAACAAAGACAACCTAGTGGACAAAATGATAAGATCTAAAACAACATGGGACACCGTAAGCGGACTAATAAAAAAGATCATGACAAAAAAAGAACAAGACGAAAGACTAAGACAGGAGAGAGACGAGGACATTTAACAAGAACAAAGAAGACGAACAAGATGAGTGGTTGTTAGTGGGTAGCCTAGACTCGTAGGGGGGTCTGGGAATCCCACACTACCCGCAAGGGTGTGTATAAAACATTTTTGCCACTCGAGCCGACACCTGCCTGATGCATGTCATTCAATGTCGGTTCCGGGTAGGTGTAACAGCAAACGGCCTTGAAAAAAAAAGCTACGAAAGCTCATAAATAAATAATAACCATAAATTTTTTATTGAATGAACTGGGGGATTGTTCTTTATGTGTCCCTTTATAATGCAGGCCAGGTTACATTAATTCCTGAATTACAGCGCAAAATCATCCTTATTTTCCCCTACAGCCTGGGCTAATGATGGATATCCGTAATACCAACGCCGACCACCGGGTGAAGCAGGATTTACAGCAAAAACCAGAGTACGGTGTGAAGATATCGAAATTGATAAATCGATGGGTTGTCCCTTATGTGGTTAAAGGATTTGAAGGTGTCTTTCAAAATAAAGCAACTGGTCGAGTATATACGGTACATCCGAAAAACGCTGAATGTTTTTATTTACGTATACTTCTTCATGAAGTACGTGGACCAACTTCCTTCGAAGATCTTCGGACTGTAGGTAGATGGTTATATTTGCGAAACATACTGTGAAGCATGTCAGCGTCGTGGCTTATTAGAAATGATAATCAATGGGAACAGGCAATGAAAGAGGCGGCAGAAACAGCAACAGCGAATCAACTTGGAGAACTCTTTGCTATAATATTAACATCATGTAATCCGAATTGATTATGGTTAAAATATCGTGATAGAATGAGTAATGACATTTAAGCAAGTTATGCAGAGAGAATCAAGATATGAAAATTGCTTTCAATGATACCGTTTATAATGAAGCTTTGATAGTTTTAGATCGCAATCTCCAAAAAGAAACGAATTAAGCGTGACTAATTCTGAACTGACAAAAGAACTCAATTATAATAGAGATGAATTACAACGTAACATCCAAGAAAATGAACTAAAATTAACACAAACTCAACGAATAGTATACAACACAATAATAAATCGTATTGATGCGATTGCAGGAGGTATAATCATTTTAAATGCACCAGGAGGCACTGGCAAAACTTTTCTTATTAATTTAGTTTTAGCTACAGTTCGAGTAAAAACTGAAATACAAGATTATGTTTAAAACAAATTTTAACTAACATCATTGAGGCTGAAATTCTTACTGGTAAAGAAAAGGGAATTTTGATTTTTATACCAAGGATTCCAATAATTTTAAATGATTTATCATTCTGTTTTAAACGGCTACAATTTCCTATACGATTAGCTTATAGTATGACCATCAATAAGACGCAAGGTCAGACGTTCCGATTTTGTGGAGTCCATTTAAAAGATTCCTGTTTTTCACATGGTCAACTCTACGTAGCTTTTTCACGCGTGGGGCAGAAAGGAAATTTATTTGTCTATGCACCAGAATGTAAAACAGTATAGTGTATAAAAATGTATTTTAATAAAAGTGTTTAGCATATAATTTAATTTTAGATGATTTTAGATATTAATGTGTTTTTAGTTGTAAGGTATTGATGTAAAAAAAGTAAAAACAATAAATTAATCATGAAAAAAATGTGTATTTAAAATAAAAAAGTCGTAAAGTTAGTAGTGATAGATTACTAAAATCAACAAATAACTGTAAGATTAAAAATTACCCAGCGAAGCGGGTATTTACAGCTAGTATGGTAATAAATATAATGCATTATAGTTGTACCTATATAAACAATATTTAATTAATGACTATTAACTTAATAAAAAAATATTCCTGAAACAATAAAAACTTTAACTTACCCTATTGCAATACTTGCAATGTAAGTGACAGAAATGGTTTTAAATTGCAATCCTAGAAGGAACGAAACAATGCTTAAAGCACTCATGTAACATAAAAACAAATTAAACGATCTAAAAATTAAAAATGAATTAAAACCATAACACTGATAAATCTTTTTATTACTTACTTGTATTTGTGAGATTTATCCAAGTAGAATCCCCCAAGGATCACTCCAACTGTTCCAGCTAAAATTGCCAAAATGCCCATCAAACCAGCGTCCTTTTCACTGTCCTAAAAATGATTTTTTCTACAACCGTGCGTAAAGTATTACCTTTACGCACGGTTTAAGGTTTTTTTGCACTAGTTAAAACAAGTAAAATAAGCACTATCTTTCATAAGATTATGCAAAGATTTTTACGTGTGGTATTGGCCGAGGTTGTAAGGTGTTTATTTTAGAAAATAAATATTTTGTTATCTAAAATATGTTTTAAATATAATACTTTTTCAGATTCGAGTTTTATTAATACTAAGTTTCAGTTAATATTTCATTGGATTTCACCAAAGACGATAGCTCAGATTTTGATAATACACCACCAGATGTTGTAGAATTGACCCAAAATGCCGCAGGAGATTTGTTGCCAAAAAAATCAAATTTACTGGATGAAACAAAATATAATACCTTTTTTACTATTTTTCACTAGTGCGTAAAAATATTATTTTCGCACTAGTGCGTAAAAAAAAATCAGGCCCATACTTGTATTTCTTGTAAAAAAATTGAGTTGTCGTAAAAAAGGTCACTTTACCACTTTACGCACTAGTTGCAAAAATAACTATTTTGATTTTACCGGTTAATAGCCCCACTAGTCTCGAAACTAATGTAATATGAGGGGATTTTTATTTTACGAAAAAAGTGACGTCGAGCACAATTATATATATATATATATATATATATATATATATATATATATATCCAACGATGATACATAAAGTATCTAATGCCATACTGTCAATAGTAATAATTTCAGTTTTGAACTGAAATGGTGTCGGTTAGAAATTTCTAACACTTTAAAAGACACCTTGGATGCTGCCATATAAATAGATATAAATATCATTCAACCTATATCAGGGCAAAACCAAACTACAGACACGTGTTTCGCTCTTGTTTGAGCTCGTCAGTGTAGTACAGGCTATGTCTCTTGACACTATAAATTGAACGATATCTATAGATATCGTTCAATTTATAGCGGGGATGTCTCTTGATTAGTGACTTGAGAGACATAGCCTGTACTACACTGACGAGCTCAAACAAGAGCGAAACACGTGTCTGTAGTTTGGTTTTGCCCTGATATAGGTTGAATGATATTTATATCTATTTATATGGCAGCATCCAAGGTGTCTTTTAAAGTGTTAGAAATTTCTAACCGACACCATTTCAGTTCAAAACTGAAATTATTACTATTGACAGTATGGCATTAGATACTTTATGTATCATCGTTGGACATTTTTAGACTGTCACAAAACGCTCTGTTCGTTTTATCATTTTACCTTGCCTAAGGTTATATACAAGATGCAAAGCTACCACTGAAGTACCATTTTTGGAGTGAAGATGGAACCACTTGCGACTGTTTATCAGTTTCGCAATTGACATCTATAGATATCGTTCAATTTATAGCGGGGATGTCTCTTGATTAGTGACTTGAGAGACATAGCCTGTACTACACTGACGAGCTCAAACAAGAGCGAAACACGTGTCTGTAGTTTGGTTTTGCCCTGATATAGGTTGAATGATATTTATATCTATTTATATGGCAGCATCCAAGGTGTCTTTTAAAGTGTTAGAAATTTCTAACCGACACCATTTCAGTTCAAAACTGAAATTATTACTATTGACAGTATGGCATTAGATACTTTATGTATCATCGTTGGACATTTTTAGACTGTCACAAAACGCTCTGTTCGTTTTATCATTTTACCTTGCCTAAGGTTATATACAAGATGCAAAGCTACCACTGAAGTACCATTTTTGGAGTGAAGATGGAACCACTTGCGACTGTTTATCAGTTTCGCAATTGACATCTATAGATATCGTTCAATTTATAGCGGGGATGTCTCTTGATTAGTGACTTGAGAGACATAGCCTGTACTACACTGACGAGCTCAAACAAGAGCGAAACACGTGTCTGTAGTTTGGTTTTGCCCTGATATAGGTTGAATGATATTTATATCTATTTATATGGCAGCATCCAAGGTGTCTTTTAAAGTGTTAGAAATTTCTAACCGACACCATTTCAGTTCAAAACTGAAATTATTACTATTGACAGTATGGCATTAGATACTTTATGTATCATCGTTGGACATTTTTAGACTGTCACAAAACGCTCTGTTCGTTTTATATATATATATATATATATATATATATATATATATATATATATATATATATATATGAATAATGGTATAGTGACTGGTTCAATATAACGTGAAGTCAATAGTGGAGTTGCAGTCAATGTTATGGCCAATGTAAATAAAGAAAACTCTTTTATTTTTGTCAAGCTTTCGAATTTATTTAATTCTTTTTCAGGACATCTATAGTGAAGAAAAAAAGAAATTGTAAAAATGATGGTTTTTGAGCATATCTTTTTGGCAATTACATAGATCAATTTCAAAACCTAATCAGCTCTTAAACTTAAAAAAACACGTCAAATGCCGTTTTGCAAATTAAAATCAGTTGATTCGTTTGTGAGATATCGTTCCCGAAAAATTTCAAGAAAAGTTTTTTTTTTTAATAATTTAGAGATTTTTCGACTTATCGATTTCGCACTTCAAATAACATTTTTAATAGGTCTCAAAATGAATGTATTCCAATTTTACTTTGGATTTTTCTAGATCTTGGCTAACCACCTTAAAAAAAGAATGAGTTGACAATATATATATTTATAGAAACAAATTTTACATATCTATCAAGATTAATAAGCAAGGGTCATTTTAAAAATATTGATTTATATTTTTTATTGGTTTGTTTTTAGTGGCAAAAGTTCCCCACCTGAAGAAGAAAATATATGCAGTTATGCCACAAAGAAGTTACAGAAAGTATGTAAATATTGATTAACTACTTGATTGCAGTTTCCTGCTAATCAATTGTCATTTCAGTAAAACGTTTATCAAATAGATGTCAAAGATAATAATAGTATACCTAATACTATTATGACGTTTTACAGAGTCTTTGAAAATCAAAGAACATATAGACCGTTTACTAAGAACCAACCATGGATATCTTCCTTGTACTGATGAGACGCAATACGTCGAAACCGGTCTACAAGTGATATCCTTTCGAAATGCAAACTAAAATGGTTAGTTCTATCTTGCAGATATACTAACCCCTTTTAACTTTGAACTGTAATTCAATGTCCGTCGTGGCATATAGCCAGGGAAGTAGTTGTTGGTTCTTAGTAAACGGTCTATATGTTCTTTGATTGTCAAAGACTCTGTAAAACGTCATAATAGTATTAGGTATACTATCATTATCTTTGACTTCTATGTAAATATTGATTAATAGTGTTAATCCTCTGTAGTTTTTGCACATTTGTTGGTACTTTTTTTATGGATCGTAATAATTTGTTTCATGTACCACTCTTCCTGCATTTTTTCTCTATCCGATATGAGCATTATTAACATTTGTTCCCATAATTCTTCTACTCCATATTTTATAAATTCCATATATATATCGTCTATCCCTTGAGCTTAACCATTATAGGTGTTATTTATAATTGCATCAACTTCTTCTTTCTTTTGCTTTTCTAAGCAGTTTTCTATCATCATATTGTCTTCTTCCACCTTTTCCATCACGTCTTTGTCCTCTTGCTCTGTTAGTAGTTCTTTAAAGTAATCAGTCCAAATTTCTTTAAACTCTTTTCTGACACTTTTTAATTTTTTTCTTTATTTCTCTTATTTTTACTTTAAAGATTTTGTTTTACACGCTGATTTTCATATAGAATACTTATGTATTCATTTTCTTAATTTCTTTTTCTATTTCTTTAATGTTATCATCTAACCAGGTTCGTTTCGTTTGATTTTTCTTATTTTTTTCTTATACTATATTACAATATATGAAGGAGAGAGTAAAACAGCCAGGAAAAATAGTAATTAATGTATTCAGCAACGTGGAGTCGTTTTCTTGCTCAAAATCCAAGAGAATTTCCCCTCGCCGTTGATCAACAATACGTTGTTCAATTATATGATGTAACTAATGATATTTTTCGATTAATGCACGATGGTAGGGCGTACCTGTATGCTGTTTAGTGTCCATTGTAAAGTAGAGGCGCATAATAAATGAGTTTAACTCGGCAGTCCATTTTATGCGCGTTCTGTGCTTTTCGGCTTTTGGGATCGTAGATGCATCGACTTACTCAGTGTCACGCTGTGTCCACCGCTAACTGAGGATGAACTAAGGTAGATTTTTTTTTCGAACAAGCCCCTCTACCCCTTATGCGACCTGATTTTACAGTGTTAAGTGACTTCTTAAATTCAGAACGTTGAAAAAAAGACAAATTTTTGCACTCCTCAGAATTGTTAAAACAACCTGTGTGTGATTCTGAGCAAATTGCCCTAGCCACTTGAGTACTACTCCTAAGATCACCTCGAGATATTTAATTACCTCCTATATCTACAAGGCGGCCTCCTTGCCTTACCTAGAGAAGCGCCTGATGGAAGTCCAGCAACACAGCACGGGTTATTATAATTATATATTTACTTTATTCACGATTATTTATGATTTTTTTCTTCTAAAGTTTTTATAAAACCGCTTTAGTAACCATGACTAAGTTAACATTAAATATTTTTCATTTAATGAGAGAGAAATTTGAGTCAAAAAATATCGTAAAAGTGACCAATCTCTTCTTTAACGCTAATTATAATAATAATTATAATAATTTTGTCGAACGATATTGTCTCGGTCGCGTAGATTTTTTACGCTTTGTAAATGGTAAACACTGAACTTTGAGACATATCTAAATGGTTAATTGTGAATTCTAACAAAAACTCGGTAATCCTGATGTCTGCGGTTTGGATATTACTGATAAACAAAAATGGCCGCCGATACAGTTGATTGTTCAGTTTGTGCTGACAATTTTATCGTAAATTCGAAGTTTATTAAGTGTTATAAGTGCAGTTTGAAGTTTCATTTAATGTGTGTAAGCATAAAAGACTCATGGCTAAAAATAATCGCGGAAACCCCAAACATTTTCTAGTTTTGTAATGCCTGCAAAGATTACTGGCAATCCGCAACGAATGAAAAACACGTAAACACAAATGGCAATATTTTGATGCTGGAAAAAGAAACAGAATGTCTCAACCGGGAAGAACAGCTATCCCAAAAGCTTGTTGGAGAGTTGGAATACACAAGTAAGCTTCAAAAAATAGTTATGCAATCTTTGGAAGGAAAACAAAACATAAACAATTGTCAAGGGCAAAAAGATCAGGTATGGAAAACAAACAACGCTCCCCCTCCTCCCCCGGACAATCTACAACTAGCAACAAAACATCGCGTTCCGAATCAATCACACGGATCTACTCCAGCGAAATCGGCAAGCAAGCCGGATTGTACACGGAGCTCGAATATTGCACAAAAACAAATCGAACGAGGTAGCGGATCACAACCACGAACCACCGGTGCCGCGTTCTCGAACTCGCGCTCGGTGACTGGGCAGTCATCTGACAGTAGTGAAAATGTCACGGTCATAAATACTTCACAAAAACAAAATGAAAATAATAATAAAAGAATCATTTTTGATAATAAAACAATTGGAAATGCAGTTCAACAAGCTCAAATTATGAATGATCTGCAGCATTTTGAGTCAAACGTTGGAGGAGATGAAGGTGGCTGGCAAAAGTTCGAAAATAAAAATAAAAGACGAAACAGACATCGCAGGTTTGTTGTGGGCAGAGGCAACGAGGAAATGAAGATACAGGCCATCCCAAAGCAAATATCTCTAAACGTGCAAATACCAGACTTTATCTGATCAGCAAGTGTTTTTCAAAAGTTTCCTTCCAATCTTTTTGTAAATTGTATACCACCTATGTTAGACCTGTTCTTGAATATGCTGGTCCAGCTTGGTATCCGGATTTAATTCGCGACAGAACATTACTGGAAAACTTACAACGGAAAGCCACCAGATTTACTTTAGGTCGTGTAAGACCCTCATATGAAGAAAGGCTATCCATGGCCAATCTTACCACCTTTGAGCTGCGTCGGTTGCGGGGCGATCTAATTCTAGCTTTTCGAATATTAAAATATAACTTTGGTAATCTAAGTACAACTTTTACCCTAAACACAGATACAAGACTAAGAGGACACCAGTTTAAGCTAAAGAAGGAAAATGTAACTGCTAGATCAAGACAAAACTTTTTACCCAACAGAATTTTTTATGCCTGGAATAATTTAGATCAAGAAATTATCTCTTCACCAAGTGTCAATATTTTTAAAAACAGATTAGATCGTTGCGCAATATTTAATATTTAACAGTTTTTTATTAATTTTTGAGTTTAATCATTCCTTAAAGAACTTTTGTATTTTTGTGAAATTAATTTCTATTTTTTTTTTTCTTTCTATCTTTTATTAATATGTCCATTAGTAGGTTATTTTTTTGTAATGTATTTTCTGTATTTTTGGGCAAAATAGGAGCCTAGCTCCTCTGCCCTTAACAATATGTAATAATAATAATAATAATAATAATAATGTATCTCGTTTGGCGCCAAATACGTCTCCTTAAGATATGCAACAACTGCTTGTTGCAAACTTTCCAGAGGTTACATGTGAAGCTCATCAGTCAAAACACCATGATATATACACTTCCATGAAAGTCACAATTAGTCAGGATAATTTTAAGAAAGCTTGGAGAAGGGATGTGTGGCCCAATGGGGCTTTAGTATCACAGTTTTTTGTGAAAAGAAGGATGCTGCCAGGAGCAGATCCTCTCAGAGAGAGTGCAGAGCAATAAGTACCCCCAAAAGACAAAAGCAGTTGTTGATCTACTATCAAAATGTGCGAGGTCTCAGAACAAAAACTGAAGAGCTCTACTCAAACATATCAGCTGAAAATTATGATATTATTGCATTCACAGAAACATGGTTAACAGATGGAATTGAGAATTCTGAAATGTTTGATCAGAGGTATGTAGTGCTAAGAAAAGATCGCTAAAATGGACAAACCAGGGGTGGTGGAGCTTTTATTGCCCTAAAAAAAGAGTTATCCTATGAGGAGATTGATATAAACTGTGATATTGACTGTGTTATTGTTAAAGTAAAGTACAAAAAATGTTTTATGTATATTTCTGTTGTGTATTTTACACCAAATGCCACTCTTGATGATTATGAGAGTTTTTTAAACATGTTTGAAGATTTATTGTTGTTAAATAATTTTAATGTTGTTATTTTAGGAGATTTTAATTTGCCACACTTCAATCAAAAACAGGGCCTAACCTGTGAGAGTAGTGTTCTGGTGCAACACTTTTTAAGTAGGTATGTATGATTTGAAGCAATTTAATACAATACCAAATTTTATGAATAGGTTTTTAGATTTTATACTTTCTAACATGGTTTTATCTGTTGTTGGTGGATCGGACAGCCCACTGATCAGGGAAGACCCCTACCGTCCATCTTTGATAATAAATGTCTTTTTTAATGAAGTAGAAAATGAAACTCAAATTAAAAAAGCATATACATACAACCATTCGAAGGGTAATTTTCTCTTGCTGTATGAAATGATGAAACAGTGTTTGTAGCTGGTCCGATTTACTTGCAGCCAGAGATGTCAACTCTGCAGTGGGTCATTTTTATGAAAATATTTACAGTTGTATAGATGCATCTATTCCAAAGGTACAGGTGAGAGAAGTCACAAGCCGCGCCAAGTTTCCGGTTTGGTTTTCCACTGATCTAATTCATAAAGTAAAGAGAAAAAACCGATTGCACCATTGTGTAATCAGAGGTAGTGCCAACAAGGATGAACATCTAGAGTATGTTTTTTTGAGGCGATCAATTAGAACACAAAGCACAGCTGAGTATAATTTTTACAAGAGATGACTGGAAAATAATATTAATAATGACTCCCGCCGTTTCTGGGATTTCGTTCAATCAAAAAGAATCAAAGTGGAATGCCGGCGGAGATGAGGTTAGGTGATGAGAGCATGCATCACAAGCAATAGAAAACAAAGAGCAGCTGGATGTCATATATACATACTGTATATAAGGTAAACCACTGCAGGCTTCTGGGTAGGCTGATCGAATTCGATTTTTCACTGAGTGCATAAAATCTAATAAAGTCATACTTAGAGGGCAGGCAACAGATAGTTAAAGTGGGGCGGTCTAGATCTGGCCAATACTCTACTACATCGGGTGTACCCCAAGGAAGTAACTTGAGCCACCTCCTTTTCATATTATTTATTAATGATCTCCCTACCTGTGTTCAAACATCCACCAGTTTGCTTTATGCAGATGACTTCAAATTATTTAAGCAAATATCTAATGAAAATGACTGCATGAACTTACAGAAAGATCTTGACTCTGTCCTGCAGTGGTTTGATGAGAACAAGATGTCTCTAAATGTTAAAAAGTGTATGGTTGTGACTTTTACTCGTAAGGTAAATCATTTTATTAAGGATTATAGTATAGGTGGTACCAACATAGACAGAAAAAGTGAAGTGAAGGATCTTGGCGTTAATTTTAAAATGAACTTGAAATTTAACAAACATTACAACTGCATAACCAGTAAGGCTTTTCGAGCACTGGGATTTGTAATACGCAACAGTGGGGATTTTCAGATAAGTACTGTTGTAACATTATACAATGCACTTGTGAGGCCCCATGTGGAGTATGCATCTGTGGTATGGTCACCAACAGCGAATTCAAATATTGACCTTATAGAGAAAATACAAAAAACATTTTTAAGGTATCTTTATGTAAGAAAGAACAATGCATACCCTTATATGCTTAAAACTTTTGAGTTTTCAAGCTTATATGCAAGAAGGAAAATTCAGGCTGTAACATATATCCATTATATTTTGAATAATATCAAATACAAGAAATGTAATCTAATTCAATTTGTGAATTTCAATGTACCAAAGATCAGACTTAGAATTTTAACCAAAGAAATTTTTAGTGTTACAGTTAATAGTACATCGCCCATTAATAATATCCTAGAATATTGTTGGAATGTTGAAATGTTGGATAAATATGCATTTTTTTGATTTTTTTAATACGAGCCGTAGAGAAATACTGGATTTGTTGCATCAGGACACAATATAGCTCTCTTTTCCTAGTCGAGTAACTGTGTGATGTTTTTTTTATTTTGTTTTTGGATCAATTATCCACCTAGTTGTAAGTTTCCTTTGCATGTAATTACTAGAAATAGTGTTTGTGAAGAGTAAATAAATAAATAAATATATTTTTCTTGTCAACTAATTAATGTTATTAAAAAACGATGTGGTTGTCGAAAGCTTAGAACAAAACTTAAAACATTTTTTTAATTATTTTAATTTTGTTAGGCATTTCCAGTTTTAAAAGACGGCCTTTGACAAATTTGACATATCAATCAAAATAAATAAGCAAGGGTCATATTTAAATTATTGATTTAATATTTTTATTCTTTTTCAATTTTTCTTGGTAAAAGTACCTATAAGTATTTACTGTGATTGTCGACAGTCACTTACTATTCTTGAATAGATGATGCATTTCATTATAACTACTTTACTAGGATATTACTAAACCCTAACTTATACCGTTTAAAAAAAGACAATCCGTCTGAGTTGGAGGAACAATTGGCAAGAAGAGATTGCTGGTTCTGGTCACCACCTAACTATGAATGTGTTCGGTTATTTAACAATAGTTTCAATTAAATTCCGTCAAATGCTGCGATTTCACGTAGTTTACCTTAAAATATTCTCTAACAAATTGTCCCAAAAACGTAGTAAAACAGGCAGTTACGCCAATAATTAACGAATATGCGGTTAAACATAATAAAAAGCCTGGCAATTGAACAACGCCAATAAACATTTTCGAAAATTCTTTGGCATTCATCTTTTTTAGGTTTCTTATTTCTGCTTGTACAATGCTGGGTGGTAAAGGTGGTTGATTTGGAAAATCTGTAATAAAAATAAGTTTAATGTTAGAATTTTTGTATTCAGCAAAAAATAATCTTAACATTTAAATAATAATTAATTTTTTTTTAAGTTTTTAAAAAGTATACAAACAAGAATATATTAAATGACATTAAGGAGAAATTGAAAAAATGTCGCATCCAGCGAGACGCAAACTCGCATCCTTTAGCTCTACGCGCTGACGATCTGTCAACTAAGCTATGAATGCCTAGCCGTCAAATCGCTTATCGGTCGTTAAATTCTAACGTCATGCTATATGCACTTAGGGAGAAAGTTTCCTGTCATTTTTTTCCTAATAGTTCACATAGTTTGCCAAGGAATTTCCAGACCATATTTGACCTGATTATAGAGGGATAGTCCTGCGTTGCGTGAAATTGTCATTTTGAACACTTGTTGGTAACAGGTAAGAACGCGAAACAGAAACAAATAATAATTAAAAACAGAGAGTGAAACTACAAGATCATGTACTTATGTACACAAAAAAAGACCGGGACATAGAAAATCAAAATAAAAAAGTCACAACAAAAACAAATGTATGTTTTTGTAATTATTTTATAGATTTTTTTCCTGAACAAGATATTGTTGATAAGGTTCTGAGTCCGGTATACTAAAAAAAAAATTACAATTCCTATCTTCTTTGCTAGAGACCTGCTATGTTTTTCAAACGCCTTTATATGTCTCAGGTAATTTGTAGTATCTGATTAATTATTCTTAGCTCCTAACACTTTATGACTGTTTCGGGCATCCCGTCTCGAGCATTTTCGTTTCGAGTGTTTCCATAAATTTTCCCCTATCAAACGTTAAGTTTATACAAAGGAAATTAATATGATTCCGAATTCTGTTTGATGACGTTTTCCATGGCAAATTCATATTTAAAGTCAATTATCAATCCATTGATCAACAAAATAATCCTTACATTTTACAATGGCTTCATCAGTAGGAGAATTTTTTATTGTATAAAACCAACCATCAATAACATTATCTTTGGGCAGATGAGCTAATGTAGCACAGCTTCTTATGTGGTTTCTTGCCTCCTTATTTTTGTTGTACAAATTGATTAGATTCAAATCTTGTATTTTGCTCTAGATTGCTTAGTTAAAATGAAAATTACAGCCTTTAATTACTGTAAAAACTTCTTCTATAGCATTAATTGGGGCAACTTCAAAATACAGAATACATTTTTTTGACAAAAAATTCTTTTCTTCATTTTTAAATAACAAGAAAATTCTTTTTTACGTTACTTCTTTTTTGTCTGGTAGTAGGGCATATCCAGCAGGAATGATATTTGTTCTTTCTTCGGTACTACTAATGTACCAAGTAGGTAAATTGTGTTTAATTGAAAAACGGAAAATTGCATCTCGAATAGGAAGCAGGTTCCTTTAGCCAACAAATGACCCGCTTTCATTGCCAATTCTATCTTTTCTACCATCGTCAATCATTACCTACAAATTCTTTTTTTTATAAACTCTCTGATCTCGTTAAAAATTATCTGATAAACACCGTTAAGCGGCGCCGGCGGCGCGTGAACGCCGTATAAGGCTCACGGAGCCCTATTTTCAACGTCAAATTAAAATTATAAATAATGGAGATAGAGTTCCGAGCGTATGGACTTTTTTTTCGGAAATTTCCTCCTCTTTCACGAGCTTTTTTTAAAATTGGTTAAATATTAATATTTTCCGAGTTATTAACAAAAACATAAATATTTTTTTTCATCTTATTTTGTTAATAACAATTGCAATCTTTTACCTGCACCAAAATCCTTCAAAAATATTTTTCTAGAGGTGATGCCGAATCCAATGAGCTATCGCCTATATTTTTAGGACCTTTATCCTTATTTTTCACGTTTTTAAACATGTTGACTAAAGTAATAGTGATTTGTGGCGCTTATTATATAATGCTAGTTTTTGATAAAATTACAAGTATATTGATTTAAACTGTGGGATGCTAGTAGCGGAATCTTTAACTACCTATAAATATAGGTCTGCGGTTTTTTCCGTGATCTGTCTACATTTAATTGATTAGTGAAATAGACAAAAGTTTAATGCATTAAATGAAAATCAAGAAAAAGAAATATTTTCTGAATGCCCGAAAGGGTAACACATCAGATAAATAATTTTTAAGCAGTGCTGCCTCTGTCTTTAAAATATCTGTGGTTTTTTATTATAACAGAAATGTTATTTACTCTTTGTATTTTTAATTATAATATAATAGATACTCAATTAACTCGAGTTACTAGCCAAAGCTATAAAGTGAAACCAACGAAATTTTAAATGTTATTGGAACGAAGTTCCTTACGGCAGGCTTGGAGGAGATAGGGATTTTGCTGTGTGACCGAACTGAAAAAAATGTAATAGTAAAGAACGGTAACGAAAAGTCCGTGGAATAAAACCGTTAAATGAGCCGGGTTCGATTCCCGGACAATGCTTTTTTTTGTATATATTTCTTAACATTTACCTTTTTTTGTTAAAGTAATATAAGATATAATTTTTAAAAATCTTGATAGTTGAAAGTAGTTAAGAAAGGTGAGAAAAAATAAATGTATACATTACTCTTTAAAGCTCACCTTGAATTTTAAAGAAGCTTTTTTCTTAACGACAACAGTTTACTGATTTTGATATATTTACCGTTAAATGAGACGTGCGCAGGCGCTACAGTCGTATTCACAAGCGGGTAGTGTTATGTGTCGATTCTACATTCTACAATAGCCGAAGGAACTTCGTTTTAACCTGGTGTCCCATGACACCATTTTAACTTGTTTCCACTTTTATTTCTTTTAAGCAAAGGATGTTTTTACTTTTTTTTAGAGTACACATGGGACCGTGGAGAAGTGCAGTGAAGAGGGGATAAATGCCTGAGCTTGAGTGGCTGACCGCTACTAGGTTTCTGGATACCCCCCTTCGCCTCTTCCGAATCGGTACGACCCTTGTGTAATAGCTTCCTAGTGGCACACCCCGGGCAACGGCAAGCTGGGGGAGGGCTCGATGTCCCTCCCTGATCTTAGGGCTAATAGTTACAACCAACAAACCCAAGTGAAGGTGTGAGGTACCGTGCCAATGTACTGAATGGCCAACAGGTTAAGGTGGTCGCGAACGCTCCCTTGGAGGTACCGGGCGAAACCCCCTTGTAGTTAGCCTTACCTGGTTATGCGAGGCTCTGACCAGGTGATCCATCCCTTCCCTAGCTTCTTGTGGGACTCGTATGGATCCATCGTATAAAGACGTAGGTACAGTCAGGGTCCTGCAGGCAAATCCCCAACATGCAAAGGCTGCATCGGCCATAGTGTGTCGGAGATTTGAGAGAGAAGGCGTGGAGGTAGCCATCCTGCAGGAGCCATGGCTATACGAAGGTAGGGTTGCAGGCTTAAAACTGCACCATGGCGAGTTAATATATAAAGCTATAAGGCCCTGTGCCTGTATAATGTTTTCTAAGACAGTTGGATGTAAGCTAATTCCGGTACCATGCACTAGGGATTTTGTTGCAGCCATACTGTCAATTTTCACGGAAAAAGGCATTGGAAGGCTTATGGTCTGTTCGGCGTACTTCCCTTGAGAGGACAAGGTTTGTCCTCCAGGCCACCTAATGGACATCATAAGCTACAGCCGGAGGGAAAACCTACCGTTGATCGTGGGGGCCGACGCCAATGCTCATCGCATAGCGTGGGGTAGTACGAACGTCAACCCTAGAGGCAAGTATCTATTACAATTTATACTTAGTAATAGCTTACAGATATTAAACAGAGGAAAAAAACAGTGTTTGTAACAGTTTTGCGCAGGGAGGTCTTTGATATGACCCTCTACACAAACAACATCTACGACAAAATTGAAAACTGGCATGTCTCGGACAAGCCGTCTGGGTCGGATCACAGGCATGTAAGGTTCAATATTGTCACCCCTAAAATTATTGAGACCACGTTCAGAAATCCACGGAGAACGAATTGGGAGGATTATGTGAATTCCCTCAATGAAAATCTCGAGGACAGAACGGTGTCAATAAGAGTTGTGTCCAGTTTGGACCGGGAGGTGGACAGGGTAAGCGAGGCTATTGGGTCGGCTTATCGTAAAAGCTGCCCGGAACAGACAAGGAAATACACAAGAAACACTCCCTGGTGGAACGAACACCTATAGAAGCTTAGAGCTCAGGTAAGAAGGCTGTTTAATTAAGTTAAAAGCGTTCATAACTAGGAAGAGTACAGACAAAAGTTAACGCTGTATAATAAGGAAATCAAAAAAGTAATAAGAAACTCCTGGAGGAGGTTCTGCGAGGAAGTCCAAACGACCCCCGCATGTTGAAGAATCCACAAGGTCCTGGCTAAGGATGGTACAGTGAAACAGATCGGCCTCCTCAAAAAGAAGTACGGATCTTACACCAAAACATTGGAGGAAAGTTTAAGAATGCTACCTAATAATGGCACAATTTCCTGGCTAACAGTTTATGGAAGCGAGATCGGATAGCGCAGGCCACGGTCAAAGGCCAGTAAAACCCGCAAGGGATGACTGGAAGCTAGCTACCGCAATAACCAGACCCGCATTAATCAGATGGGCTATCAGCATATTTCGTCGATTTGAAACACCGGGACCGGAATGTACCCAGCCCTACTCCCAAAAGGGTAAGATGTAACTAAAACACATCTGTGTAAAATCTTTAAGGCTTGTGTGGCCTATAGATTTATAGCATCTGTGTGACAGAAGGTGGAAGTCTTATATCTTCCTAAAGCAGGGAGGATGACGGACCAAACTACCAAGTCATACAGACCAATAAGTCTATCGTGATTCGTAGCGAAAACGCTGGAGATACTGGTCAATATATATATAAGGGACGAAATCTTAACGGAGAATCCAATAAGTGGTCGTCAATATGGATACCAGTGGGGAAAATTCACAGACCTAGCAATGGATGACTTGAACAGGCTATTATCAAAGTCAATAGAGGACAAGAAAGTAGCCCTAGCGGCGTTTATTGACATAGAAGGAGCCTTCAGTAATGTGAGACCCGAGTCAGTGATCGACGCACTTTCAAGGAGGGGAGTCCCCCACTAATATGCGAATGGGTGTATGCCAATCTAACGCATATGATCGTAGTGTCCAAGTTAGGTGAGGTGTCCATTGAGGCAACAGTGGGAAGGGGCTGTCCGCAGGGAGAGGTGCTGTCGCCTCTGCTGTGGTCAGCACTTGTGGATGACCTCCCCACAGAAGGCTTTCACTGCCTAGGTTTCGCAGATTTTATGGCCATAATCATTCAGGTGAGGTTTTTGGGCACAGTCTCAGAGCGGATGTAGACCTCAATGAATATGGTGTACAAGTAGTGCAAAGATAAAGGCCTCCACAAAAAGCATCAGTTGTCCCCTTCGCCAATAAAAGGGCGTTGCAAGGCTTAAAACCAATACCGCTCAACAACGTGGTGGTACCAATGGCCATAGAAGCCAAAGACCTAGACAGCTGGTTTGGGACTGCGTAGGGACCTTGACACATGCCGCAAGTCAAAATTCTCTGACACTGGGTTTTGAGTTAATGATAAGGCTTATGAATTGGCCCGTGCTAATACCCCAATGATTGGCCCGGAAATATTCGGCAGAGTTGCTGATATATTCAGAAAGGCATTCATTGAGAAATGGAGGCTAAAGAAGGCCCAGGAATGGTGAGAAAAATCACCGGACAAGCGACAAACCAAAGTCTTCATAAAGGGACACTCGGCGAAGTTTACTGCAGAGCTGCTATCACAAAGGCAAAACAATATCAGAATGTTTTTTAGTCTCTTGACAAGATATTGTAGGCTTAGGAAACACATGAGTCAGCTGAAATTGGCATACGAAGACATTTGTCGATACTGCCAAGAGGATGAGGAAACCACATTTCATATCATATGCCAATGTGAAGGCCTTGCAAGGACGCGGTATCTAGTACTGGAAGAGGAGAAACCGGCTGCTCCAAGTTATGCGGAGTGGCCACTGTCAAGGCTATTAAGTCTCATTAAGAGGGCAGAGCTGGACAATGCGCTCTAATCCTATTCTAGAGAAAATGTGTGTTCACAATAGATCTGCAAAGGTCGCAGTGATACAGGCTAACAGCCAACCCAAAAAATATCTAATCTAAAATCTAATCTAGAGTACACATAGATAGCAATATTTAATACTTAGCTCTCATCATTTAATGTATATGACACTGTGTATTTTAAAATTGACGTAATGAGAATATATACTTTATGTATTTTTAATTGTGAAATCTAATTTTATCTTATTTTACCCACGACTCCTAAGTAAATTGCGTATTTTTTAACCTATAACTCTGTCAGTAAGTGTCAAATTATTGAGGAGTTGTGTTATAGTTTCATTTACTAAACTAGTGAAGTAAGTAAATAGAAACCTGTATTATTATGTTGGTTACCCACAGTTTTCATTAAATTAAACTAACATTTGACATTTCTCAGACAGAACTGTCTGCGAAATCGAATATTTTTGACAACTTATGCCAAAATTTAAATTTCATATTTGTTATTTTTAGTTTTATACAAAACCATTTGGTAAGTCGTGGGTAAAGCATAGTACTTTACTCGAGGAACAAATTGCATATTTAGCTCGTTTCTTTAGCCCCTTCGCTCGCAAGCTCGCTCATAG
This sequence comes from Altica lythri, assembly GCA_964028335.1. NCBI lineage: Eukaryota > Metazoa > Arthropoda > Insecta > Coleoptera > Chrysomelidae > Altica > Altica lythri. Next base: position 58,615,903 of record OZ034807.1, on the reverse strand, counting down.
GCCAAACACACTCGCTGTAATATGCAATTTACTCCACTCGTAAAGTAATATACTATTATTTATTTAGCAACTGAATACACATTATTAAATTTTACAATAAATTATACAATAAATTATACAATAAATTATAATTTCTCACTAGTGTGTGATGTGAAGATCAATATTTTTTTTTATTTAAAAACAAAATAACTAAACTTTGATTTAGCTTAATTTTTCTTGTAAAACAAGTTTTGTTTTAAAACACAAAGGATAAATTTCTTGTGAAACATTTGTTTCAAAGCACAAAGGATAAGTTACGGATTACAACCATTATTTTTATTATTTTCATTTATTTGTTTATAATTTTTGACGAATACAAAACTTTTATGTAATAACTATTAGGGGACAAGCGCGTGCTGTCAGTTTTAAGTGGATAAGTACCTACTGGGAAAAATTTAAGAAAATTTAACGTTTTTTTTACAGGTTGTTGTCCTATAACTACATAATTGTTTTATGGTTCTGATGGAAATGTGAATCCAAACACAAAGTGTTTCATGTACAACTCATAAAAAATTCTTGGAAATGTTTTTAGAATACAAATAAAAAGTGGAAATTAGAAACTAAAAGATTAAAATCAAACTGAGAAATTTCTGTGTTTCAAAAGTTTTTTTTTTATAAGTATATAAAATAGATAATTTTTAACCTTTCATGTGAAACGTTCAATTGACAACAATATTTTCATGACAAAAGTTACTTACATATAAGACAAGCAATAGATACTGCTATCATAAAAATACCATGTAGCCAACACATTCTTTGTAGATCTGCTCCTATAATGTTTATATCTTCGGTATTTGTAATTAGCCTTGTTGCTAGAAAAAACCCAAGACCAACTCCAAATTGGCTTCCAAACATTCCAAGAGAATTAACTAGAGATAACTGCAATAAAATTAAGTGAACAATAAACACAGCTTTCTTACACGGCTTAAATGTTGTGTTGAACGAAAAAGGTTTTTAAAAATATTCTTGTAAAAAAATATAAATTAAAATAAGTCTTGTATATTGTACAAGTCAAAACAGAATGAATATAATGATCACGAAGGCTATCTATACGTCGTGACAATGATAATTAAAATAGAAAAATAAAAAAATGTAAAGTTGGTTTAGATTAAAAGTCAAAAGCTGAATTTGCAAGGTCGAGCGTTTCTCGGATGATTTAGCATCTTCTTGTTACAGAAATCTTCCAGTGCGTGGATATAACTCCTCCACCGCTAGTTCGTGGCGTTTTTCGTAGGGTTGAAAAATAGCCTTGGTTAAGTAAATGGGGTTTCTTAAACTGATTCTTCTTTGGTTGGATTGCTAGTCATCTCAACTGTTTCGTCCTTGTATTTTCTGTTATTAAATAGTATACTTGTTAGGAACCCAAATATAAGAAATGTGACAATATTATCATAATTCTTGTAAGTGTGTTCTAATGATTGAATGGATTTCCTGTTGACTGATTTAGAATGAGTGGTTTTATTCCCTCCTGAGTCCTTTGAATTTCATGGATTTTGTTAAGTTGTATGTTTTTGACGTGGATTTCTGATATTTCGTCTTTCTCAGGAGACTATGGAATTGTAGTGTTCGGAAGCAACAACTGTTGACTTTCGAATAGGTACTTATTTTTGATTTAGGAACGTCTGATTTTGGCAATATAGTTGGAGTCATCAATTTGTTGAATGAAATTTTCTGTAATTCAAACAGGTGTTTCCCAGCATTCACTGGGGTTGCATTGGATCTGGGGCAGTTTAAATATACATTCCTTATTTTCTCTGGTTTTCAGTTGGTTTTCAATACAGAAGAAGTTTGGTTTTAGATCTTCGCAATGAAGCGATGAGTATTGATACATATGTTCATCCATTATTAGATAATTATCAGGTGAAATAATTGTGGTTAGATTTGTAGTAGGGATTGAATACAAATAAAAATGGAAGAATTATTGTGGGTTAACTATTGGAAAATGAATAATCAAAACAATTTTCAAGTTTGAATAAAATGCTTCGGTTTCTAAAATATTGTAATATTTATTTATTTTGGAAATGGGATAAATGAGTTCACTTTCTAAGTGGTATTTTAAAATCTGATCTAACATGGATTTCATTTCACTTGTTTTTATAATACTCGTATGTAATATACCCAGTCTAGCAAATATGACAGCTTTTTCTATTTCTGATAACAATTGCAAAATTATCTTAATGCTTATCTAGAACATTTCTGGTTACAAGAAAATCTTCAAATTCAAAAATAGGTTTACTTAATTCTGTTCAGATGGAATTTATTCCTGAAGTTATTACTTCTTGATAACTTTGTATTAAAGATACAGTATGATTAAAATTTCCTACAATAGTTTTTGATATTAAAATTTGTCTATTTAATGCTGCTACTTTTTTTATTATTTTGTAAGTCAGACAAATTTGGTCATAGCGTTTTGAATTGTTGGAATCAAGATTTCCATTTAATTATGGTCCCTAGTCCATCTATAAGACCTCTGTTATGAGCAGGTAATATTGACCGAAGTTTTTGTTATGTAATTTAATTTGGAATAAAAGAGCTCGATCGAAATTTTCAAGTTCTGAATAATAGGGGTGACTTAATCCTGTTTGAATTGCGTCAGCAAGATTTTCATAGGATGTTTTTATAATGTCAAATTCACTTTTAATAGGTTTTAAATCAATATAGTTTAGGAATGTGTGTATACTGGATTTTATTTTGGCGGTGCCTAATTTGTAAGGAAGGATACCAGGATTATCTTTAAGGTTGGTTAGTCTGATCTTCTGGAGATCGGCTAGTCGAACAATCAAGAACAGGATCGTTGTCAGGTGCCTGTGCAAAAAATGTTTTGTATTACTTTAGGGTCGTCTTAAGGATTTTTGGAACAAGTTCCCTTTCGGGCGTTACGATCAGTTACGACTGAGGCTAGGAGCTAGCCAAAAAAAATTCATACCAAAATTTGTCACGACACGACACGACATACGCATGTTGTCTGTCTCTCTCTCTCTCTCATAGATAGATATACCTATCTTTATTTAAATAGGAAACCCTATACATAAATAAATACTAATAAAAGTACAATTAAAAAAACACTAATGTAAATTAAAAGAAAATACTGTAGAAAAAAAATAAGTACCTATAATAGTATTATATTATATTTCATCCTGTTTTTATAAATTAATAAATTCATGAACATTTTAAAAATAGTTTTTAACTTGACTAGTTAGGTACCTACGTCAAATTACCTTAACTGTCAGTTACTGTCAAATATTTTAATTTTAAAATTTTGTATTAAATTGTTAATTCCTGTTTTAAATTAAATTAAAATAAAAAGTAAACCTATGGTATTGTATGAATAGACACTTTTGTTAAAAGAAACGAACTGTTGAAAATATTCAAGTGATAATGGATTTACTTTTTTCTATTTTGCTTTGATAGTGTAGTGTCGTGACTTTGTTAAGTTTATACAGGTTTTTTGGGGATAATAAATAATAAAATAATACAGAATAATAACAATAATGAATCCTGACAGTGTTTCTGTTCTGCAAATTTCCGGACATTGCTGATGGATTTAGGTAAGAAGAGATTTAATACAGACAATAATAAATGCTTATGTATGTATGGGCTGGGTGCGAAGGATAGGGTGGGAGAACCACGAATCGATCGCAGCGCTCACCGTGGCTAAAAAAGAAACTTACGGCGGACGATTAATCACTTTTTACTAAGGATTTTACATGGATTTCACTTATCCATGCGTCGATTTAAAAAGTAAATAAACCTTCGTCACGAAACCTGTTGTACAGTCAACTGCAACAACAATGGCAAAAATAGTGATCAGAAATTCTATAAATTTCCACAAAAAGTTGGAAACGAGAACAACGTGTGAAGTAGTGGATAATCGCTATCAAGAGGAAAAAGCTAATAAGCTAACTTAAAAAGCAACATTTTAAATATTTGCGTTATTTAGTAGATACCTATGTTGTAGGAAGCATCACGTTTTATTTTTACGTCTTGCACATGTTAAGCCAAAACTAATTCTTTACCTTTGTTGGTTGTTTGAGGTTGGAAAGTTATGTCGTGAGCGATTGCTTGAAAAACAGTTTTAATTATTAATTTGGCCATGTTTAACTAAAAATACACAAAACGTCTGCATTATTAAAGGCATTATAATCATATTATTATCATCTATAATGCGATAATCGATTACATTTATTTATTTTTTTAATTACTTCACGTGAAGTTCGCCGTGAGCAGGCCCATCTATACTAGCGAAAATTTAATGATTTTGACATTTTAGACGGAAAATAAAAAAGATAAATATTATTATCGACGCTATAGATTTACATGATCAATACATTTGGGTAGAAAACTAATAAATTACGATGTTTCATTGGAAATAATTATTTGTTTACTTACTTTTCGTAATGACAGTTAGCCATTTGATATTTTAAAGTCCGCCGTAATTGTAAACGCAAGGTGCCGCTGTCATCGCGTACCCAGCGGATAAACACTCTGTTTTGTTTACAAATTACAATTCCTTCACTAATTAAGCGAAAGGAACTTCGTTCCATCCGGGTGTCCTTTGACACTTCTCACTTTTTTTGTGTAAGAGTCGATTAGGAGAATTTTTAGGGTTTGGTTGTCAAGTATGTTAACTTTTGTAAATCTCCTGTTAGGTTTGTTTCTTATAAGTGTCGTATTTTTCATGTATGCGTCGGAGTGCTTTTCATATTGAAGTGGTTCTTGTCAGTATTTATTATGGTAGTTGATAGTTTTTTCCTTTTGTTCAATTACTTTTTTATTTAATTCCCTGTATAATCACGATGTTCTTGTAAATAATTATTAACTGTTTTGATTAAGGTCTTTGGTGTCAATATGATCATTAATTATGTCTATAGGTTTTTATTTAGTCACCGAGTCTATAGTATTGTTGGAACCTAGTATCGCATAAGGCATTCTGTTCAAGATGTCTACTTTAACATTATTTTCTCTGATTATTTGTATGAGTCTGGAATGAAATCTCTATATTGGTACTTTGGATTGTGTACTATTAACTGTAACCACAGCCGTACTCTACGTTAGTAGAGTAGGGCTGTGCTGTAACTTAACGAATTTTTACTTCATATGCATTGAAAAATTCTTGTCTAGAATTTTTTAGTTCTGTACCTTTGTCCATGGTTAATGTTGGTATTCCATGATGTGTCATAAATTTAATAAAAGCTTTGAGTTTCATAGATTTTGTTAAGTTGTATGTTTTTGACGTGGATTTCTGATATTTCGTCTTTTGCAGGAGACTGTGCATGGACTACTTCTAATCCTGAGAGTCCCGAAACGGGATAACTCTGACCATATTTTGAAAATGTGTCTATTATTGTAAGGAATTTTTCAATAATATTTCAGTAATATATGTAAGTCTTGTCTATGTTTCTACACCTTTTCCATTTGATATTCAGAAAATAGCAAATGGTATTCAGAGAGTAGCACTTGATATTCGGATATTACAAATGATATTCAGAAAGTAGCAGATGTAATTCAGTTATTCCAAATGATATTCAGACAATAGCGATTGATATTCAGATATTACAAATGATTTTCAGAAAGTAGCAGATGTAATTCAGATATTAGAAATGATATTCAGCCAGTAGCAATTGTAATTCAGAATATGTCATTTGATATTCAGAAAGTAGCAGATGATTTTCAGAAAGCAACAATTGTAATTCAGAGAAGAAAAATACTGATAACTGCATTATAACATTTTATTTCGAGAATTTCTTATGAAGTATAAAATAAATATTGTTCAACGTATCGAATGACCGTGTATACACAACTTGTGATACAATTTAATATGAATCAATAAAATCGAGTATTTATATGTACCTATGCTTTAATTTAATATTTAATACGTACAAAAGTAACCACCTATAAAGCATTCACGTTCTTTTTGGGTCAAGTTACCTTAGATATTTTTTCTTCTGGTTGGACAAACTGACATTTTGAAACAAAATATTGTTTTGTTTCCATCACGATTGGAAATGATCAACAAATTAGTCACTATTCAATTAGACAGTAGGTATAATCAAGCTATAATTTCCAACTTATTTCATTGCAAGTAAATTATATAAAATATGGAACTGAAAGATAATTGTTCCGTTTGTCGTGTTCCTATGAACCGAATTGAAGTAGCCGCAATTAAATTACTGCCGTGTAATCATCTAATTCATCAAAAATGTGCAGAGCCAATTATACAAAATAATGAAGAAGCATTTTGCCCAATTTGCCGAGCAATGATTGTAGACTCTAAAGTGGTGCAGAGAAAATCATACAACAAAAATACTACACAAGACAAAGAGAGGATTGTCGTATGTGCCAATCGGGGAGAAGATTGGGCTACTTTGGCACAATCATTAGGCATAAAGTATAAAACGGCCTATCACTGGGTGCGAATGGGAGATGACGAAATGAAGAAGCGAGGTGGAATAAAACCAAAACTTATGTCCCAAGACGAAACAGATATCGTCATTGCTTGGGTGGAGGCTGAATGCGACCTGACTTTGAAACAAATTCAAGCTAAAATTCGCCAAATTATTAATAAAAACATAAGTATTAGCTGCATTGCAAATTAACTTAATGGGCAGTTATTGTCCTATAAAATGGCGCATAAAGAGTCCGTGGATATGAATTCGCTGCAAAATAAAGAAAAACGCGCTGCATATGTCAATGCATTGAATGAATTCATCCAGCTGGGCAAACAAATCGTATGGATAGATGAAACCAATTTTAATTTGTTTTGCCGCCGAAGACATGGTCGCGCGAGGGTTGGACATCGCGCGGTGCAGAAACTTCCGGCATCCAGAGGGGCAAATATTCACCTTATCGGTGCAATATCTTCAGCCGGCGTTGTAGCATTTGACAGAAGACGAGGGTCTTATACGGCGGCATTAGCTAATGCATGGGTGCAAGTATTGTTGGAGACATGGGAAAATTTGGGCAATAATTTAGAAGACCTTGTTGTTGTTGCAGACAACGCGCCCTGCCACAGATCATTGCATACCATCTTTGATAACAGTGCTGCAACTTTATTGAAGCTAGGACCATACTCACCAATGCTGAATCCTATAGAGATAATTTGCTCTAAAGTAAAACTGTATGCCAAGACTCATATGAGAGTTCCCAATGTCGTCCCGCCTGGACTGGTAGAGCAACGTCTTCAATATGTAGAAGAAATTATGGACAGCGCAAAAGACAGTATCACTGGCGGTGATTGTGCTCGTGCTGTTCAGCACAGTAGCACCTTCCATCATGCAGCATTGATGCTTGACGATATGCCCATTGGCACATAAACACGGATTTGCTCGAATTTTATTTATTTGTATTTGTTCATAAATGTAGTTCGTTAATAAAGATTATTTAGAGTTCCTTTAAAAAACGGCTATTCTGAATTACATGTGATTTATTCTGAATTACATGTGCTACTTTCTGAATTACAATTGTAAATGTCTGAAAATCAATTGGAATAGCTGAATTACATCTGCCACTTTCTGAATATCAATTGTGTTATCTGAATTACATTTGCCACTTTCTGAAAATCATTTGCAATATCTGAATTACACCTGCTACTTTCTGAAAATCAATTGTGTTATCTGAATTACATTTGTCACTTTCTGAAAATCATTTGGAATAGCTGAATTACATCTGCTACTCTCTAAATATCAACTGGAAAAGGTGTAGTAGTAATTAATGTATGTTATTGATCTTTATTGGTTAAATCTCCTAATAATGGGTTACATTTTATTAATTTATAAGTAGAAGGTCTAAAAGTGTATCTTCATACTTCGAGTATTTGTGGGATAAATATATCGTTTTTATAATATAGAGTGTGTGAATTTTGAAACAATGTTGTTTTTAAATATTTGTATTGTATCGTTAGTTAAATTAGATTTTGATATTTGTACGTGAAGTCGTTTTTTGTTGGGAAAAATATTTTCTATTTTAGACCTAACTGCAGAATGTTAAACAAAATCTTATATTACTTGATGACTTAACCAATTTAAAGATTTTTCTGAAATTGGCATACCTTATATTCATTATCCTCGTTAATAATGTTTTCGTTTTCATTATCCGTCAATAATGTTTTCATTTCATTATCTTCGTCAATAATCTTTTCGTTTTGATTATCCTTGTAAATAATGTTTCCGTTGACTTATTTCATCAACGTTTACGGCCACGGTCTTCATCATTGGAAAAACTATCGTAAAATTTCTTCATGTTTTCAAAAAATTCAATACATTCTATGCGAGATAGTCCATCTGCATTGGTATTAAGTTTACTTTTATTATATTTAATGGTATAATCGAAATTTTGTAATTTTAGACGCCACCTCACAAGTCATGAGTTGGGTTGCCTTAATGACATAAGCCATTGTAAAGGTTTGTGGTCGGTAACAATTTAGAATTTTCTACCAAATAAATAAGCTCTAAAATAATTTGTAGACTGCACAATTGAGAGAAGTTCTTTTTCTATTGTAGTGAAACACTTATGGGGACTATAAAACAATTTCTTCACCAAAATTGTTACACAAGAACTCTGCTGAATAACGTCTAAACAGTTTTACAATAACAATGAACTATCTAAACTCCCCTTAACTGCTCATATATCCCCTTATATAGAAATAACGAATATTTTAGTCTTTGCGAGAATATGATCTAACCTAATAACTACATCTAGAAGATTCTGGAATACATAACCTAAAAACAGTCTTTTAAGCAAAGGTCCTTTCCTTATTTAGTTATCCCGTTACAGTATTATAATTTTGTTCAGATTGGTTAAGAGTCCTTGATGTACAAGCAACAGGCTTATCATAACCATTTTGTGAGTTGTGAAAGTAGGTACTACACCAATAGTTGCTAGCGTCAGTTGTTAGTATAAAGTCTTTTTCATATCACATGCATTGAAACAGCTTGTTTTGATTCCTGTTTTGTCAGTCGAAACAAGACAATTTTAGACCAATGCAACTGTCAGTCAGAAACTGACAGTTTTTTCTGCCCTAGAGGGGAAACAACGTTATTTCTGCCCGGCACATTCATTTATTTATTATTTATGTCTTTATTTCAAGTCTGGCAGAATCGCATTTGTAATAAACAAAAGCGAATAAAATCATAATCGTCTGACAGCTGTCGTCAAATCGTTGTCAAGATATTCCTACGCTATTTGTCTAAAATAGTTTAACTTTAACTGGCTACAGAGATCAAAACTCGCTGTTTCAATGCATGTGATATGAAAAATATAGTGTGTGGCACGGAGTGAAACAAAGACGATTTCTGACCGGGCGAAGACAGCCCTCGCTTCGCTCGGGCAGTCAACTCTCGCTCTGGTCAGAAGTCGTCTTGTTTCACCCCTTGCCACATAATATACTATTGTAAAGTTGGGATATTATTATATCGGTTCATTGGTAAGTAGGTCTTTACAATTTTAAAAGCATTTAATAAATAATGGAGTATGTTTAATTTTAGCGTCTTTTTTCAAGCGAGTAGTTTTAGAATTGGATAATTTGTAATAGCAATATAATAAGTTATGGGTTATGCTTTACACCTTCGTTTGTTACAATTTGTCCTAAATAAGCGAGTTCCCTTTTTAAAAATATTATTATGTCATCAATGTATACAAGACAAATGACATTTTGGAGTCCTCGCAAAACGTCTTCGATAACCGTTTGGAAGGTTGTAGGGGTGTTTTAAGGACCAAAGGGCATACGAACATATTCATAATGCCCATTTTCTACGATTAATGCGGTCTTAGGGATGTCATCCAGGTGCATCTCAATTTGATGAAATCCGCTGGCTAAATCCAGGGTACTAAAATAGTTGTCTAGGATGTCCGTTATATTGGGTAAGGGATAAAGGTCATCGATGGTTTTTTTGTTGAGCTTGCGGTAGTCTACTACGACTCTCCACTTTTTCTTACCGGTGCTATCTGCATTCTTGGGTACAACCAAAAAGGGAATATCCACGGCGAATAACTGGTTTTAATAATTTGTTGATATAACATTGTTTTAATTTGTTGTTTCACTTCTGGTTTATAAATAAATGGGCCTCTATACGATTTACGGTAAACGGGTAGCCCATTTTTAGTTTTTATTAAATGTTTCGCTCATTAGTGTAGGTATCGACGTTAATAAGAGTGGGGAAACTGTAGAAGACGTAATCCTTTAATTGTTTTAACTACCGATTTATTAATTTATATCTTAAAATTTTAGTAACTTTCCTAGAGGGGCGGTACTTATCATAATAAGTTTTTTTTAGTTTTGCTTTAAACATTAAAATCATACGGTATATGTTTGAAATAATGGAAGGAAAGTAAATTAAATTTGCAACAAAAAACGTAACTTTTTTTGTTCCAGAATTATGGCGAAAAGAACAATTTTGTACCATTTAAATTTGAAGAATTCATTAATATCATAGCTTTGTAAAACAGCATTTCCCAAAATTATATTTTTCAAAAAAACCCTCAAAATGGTCGTTTTTCAATGCTATTTATTTTTTTAAAAAACTACTTTTTTATAACTTTTATAGCCTTAACATGATTCCTTTGTAATTCTAAAATAAATGAGATGTTGTAAAAGTTAATCAGATCTTTTGTTGCTGAGATATATTGTTAAATGTTTATCCCAAGTCACTTAATGTATGCTATAACTTTTTTTTGGTTGGTCCTTTTTACTTCCACAAAGTCTCATTTTTTTTTTGAAAGTCCAAATTTTCATATTATGTAAGAAATATAGTTAAAAATTAATTTTAAACCCCTTAAATTTCGCTTTAAAAAAAGTTTTTTTTTTAAAACATGTAAAGCAAAACAAAGAGTTTAAAAAAAAATTTTTTGGACCAATAAGAGCCAAAACTATTGGCATCGGCCAGCGGATGCAACATTACCAATAAATCGGTGTCATTCCCTACTATAATAGGGCGCAATCGAATTGGCTCCCGAGGTCAAATCTTCATCCGCAAGCGAAAAAAGGGTATAGGTAAATTGGCTCCCAAAATAAATCGCTTTCTCTAATTACTTTAAGAAGATTTAATAATATTTTGCAATAAAAATAAAAATATTAGAAAAACATCAAAACAACAAAATAAATCCCTTTTTCTAATTACTTTAAGATGATTTAATAATATTTTGCAATAAAAATAAAAATATTCGAAAAACATCAAAACATCCCTTTCTCGCAGTGTCCAATCGCAATGTTCAAAACAACCTAATTAGATACTAATACACGCCTACTAAATTTCTGTATAAATATCGAAAACTGATCGGAAAAATATCAGTTCTTGTAAATTTTCTCGCGAAATATCATTACTAAAGTTTGGAATAAAAATGGAAATAGTAGTCACCAAAATGTTAAGTGAAAGAGGGAAACCACATTTATTTCGTATTTAGATACTTTGATTGCTGTCTTTAGTTTCGTCAAATATCCATTCAATTCGAGTTTAACTTTTAATATGTCAATTATTTGCTTTTTATTATTATCAATGTTTAAAAACTATTTTGATTCTAAACTAATTTTAGTATTTTCTCAAATTTTTAACTCACGTTTTAAACTTTATTAAATTAATAATTATACCTATTTCTTTACCATATTATTATTACTTGGACTGGTAGATATATTAATTAATTTTGAATGCTTTAATTTTTAAATACACTCAGGGCAAGCCTAGGGAGCGTCGCGAGCCGCCTTAAAAAAGAGGAAAGTTTTTGTTTAATATCATGGTTACATACATACATACATTAGACATACATACATACATACATTAGATTATATTTTGCTTTTGCACGGTTAAATAACATTTTGTTAAATTTAATTTATATTGTGTAACAAATTTATAACTTAAATAATAATACCAACATAGTAACAATAGTAAAACATTTTTGTTTTTTTTTATTAATAAAATATAGTTTAATTAAAGATTAGCATTTTTTGTTTTGATTAAAATAAAAAAAAAAAATGTCAATACAGGAAGCGCCATAAAGTTTTGAAAATGAAAATCTTCATGTCCATGAGGATCCTAACTATTGGCCTAATGTTTTATTGATTAAAATTAAATGAACTCTGATAGAACTAGTGCCTACCCAACTCACAGAAGCTGATATGACGTTTCCTTTAAATAAATACAATAGAAGTTTCTCCTTTATTTATTAAAAAAAAAACTGTCTAATCTAATACTAATATTATAAAGCTGAAGAGTTTGTTTGTTTAAATAAGCTAATCTCAGAAACTACTGGTTTGAATTGAAAAATTCTTTTTGTGTTGAATAGACCATTTATCGAGGAAGGCTTTAGGCTATATAACATCACGATGCAACTATTAGGAGCGAAGAAGTAATGGAAAATGTGAAAAAAACGGGGAAAATTATTGATCCTTGAGGGCTTCCATTGCGTGCGCTGCGAAAACGGTTCAAGGTACCAAAAATATATGTATAAAGGAATTATTCCTCTTGAAATGATCTAAAAAAATGTCCGGGACAGTATAGGTCTATCTTTTAAGATTAACTCACTAGAACCGTTTTTATGGTAATCAAATTTGGTCGAAATTAATGCATTATTTGTTAAGAGTTGTATCAACGTAATAATATTAATCTTTATCCTAATAAATGTTTTGTTGATTAAGAGTATTTAATTGTGAACAAAATTGAAGTACCATTTTTGGAGTGAAGATGGAACCACTTGCGACTGTTTATCAGTTTCGCAATTGACATCTATAGATATCGTTCAATTTATAGCAGGGATGTCTCTTGATTAGTGACTTGAGAGACATAGCCTGTACTACACTGACGAGCTTAAAATAAGAGCGAAACACGTGTCTGTAGTTTGGTTTTGCCCTGATATAGGTTAAATGATATTTATATCTATTTATATCGAAGCATCCAAGGTGTCTTTTAAAGTGTTAGAAATTTCTAACCGACACCATTTCAGTTCAAAACTGAAATTATTACTTTTGACAGTATGGCACTAGATACGTTATGTATCATCTTTGGACATTTTTAGACTGTCACAAAACGCTCTGTTCGTTTTATCATTTTACCTTGCCTAAGGTTATATACAAGATGCAAAGCTACCACTGAAGTACCATTTTTGGAGTGAAGATGGAACCACTTGCGACTGTTTATCAGTTTCGCAATTGACATCTATAGATATCGTTCAATTTATAGCAGGGATGTCTCTTGATTATTGACTTGAGAGACATAGCCTGTACTACACTGACGAGCTCAAAATAAGAGCGAAACACGTGTCTGTAGTTTGGTTTTGCTCTGATATAGGTTAAATGATATTTATATGTATTTATATCGCAGCATCCAAGGTGTCTTTCAAAGTGTTAGAAATTTCTAACCGACACCATTTCAGTTCAAAACTGAAATTATTACTTTTGACAGTATGGCACTAGATACTTTATGTATCATCTTTGGACATTTTTAGACTGTCACAAAACGCTCTGTTCGTTTTATCATTTTACCTTGCCTAAGGTTATATACAAGATGCAAAGCTACCACTGAAGTACCATTTTTGGAGTGAAGATGGAACCACTTGCGACTGTTTATCAGTTTCGCAATTGACATCTATAGATATCGTTCAATTTGTAGCAGGGATGTCTCTTGATTAATGACTTGAGAGACATAGCCTGTACTACACTGACGAGCTCAAAATAAGAGCGAAACACGTGTCTGTAGTTTGGTTTTGCCCTGATATAGGTTAAATGATATTTATATCTATTTATATCGCAGCATCCAAGGTGTCTTTTAAAGTGTTAGAAATTTCTAACCGACACTATTTCAGTTCAAAACTGAAATTATTACTTTTGACAGTATGGCACTAGATACTTTATGTATCATCTTTGGATATATATATATATATATATATATATATATATATATATATATATATATATATATATATATATATATATATATATATATATATATATATATATATATATATATATATATATATATATATATATATATATATATATGTTGGGGAAACATGTGTCAAGAAACACAAAAACAACGAACGCTCACACAGGAGTCCTATCGCCATTTTGTGCTTACGGCCAGCTGTGCCAATGGGTTTTCGGCTAGCAACCAGCGTCGCCACGTTGGCGAAACGGACTCATTGTGTTTGAGTCGTTCTAGCCCAGGCAATGAAATAAACAAAGTGCCAAGAAAACGCGTATTAATATAAAAATAAAGGAGGATAACGGGAATCAACGCAACAAGGATCATGGTTACAAGTAGGAATGGTAACCGCAGACATGCATGTTTCTGGCTCATTAGCCGTCATCAGTGCGGCATAACCAAGAAGAGTATTGCACTTGGCTAGCAAAACTGCTGGTTGCTAGCCGAAAACCCATTGGCACAGCTGGCCGTAAGCACAAAATGGCGATAGGACTCCTGTGTGAGCGTTCGTTGTTTTTGTGTTTCTTGACACATGTTTCCCCAACATCCTTTGCTCCCAAGTAACACTTTTGCTAGCCAAGTGCAATACTCTTCTTGGTTATGCCGCACTGATGACGGCTAATGAGCCAGAAACATGCATGTCTGCGGTTACCATTCCTACTTGTAACCATGATCCTTGTTGCGTTGATTCCCGTTATCCTCCTTTATTTTTATATTAATACGCGTTTTCTTGTCACTTTGTTTATTTCATTTCCTGGGCTAGAACGAACCAAACACAATAAGTCCGTTTCGCCAACGTGGCGACGCTGGTTGCTAGCCGAAAACCCATTGGCACAGCTGGCCGTAAGCACAAAATGGCGATAGGACTCCTGTGTGAGCGTTCGTTGTTTTTGTGTATCTTGACACATGTTTCCCCAACATCCTTTGCTCCCAAGTACCCAACACTTTTGCTAGCCAAGTGCAATACTCTTCTTGGTTATGCCGCACTGATGACGGCTAATGAGCCAGAAACATGCATGTCTGCGGTTACCATTCCTACTTGTAACCATGATCCTTGTTGCGTTGATTCCCGTTATCCTCCTTTATTTTTATATTAATACGCGTTTTCTTGGCACTTTGTTTATATATATATATATATATATATATATATATATATATATATATATATATATATATATATATATATATATATATATATATATATATATATATATATATATTTGTTTATTTATCCATACTAATATTATAAATTCGAAAGTAACTCGGATTGTCTGTTACGCTTTCACGCCTAAACTACTGAATCGGTTTGAATAAAATTTTGTATGGAGAAGGAGATAGTTTGAGACATGGGAAAGGACATACGGTACTTTTTACTGCAAAAAAACAACGCATTCTCTTGGAAAAACTTAATTTTTGGTGTGCCGATTGCAATGCAGTGAGCTGTCATATCATATTGTCCATGGTCTGGCAAATTATTTGTATACGGGAAGTTTTTGTATTAGTTTTCAATGTGTTAATAGATGCGACGAATAACGAAGGCTATACCACTTTTAAATCCAGAACAAAAAATAGTCTTTGACACAGTTATTCAAAAAATTGTTAGCGGTCAAATTGGTTTGCTGTTTATAGATGCTCCAGGAGATACAGGCAAAAATTTTCACTAGTAATACCACTAGGGGTCAAATTATTCCCGGAAATTATTTCGAGCTCATGAATATTTCCCGAGTCAAAGACGAGGGAAATTTTCTAAAAATATTCATGAGCGAGAAAAAATTTCAGGATATTAATTTGACTTCGCGTGGTATTCGGTAAGAAAATTCCACACCGAATTGTGGTGGAAAATAAAATATTTTTAAAATTTATTTCAACAATGCAAATTATTTTCTTCATCGTTCATATAAAATAAAAAACTAAAAACTCATCTATTTTTTTATGTTATTTTTCAACTGCTGAAAACCTAGCTAGGCAAATATAAGAAATTTACATTGCGTCGAAGTTTCAATACCATCCTCTATAGATATGGGTTACAAGCCTGCGATAATTCTGAAATTTTTACTTATTGTAGTTGCATGCAAATGGCAACCTAAAGCGTAATATAATATATTTTTCTATTTTATATCATTTTTGGATTACTACAATTGGTAGAAAGTTATAATTTTATCAAATTTAATGTATTTTGCAGTTTCGGTAATGGTCATGTAGTGGCTTCTCAACCTGCCCTTTAAGATATTGTTTTCTACTCATTGTATTTACGCGGTAATGCAGTTTTATAATGAAATATATTACACTCTTTGATTTTTTTATTTACTTTGGGCTACTACAAGTGGTAGAAAATGAAAAAAATATTAGTTTTACAGATACATACCTACAGGAACAGATTACATAATAATATTCAGTTTGTCTTCACACCAATGGACTCTTAGCCTATAAACTGTTGATTACTACTGATTGTAGTAGCTCAAAAGTACCATTTAGGGACAAAAAATATAATAATCTTTTATCTACTCCTTTGACAGTAAATGTCATTTATACTCATTGTCACCATGCAGGGTAAGTAAGCTATAACGCACAGTTGTGCGTAATGAAACGGCATGTTGGAATGACGTTTCACTACGCACAACTGTGCGTTATAGCTTATCTACTTACCCTGCATGGTGACAAAGTATAAATGACGTTTACTGTCAACGGAGTAGATAACAGTACAGTACCTACGTACGTCATATATTTTTTTAGAGATGTCCAATATTTAGAATTAAAATTAAAATATTGAGTCTTAGATAAAGCTTAGTACGTAACTCGAGTGGTAAGAGGTATTACGTACTCGTGTAATTACTAACTTTTCCACTCGTACGTAATGTCCTACTTACCACTCTTGATACGTAATATACTATTATTTTATAGTTACTGGAGCTTACTACAAGTGGTAGAAAATTATAATTTTAGAGGTTTATCGGGAAGCTGCATGAACAGATTCATAGCGCGTCATAGCTTTGTCAGCAATTATTTAGGCCTTCAAATTAGTAATTTCTACTCATTGTAGTTGCATGGGAATAACATTTCAAGATAGAAGTATATTCTTCAATTTTACATAAGTTTTGAGTAACTAAAAGTGGTAGAAAATTGTTTTTTTTTGCATTTTCGCCATTAAGAAGAGAGGAGGTGTCCGAAGAATATAGAAAACATCTTAGCTTGGTAATTTAAATGTATCAAAACTAAATCTATATATATATAAAACTCAAATGTGACTGACTGACTGACTGATATAGTGATCTAACAACGCAGAGCCCAAACCACTGGATGGATGGGGCTGAAATTTGGCATGCAGGTAGATGTTATAACGTAGGCATCCGCTAAGAAAGGATTTTGATTAATTCCACCCCTAAGGGCATAAACTAGGGGATGAAAGTTTGTATAAAACTTTGTCAATTTTAAACCGTTCGGGCTAAAACTTGGCATGCATATAGTTACTATGACGAAGGCATCCCCTAAGAAAGGATTTTAATTAATTTCACCCCTAAGGGGATAAAATAGGGGATGAAAGTTTTTATGAAACTCTGTCAATTTTAAACCGATCGGGCTAAGATTTTGCATGCATATAGCTAAAATAACGTAGGCATCCCCTAAGAAAGGATTTTCATAAATTCCACCCCTAAGGGGATAAACTAGGCGATAAAATTTGTATGACAGTTTGTCAATTTTAAGCCGATCGAGCTGAGATTTTGCATGCATATAGCTACTATGACGTAGGCATGCCCTAAAAAAGGATTTTGATTAATTCCATCTTTAAGGGGATAAAATAGAGGATGAAAGGTTGTAATGAACTTTGTTAATTTTAAACCGATCGGGATGATTTTTGCATGCATGTAGCTACTATGACGTAGGCATCCCCTAAGAAAAGATTTTGGTAAACTCCACCCCTAAGGGATAAAATAGGGATGAAAGTTTGTATGAAACTTTGTCAATTTCAAACCGATCGGGCTGAGCTTTTGCATGCATATAGCATGCAAGTTTTTAAAGTTTTAAAATAATAATAGTCTAATACCACTCGCGCTTTACTGAGCGGGGTGTGCGGAGCGGTGAGACGGTAGCACGCTGCTGCTGGCCGACATGGCACTGTCGATAGACGCGTAGAGTCTTGAAAATTCGAGAATAAATTTGTTTTATTACGTAGTGGTATACTAAGAAATTACTTTTTAAAATTTCATCCCTAGGGATTTAAAATAGGGGTTGCACATTTGTATGAAACTCGATGGCAAAAAACTAAAGTCCACGCGGATGAAGTCTCAGGCGGCCGCTAGTATTATGTAAACAAATAAAAACCAGTCTGTCAAAAATGGTCTGTTATTGTAAACGTCAAAAAATTTCCAGTATAATGCGCTGTTGGGTTTAAAATTATAGGTGTGGATTTTTCTTTTGAATCTATTGCTAGCTAAAATTCGGAAAAATAAAGGAGTTGCAATTACAGCAGCTTTCTCAGGAATAGTATCTACACTGCTCAGTGGTGGACGAACAGCGCACTTCGTTCTTAAACTGCCATTAAACTTAGCTTAGCGGAAGAATGTTTAAATAGTGTAAATTGTTGGTTTGGGATGAATGTACGATGTCCCACAAAAAAAAAAAAGATCGTACAATGAAGGACATCAAGAGCAACCGGGCTATCATGGAAGGGATGGCGGTAGTTTTAGCTAGTGACTTTAGACAGCCGGTAATTACTAGACGTACACTGGCAGAAGAAATTAATGCCTATAATCTATACTAATATTATAAAGCTAAAGAGTTTGTTTGTTTGTTTGTTTGAACGCGCTAATCTCAGGAACTACAGGTTCGAATTAAAATTCTTTTTGTGTTGAATAGACCATTTATCGAGGAAGGCTTTAGGCTATATAACATCACGATGCAACTATTAGGAGCGAAGAAGTAAAGGAAAATGTGGAAAAAACGGGAAAAATTATTGATCCTTGAGGGCTTCCATAGCGTGCGCTGCGAAAACGGTTCACGATACCAAAAATATATGCATAAAAGAATTATTCCTCTTGAAATGATCTAAAAAAATGTCCGCAACAGTATATGTCTATCTTTTAAGATTAACTCACTAGAACCGTTTTTATGGTAATCAAATTTGGTCGAAATTAATGCATTATTTGTTAAGAGTTGTATCAACGTAATAATATTAATCTTTATCCAAATAAATGTGTAGTTGATTAAGAGTATTTAATTGTGAACAAAATTGTCTTTGACATCACTTAATTTCAATGAACATCTTAGAAGATATTACAATTTTAAAATAATTAGGACGCCACCGTAAGGTGGCGCAGTTATTATCTCATATATTTAAACGAGAATTTCTTACTAAATTAAGTACCATAAAGCCACCGTACGGTGGTGCAGTGGATATCGCTGAAAGTTGCAGTTGTAAATTAGGAAAAAAACTGTTTATGTTATGGACAACTCAATCACACTTAATGTGCAAGTACGACGTTTGAAATAAAACTGCAAAAAAAATAACGCGGACGAATTCGCAGGTAAAAGCTAATATATATATTGATATAGAATTCCTCCTTGAAAACATCTTCAAATCAATCAATAATAATTCTGCGAGTTATGGATTAAAAAAATGCACTTAAAAAAATCGATCACTATTACAAAAATTACAAAAATTTTTCTTTTTGTAGCTATTTTTTTCTCTTAGCTACTTTGTCACGTATTTATTTACTTATTTTTAGAATTTTCTTTAATTACCTTTCCCTATCTAATTTTTTTTATTATAATTTCAATACTTCTTACTAATTTTATTTAATTTCTGTATTTTTACAATTTTATTTATTTCAAATTAACCCAAGCACAAAAATAACAAAAAACTATCTTTTACAAAACTTTAAACTAAAACTACCTAGCTACCGATTTCCTAACGGGCGACTCATATTCCCGGAAAACTAATGCAAGAATGTTAAGAATGCGTCCTCGAGGACAAAAGACAGAAAAGGAGAATAATAAATTTCTGATGGCTAGGCGGTATGAAGTTTATTCTAAATAATGAATTTCACAGATATTGATCCTTAAATATTTAAACTTTTTTAATCAAATCATGTTGACATAATTTACCTTGATTTTGGGGATGTTTTCGATAAAGGCCCACACGAACGTCTTTTTTATAAATTAGAGCATTTTGGTGTGAGAGATTCTTTGCTCTCCTGGATTCTGTCCTTTCTATCTTAAAGAGTATGCCATGTCAGAATTGAAGACCAATTATCGTACGAATTTCTGGTAACTAGTGGTGTACTACAGGGTTCTGTTATCGGCCCCCTGCTTTTCAACTTATATATCAGCGATATTGTGTCAATGTTTGTATACACAGTATAATTATTTGCAGATAATACTAAGTTATTTTTGAATTCACAATTACATTATAAAGGACTGATTAACGATTTGAGTAGAATTGAACAATGGTGTGCTACTTGGCTTCTAGAACTCAATGTACAAAAATGTCAGATTCTTTATTTAGGACACAATAACCAAAGAATTAGCTACTTTATTAATGGTATAAATATTGCCAGTTCTTCGCAACAGAAAGATTGTAATTTCTCAATTGACCTGAAGTGGGCTCCTTATCGTCATGGTCAATCGTCAAGAAGGTTAACCGATTAATGTACAAGTTTAGACACTCTTTCAAAAATATATCTCCACAATCGTAAGCTACTATTTAAAAAATGTACATCAGTCCCATCTTGTACTATGCTGCACCAATTTGGAGCCCCTACTTTGAAAAAAACACTCATGCTCTTGATCAATTTTAAATGCCTTTCTCCAGACTTTCTTCAGCAATTCGTAATCTCTACTATGAAGAACGTCTCCAAATTTTGAGATATTGCAGCCTTCAAGAAAGGCGACACCGTAGGAATCTAATCGACACATACACAATTCTACATGGACATTATTCGCTTGACCTTAGTTTATTTGTGCTCAGTGATGATGTGGGGATTCGTGGTTATCGATATAAACTAGTTCGCGAAAAGTGTGGACAACACATTCTTATAAACAGAATCTTCAGAGATAGAAACATTTGTTTGTTTGAACAGCTCTACCGCTTGTACATAATGTAATAATAATAATAATAATATTAATTAATAATAATAATAATTAACATTAATAATAATAATAAAAAATATTTACCTCTGAAGGACTGAACCATACAGCTGCAAGTTTAGGAGGTTGTGACATAATACAAAGTTGTGCTGCTGATCCTATTATTTGTCCTAATAATACTATCCAAAATCCATCTGGTCTTACAGAAAACAGTTTAACAATTGCCCCCAAAGTAGTGCCTAGGCAACCAAACAATGCCGTTGTTCTAACATTCTAAAAATAATAAACCATTGACGTTTTGTAAGTAGTGGATAGCTTATTCTTATTTCATTTTTTATAAAAAAAATATTTTCGATCTTATAAATAGTGGAGGATGTAAAAAACTCTTTTCCGAGAAACACTTAAACTATGTAAGAATTTTAAATTATTTAATAAATTAATTGTACGAACCTGCCTTTCTATTAAATAACAACCAGGAATCACAATAATAGGATAAACCACTAAAAAACAAATTGTTGTCCAATCCACAGCTACTGTGCTTACATTATAATATTTAGTCACCTGTGGCATTACAATAGTATATTCAACCCATTGAAAAGCGTTTCCTAAAGCATACCCCATAAACAGAATTAATATTATCCATCTCCTTTTATAAACTTTTATATTTTTTGTAGCCTTTTTATCTTGATTTTCCATCCTGTTTCAATTTCATCACTTATCACTGTTGAACTTTTTTCATTTTATGCTATTGCTTTTAACATAGGTATAGATCTTTTATTTTTATTGTTAGGTAATTGTTTAATTTATTTATGAACCTGGTTAATATGCTTATTAAGTAGAAATTTACATACATGCTTAAACGAGTGTGCGAAAAGAACCAAGGTCACAAAAATAAGAAGCGTGTACGTATATTTATTGCTTACTTTTATAGTCACGTTAATGTATAAGTGTTTTCCAATTTTTTAATATCAGACATCAAGCAAGACGTCGTTCTGATAATGTTCATTATCTCTAGAATTGAGTGATTATTATCGGTTTTAACAAATGAAGCTATTGTACAGGTAATTCGACGAAAAATGTGAATTTCTCGTTGCAGTTCATCTAAGTCATATCATTTTGAAGTAGATTTCAGTCAGATGACATAGCTTAAACAGGTAGGTATTTTATTTTTTTAGAAAGACACTCAAGTTAAATCCTTCAAAGTAGTAGCTGCGGTGACAACGTAGATTCCTACCATAGAAAAATAAACTTGTTAACAAGATACTGGCAAATATTAGTTCATCATTGTTGACTATAGGAGAAAAAAAGTTTGTTACGAAAGGTGACAAACTAAGGAAAACTAGCACACTATCAACCTTGTGCGGAACATCCAAACTGACAATTAAAGAGAGGAGAGGAAGAGAATCTAAAGGCTTTAAAAAATAAATAAAACAACTGCATTGGTAAATATTAAATTTGATTGTCAAGAAAAGTGGAACTCATTATACTATTTGCACACACACCAAACTTGTATGGAATCTATATTTCTGAACAATCTTTTTTTATGCAAAAAATCTGGCATTAATCAAGAAACGACTGCTACGTTTTGTTATCTTGTGAATAATTTTAAATTAAGTAGAAAAATCACAATTCTATGGTCTAAAAAAACAAAAGTATGTATAGAAGGGAAGAAATATTGCTCTTATTGAACAAGGAAAGCTGTAGCGGAGGCAGCAGATGTGTGTTATTTCGAAAACATATGTCATTTACTTAGTACTAAAAATTCTCAAAAAATGAATGTCGTCAAAGAATCATAATTCGACAAGAGGACTGCTTTGAATTTCTCATCTGAGTGTGTCTCATGCAGAGTTGCAAATAGGTGCTTCAACTCCAAAACTGAATGATTTCAAATTGGCAGAATATTCTTATTCTGATGAGACCAGTATTAGCCTACCTTTGAAATCAGGTTCTTAGATCTCCAAGAAGACTAGCGAGAGTCCATGCTACCAGATCTGTACCAAGATACCAAGACGTGTACCGTTCTAGGGAGATACTATGCTGAGGTTAAAAACTCTATTGTTACAAATCAACAAACTTTAACCTGTCGCATGTATCTAGTGATAGAACCAATCATTTGGAGAGCTGCAACTGGAAATAATTTTTCTTCATACCTCGGTCGAAAGTACGTTCTTTCGTCCCTAATTGCAGGGAAGAAAGTTTAACATTTACTCCCTGTTTACGGCGGGACGAAAGTTGAATTTTCGGCCCTGCGCGTCATGATGTTTTGTCATCTTTAACATTTACTCCCTGAATTATAAATTAATTTAAATGTCAATCAGTCCTTTAAATAAAAATACTTACCCTTATTCATGAACTGATATTTCTGTCATATTAAAAATCAAATTAAAAATTACTGAATATAATATCTAGTTTTGTATGTATTAAACTGCAATAATTTAACAATTAAATATATTTACACAAATTTACACAATTAAATAATAAAAAAAAAGTTTCATTACCCGGAATTGAACCCGAGTCATCTGGGTAGAAGGTATATACCTTACAATCTGGGCCACTAACACAGATAAAAGTATTTGCATAATCTTATACAAAACAGTGCTTATTTTACTTTTTTTCACTAGTGAAAAAAAGTTAAACTTTACGAGCCTTAAACCGTGCGTAAAGGTAATACTTTACGCACGGTTGTAAAAAAATAAATTAATATGTTCTAACCATATCGGTTGTGCTTTTGAAAGTTAAAAAATTAATAAATGAACACCTCTCAAATTTATAAAATTTTATATATGGGATGGTGTGGATAAGTATTATCGGAAAATAGATTGTATATAATTTTTAAATTACGTTTATGAAAAGATTGGTCAGATAAAGATAGAACTTTACTTTTCATTTGTTAAACTAAATTGATTGTAATTGATTGTTTATGATAATAATAATAATTTAGATATCAACCGGAACTACTTTAATCGGTGATTCTTAACTCCGGCCAAAGATTGTTACCAATATAAGCCACCGCCTCAACTCCGGTCGGTGCGTCAGTTACTTATCCTATGCTTTAACTTCGGTCCAGAGATTAATATTACCGATACCTGAACGAACAAACATTGTAATAGTGATTACCATTACAATGTTTTTAAATTGTTGCTTAAGATTCATTAAAGAACAACTGGTATAATATAAAGATAAAGAATGAAATTTGCTTTACTTTATTCATGTGTCATTAGTAGTACAAATAAAATAAAAAAAATTGTTTGTGTCAGACCCTTTCTACTACTTTCTAATATCATACGTCACGTTAACTGTAGCGCCTACTTAACTTGCCAATTAAAAAAAATGATATATAGTCCATTTCATCGTTTTTGGCCGATTTGATATTAGAAATCACTAAAATAAGATTAAACTGTCATCCAAGTTACCAATGGCGGAGATGTTTTTTTACAAATAAGTCGTAAGTTTCTGAAACTATCAGTGTGGTTTGACATCTACAAAAATATGACATGTGTCATTAGTAGTACAAATAAAATAAAAAAAATTGTTTGTGTCAGACCCTTTCTACTACTTTCTAATATCATACGTCACGTTAACTGTAGCGCCTACTTAACTTGCCAATTAAAAAAAATGATATATAGTCCATTTCATCGTTTTTGGCCGATTTGATATTAGAAATCACTAAAATAAGATTAAACTGTCATCCAAGTTACCAATGGCGGAGATGTTTTTTTACAAATAAGTCGTAAGTTTCTGAAACTATCAGTGTGGTTTGACATCTACAAAAATATGAGATAATAATTATTAAATTCAACCCTTCAACAACGAACCGTACGTGACGGTTACTAGAAATTTGAATTAAGTAAAGACTTCCGTATTGAATACTTTTTATCTACCGGTGAAACAAGATGCAGTTACGTTAGTGCTGTATTAAAAAACATACGTCCTCATTTAAATTTCTAACTTGCCTGTATCTGAGATGTATCTCTAAATTTACTTCGAGTATGATTTCTATCATACTCGGTGAAATGGATTATATCTTTTAAACTATTGGAGATATGTTAAAGGACATTCAGATATTTTATATAGAAAATAAATTTCTCTTTCAAACAATTCTAAGACCGAGTTTGTATTTATTGTTTATTGGATACTACAGGCATTTATTTATAAAAATTCTGTATTTTTTTTACTTTTTCGCAATATTTTGCAGTAGTTATGAAAAATCATTATTAACAAATTAATAGACTTTTATAAACATTTATTGCAGGATCTTGTAAAGTATACATATGAAAAGGGCTCCACGAAGTTTCAAATTTTTAGGCCAATTATTTATACCTTTTATCCCATTGTTTATGTCAACAGAGATTAGGAAAAAATTTGTTAGTTAACAATTGAATAACTTTTTGAAAAACACTGATAAAATGTTTTTTCTACTGATTTAGATTCTTTTAAGTGTTAGGAAAATACTGGAATTTTTTCAAATTTTTAAAATAACATTTTATGTCATAAAAAAATATTTTATCTGATAAACCCCGTTTAGCGGTGGCGCGCGCATGCCGTAAAAGCCGCGCGGAGCCCTATTTTCAACGTGAAATTAAAATTATAAATAATGGAGATAGGGTTCCGGGAGGACTGACTTTTTTTTCGGAAATTTTCTCCTCTTTAACGAGCTTTTTTCAAAATTGCTTAAATATTAATATTTTTCGAGTTATTAACAAAAACATAAATATATTTTTTTTTCATCTTATTTTGTTAATAACAATTGCAATTTTTTGCCTGCACGCTTTTCCTTTAAAAACATTTTTCTAGAGGTGATTCCGAATCCAATGAGCTATCGCTCATATTTTTAGGACTTTTATTTTAATTTTTCACGTTTTTGAAGATGTTGACTAGATAGTATTTGATTTTATTCGCTTTTGTTTATTATAAATGCGATTCTGATAGACTTGAAATAATAAATAAATGAATGTGCCGGGCAGAAATAACGTTGTTTCTCCCCTAGGGCGAAAAAACTGTCTGTTTCTGACTGACAGTTGCATTGGTCTGAAATTGTCTTGTTTCAACTGACAAAACAGGGATCAAAACAAGCTGTTTTAATGCATGTGATATGAAAAATAATTTGATACAGTGGAAGGTAGCATTTCAAAATACATCTAGAATAGATCTAATATATCATATTTTAAATAATCCATAAAGACATCAGAGGATCAAAGACTAGTAAAAAGTAAATCAATACGCTATATAATAAAATTATTTCTAACATTTCATTATCGAAACAAGAAGAAAAAGTTTGGGAACAAATTGTTCTTGAAAGATTTTATAAAACTCATATCAGGAACGAATCAGCTCTTTCAATGTAAGTATGTAGGTAGGTACTTAGTAACGTTTTGATATCGAAAAAACTGATCTAAAGATTATTATTTATCTTTATCATTATGTCAAAACAGGATTTCACAGTGATGAAATATTATCGGAAGATACCGACGTACATGTACTTCTCTTACATTTTTAACACAATTTATTCACAAAATTGTTAAGATACACAGAACTCTGCTGGATAAAGTTTAAACTGATTGACAATTTAATGAACTATTCTAAATATTTGAACTCCTCTTAACTGCCCATACATCCCCTTATTACAAATAAACATTTTAGAATGAACGCGAACATAAATCAAACATAACCGTTACACACTAGAAAGCATCTAGAAAGAGAGTGAACATTCTCGAATAACCTAGAAATAGCAGTCTTTCATGTAAAGGTCCGTTCCTTATTCGGATATCTCGTTACAATACTTTGAAAAATATGGACTTGAGAGGTAATAAAATAAAGCAATTTAATTTAATGTTAATTGTTAAAATTTATTTAAGAAAATCTAATATATAAAATTCTCGTGTCACAATGTTAGTTACCATGCTCTTCCGAAACGGCTTGACCGATTTTTAAGGAATTTTATATGCATATTCAATAATCCTGAGAATCGGTTAGGTACTACGTATTTTTCATACCCCTGTGTAATAAGGGTCGTCCTAACATTTTTTTTTATTTTTGGACAAAATTTTTAATTTTTATTTTTTTATAATGTGGAATTAATCTATATCTATATCTTCTATACATATAATAAAACTGTAGAAATGTAAATGTTTGTGCGCGCATCACATAAAAACTACTGATCTTATTCGAATGCGGTTTTCAAAGACGTATTTGTCTTCTTTCAACTTAACATCTGGTGTATAAAACTTTCTCCCCTCACCCCTTTAACGGGACGAGGAAAGAAATTTTTATACAAAAATTAACACGCCACGCTAACGACGTCGCGGGTACATCGAAATAGAACCCAAAAATGTGGTTAGATTTTTTTGTCTGTCTGTATGTTTGTGCGCGCATCACATGAAAACTACTGATGCGATTCGAATGCGGTTTTTACAGATGTATTTGTCTTCTTTTAACTTAACATCTGGTGTATAAAAATTTCTCTCCCATTCCTTCAATGGGATGGGGTAAGAAATTTTTATACAACAATCACACGCCACGCGAACGACGTTGCGAGTTCAACTAGTTAATACATACAACTCTAAATTCTCACTCTTCTATCACCAACCCCCATTTTTTTTTGGTGTTTTTAGTAATCCCTACAACTAAATTTAATTTCAAAAAGGCGAACTATCCTCTGTTATATCATCTTTTTAAAACACAAAAATGGGAAATTTTAAATAGTTTTACCGATGTCAATTTGGCCTTAGAAAGTTTTAATAACATCGTGTACAATATTTTTGAAAATTCTGTCCCGAAATCCACTCAAAAAAGTAAAAAATACCCAGTTTGGTTTAACCGAGAAATCATTAACATCTTAAAGCAAAAACACAAGTGCTTATTGAAAATCAGAAACGCTGGTTCTCAGTTTTGGAAACTCAAATTTAAAAACCTTAGAATGCTTGCTAAATCTAAGATTAAAGAGGCTCATTTAAAGTACTTAAATGATATTGAACTTGGTCTCAAATCAAACCCTAAATTATTTTGGTCCTATGTGAATAGCCTTAAAGACAGCCCTGAAGTGATGAATGAAATGTCATTTGAAAATGTAACCTATACTGGTACGCAGGATGTTGCAAATGACTTTGCCAAATTTTTTAAGTCTGTTTTCATAGATAGTGATGATGTCATTTGTGGCGCAGTGGAACCTAAATCTTATTTTTGTAATATAGTTATAACAACTACAGATATTAAAAAAGCTGTCAGGAAAATTAAGGGCAACAAATCTATCGGTCCAGATGGCATTCCGGCATACATATTGAAAGGTTGTTGTGATTTTTTGTTATATCCCTTGCAAATTCTTTTTAATTTAATGTTAAAAACAGCAGTTTTTCCCAGGGCCTGGAAAATAAGTAAGGTAATACCAATATATAAAACCGGAACAAGACAAGAAATAAAAAACTACCGCCCAATTAGTATTGTCTGCGCCGCTTCAAAAATTTTTGAGGTTATACTTTTTGATTTAATATTTCAAAAAGTTTCTGGCAAAATATCAATTAACCAGCATGGTTTTTTGCCCAAAAAGTCCACCTTTACCAATTTAACTATTTTTCACAGTATATTCATGATGCGTTAAATCGAAAATCACAAGTCGATGTAATTTACACCGACTTGCAAAAAGCGTTCGACAAAGTCCGCCACTGTGTTATTTTAGAAGGAATGACAGAAATAGAAGTTCCTACTTTTTAATTTAACTTATTCAATCATATTTGGGGGGTGACTCTTATAAAAGACGACAATATGTTGAGATTAAGGATTGTAAATCAATTGTCTATTCTAGTACGTCAGGTGTCCCTCAAGGTTCAAATCTGGGACCATTATTGTTCTTAATAGCGTTCAACAAAATTTTAAATAAAGTAAAAAATGTTAAGTCCTTGGCTTTTGCAGATGATTTTAAATTATTTTTTGAAATATCTTCGGTTGATAATTGTATTCAACTCCAAAATGAACTCATCAATTTTTCTAACTTATGTCGGGACAACAGTTTTAAAATAAATGTGAGCAAATGCTCGTGTATGTCTTTCACACGCAATCAAAAACCTTTTCTCTATGACTATACCCTGGAAGACTCTGCTTTATCTTTCTCTGACCATATAATCTCAAAAGTCATGAATGCTCAAAAAATAGCGGGCTTTATAATGAGAAATTCCAGAGGTTTTGGTGTTGACATTGCTCTTTACTTATTTGACAGTCTTGTATTGCCAATCCTTGAATATGACAGTATCATTTGGTCTCCACAGTATGTATTCTGGAAAAATATTATCGAAGGAGTGCAGAGAAAATTTTTAAAATGTTTGTATTTTCGAAAATTTAATGTGTACCCTCAACGTGGCTGTGATAATTCCTATCTGTTGGGATTTTTTGACAGGATGTCTTTGGATAAACGAAGGATAAAAATATTTCTTTGTACAATGTTTAAAATTCTTAAAGGGAACATTGACTGTCCAGATATACTTGCTCAACTGCCCTTTGCGGTCAACCGACTTAACTCCAGAAATAAAAATGTATTTTAACTTGCTTGTCCGAGGACTAATCTGTTTAAAAATTCTCCCTCTATAGCTTGTGTAATCTGTTTAACTTATATGCATCAGATATTGATATTGACCTTATAAGCCTAAGCCAGTTTAAAGAAACTATTAGTTTAAAATTAAGTAGTGACTAAGTTTTAATTAGATTTGGTTAAGTTTATTTATGTTAACTTTTTAATCTTTATTTACATTTTAATTTAAGTTAGTATCTGTAATTGGCTTTGCTGTAGATACTTGACAATAAATAAATAAATAAATAAATAAATAAATAAATAAATAAATAAATAAATAAATAAATTTAATTATTTTTTATCCTGCTCAATAACTGATCAACTATCGCCTTTTTGTGAATATTTTTAACTTTATTTTAATTAAAATTTCCTTGAGCTTATGAAAAAGCTAAAATTTTTGTACCTAATTCCAATATATAAAATTCTCCTGTCACACTTCACCGATTCTCATGAAATTTTGTGTGTATATAGGGTAGGTCTGAGAATCTATTTTTTTATACCTCTAAATGTTAGGGGTGTGTCACGGGTCAAAATTTACTATAGTAAATAACTAAATTGCTTACCTTAATTTGTTATCATCGTAGTGTTTATTCAAGTAAGAAATCGGTTGATTTAAGTTCGTTTATGGGTAGTCGTCAACTTGTGAATATATTCTGGCCATAACTAATGTTGCTAATATTGTTTTGAACGAAAATTTATTTAATTCCGGTTATGAACCCTTGTAGTCAAGAACGTATATAAGAAGGATGCTCCACTCCCTATGTTGTACTATGAGCTGCCGTGTGCAATGAAAACGGAAGCAATGTGGGCAAGGCGAGAGAAGCGACTGGCGCAGACGGCTACTGCGCATTAGTGCTGTCTCTGTTCTTCTCACTGCTCGTTCAAGAGTGAGAAAGTCAGTAGCGTAGCGTGCTGGTGTTTTTCATTTACATTTTTCCATATATTTTTTGATTGCCTTGATCTTTATTTTTTTTTTTTTAATAATAATAATAATAAGTTTATTGCCTTTAAAACTTTATTTATTTGTTTTTTGTAATAATTAATTTTTGCTTGTTTAATTATTTTTTATAATTGTTTTTTTTAATTTAAATAATTTTGTCTTAAATCTACGTTATTTTGATTTTTTCTGTATTTGTTGTATAATGATTTTTTTTCATTTATTGAGTTAATTAGAGATCTTGTCATCCATTTTTTCCTTTTTTCTCTTTACTTTTAATTCTAATATTTTTTGAGGAGTTTTGTATACACATCTGCAGGGAACTAAAAAATTCCTTTGTTTCATTTTCTAAACTTGTTTTATTTAAGACATTATCCCATGAAATTTTTTGTATTTCTTGGACAAGTTTTTTATTATTAATAATTTGGTAATACCGAGATTTACCATAATTCTTACTTATTTTTTCAATTAGGACTAATTGTAATAAGATGGTATGATAAACTGTTATTGAAGTTGATATTGTTATAGGAATAAGTGTATCAAAATTATTGTTTTTTGATTTAATAAAGATGTGGTCTAAGCAAGTTTTTGAGTTGTTTTGTACCCTAGTAGGTGTATTAATTGTTGAGAAAAAACCGTGTTCATTCATAATGCTTCGGTACGTGTTCTTATTTACAGTATCAACTAATAAGTCAATATTTATGTCACCTACAAAGAAATTGTAATCGGAGTTTTCATTTTCATTTTGTAAAACTTCATTCAGTTGATCTAAGAAACTCTGAATATCACTAGAAGGAGATCTGTAAAATGAGTATAAAAAACATACTTTATTTTTAAAATTTACCTTCAATTTTAATAACTTTGAACCATTTAGATCAATTATTTCATGATAATTATAAATATCAGTTTTTATAAATACAAGGACACCATCATTCTGATTATATTTGCCTGAATTATATAGGGTCTTAAAGCCTGGCATATTAAAAATAAGGGAGTCCCTAATTTGCCAGGTCTCTGAGAGTACAATACAATCTAACGAAATATCAAGAGTTTCTAAAAAAATTTGAAATTCGTCGAAATGTTTGCCAACACTGGATATATTTTGATGTAATATTTTGAAATTCTTATTTTCTTTATTTATTTTTAAAACTTCAGATGTTTCTGTTGCTGATTGCAAGGGGTATGTTATTTTTTCTAGTTGAAAATCCCTTATATAAGGATCCATTAAAAAACCTTTTAATTACTTTGAATGTTGACAGAAGTGGAATCTCATAAAAAATTGTATTTATTATAAAATTTCAATGCTTTTATACTTACTTGAACAAAAAGTTTCTAATAAACCTTTATTAAATAAAATTAATCACAATGAATAAAGTTAAAAAAGATATAATAAAGTTAAAACAGATAAAATGTAGTATAATATTATAAAAAATGCGAAAAATTATCAAAGTAGAACGGGAAGTGCGAACTCTAAGCTAATAACTAAGAAATGAAATTAAATAAAATTGATTGAAATATAAAGATAAAATAGACACTAATAGTTTACTTTTTTTTAAATCGTTCCACCTTTTTTTTGTTGTTTATCAGTTGATGCAGATGGTTTTCTTGTTCTTGTTAATATTTCTTCTTTCTTTTTTTCTGGCTCGCTTTCTTCTTCCTCCGAATCAGCTCCTAAATCTCCAATTTCCGCCTCTATTTCAGAAATCTCTTCAGCAGTGTAAGGTTTATTATTGATATAAAGTTTTCACTAACTTATTATGCACTTTTAACTATGGTTTTTGTGGAGCAATTTTAGGCCCGTACTTTATGTTACCTTGCCAACGTTATTAACCCGTATATCAGTCAAATAAATGCATGATTCCCCATTTACATATATTTCTACCACAATCAATTGAGTTTACAATTCTCACCGGTGTCATTATTTATAAATTGAGGTATCTTAGTTAAAGATTCGATCCAAAGTTTCGAGAATTTCCTCAACATTCCTGAAAGTTTCCGAGGTATTCCAAGTGATCCATGATAACAATTCACCGCAGTAATACACCTTGGAATCAAAAGAAACTAGCAATGAAGCTTTCAAATTGTCCTCAATCCTTTTTAAATCTTTTAAATCACCACTCCACATATCACGACAAGGCAAATCACTTTTACCTTTGTTTAATTCTCTGTTCATTCAGTATTAAATTTACCCGTAATTGTTATATACTGATCGAAAAAGTTTTATTTCAGCTCATTTTCTATCCACAACGCTTTGACATTTCGATCTGTCTTGACAGTTCACCAAAAAAAAAAAACCAAACACCAGCACGCTACTGACTTTCTCACTCTTGAACGAGCAGTGAGAAGAACAGAGACAGCGCTAATGCGCAGTAGCCGTTTGCGCAAGTCGCTTCTCTCGCCTTGCCCACATTGCTTCCATCTAGCAAGCATACCCCCACCAAGCAAGTGGAGCATCCTTCTTATATACGTTCTTGCTTGTAGTGTTTATTTTTGAAATCACTGACATTTCACTTTCATCTGTCTGTAAGTGCTACTTCTTTCTTTATGTCAATAGCCTGACGTTTAGTGGTTTCGCAGCCAATGTTCGGTCATATTTTTAACTTTATTATTGGTATCAAAAATAATTAGGGAAACTAAGTAATGTTGAAATATTTATTGTTAGCTATTTAAATAATAATATTAAACGTATCAAATGACCTCTGTTTGTTCATAAGTTGTTGGCTGAATAAGCTATGGTTATTGTCCGTATCGTAGTAGAGGCCATCAATTTCTTCTGAAGTGTGTCAAATTGAGTGAAGGATGATTTTTGAGAGACCCTTTTCCTTTTCACCTCTAGCTTTTGTAGTGAACGCGTGTTAACGAGAAAATTTTTGAGAGCTTAATTTGCATCCTTGTACATCGGGGACAACTCAGGTTGGATTTGCGTAATTAAGCTTAATCTGTTTCCATCGAATACTGAGTAGGAGGTATTTTTCTGGATTTTGGTAAATTCGGTGGAAAATACGGCTGTGTCCGGCTTTTAGTAAAATTTTCTGTTGGTGAGTACACGCTTCGTTATCCATGTAATTATTTCGATTTTTATGGTCCTTTTTGTTCCTTATGACACAGACAGTAGTGGAGATTGGTATTTTTGAAACCACTTAGACAGCAATCGAGGTAGGAATTTGCTCAACATCGCAGTTAGCAACGAGGAAATTGTTTTTTTTTACCCAATTACCAGCTGGGATATCGAGTTTAACGAAGTAAAATAACCCTATCTTGATAGGTGAGTCACGTAATTTTATTTCTATAAGATTAATAACGCCATTTAATCGCAATCTTGAGTAATATCTTTATTTTACATGTGTATTTCTTTATGTATTGTATGTAGGCTTTATTTTTGTATAACTAGACTCCTATTAGTTTTTTTTAAACTATTATAAATTGATATTTTTGTACTATTACAGATTAATTTTATGTTAAATTTTGATTTAATTTATTGATATAATTTTGTTGTGACTAGCAAGTCAAATTTAGTTTCGTTGAGTACATTTCAATCATTAGTTTTGCCTATTAAATGTAAATTCAGAGAAGCCATTTGCTAAATGTTGGATTATTCACTTTGTTCTTTCATTGCAGTGTAAATTTAAGTTAATGTATTCAAGTTGTATTAAAGTAATCAAGTCAAACTAATTCAAGGAGTCATTTAAATCCGTTTAAGCTAATGTTAATACTAAATTACGATTTTAGGGTTCTAGTTACCGGCTAAAAGTCCTAGATACAGGCTTAAGACCTAGAGACAGGCAGAATTTTGATCGCTAACCCTATACTTAGTACGAGTTTAAGTAATTGTGATTGGTACAAGCCTATTGGTTCTAGAACAGGCTTGATTTTTGGTACCGGCCTAAGTATTGGAGAAGCCGAGGATTGCGGAAACTTATTTAGTTTAACAGATAAGCTATATTAGATTAAGTCGTAACTAGTTAGTAAAGAATTAGTTTTCTTGTATATTTTTTTTTATATTGCGTGTGATCACACATTTTGGGATAAAATTCTCTTTTAATATTATTCATATATTCTTTTTTTTTATTTATATAAATATCAATAGCGTTGTCAAGCACGAGGTTTGACAGTTTTGTAATTCTTAATATTTTCATTAAAGAAGGGTCTAGTTGATATTTTGGGTTTTATTTAGTTCACTTTATCGTTTTTTTTTTATTGTACAATCCAATTAGTATTGGTTAAAATTTTGGATTTATTTAATTATCTCCAGTGGGTGAAGTGGTGCCTGGGACATCAGGGGTTTCCGATTTTAACCGTGCAAAATCGGTGGCGCACTCACTTTATTTTTGGCACTTACCCTCTACGGCTGAGCTGGGCATAATTTGCCAGTAGAGGAACCACCACCGAACTCAGCTGGAGTTGAATTTATTTCAATTGATTAATTCATTTATTTTTCCAAATTTTATTTTGTTTTTAAACTCATTAAAATACATGGCAAATTTTTGGCGCCCAACGTGGGGCATATATTTGTTTAATTGGGCGAGTAATTAATAAACTGTTAGTAGTTTTTTTTTATTTTTTTTTACTATCGCGTTTATATAAAGTGAGCTAAGTAGTAACTTTTTTTTAATATTTTAATTATTGGCGTTATTAACACCTTATCACACCAATCGTGAGACGATTTACATAGTTGCATATTTTTTTGGTAAGTTATTTAACATTATCCATCGTTGCTAATTGATACCGAACCACAAGTTGTTGCCTATTTGTTGAAAAGTTTGTAGTTGTCACTTATTCGTTTATTGTTGAATTGTGTTGAATTGTCGTTATTTTAATCACATATCATGGAGTATAAAATGGATATTTCATACCTTAAAAAGGACATGTTGGTTCATGAACTTTTAGTCCGTGGAATTTTAGTCGATTCAAGGCAGACGGTTGACCAGATGAGGATGGCCCTGCGGCCACTTTTAAAGATGGAAAGATCAGGTACTTTCACGAGACCCCCATATATAATAGCAGATCTTAAGGGTGAGTTAGAGTCAATTAGTAGGTTGTTGTCAGAGGAAACGGCTCTTACGCTGGAAGGTGAAAATATCGAAAGGAAATATAATTCTTCATTGTCGAAACTAGCCCATATCTACCATCGTACCCAACGCATTCCGGAGTCCGGATTAACAATTGAGGAGAAGTCGGAGAGGGGTAAGTTGTTGATGGAGGTGATAGCGGCCCTAGATTCCCTTGATACTGCTGCTAAGCGCAATCCGGAGCTTAGTCATATTGTCCACGATTTAGATGAGGGATCTTCACCCGTTCATAGTAGTTCTCGTGTATCGGCTCTTCCTAATTCCCCTACCCTCACTCGAACTGTTCATTATACTCAAATGAAACCGCTGAATTTAGAGAAATGGAATGTGAAGTTCACCGGGGATGCTAAGTCTTCTGTTCATAATTTCCTGGATAGAGTTCGAGAACTTCAAATAGCTCGTAACATCACTGAGAAACAGTTATTTTCCAGTGCCATAGATCTTTTCTCCAGCAAAGCATTAACCTGGTATAGAGCCAACAATGATAGGTTTGGAGATTGGCAAAGTTTGTCAGATTTGTTATTACGCCACTTTGAACCACCCGATTATCGCGCTAGGCTTTTCAAAGAAATCTTAGAACGAACCCAAGACACCACCGAGGGTATAATTGATTACTTATCTTGTATGAAAGCGTTGTTCCGGCGTCATGGTAGTCTTACTCCAAAGTTGCAATTAGACCTCTTAATAAGGAATCTATCCCCATTCTATATTACTCAATTGCCTGTTGTTCGAACCATTGAGGAGTTAGAGGAAGAGTGTATGAAATTAGAAACGAAGAAGTATAGGGTAGAAAATTATGTGCCACCTTCCCGTAAAAGAAATCAATTTGTCGAACCTGACTTTGCTTTTGTGGAGGTACAACCTATTCGGGAGAACCCCGATCTTCAACAGTCGGGAATAGGTAGAGTTGACACGACTATTAGTAGAGCTGATCGTTCTTCCAGTGTTCGAATTTGTTGGAATTGTCGAAACCCCGGACACGTCAATAGGAATTGTCCCAACTCTAGGAAGGTTTATTGTTATCGCTGTGGTGCCCCTAACGTTACTATTAAGGACTGTCAGAAATGTAAACAGCAGGGAAACGGGCCCAGGGAGAATCGTTAGGTCGTGACCTTTTCTCCCAGTGCCGTATTAGCACGACCAATTCGTCAGTGAATGTATTAGACAACTGTACCGTCACCCCTGAAACCACCACCGACAAGTGGTACACTAGAATGTTATTAAAGGTTCAGGACAACCCCTTAAAGTATCCGTTATGGCGTGTACAAAAGGTTGCACTTTATAAGTTTGTGAAGTCTGGTATTTCTAAATTGTCGCCTCTTTCAAACGATTGGAAATTAGTGGTGCCTAAAGACCAACGCGGCTCCATTCTACAACGCTGTCATGATTTACCATCTGCCGGACACGTAGGCGTAAATAAGACCTTTGGGAAAATCTGCCAGAACTTTTACTGGCCCAAAATGAAAATTGATGTGTCTAGGTATGTTCGTCGTTGCAAGAGTTGTGCTCAGAATAAAGTTGAGCAGGAAGCCCCAGCTGGGTTGATGGGCGATCGTTCCGTAATAACCGAACCCTTCCAGGCAATAAGTCTAGACTACATTGGACCTCTTCCTCGATCAAAAAAAGGTTACCAGTATATCCTAGTTGTGTCTGATAATTTCAGTAAGGCAGTCTTCTTATATCCGTGTCGAACCGCTACTGCCAAAAACTTGACAGAAATTATGGAAGGTTTCTTTTTGTTGTATGGAGCACCCATGACCTTAACGTGCGATAACGGTGTTCAAATGAAATCGAACGAATTCCGGAAATTGTGTGAAAAATATAATATCAGAATATTCTTTACCGCACATTACAACTTACGCGCTAATCCCACCGAACGGCACAATAGGGTTATTAAGACCATGTTACGTACATATGTGAGACAAGACAACCACAGGACCTGGGATGAGCATCTTAATGAAATCGGCTGCGCAATCAGGACAACGCCTAGTGAAACTACTAAATATAGTCCATACTTTATTCTTTTTGGTAGGGAACACAAACTTTATGGAACGGATTACGAGGATAAACTTCGGACGGACCCAATCGAAATCAACGACTATGCTAAAAACCGTCGTGAGAGCTTTGCGAAGCTATATCAGCAAGTTCGACAGCGTATAGAGTCCGCAAGAGTGCAAAATGCAGATCGGTATAATCTGCGACGTCGACCTCTATCTTTTAGTTGTGGGGATAAAGTTTGGAGAAAGAATAAAGTCTTGTCGAATGCTCTGAAATTCTATTCGGCGAAATTAGCACCCGCATATCTCGGTCCTTTTGTTGTAAAGCGTAGGTGTTGTTCTTGGTCCTATGAACTCCAGGACGAAGTAGGAAATTCGAAAGGTATTTGGCATGTTCAGAATTTGAAGCCTTTTTGTGAATCACTCGCTCCAGACGACAATTCCTTGTAGTATATTTGAATCGTTGGTTGTTACTCTTTTGTAATTTTCGTTATTTCTCTTATAGTTCTCACTTTTCTGTTTGGTGTTTTGTTTGTTTCGGCCTTGTGGCTGGAGGCCTTAGAATTTCACCAACCGAGGATATTCCAGGCGGAGCGGGTAAAAGTCCCCTAACCTTAACACTGCTAGCCCTAGTTCATATCGGTTACCTTGTCACCCACAATCTACAATAATGTGCTTTTAATTTTCCGAACTAATCACAATTGCGGTCGCTTCCTTGTCTCTTCTTTATTGGTTACCATGTTCTCGGTCACCCTTCCTGTTTCTGTTTCATTAGCTCGGAATCAACAGAAAAGGCAACTCCATCCTCAAGAAGGTCTTTAATATTAATTGGTTCTTTGACCGACATTGTTATTGACTTTACAGTAAGCCTCTGTCGTACAAGATTTCCATAATCTTTCCGGTCTCTTCCTTGTCTCTTCTTTAACGGTTACCCTCCTTTTGGTCATCGTTTCTTTTCTTTTTAGAAGCAATTATTTCAAAAGGTTGACCTAGTACATACATGAAATTTTAAAAGATTTTCTTTATATTCCTGATCATCTTCTGTTTCTTTTTCTGAAACTCATTAGCTATATCTTCGGAACCAATAGAAACTACTACTCCATCCTTATGGAATTTAAAAGATTCTCTTTGGGTATTCTTATACTAGAAATCACACTGAGTAAATAGAGCTTCGTCGTAATATCGGAATCCGCGATGGGCTATATTACTACTATTGGGTTGGTTACCAACCTAAAAATTTTCTGGATCCAAATTTCGTTCTACCTTAGTAAACTTATCTTTACCTTATCTATATTATTTTCTATCGTTTCCTGCTTGTTTGGCTTTAGAATGACCTTATGGTTTTGGCTTCATTCGTAGTGGTTCTACGGCACATTTTGTGGATTTCGAGGCCAAACCTTTGATTTTCCGACCGGGCCATTGGTTGTTGAGTGTCCGGTGGAAAAACCATTTGTTGGGATTTATTGAGGAAATTTTCAGTCTGATTGGTGGGAACTTAGGTTTTGTAAACTTATGGTATTTTTCGTTATTTGGATTCAAACCCTTGTTCAACATGACCATCGTTGACTCTTTGTGCCTTGTGGCTGGAGGCCTAAGAATTTCTCCACCCGAGGATATTCCAGGCGGGGTAGGTAAAAGTCCTCCAACCTTAACACTTCTGGATTCAAGTAATTTCCTTATTTGTGCCTTAACTTCCCTTACCTTTATCTTACCTTTTATGTTGTTGCTTGCTTCGTCGACTTTAATTACCCTCATGGTTTGGGTCTCTTTTTTTTTGGCCGTGGTGCTATTTTTCACGTTTTGTGTGGATTTTGGAGGCCAAACCTTTTGTTTTCCGACCGGGCCATTGGTTGTTAAGTGCCCGGTGGAAAAAACCACATGGTGGGATTTGTCGAGGAATTTTGGTCGACTTAGTGGGTAACATGTGTTCGTTACCTTCTCTACCCTTTGCTATATTACTTGAATCCAGCCAACTTATCAACAACCATCGTTGATACCCTTTTTGTGTTTTTCTTTTGTTTGTTTGTTGCTTTTCTTTTTCTTTGGTGTTGTTGTGTTGTGGGCTGTTATTTTTTGAGTTAAGAGTGCGAATATGGCGTTTCATTTATTTGGCTGCTACAGCAATTTGTCGTTGGCTATTGCTTGGGCTTGTTGTCCCTTTCTTTGTGATTGTTGGCTATTTCATACTTATTGAGTTATCGTCGAAAATCTTCGGTAGATTTTCTCCTTTCTTAGGGGAGGGGATGTTGTCACGGGTCAAAATTTACTATAGTAAATAACTAAACTGCTTACCTTAATTTTTTATCATCGTAGTGTTTATTCAAGTAAGAAATCGGTTGATTTAAGTTCGTTTATGGGTAGTCGTCAACTTGTGAATATATTCTGGCCATAACTAATGTTGCTAATATTGTTTTGAACGAAAATTTATTTAATTCCGGTTATGAACCCTTGTAGTGTTTATTTTTGAAACTACTGACATTTCACTTTCATCTGTCTGTAAGTGCTACTTCTTTCTTTTTGTCAATAGCCTGACGTTTAGTGGTTTCGCAGCCAACGTTCGGTCATATTTTTAACTTTATTATTGGTATCAAAAATAAATAGGGAAACTAAGTAATGTTGGGATATTTATTGTTAGCTATTTAAATAATAATATTAAACGTATCAAATGACCTCTGTTTGTTCATAAGTTGTTGGCTGAATAAGCTATGGTTATTGTCCGTATCGTAGTAGAGGCCATCAATTTCTTCTGAAGTGTGTCAAATTGAGTGAAGGATGATTTTTGAGAGATCCTTTTCCTTTTCACCTCTAGCTTTTGTAGTGAACGCGTGTTAACGAGAAAAATTTTGAGAGCTTAATTTGCATCCTTGTACATCGGGGACAACTCAGGTTGGATTTGCGTAATTAAGCTGAATCTGTTTCCATCGAATTTTGAGGAGGAGATATTTTTCTGGATTTTGGTGAATTCGGTGGAAAATACGGCTGTGTCCGGCTTTTAGTAAAATTTTCTGTTGGTTTGTACACGCTTCGTTATCCATGTAATTATTTCGATTTTTATGGTCCTTTTTGTTCCTTATGAAACAGACAGTAGTGGAGATTGGTATTTTTGAAACCTTTTGGACTACAATCGTGGTCGGAATTTGCTCAACATTGCATTTAGCAGCGAGGAAATTGTTTTTTTTAAGTTACCCAACTACCAGCTGGGATATCGAGTTTAACGAAGTAAAATAACCCTATCTTGATAGGTGAGTCACGTAATTTTATTTCTATAAGATTAATAACGCCATTTAATCGCAATCTTGAGTAATATCTTTATTTTACATGTGTATTTCTTTATGTATTGTATGTAGGCTTTATTTTTGTATAACTAGACTCCTATTAGTTTTTTTTTAACTATTATAAATTGATATTTTTGTACTATTAGAGATTAATTTTATGTTAAATTTTGATTTAATTTATTGATATAATTTTGTTGTGACTAGCAAGTCAAATTTAGTTTCGTTGAGTACATTTCAATCATTAGTTTTGCCTATTAAATGTAAATTCAGAGAAGCCATTTGCTAAATGTTGTATTATTCATGTAAATTCACTTTGTTCTTTCATTGCAATGTAAATTTAAGTTAATGTATTCAAGTTGTATTAAAGTAATCAAGTCAAACTAATTCAAGGAGTCATTTAAATCCGTTTAAGCTAATGTTAATACTAAATTACGATTTTAGGGTTCTAGTTACCGGCTAAAAGTCCTAGATACAGGCTTAAGCCCTAGAGACAGGCAGAATTTTGATCGCTAACCCTATACTTAGTACGAGTTTAAGTAATTGTGATTGGTACAAGCCTATTGGTTCTAGAACAGGCTTGATTTTTGGTACCGGCCTAAGTATTGGAGAAGCCGAGGATTGCGGAAACTTATTTAGTTTAACAGATAAGCTATATTAGATTAAGTCGTAACTAGTTAGTTAAGAGTTAGTTTTCTTGTATATTTTTTTTTATATTGCGTGTGATCACACATTTTGGGATAAAATTCTCTTTTAATATTATTCATATATTCTTTTTTTTTATTTATATAAATATCAATAGCGTTGTCAAGCACGAGGTTTGACAGTTTTGTAAATTTTAATATTTTCATTAAAGAAGGGTCTAGTTGATATTTTGGGTTTTATTTAGTTCACTTTATCGTTTTTTTTTTTTATTGTACAATCCAATTAGTATTGGTTAAAATTTTGGATTTATTTAATTATCTTCAGTGGGTGAAGTGGTGCCTGGGACATCAGGGGTTTCCGATTTTTACCGTGCAAAATCGGTGGCGCACTCACTTTATTTTTGGCACTTACCCTCTACGGCTGAGCTGGGCATAATTTGCCAGTAGAGAAACCACCACCGAACTCAGCTGTAGTTGAATTTATTTCAATTGATTAATTCATTTATTTTTCCAAATTTTATTTTGTTTTTATACTCATTAAAATACGTGGCAGGTGGTTCACACCTTTTTTTTTGTTAGGGGCAGTTTTTTTTGTTTTTATTTTGTTATGATACAGCATTCCAAAATAAATACAATTTTTACCCTACGACGTTTAATTCTTATTTTTTATTTGTTATTTAAAAACTTTATTTTTTTGCAAGATTTTTATCTTGACATAACATAGAATAAAAAAACATCTAATTCTCAATTTTTTACCCTTTACGATCAACCACTATTTTTCAATTTTTGTTTTTTTACATGAACATTATCGTACTACAAGTATTTTATTAAATTGCCATTTTGCAACTCTTTTGCGGATCTTTAAATAGAATAAAAAAAATTAAAAATGATAAAGAAAATATAGACAATCAAAATGGTGAGCAAGTATGATTGTCAGAACTTCAACGAGTGACACATATGGTCCTTTAGATATGCAAAAAATCTGTAATAACGGAATTGCCACCAATTTCTGCAACATCAAGCTTCATATATAACAGTGTTGTTATATTGTTAACTGTTTAAATCAAAATCTGATCATACTTGATCCAATGGACTATGGATTCATTGGGCAAGCTGACTTAATTTTACCTTAAAAAGTTCAAAATTTATTACTTTCATTAGATGAATTGGTACCAAGTGCGTACGACAAACATGCGTAATCATAATCATGTAATTGAAAGTATTAAAAACTTCAAACGGATTTTTTATAAAATAGTTATAAATATCATAGCTTTTTGTCAAAACTTCAGCTATGTATAGGTATTTGGCTAGGTTTTCAATAGGAGTGCCAATAGATGCAACAATTAACAGGCAAGAACTAACTACTGTACTATAACTAAATAAAAAATAAATATATATTAATTTAAATATTTATTTAATTATGATAAATATTTAATTTGTAGGATAATGCTGTAAATATATGTATAACCAATGCAATTAAGTTGCATTTTAATAGCAATATAATATAGTCATTGCAATAAAATTTCTAATTCACAACATAAATGGAAAAATTGTTTATTAAATTCTATAGATAAATCAAAGCTGTTAGTCATATTTATACGTATACGTAAAGGACAGTTAAAAACAATATTGATTTTTAAATTATGTTTAATTGAACTTTGGAATTATTGGTCAATTTTATTTAGATGTACCCACCCAAGTTTTTTTTTATGTATTTTGACCTTCTAAAAACAAGTTTTTGGGTGGAAGTTTGCCCGAATACCAGAAGATTTGTTATTAAAAAATAATTTTTTTAAGTTCAAATGCTTTTTTGCTTGTTCTTTGAACAATTCTAAACAAAAAATATATTATGAAAAAATTTCTTACGAATCTTCATTTCCA
Source organism: Altica lythri (assembly GCA_964028335.1). Lineage (NCBI taxonomy): Eukaryota > Metazoa > Arthropoda > Insecta > Coleoptera > Chrysomelidae > Altica > Altica lythri. The sequence goes on along the minus strand of OZ034807.1, from coordinate 58,572,517 downwards.
AGGTACTTGCGATCAAACTTTCAAAAATCCACTTTTGCTCGATTTTTCGGCGATTATAAGTTTTTAATATTTTTAATTCTATAGGTTACATTTAAAGGCTTTACGCTGCTTATACGAAATAAGAAGAAGAGGAAAAAGAGTGTGTCTCGATTTTATTATTTGCTAGCTTTATAAACAAATAGCGTTTGACTGTTATTATGCGTATAGGTATAACATATGTATGTGCAGCGCTCTAAATAGTACGGGTGCTAGATACGTTTTCGTTGGCATTATAGAGTTATTGCATTGCCCAAATATTTTTTTATAATTCACGTTTACAAAGTTTCTATTTCGACACTAAAAACAGTATCGAAATAGATTCATTGTAACACTGTTTTTGGTAACTTTTTGTTTTACACAATTGGTTGCACTGCACTGATTATCAACGAAAGATGAAAGAGTTCAGGTAGTAAATCAAGAATTATGTTGTATTAACTACATTATCTGCGATATTACGAAATTCAGAATATTTTATTCAAATTTGACAAACATTCAAATTTAAAATCATTAAAACTGTCATTTTATTTATTTTTTTATACTTTTAAAAGTTCATTATAAAAAATAGTATGTAAAACTCGAATTACAATGACGGTTTGTAGTACTCGTTCACTCGTACTACGAAACCTGTCATTGTAACACTTGTATTACAATATACTATTAGGGTTCCGTAGCCAAATGGCAAAAAACGGAACCCTTATAGATTCGTCATGTCTGTCCGTCCATATGTCACTGCCACTCTTTTCCAAAATTTTAAACTTGGTAAATAGATGTATTCTATGAACCACCTTAAAATTTTACACAAAAATAGAAAAAAAATGGGGTTTCACCATACATAAAACTGATACCTAATTTTTTTCTCATTAAAACCATACCTGTGGGGTATCTATGGATAGGTCTTCAAAAATGATATTTAGGTTTCTAATATTATTTTTTTCTAAATTGAGTAGTTTGCGTGTGAGATCTTTCCAAATTGGTAAAATGTGCAACTTCTGGAATAAAAGAATTTGAAAACTAAGAAAATATATAATGTATATTATTGTGTAAACTTCCACCGAAAATTGGTTGGGACGAGATCTAATAATTATTTTGTTTTTAAGCATTGATCAAAGTTACAACGAACTACAAGAACTTTTATATTATGTTACTTCCTGCTCGAAACCCTTTATGGGTGAGTGAGTCCGACTCGCACTTGGCCGCTTTTATTTAGGTATTTTGACCTGGGCCCGTATTCTTGAATTTTTGGGAGGAGAACTTACTCGGGAAAGGGGCGTGGTTCGCCTTAAAACGATATGTGTCGTATTCTTGAATCTGTGACTGTGAAGTCAACGTTCCCGGGAATACTTGCGTTCCCCTACCGTCACCCACGAGAAAATCCACTCCCGTTGTTTATTTTTAACATCTAACCTCAAATTTTATTTTTTGTGTGTTATCATTTTTAAGAATTATAAATTCTAATATTTCTTCCATCTGTTTCTTGTTTGGGAAATATTTATAAATTTTTTGCGTTAAAATGCGTTAAAATGACCAATTATATTCAAGTGAGGCTTATGAGAAATTTTAGTTATTTTTAAATACTAATTTCAGTAGGTCTCCCAAGTCGGTCCTTCCAAACATAAATAAAAGGAAGAAAAGTAAAAGCAGTGGCACACTGGTATGTAAGTGATTGCAGAGTACATAGGATATTAAATTATTACTGTTTTAATTTATGAAAATTAAAAATTACATCCAAAATAGTAGGTTAAATAAACTCTTTTTTTTACTCACAGAAGATTAATTTTTACGAGGTTTTATATTCAAAGATTTTTACACAGAAAAATAAAAATTAATTTTTAACCTCAATTTTGCTACATAAATGACAGTTGTAAGTGCGGCAATACTGTGCACTTTCAAAGACATTCCCGTGCGTTCGAGGATACGGTAATACTTTTCCCGGGAGTGAAGTGAACAAGGACTCCCGTTTAACGTTCCCGGGAACACTCCCCTCCCAGACAGTCAAGAATACGGGCCCTGCTGAGTACGAATTTCGAGGGTAAACGTTCAACAACTGGCCAGGAAATTTGTTATTAACTACTTAATTGTTTAAATGGCTGCAACGCTGAATTAAAATATATATAGACATTTTTTTCCAAATTATTACGATTTCTTAGAAAAAAAATGCCTAAAACCCATCCAAATTTCTTAAAAACCCAAAGTTATACTTATAACTATAACCAAATTGCACAACAACCTCAACAATCCAGACAATTTTATCCGATGATAAATTTCCCCTCTTCTCAGGTAATCTTAACACCATATTCCTTAATGGCAAATCATACCATACCAGTGACCAGTACGCCATACATTGTAGAAAATTCCCAACCGCTGAATACTATTTTTTTATTATGCTTATAATTATGTAATATTTTATTCCAATTATTAATATTTCTGTTTAGTTGCTCTTTAATGTGCTTGTAAACTTTTTGAGTTTGAAAAATATTCTAATATATGTTCTTAAAATATGGATTATTTTTATTTATTAACTTACCTTAGTGATACTGCAATCATTTCCAGAGGTGTTATGGACTCTCTCACTAAAACTGTTATTTAGTTGTGTTTACCAATAAATTGTTAAGTTTGTCTGCTGTTATCACTTATGAATCCAGGAAGAAAAAATTATAACAATTGGTGTCAGAAGTGGGATAAGTGCAAGAAGACGTCGAATTCTTTGGTAAACACAAGAACTAATAATTACGACGAGATGGAAGAAATTGGGAAATTGTTAGCAGCTATGGAACTGCGTCTAGAACAGAGCAGAAAGGAAGAACGTGAGGCTGATGAATAACGCAGAAAGGAAAAAAGAGAGGCTGAAGAACAACGAAGAAAGGAAGAACGTGAAGAAATGGAACTGCGTTTAAAACAGCGCAGAAAGGAAGAACGTAAAGCTATGGAACTGCTTCTAGAACAGCGCGAAAAGGAATAACGAAAGACTAAAGAACAGCGCAGAAAATAAGAACGTCAAGAGAGAATAAAAAAACGTGAAGCAGAAGAACAGCGAAGGAAGGACAAAAAATAAATGTTCATAAAGATATTTCTTGATCTGAAAGAAAATAAAGTGAGTAAACAGGAGTTAGAGGAAACCAAAGAAAAGCTTAAAGAGCACGTTAGAGAAACCAAGAAAGAGCTTCTACAGCAAATTCAAGAAACTAAATAAGCTATTCTTTGACTCGAGGGACAGAATGTAAGAAACTCTGCTCCTTCTACGATTGTGACTCCATCTCACCAGGTTATAATTAAGCCTCCTACGTTTGATATTAAAACTCCCTGTTATATCTACAGAAGGCAGAAAGTAACGATTGGAGCAATGAGGAAATAGCAACAGCTCTGATGCTCGCCTTGAGGGAAAAAGCTTCCAAAATATTGCAAATTATACCGACTGAAAAGCAGCGCAACTATGAAGCAGTAGTATCAGCCCTGGAAGTTAGGTATGGCCGCTGTTATCTAAAGCAAGTCTATTAGATGAGCGCTGAGACTAAGACGTCACCAAACATTAAAGGATGTTCTTGTTTATGCTCTGGAGTTTGAAGCAGCGAAAAATGCCTCCCGCCAGTATCGCAAATTCCATAATATAAGGAAGAAGAAAAATTTGATCTAAATCAAACCTTATTAGCCATAAAAGGAGCTTTGGACACCTTGAAGAAATCCTCGCCAACCAATGACAGGAAGGGGATGCAAAGAAGACAGGCGGGCAGTTCTTAGAACCTGAGTATGTTCGATTGGCTTCGATGCTAGAAATATAACGTTAGCGACGTTCTAGAAGGATTTAATTTTATGTAAAAAGAACCGCTTCAGATGGAAGAATTAATTGTATTTGTAATAGCTGGCGATACAGTGCGATTGTTGTACGAGATATTTTAAAGGCGTTATTTATACATTGTGACTGTATTAAAGTTGTGTAAATTAGTTTAAGAAATTATTATTTAGTTGTGTTTACCAATAAATTGTTAAGTTTGTCTGCTGTTATCACTTATCCCGAATCCACGAAGGAAAAATTATAACAGTATATTTTTCGCTGAGTGAAATTAAAACCTCTATTAGTAAAATTTGGATCGTAAATAATTTCAGTATGAAAGTGATTACTTATGTAGACCAAACCAATGTGTTTATAACTTAACTGCAAAAGTCAAATTAATTTGCTATAATTCAAAACACTTTTTCTGTTAAGAGTACCCTAAATGTATTTTAAATTAACACTAGTAATAGTTACATTGTCACTATCACCGCGATAACTGTTGATTCGACTTAACAGCTGATTATAGTTAGCTAGTTTTGTTAAAGAATGCCAAGTTTAACTGATATGTGCATGTTGGAGCATATACTAACTAGAGAGACAGTCTTCAAAGTTATGAGTGCGAGTTGGGACTGAGATTTTTGTGAGATCTACTTCAAAATACAAGTTTTATCTTTATTAATACCCATTCTCTAAATATCTAATAGTTTAAAATTATTGGTGTGCAATTCACCTTTCGAATTATGGCTCGTTAGTTTTTAGTTTATTATTAAATTATTTTTGCAAAATTACTTATATCAAATTGAATAGCATCTTTATGCCTTGACTTTTAAATTCTATCTGATGAGAATCAATGTCATTTGTTTACCTGAAATTGGTATTTAAACACAGTGTAATTATACTTATGGCATGTGGGAAATATTATGTAGATATGTATTTTTAAAATACAGTTTCTTAAATGTAGAATACATAAATTTTTTACAAGTAATTTCTCAGTATATTTCCATAAAAATAACACAAAATATTCCTATAAATAATTAAATCTTACTTACCAGTGTACGTTGTCACTACTGATTGCAACTGAATTTATAAACAAACACAAAAACTGTTATCATTCATTAATTTCTTATTAACCAATTATTTGAAAGTGACTGTTTTATGTATTTTTTTTTTATGTGGGCAGATAGCATTGTCAATCACACATTACAAACATTCTTAGCGCATATAAATCACGATTAAAAAGTGCATATTTTTTGTCAGGTTTAATAGATAAGAAAAGGAAATAATATATTTGTTTTTAGAGGCATTTGAATCATTTAGAAAGTAAATATAATAAAAACATGTTTTGATTTAGTGATGTGTGAATTTGATTAACAATTCCAAAGCAACAATCAAAATATTTGGTTCCATATAGTCTTGGGAATTAAAAAAATCGCTAAGCTGTGACTCGACAGTATGTATCTTAAAATTTAGATTTGTTTGGAAAAAATTGAGGTTATGAAAGATCTAAGGTATTAATTATTCTGCAAATATGGGCTTAAAAGCTTAACTGATAGCAACATCGAAATCAATGAGACACTTGAGCTAGAATTTGAAAAACTAATCCATCGATTTTTGGATCAATTCCACTCATACAAAAACGTAAAGAATTTTCAAAATTATCGTCAGTCAGCCTTGTATGTTTTATTCTATTAACTTTTATCATTTAAAAGATTTTAGAAGAGAGATTTCTTAAATCTCAATTAACTTCACTTGCAAGTATATTGGAGCAATTTCTACATTACTTTTTCTATGATCACCATTAAAAGTTGGCTTTTCCACATCCAAATAGAAAGTTTACGTTTCCCACCATCTGTCACTTTCCGCACTAGAGCGGAAAATAGTTAATTTTTCGATTGTTAATTTTAATTTAAAACAAATAAATAAAAAAGGAACCTATTATGGTACCTATATTAAAATATAACTTCGACTACTAAATATTTCAATTGACTATCTGATATTTTAAAAATTTAAATTCAAATGAACAAATGATGCAAAACAAAATACAAATGTCATTATAAATTATTAAGAATCTATTTTGTTTTTGTAATTTCATGTATTTGTAGAAAAAAATTGACTGTAATTTAAGTAAACGCACTCGGCTAACGCGACTCGCTGCAATTTTTTGACGACTTAGCGTATGATTGCATAATATTAGATACCATCATACCTCAGTTTGAAAAACTGCGCCATTGGTTACCACTATGGCATTGCCTGTGAGCTGTGTGATCATACATCCCAGTGTCATTTTTTCTGATTTGGCGGAAATAACAACACTTAAATCTATTGTGATAAATTAAGTTTATTCTTTGACCAAGTTAAATACTTTTAATTGTTGTAAAATTCAAAGTATTGGGTAAGTGAATCATTTTTAATGTTTCTTTTATAGCAAAAATTAATAAAACTAATAAACTGGCATAATGAATACCGTATTTTTTTGTTTTAAACAAATTAAGCTACTCGTATATTTCTAATATTGAATACTTTGTAGCCTTTAATATTATATATCCAATATTAGTTTAGCGTATTCTCAGATATACAATATTTGGTAAATTTATTAACATTGTAATAAAGTTAACCAATAATATAATTATAAGTTAATCATTACAAATTTACAAAAAAACAATGGTTCCAGATGCAATGAATAAAGCTTACGATGGATTACCCCAAAGTCTTCTAAGTTTTCCAGGTTACAAAAAGTACTTTGAAATTTAAGGTAAAAAATCCAAAAAACTTATAGCTACAAAACCTGCATTAAGTCTCGTGCAAGGTGACTTTGTAAAATATTGCCTAGAAATGGTGCCACAATATTATGGTTTAAAATATACTGACATCGGAGTAATGGCTTTTCAATTAGCCATATTTTTAAGCAAAGGTAAGCAGGTCAAATGTGAATGGCAGATTTTTACAAACAATTCCTTCACTATCGTTTTGTAGCAACAACCGAAATGCGAGCATATGGATTTACCAAAGAAAAGGATTCTTATTTTTTTTATAACATCTTAGAGCCAGAACTAGTTACTTTCATCCTGTTCGAATTTTGAAATCATGGTTAAAATTGTACAGCATAAAAAGATTAAGGTTCTTTGTCTAAAGGATCAAAAACATGTAGGAGGCATAAGCTCAGCTGCAAGAGGTGGCTTGGTAATATTGTTTTCTTATGCATAAGTGCATTGGATGTCTTTGTTCTTCCGTTATTCATTTTTCTACAGGACCTAAAGATAGAGTACCACAAATCAGGATTGATATAATTTCATCTATTTAAAAAATGGTTTCAACATTTCCTGGATTTTGTTAAAGCAAGTAAAGGACAACCTGTCATGTTAATATTGGATGACCACTTTACTCACACTCGGAACTTAAATGTCATAAAATTGCTAAAGAAAATGGCGTTAGTTTTATATCAATCCCGCCAACACCTATTACGCTCAAGAATTCGAAATTTTTCTAAGAGCTAATAGTGAAAGAACCGTTTCTGCTAACCAAAGGACCCCGCAGAATCCCTTTGGAAAATAGTTTCGGAGGATTTTTCTGAAACTCTACAGAAAGATATTTTTCAGTACGCCAATAAAAATTTTAATGGGCACAAACTCCGTTAATCGATAATTTCAGAGATATCGTTTGTCCAGTCTAATTTTCTCATTTTTAGTATCTGTGTGCAAAAAACGGTACAAAATAACCAATCCTAATAAGTTATTGCATTATTATAACTTAAGACAACAAGTCTACATACATATATATATATATATATATATATATATATATATATATATATATATATATATATATATATTTGAACGATATCAAAGCTACCACTGAAGTACCATTTTTGGAGTGAAGATGGAACCACTTGCGACTGTTTATCAGTTTTGCAATTGACATCTATAGATATCGTTCAATTTATAGCAGGGATGTCTCTTGATTAGTGACTTGAGAGACATAGCCTGTACTACACTGACGAGCTCAAACAAGAGCGAAACACGTGTCTGTAGTTTGGTTTTGCCCTGATATAGGTTGAATGATATTTATATCTATTTATATGGCAGCATCCATAAAGTGTTAGAAATTTCTAACCGACACCATTTCAGTTCAAAACTGAAATTATTACTATTGACAGTATGGCATTAGATACTTTATGTATCATCTTTGGACATATATATATATATATATATATATATATATATATATATATATATATATATATATATCTTCTCTAATATATAAAACTAGCTGTACCCGCGACGTCGTTTGCGTGGCGTGATGATTATTATATAAAAATTTCTCCCCCGACTTCGTTAAAGGTGTAGGGGTAGAAATATTTATACACCAGATGTTAAGTTGAAAGAAGACAAATATATCTGTGAAAACCGCATTCGAATAGAATCAGTAGTTTTAATGTGATGCGCGCACAAACATATAGACAGACAAAAAAATATAACCACATTTTTGGGTTCTATATCGATGTAGTAACAACCCCCGCTAATTATTTTCTAAATATCTTTAATGTACAGAATTTTCATTTCTACAGTTTTATTAAATGTATTTATAGATTATTTCTCACGCCTTCGCAACCCCCCTTGTGGGTGGAATTTCGTAAAATCCGTTTACAATTGACCTCAAAATAATAAAAATAACTATTTTGCAAAGTTCAAACCTGTAGGACTTGATTTTAAATTTTATTATTTTTTTTATTTTTCACGCCCCCGCAACCAATCTTGTGGGAGGAATTTCGTAAAATCCGTTCACAGTTGGCCTCAAAATTATAAAAATAACTATTTTGCATAGTTTCAAACCTGTAGGACTTAGAGATTGTAAGTTTTAAATGTTTTTTATTTTTCACGCCCCCGCCACCCACCTTGTGGGAGGAATTTCGTGAAATCCGTTCTTAGCTGACCTCTGCCTCCCGTAAGGAATATTCCTACCAAGTTTCAAGTCGATTGGCCTTATAGTTCCAGAGATATCGTGATGAGTGATTATATACATAGAAACTCTCTTTTATATATATAACAAGAAGAAAACGTCAGGGATAGAAAGTAGGGGAGAAAAAACCGAAGAAAGCGAGTAGAGCAGCAGAGACATAGAGTTAGAAAGTAGAGAAGCAGAAAAAAGACCAAGGCACAAAAAATTTCTCGTGTCACAGTGTTTTTAATTGAACTCCTCCAAAACGGCTCAACCGGTTTTCGTGCATCTTAGCATACAAATTGGATAGGGTAGCGATTTGGACAACATCTATTTTTCATCCCCCTAAATGTTAAGGGTGGTCCACCCCTAAATTTTTTCATTTATTTTTTCGACAAAATTTTTTGTTTTTATGATACAGAATACAAAAATGCATTTAACCATAAATTTTCACACCTCTACGATCAACCACTATTTTTTATTTGTCAATTAAAAACATTTTTTAACAAGATTTTTTTTCATGACTTAGTTAAAAAAAATTATATTACTCTTAATTTAAAGTTCTTTAATAATATTTTTCTACCCATTTGTCTATTTCCACGTGAAGTTTAAGTGAATTGATATAGCTCTATAAATCTTTGACATCTAGGCGCAGTTAATATCTAATATATTTAAACAAGCAATTCTTACTTAATTAAGTACTATGACGCCACCATAAGGTGGCGCAGTTAATATCACATAAATTTAAAAGAGAAATTCTTACTTAAGTACCATGACGACACCGGAAGATGGCTTAGTTATTATCTCTATATATAAAAAGAGAAATTCCCACTGATTGAGGTATAGTCGCGCACATAGCCGTAACCACTGAGGTATTTTTAAGAAACTTTAACTCAGAAGTGGTGATATAGGAGTTAAAAGTTTGTATGAAAATTACCACCGATTTTTACAAAAATTAAAATTCAATTTTTATTGAACGCATGTTTTATGGTTTATTAGAATAGAAGAATAGAAGGGTGCAAATAAAAAGTTGTTAAAAATCGTAAAAAAATGTTAAAATTTTTTGTAAACAGTGTTTATAAAGAGAGAAATCTTAAAAAACGTGAATAATTTTTACAAATTCGTGACAATAATAAAGAATTATCAGAAATTATAAAAAAATGACGAAGATTAAAAAAAAATTGACATTCGTAAAAAAAATACGAAAATCCTGACATTTTAAAAACTGCGAGAGTCGTCCTGATATGATGTACCAAGAAACAAGAACAAAAACGAAACCAATAGCAAAAACCAAACCAACCCATTTTTTTTTTAACAAAATCCAGGAAAAAACAACAACCCTGTCATTCAAACTATACCAGCTGTGGATTGTTTCCTGTGGATAAACCAATACAGATCTTTAATAATTTATTCTATTACAAATAATTGAATTCCTGTAAATTTCTATTCTTTAATGGCAAATATTTACCATAAGACCCAATATCATTAAAGTTTTTCTAAACCAGAGTCACCTGAAAACCTGGGTGTACTTCTTTTTCTAATACATTAAACAGGATTATCTTTTATAAGCCGTCGCAACATTAGCTATAAGGATTTTTTTATTGTAAAATTTTAATGTCAACAAAAACGTTTAAGAAAAATGAACAACCTTTAAAAAAAAAGAAAAATGCAATAAAAAATAAAATCTTTAGTTCTTGAAAAAAATGGAAGCAAGTAGGCATCTGATTTCGATTCCTCTGAAGTGGGCTCCAAAAACCAAACCAACCCAATTTTTTTTTTAACGAAATCCAGGAAAATACAACAACCCTGTCATTCAAACTACCAGCTGTGGATTGTTTCCTGTGGATAAACCAATACAGATCTTTAATAATTTATTCTATTATAAATTATTGAATTCCTGTAAATTTCTATTCTTTAATGGCAAATACTCACTACTAGACCCAATATAATTAAAGTTTTTCTAAACCGGTGTCACCTGAAAACCTGGGTGTAGTTACTTCTTTTTTCTATTACCATAAACACGATTATCTTTTATTAACCGTCGCACCATTAGCTATAAGGTTTTTTTATTGTTAAATTTGAATGTTAAACAAAAACGGTTTTTAAGAAAAATGAACCACATTCAAAAAAATAATAATAAATAAAAATGCACTAAAAAATAAAATCTTTAGTTCTTGAAAAAAATGGAAGCAACTAGGCATTTGATTTCGGTTTCTCTGAAGTGGGCTCCAATGGTTTATATTTTTGTAAATGAATTAAGTTACTAACATTCGAAATCTAGATTTAAGATTAAAATAGCGAGTCATTTACCATTGAAGCCGACTTCAAGAAAATCGAATTTAGATGCCTAGTTGCTTTAAATTTTTTTAAGAAATAAAGTTTTTTTTTGGTTTTTATTTTATTTTTTAAAAAAGTTTTTATTTTATTTTTCCGGAGACATAAGTAAATTCTCCAACACCTAGAGAAACCACGCACGTACGGTAAAGAAAACCATCGTGATGAAACGTGGACTTAATTCTCTGAAATCACCAAATTGCAGTGAGCTAGCGTAAGAAGAGGCCTTTGCTCATACAGTGGGACAGTCATAGGCTGATTATTATGTTTTTACATTATACATTATTATTAACACATTAACTCAACTGCAGAGCTTATTCTGTTGATTTTTAAGGTGTTCCTGGAATATCTTCCACATTAATTACCAGACCAGAAAGATTTTTTTTTCGGCTTATATATACCAGAGATATGCCTTATTATACATAAAAAATACAGTCGAATTGAGAACCGTCCATTTTTTTTGAAGTCGATTAAAAATATTATAATAAGAAAATTTTAAATAAATTTTTAAATAAGCAATTAATTGCATATGCAGTAAAAAATTCCAAGTATTAAAATAGTACAATAGTGAAGTCTAATAGTAGTTGAATCACTTCGTTGCAGGTGTTCAATAAACCCCCGATATCTATCCACTCTTGTATAAACAGCTGGCTTATCATCAGCACAACTTATTCCCTTTGGCACAATACCAATTTGAACATTTCCGTGCATCAACGGACCCCCAGAGTCCAGTATACATGCATCTTTGTTGTATTCAGGCTTAGTACATATTTGTATTTCTGGTTTAACAGAATCTAAAATCTCTTTGCACGATAGAGCATCCATTATTTCTATCTCAGCACACCGTAGAACCGAAGACATGGTGTTTGATTCCGAAGATCCCCAGCCCATTATTGTTGCATTTAGAGAATTAACAACATCTTTTGTGTTTGGCAGTCTAATAAAGTCAATCTCTTTATTTTTCTTTAAAGGTTTTTCTAATCGCAGAACTCCTATATCGTTGCTAATAGAATCTTTATCATAAAAGGGATGAACTATTAATTCGATTACTGGGATGAGGCATATACGATTGAGATAACGTTCCTTTAAATAACATCGAGCTGAAATAGAAAAATTTAATTCAAATAATCGGCTAAACCATTGTTTTAAAAATTTCATTTATAGATCCTTTCCACATTTATTTTTAAATTTTTGGCAAATACATTTTTTTATTTTGTAAGTACCTATATAAAAAATGCTATTGCGATAGATTTTAAAAATTGTATCTTTGGAAGATTGTTATGTTTATTAAGTTTAACTAAGGCTTTATTATTCACAAAACTAATGTTGAATTAGAATTCATGAAATGTCAAAATTACTAAATGTCATTTGGACAACTTAACAAAACATCATAGTAATACTACATTCTTCCACCCTACAAATAGTAGTCCTTGAATCGTTGAGGCATTCGACGTTCCCTGGTTGAGCGAGGAAGAGTATTTTCTTGAGAAGAACTATTAGGAGTAGAACAACCTTCGGAAGTAGGGGAGTCTAAGCTTATTTCATCAGCAGATGGGTCTACAGGTTTTTCACCTTGTGAAATATCCTCTGCTTGTTCTTGGTTTTCATAAGAAAGCGGTTGAAACTCCGTTTCTAAATCTCCTTCGCCGTTAGGAGCCAAATGTTTTAAAGACACGGTTGTCTCCCTTCCATCTTCTAGCCGAACTCGGGCATATTGCGGATTGACATCAATAAGCTCCACTTCTTCTACTAGTGGGTCATATTTACTCGATCGTACATGCTTCTTCATAAAGACTTTGTTAGAAGGAACCAGCCAGGAAGGTAAAGAACAACCATTGGCAGATCTTCTATTATGTTTAAACATTCTTTCATGGGGAGTTTCGTTAGTAGCAGTGCATAGAAGAGATCTAATGGAATGTAATGCATCTGGAATTACTACTTCCCAATTTGAAATTTCCAAATTCCTTTGTTTGAGTGCAAGAGATATTGTCCGCCAAATAGTGCCATTTTCGCGCTCTATTTGTCCATTTCCAGGAGGATTGTATGGAGTAGACATAGATGTAGCAACACCGCGTGTGTGAAGGAATTTTTGTATTTCTTTCGATATAAAAGAAGCACCTCTATCCGTATGAATATAAGAAGGTATTCCAAACAAAGAAAATAATTCAACTAGACAATCTATTACAGTTGAAGAATTCATATCTGCACAAGGATATGCGAATGGGAATCTAGAATACTCATCAATAATTGTAAGTAGATATTTGTTACGAGTTCTTGATGGAAGTGGACCCTTAAAATCCATACTGAGTCTTTCGAAAGGATGGGTAGCTTTAATGAGAATAGAATTATTGGTTCTATAGAATTTTGGTTTTACAGCGTTACATGAAGTACAGGATGCAGTCATTTTGCGTATTTCTTCAACGGAAAATGGTAGATTATGTGTTCTTACCCAATGAATCATTCGAGTCACACCTGGGTGACACAAGTCACAATGAAGTGAGTAGAGTTTGTTTGGTTGAATGGAATTGCACACTCTTGAAAAGGCATCAGCAACCTGATTTTGTTTTCCAGATCTGTAAACAATATCAAAAGAAAAACAAGAAAGTTCTAGGCGCCACCTTTGAATTTTTTCATTCTTAATCTTGTTTTTATGATTCATGTCAAACATAAAAGATACAGAACGCTGATCAGTTATTATTAAGAAATGACGACTCATCAAATAATGTCTCCATTTCTTTAAGGCACCCACTATAGCATACGCTTCTTTTTCTACAGCCGAATGTCTTCGCTTACTATCGTTGAGTTTTTGTGAAAAGAAAGCTACAGGTCGACCAGATTGAGAAAGAACAGCAGAAATAGAAAAATCGGAGGCATCTGTTTCCACCACAAAGGGTTCTTTGTCATCGATTGTTTTTACTACTGAATTCGATATCTCTGTTTTAAGATTTTCAAAATCATTATTTACTTCTGGAGATAACGGAAATGTTTTGGTATTCAAAAGCCTTCTGACTTTGTCGGAATAGTTAGATACCCATCTGGACTAATGAGCGAACATTCCAATAATACGTTCTAGTTCTTTGGGGCTTTTCGGTGGAGGTAAACTAAGTAATGGTTTTAGACGATCAGGATCAGGTGAAATGGTATTGTTTTCTATTTTATATCCGAGCAGATTTATTGATGTTTGAGCATAATTGCTTTTCTTCTGATTTATTGTAAAACCGTATTTGTTAATTGCTTCCATAAATCGCTGGAGGTTTCGATCGTGCTCTTCTTTACCCTTTCCACAAACTGTCACATCGTCAAGGTAAGCGTATGTTTTCTCCAATTTTTCTTTTGAAATAACTTCATCAATAACACGTTGAAAACAAGGGACTCCATCAGTGAGACCAAAAGCAAGGCGGCAAAACTGATAAAGTCGACCACAAGCCTCGAAAGCAGTAAAAAGTCTATCCTTTTCTCTCAAGGGAATTTGATGATAAGCACTTTTGAAGTCTATGGTACTGAAAAACGAGTTTTGAGCAACTTTTGACACTATTTGTTCAAGATCCGGTATGGGGTAAGCATCTAATAATGTATAACGATTAATTGTTTGAGAATAATCAATGACCATCCTGTTCTTGTGGTTCTCGTTCTTTACTACAAACGCTTGGGCTCTCCATGGCGATCTACTTTCTTCAATTATTCCGTCAGCGAGTAATTTCTCAATCTCACTCTTCATGAATTTATAATCTTCGTTTGAATGTCTTCGGGATTTTGTAATAATCGGTTTTATATTTCCGGATAGGTACTCAAAAAGAGGAGGTGGTTCGATTTTTGCAGGAGCTAGATAGCAAATCGTGAGTGGTGGCTTAGAGCCCCCAAAAGAAAATTTTATTTCTGAATGTAGTTTCAGTAAATCATGACCAACAATTACGTCAGTGCATAAATCAGACAACACATTCATTTTTGCATTATCATAATGATGATCCAAAAAATCCAGTCGAACCAAACAATAATTTATAATTTTTGAACTGAGGGTCGTTGAAGCCATAGAGACGGAACCTGTTGTTTTGAACATCTTAAAACCACAGCTATCAGCAAATTGCTTTGATATGAAAGTTTCTGAACTTCCCGTATCGATTAAAGCATGAGTAGGTATATTATTAACTTTAATGGTTATTGTAGCCTTATCTAATGTTGTTGAGGAAGCAGCGATTAGTGCTGAGGATTTAATCTTCGGAAACTTCTTAAGAGATCTACATTCGGTAGCCCAATGTCCCATCTTTTTGCAGTTATTACATTCCGCATTAATTGCAGGACACTGTTGACGTGATTTGTGGCGAGAATATCCACAAAAATAGCATTTTTGGATAGTACGAACAGTAGCTAGGTTTGCTGAATCTATTAAACATTCTTTTTCGTCTTGGATTGAGGTTGCATTTACGTTTGCCTCAACCAGTGAATAGGATGCGGATTGAATTTTTGCTGATTCTAGAGCACGAGCTTTTTCAATGGCCTCATCAAGAGTCAATGTGCTGAATTCTAAAAGTCTTAAGCGAATCTGGTTAGAGTTTATACCTCGGATAAATGCATCACGAACATATGTTTTTCGATGAGTTTCCGCATCTACAGCCACAAATTCACAGTTTTTGCTAAGTAGTTGTAGTGCCCTGTAATACTGATCGATCGATTCTTCCGATTCCTGTTTTCGCGTAGCTAGTTTATGCCGTGCAAAAATTTCATTATTAGGTTTCACATACACTGTATTCAAAATATTCATTGCTGATTCATAAGTATCACTTTCAGTTATCAATTGGTACACACTGTGAGATACGTGATTTATAAGAAGTCTGAACTTACTAGCATCATCAAGATCTTGAAAGGAATCGGCAAAATTTTTGAAAGTTTTCAACCAGTAGTTCCATTCCTGAGTGGCGGTAGGCGAATGTGGATCGGTGTCAAATTTATCAGGTTTAAGAAAACGATCCATTTGAAATATTTGTGAATAATAAATTGTAATGAAAACCTTTTTAATAACTAAGGCTTTATTATTCACAAAACTAATGTTGAATTAGAATTCATGAAATGTCAAAATTACTAAATGTCATTTGGACAACTTAACAAAACATCATAGTAATACTACAAATTGCAAGATAGAATTTAACATAATAACAAATAAAATTATATCTGCCAAATTAAGAAGTTGATTCTGAATTCTTTGAATAGCAGTCGCTTTAAAATTATGTAAAGTGAACTGATTTAAGTTCCAAAAGATTCGTTATTTCTTATATTCTTTCTGAATTTTAGTAGCATATAAAGTTTAACAACGTCAATAAAAAATTATCTATCCTAGATATTTACTTATAAAACACAAATTAACGAGAATCTCAGTAAGTCTGTGATGAACAATGTGCAAGTAATATGTAAATAAATTAACTTACATATTTTTGATTCGTGAACAACATAGATCAATAGGGAATCCATACAATGAGCTGAGGTAAGCACCCATTCTTCATTAATTAAACTACCACTACAAAACAATTCACCCATCTTGTTTGTTAACCCTACCATGAATTTAGTATTTACCCCTTGTAAAGTAGAGCATTCCTTGCCTGCAGCAACTTTATCTTTTGATGGTTCTTCCAAATCGTCTTGTAATAATACCGTACTGCAAATATTCAAGACAAAAATAATAATTGCTTTCAGTTTCATTTATGTAATTCATTTAAATCATGCGGAATGTTGTAAAAATGCTGACTGCACAAAATGTGACGCGCATTTGATTATAAGTATGACAT
This sequence comes from Altica lythri, assembly GCA_964028335.1. Taxonomy (NCBI): domain Eukaryota; kingdom Metazoa; phylum Arthropoda; class Insecta; order Coleoptera; family Chrysomelidae; genus Altica; species Altica lythri. The sequence continues at coordinate 58,555,663 of OZ034807.1, read as the reverse complement.
ATAACACGGTCACAGCTGTTTTAGATGATGGTGGGCCATGTAGTTTTACCTAGTTGAGCAGAGTTTAATCCGGGCACTGGAGAGGCTTGAGCATGCACTTTTTTGTCCTCTTGGTTTTGGAATATTTTTCTACGTTTTTTTGAGTCGGAAAATTAAATTTTCGAGAGCCCAAAACCTATTCAGTTATTTGTTATAAACAATTTAATTGTTTAAATCGTTGTAGTAAACAATCTATAATTATTAAGAAAACGCCAATCAATTTTTAAAGTTATTTCTAGTAATTTAATCCAAGGTTTTTTAAAAAATATTAATTTGAACCAAAGTTATTCCAAATGTGAAAAAAAAATTATAAAATCATGCTATTTTAATTTTTTTTACCTATAACTCGGGCCCATTTGATGTAAAATAACTTAATAGTAGCGCACATTAAAGGAAAAATGTCAGCTTTCAACTAAATTTGGTATATAATTCAGAATATTGTTTATAAGAAACCCATACAGGAACCCCCAGACATGGACAACGGGGCCAAGCCTGGACCAACATTGGGAAGCCGAGGTTTGGCGCGCCAGCCTTGGCCCAAGTTAGGTCCGCCGAGTGTTGGCCATGACTGTGATTTTCCAGCCTTGGTCCAAGACAGGCCAGCCGAGTATTGGCCATACCTGTGGTTACTCGCCCCCAGCCTTGGTCCAAGACAGGCCAACCGAGTGTTGGCCATACCTGTAGTTTCCCAGCCTCGACTTAAGACTGGGGAGCCTAAGCTCGGCCATTCAATGGCTACTCAACTCTGGGCCAAGATAGGCCAGCCGAGCATTGGCCATACCTGTGGTTTCCCAGCCCCGGCCCAAGACTGGCGAGCCTAAACTCGGCCATTCAATGGCTACTCAACTCTGGGCTAAAATAGGCCAGCTGACCATTGGCCATGACTGTGGTTTCCCAGCCTTGGTCCAAGACAGGCCAACCGAGTGTTGGCCATACCTGTAGTTTCCCAGCCTTGACTTAAGACTGGGGAGCCTAAGCTCGGCCATTCAATGGCTACTCAACTCTGGGCCAAGATAGGCCCGCCGAGCATTGGCCATACCTGTGGTTTCCCAGCCTCGGCCCAAGACTGACGAGTCTAAGTTCGGCCATATCCTGAAATCTAATCTAGATGGCGCTCAAAAAAGTACAAGTAGAAACTCATGACAGCTGCGCAGCAGTAATAAAGAAATTTTCGATGTGTATAGTTGTCATTATTTTGTTAAAGTCTTATTCTATGCTATATAGTTTGGTCTTATTTGCGAGTCAAAATATGGCGTGCATTGGATAAAAATTCAAAAGTTTCAATAAATCAAATTAATTCAGGCGATAACGAACAAAGCTTAAGTGATCAAAATATTATCAGTTGTGCGAGTAAAAGTATTAACTCTAGTGATATAAAACCATGTGATTCACAAGTGATATTAGTGATAATAGTAATTTCGATAGTAACATTGAATCTAATATAAAAATTTACAACGATGACTGTAGAAATATTGAGTTTAAAAATCCTTCTGTTTATATTATATTTTATTGTATTTTAAAAGTGAAAGTTTTTTTTAAATAACATTTGGTGTTTTACCCTACTATTTCTAAGGAGTAAGTTACAGGACGACGACCTTCCTGTGTATGATATACCAGACGCTGACTTTGCTAAACTAGCAAAGTATAGAATTATTAAATTACAAAGTTATCAATATTTTTTATATAAATTCTCAATCAATGTTAATCAAAATCAGTCTAATATAATTTTATATTTTTTGTGCAATAACTCTGTTAGTTTAAAAATAAATTTTTAAAAAGTGTTTTCTGAAAATAAAACTCGTAATTGGCGCAGTCAGTAGGATAGTAGAAGAGTCTTTAAGGATCGTCGTCACTCTCAAGTGCTCTCTGCTATTCCAAGAACCAGTTCCAAGGGAAACTATCGTCGAAGTTCACCCCAGGCAAAGAAGATTAGTATTAGAAACCAGATACACGGAATGCATCTCAGCATCATCTGTATACTGTAAGAATTTAAGAATATTTTAAGAATTTTATGTCAGACTCCTCTAGTTCATCAGAAATAGAGCTAGATTTAGGATCTCCTGCACAAAGTATCGTAGACTTTAACTTCAGTGCAGAGGAATTAGAATTAGTAAACAACTTCAGTGCATTGAGCATATCATTAGATTTAAATAGTACAATAAGCAGTGAATTAAATAATAGTAGAACAATGGCTCAACCTGTTATGCCACATTTTGACGTTAAAACTTTATGTATTTTACCAAATTTCGATGAGAATCCTAATGAATTATATGATTTCATTAAAGTTTCAACGCTTTTACTAAACCAATATTACGATCCAACCAATACAAATACGATGCAGAATACTTCCCCTACAGAGACGCAATACGAAGAAGAGCAAGAGGTAAATTTTCAAGAGGACACAACCACAACCAACGAAACCTAGTCGAACTTCATTCCTTTATAGATAAAAAAGAACTCCCCTTCATACAAATCTCCAAGCCACCTCTTAAACTTCTGATAGACACAGGATCTACAAAATCATTTCTGAACCCCGAAATAGCCACAAAATTTTGTCAATCCTTTATCCGAAAAGAACCATTTATCGTTACATCCATTTTTCAAAACTGTTCACACGACTGTTGTGCTAAAATTCCTGCTTTTTCCGAATTCAACTCCAAAGAAAATCTTAAATTCTATCTTCAAATTTCACAAGACCTTTGATGGTCTCATAGGTCTCGATAATCTCAAGCTATTTAAAGCACGTCTAAATTTCTTCGAGTCAAATTTAATTCTAAAAAATTCTACAATCCCCATCCATTATTATGAAACAAATACAACCCAATTTAACTCTCTTTAAGTGGAACCCAATTCAATCACGAAAGTTCGACTACCTGTTAAAGAGAACCAAGGAACAATATTAATAAACAAACAGAAAATTCAAGGAGCCGAAATTCAAGAATGTTTAACTAATGCCTGTAATAATCTGGCCTGGACACAAATTACGAATAATACCTCAGAACCACTCCAGATAGCACTGACAGAACCAGTAGAAAGCAAAGATTTTAATAGAGAAGATTTTTATTTATATTCTATAACTACCGCATCCCGAAGAAATATCAAAACATGAGATTGATCACCTATGAAGAACAGATCATCTTAATACGGAAGAAGAAAATCAGATTAGAAAACTATGCAGAAAATACTCAGATGTCTTTCACCAACCCGATACACCATTAAGTTTTACGAACGAGATCAAACATCAGATAAAAACAAAAGATGAACTACCAGTATACACAAAATCGTACCAATATCCTTATATTTACAAAAAAGAAGTCCAAAACCAGATAACAACGATGTTAGAACAAGGCATAATCAGACCAAGTCAATCTCTCTGGTCGTCACCTATATGGGTCGTAGCAAAAAAACCAGACGCCTCAGGAAAGATCAAATGGCGAATTGTAGTTGACTACAGAAAAGTTAACGAAAAAACGATAGATGATCGCTATCCAATTCCAAACATTAGCGACATATTAGATAAACTGGGTAGATGCCAATATTTCACCACTCTCGATCTTGCCAGTGGTTTTCACCAAATCGAAATGTCAGAAGAAGATCTCCAGAAAACAGCATTCAACGTCGAAAATGGTCACTTCGAATTTGTCCGTATGCAATTCGGACTTAAAAATGCTCCAGCGACATTTCAAAGAGTGATGGATAGCATTCTAAAAGGACTACAAGGAGAAATATGCCTCGTATACATGGATGATATTATCATATATTCCACATCCCTTCAGGAACATATCGTAAACCTTTCAAAAATATTCCAAAGACTAAGAGAAACAAGACTTAATAGACTTAATATACAAGTTGATAAATGTGAATTCTTAAAAAGGAGGTAAATTTCCTAGGACATGTCGTTACTCCAGAAGGAATAAAACCAAATCCACAGAAGATTGAGGCAATTGTTAAATACCCAAATCCGAAAACAACGAAAGAAATTCGAGGATTCCTATGTCTCCTCGGCTATTATCAAAAATTCATAAAAGATTTTGCCAAAATCACCAAACCTCTGACATCATGCTTAAAGAAAGATGCGAAGATAATACATACTCCAGAATTTTTGAAATGTGTAAAGACCTGTAAAAATTTGCTTACTAATGAACCGTTACTACAATATCCGGACTTCACAAAGCCATTTAATCTCACCACCGATGCCAGCAACTTCGCAATCGGAGCTATACTTTCACAAGGACCTGTTGGAAGCGATAAACCAATAGCATACGCTTCTAAAACTTTGAATGAAACCGAAACAAAATATTCGACTATTGAGAAGGAAATGCTAGCAATCGTTTGGGCCACCAAATATTTTCGACCGTACCTATTTGGACGAAAATTTAAAATCTTATCCGATCATCGACCTCTTCAGTATTTGTTCTCACTAAAAGATCCAAACTCTAAACTCGTAAGATGGAGATTACGCTTAGAAGAATTTGACTACGAGGTAATCTACAAAAACGGAAAAATAAACACAAACGCAGATGCCCTCTCTAGGATAGAGTTCAACACTAAAGAAATTAATCAAGAGAATAAGAATTTAGAAGACATAGACATAGATGCAATATTAAAAAGAAAGCCCAATATAGATACATGGTCCATGTGCAATAATCCTGACGAAGAACAGATGTTAGACGATATTATTAAAGAACTAGATAGAATAGAAACAACCCAGGAAGTAGAAAGAGATAACGACGATCAAACAAGTCACACTGCTGTAGAAAACCCTATATTTGGCATCCCAATAAGTGAAAAACCTCTAAATTACTACAATCAACAAGTCATATTTAAAACTATAAATTATAGCCCACGTCCACCAGCAACAATTCAGACCTTTCCGCAGAAACAAAGAATGCATGTGCAATTAGGAAGAAACAATTTAGAAAACGATACCATAAACTTTTTCAAAAACTATTTACATCCAAAGCGAAAATATGCATGCCAATTTGAAAACGATGAATTGTATTTTCTAATAAGCAACATTATCCGAAAAATATTTAAAAATAATGCATATGATTTGGTCAACACCGTAGAAAAGCAAAAAGAAATCATAAAAAACTACCACGAAGGAAAAACCAATCAAAGAGGGATCACAGAAACCGAAAATCAAACAAGAAAACGTTATTTTTGGCCGAAATTACGGAAGGATATAGAAGACAATATAAATTTCTGCGATATTTGCCAAGAAAATAAGTATGACAGAGCACCTTCAAAACCAAAATTCATGATTACACCAACACCATCTAAGCCACTCGAAATTGTCCACATAGATACATTCCAAGCCAATGGACAAAAGTTTTTAACCATCGTAGATGCTTTCTCCAAGTATGGCCAAGCATATTCTGTAGAAGGAGCCAATGCAATTAATATCTTAACTGCTCTGTTAATTTTCATAACACACCATGGTTTACCACCAATGATAGTAGCAGACAGCGGTACAGAATTTAAGAATGGAGTAATACAGGACTTCGTTAACACACATAACATCTCAATCCACTACACAACTCCAGATAGTCCACAGTATAACGGACTCATTGAAAGATTCCACTCAACAGTAATTGAACATCTAAGAGTTGTCCGAAATACAAAGAAAAACCTATCAATTAAAGAAGAAATGTCTTATGCGATACTACCCAAGTAACATTTTCACCTGCGTAATGATCTGCAAATAATCTGTATATGATTATATAAAATACTGTTTTGGACGCACTTATGCAGGTAAATGATCTGCAAAACTGCTGTATATTACTTTCATTTCATGTGTAAAAGGTCGTTTGCAGAACCAGTGCAGGTTTTGCCATACTCCTGTATAAAACCTATAATTGATGGATTTGAAGATGATATGCAGAAATAATTAAAATAAAATAAAAGTATACTCTCTACATTTTAATTTTATTTTAGGTAATTTTCAAATATGATATACAATATTATTTTATTACTTCTATTTACTAAATCTACCTACACAACATAAACTTTTGAATTATTTAAAACCACTTTTACCATTTTTTTTTCACCTTTCTTACGCGGGGATTCGATCCTGGTTCACCATCCATCACCTATTTGAAAGTTAGTCGTCTTACCCACTCGGCTATAAGGACACTTAATAGCTACAGTCACTATCGTCATTTAAAACTACTTTTCGCAATAAATAAATTTTTCAGTAGTCAATCATGATCAGAATTTTCCAGTTTCGTTTTTATTTTTAAACTGTTATAAAAGATTTAAGTTTTTGTTGATATTTTTTAATTTGGAATAAAACATATTCTTCTTTTTTATGTATTTTATTTTTTATTTATAAAGTTTCATGCAAAGGAAATGTATGGTGTATTGGCACAAATACGGTTTGTTCTGATGAATTGCTACTAATTTACACAATATATCATTAAATAAATACATATTAATTTTGTGAAACTCATATTTCTCTGTTTGAAATATAAACAAATGAGTGGACAACAAAGGAGTATCAAAAAAACTCTTTAAAGTCTTTTAAAGTTGCTTCATATCTTAATATATATAAATTACGTGTCACGTTGTTTGTCCGCAATGGACTCCTAAACTACTAAACCGATTTTAATCAAATTTGCACACCGTGTGCAGTTTGATCCAACTTGAAAAATAGGATAGCTTACATTTTAATTTATAGTCGCAATATTATTTTATTGCAAATTATTTGTTTATTAAATTGTTATTATATTAAATATGATATTATCATTTTGAAAGTCTCCATGAAAAGTCTTGGTAGCTAATTTGGTTCAGCGGCTGATTATGACATTTCGGTTGGGTTATTGTAATGGGATCGATTACGCCAGAGGGAAGTTTTTTTTTTTTTTGTTTTTACATGTGAATACAGTAATTATTATTTAAGTTTTAACTGTTGATAAAATAAACTATTTTGGAAAAGTTTTAGATACAACTACCCTTGATTTTGTTAACAAGAAATAAATCCTCTCTATGATCAATCACAGCGTTGTATGACTTAATATTTTGCAATATGAAGGATGCTGTGCATTGTTGAGATGACACTTAAATTCAGTTTTAATTATTGAGAAGTTTTAACATAAAAAGTTGTGGTATGTGCTTTGAAACTATACAGTTTAATAAACTGGGCAACTATATGTTCCATGTTCACGTGTAGGGAAACAGTCGAATCTGTTTGTGTTAGCTAAAGACAGGTTAACCAAAAATATTGTGTACCGATTACTGCTAAATTAAATTGAAAATAAAAGTAATTATAATTTAAAATAATAAATATTATTGTTAAAGATTTAAGACTATCTGCCCTACCTATCTCATTCATTAGTTAAAGTGTTACATGTTATTTACTTTGTAATGTCACATTGGTGATAGGGTAGTATTGCCCTACATGTTTATTTATTATTTTATATTTTACTGTATTGTTATGTATTACATTTTACCAGTTCAAAGTCATTACGTTAGATCTCGGCATGTGTTTAAATAGTTTAATTTTTATTCTCACGTAGAATGAATTGGCTTTAAAAGCAGGTTGTTGAGGTCAGACACCAGGAGTTTGTAGTCTGAGGTTGTCTGTAAGGGTCACCCTTTGGGGTGTCCCTAACACAGACCCTGGGGTCTGGGCCATTGTGAGTCTTGACGTATCTTCGTGAGTAAGTGTGACACGCCACCATGTAGTTTATTTGGTAAGACTCCCTATTCATAATGTTTATTACTCATTCTTATTGCTTATTTATTCGTTACTATATTTGTTGTTTGTTTCCTGTTGTTTATCTCATCTTACCCTTGGTTAGTTTTCTGCCTTCAACAGAATACCTGGCCGGGGGTGCCTTTAGTAAGCTACTCCTTATCCTATAACAGTAAGGCACATTCTCCCAAATCTCTCCAGGCGTGACAATAATATACTCATTTGTTAGAAACTTGAATAAAAATAATAATAAATTTTAAAATTCTTTTGTATTGATTTTTGCTTAATATCAGTCCAGTGAATTTTTATACCAGCTTTAACGTTTCCGTCTTTATTCGTAAATAATAATTTCATTGTATTAGGGGGTTGCAGTAGTAGAAAATCTGTCATGGAGGTCGCCATATTTTTTACAAATGGCATCTATGTAAACAAGCATGGTGGTCCCCATGACTGATGTTCTCCTACTGTTCCTTAGCCACAGCAACGCGTGGCCGGGTCAGCTAGTATATATATATAAAAGGATGTGTTTTTATGTAAGAAATCAATGAACTCAAAAACTACTGGACCGATTATTATGAAAATTGGTATATATATGTATTTTTCCACGGAGAAGGATTATATGATATGCTCATTGACGCCACTTGCCACCAGGTGGCGCTGCAAAGAAACAACTTCTGCCCCGTTCAACCGATTGTCATGAAAATTGGTATGTATATGTATATCTTCACGGAGAAAACGAATATGCTATGCTCATTGATGCCACTCGCCACCAGGTGGCGCTGCAGAGTAGCACCTTTTGCCCTGTTTAACCGATTGTCATAAAAATTGGTATGTATATGTATTTTTTTACGGAGAAAACGAATATGCTATGCTCATTGATGCCACTCGCCACCAGTTGGCGCTGCAGAGTAGCACCTGTTGCCCTGTTCAACCGATTGTCATGAAAATTGGTATGTATATGTATTTTTTCACGGAAAAAACGAATATACTATGCACATTGATGCCACTGCCCACCAGGTGGCGCCGCAAAGTAGTAACTTCTGCCCCGTTCAACCGATTGTCATAAAAATTGGTATGTATATGTATTTTTTGACGGAGAAAACGAATATGCTATGCACATTGATGCCACTTGCCACCAGGTGGCGCTGCAGAGTAGCAACTTCTGCCCCGTTCAACCGATTGTCATGAAAATTGGTATGTACATGTATTTTTCGACGGAAAAGGTTTGTATGATATGCTCATTGATGCCATTCGTCACCAGGTGGCGCTGCAGAGTAGCAACTTCTGCCCTGTTCAACCGATTATCATGAAAGTCAGTATGATGCTGTATTTTTAATGGTTAATATAATTATGATATTCGTATTAATGGCAGTTACCACCAGATGGCGCTTCCATTAAACGAGCAACCACAACTTATTTGATTACTTTATATCACGCCACCGTAAGGTGGCGCAATTGATATCACATATATTTAAACGAGCAATCCTTATCTATATGTATAAAAAAGGATGTGTTTTTATGTAAGAAATCGATGAACTCAAAAACTACTGGACCGATTATTATGAAAATTGGTATATATATGTATTTTTCCACGGAGAAGGTTTATATGATATGCTCATTGATGCCACTCGCCACCAGGTGGCGCTGCAAAGTAGCAACTTCTGCCCCGTTCAATCGAATGTCATGAAAATTGGTATGTATATGTATTTTTTCACGGAGAAAACGAATATGCTATGCTCATTGATGCCACTCGCCACCAGGTGGCGCTCCAAAGTAGCAACTTCTGCCCCGTTCAACCGATTGTCATAAAAATTGGTATCTATATGTATTTTTTCACGGAGAAAACGAATATGCTATGCTCATTGATGCCACTCGCCACCAGGTGGCGCTGCAGAGTAGCAACTTCTGCCCCGTTCGACCGATTGTCATAAAAATTGGTATGCGTATGTATTTTTTCACGGAGAAAACGATTATGCTATGCACATTGATGTAACTCGGCACCAGGTGGTGCTGCAAAGTAGCAACTTCTGTCCCGTTTAACCGATTGTCATGAGAATTGGTATGTATATGTATTTTTTACGGATAAGGTTTGTATGATATGCTCATTGATGCCACTCGCCACCAGGTGGCGCTGCAGAGTAACAACCCTGTTCAATTGATTGTCATGAAAATCAGTAGGATGCTGTATTTTTAATAGTTAATATGAATGTGATATTCGTATTAATGGAAGTTACCACCAGATGGCGCTTCCATTAAACGAGCAACCACTACTTATTTATGCATCTAATATATTTTATCGATAAACTACAAAATATAACAAAAAAAATAGTATAAACCTGATAACTAACGAGAAAATATGATGAAAACGATAAAATCAAAATAAATTGAAAAAACGAAAAATTAAAGAATGACATGCGTATTTTATGATTAATTATGATTTGCGGTACGAAGTCCGCCGGGTCAGCTAGTATACCTTTAAAATTCGCATATTCCATAGCTATAATTTCTTAAAGTACATAAACCATATAACAACTCACCCATTAGTGTTCGAGGATCGTTAGGTAAACGCGAATTATAAGTTTTGTTTAACATTTCTAGTAACGGTTTTAAAGCAACCTGTGAAATGTAAAATTCAATTGCCCAATTTCTTAGAAATGACGCAAAAATATAGTTATGAATTTCTTTTAAATGGTATTGTTCGTCAACTTCAAGCACATCTATTTATGATAAATCCATGTCGAAATCATTGTTAGATCGTTCGCCATTTTCAACAAGTTCATCGTTATTTCTTAATGAGGTTTTTATCGAAAATTTATGTATATCTTCGTTATATTTTCCTTCATTTCACCTTTTTATCCATATTAATTAAATATGAATAATATAATAGAAGATGGAACTGTCAAACGTAAAAAAGTAGATATATAGATATATCATCTGCTTATAATATGCTATTATTTTGCAGTAGTAGATCTATATTTTATTTATATAAAGATATCATTTGCAGAGAATTCTTACTGCAAATAGTCTGCATATAATATTCATTTTCATATTTGTCTGCTTAGAGTTTGCTATTATTCTGCAATAGTAGATCTGTATTTTATTTATATAAAGGTGTCATTTGCAGAGAATTCTTACTGCAAAATGTCTGCATATAATCTTCATTTTCATATCTTTTATTTGAAGACATTATGCAGGACACAACTGCATTTCCTTTGTCAGTAAATGTCTTATGCAGGAAATATCTGCAATTTTAAACAGTATGCAGGTGATCTTTGGGTAAAGGTAATATGATGATTATATGCAGATTACTTCTATTTCTACAGATTATCTGCAGTTGATATACAGTTATAAAAATGACTGCAGGCTCTTTGCAGTGCATTTGCAGTTAATTTATGCAGGTCTGTGTTACTTGGGTAGGGTATAACAATTCAATTCATTCTGTAACAAAATTAAAACCCATCGAAATTTTGAATGGACATCTAGACACAAAAGATCCTTTTGATATAGACATTGTTGGAACTCTAACAAATAATTATGTGGAACAACATCGGGAGAAGACAAAGCAAATCTACAAAGAAATTAATGAACATCTAATAGAAAATAAAGAAGCTGAGATAACAAAAAGAAATAAGGAAAGACAAGTACCAATAACCTATAAACCAAATACAAAAGTATATGCTCGAAGAACCCTCAAGAGAAATAAATTATTACCCAGATTCTCGAATAAAATTGTTAATATTGATAACGTCGTTACTATCAATACACCCACCACCACTGTACATAAGAAGAATATTAAAGGAAAGAAAAACACAGCTAATAAAGAACCTTGTCCACAGATTAATTATAACGAGAGGGGAAGAGATTCAAATTCAAGACCTGAAGGACAATCCAGGCATTCTTCCGCTCAACCTGGGGCAAGCAAAAATTCAAATTAGTTCCCACGATTTCATCCACTACCTCCCGCTAGAACCTATTGCACAAGAAATCGAAACGATAGAAAATCAATACAACGCCGTCACGGAAGCCATCGAAAAAAGCCTAAGTCACCCGTATCTTGTGAGTTTGGAAAACTTTGACCACGTTCTTCGTTACCAACTAAAAACCGTAAAAGAAAATTTTATCCTGTTGGTAGAACAAAAAGAGGTCTAATAAATGGTTTGGGCAGTATAGTAAAATTAATATCCAGAAATTTAGATGAAGGAGACGCCGAAAGATATAATCAAGCTATCACATCCTTAAAAGAAAATCAAGAAAATATTATAAATCAGATCGATAACCACATCAGTTTAACTCATAAAGTCATAGAAAACTTTAATCAATCAATAACTCTTCTTACACATAACCAAGAAAATATAGCAGAAGAAATAAAGGCGATCTATACAGAAACTAACAAATTCATTTTTGAATTCGACGACTACCTTCGAGTAAGAAATATTTTAGATCAACTGAATATAAGTCTTCAGATTACCATCCAATTGCTGGACGACTTAGAAGAAGCCATTACATTTGCGAGAGTTAACACTATACACAATAGCTTAATAAAAAAGGAAGAACTTAAGTGGACTATAAAATCACTACTAAAAGACCATACACTGAAGACCAATTGATATACTCTAAAGAAGAAGATCTTGTAAAATACTACGATATCATAAAAGTCGATGCCTACCTTTCAAATTCTACTATAATATTCATCCTTCATTTTCCAATATTATCTCCAAAAATATTCACCTACTTTCATTTATTCTCCATTCCAACACATAATTTATCTACGATTATTCCTGCTGCTCCATATCTTTTAAAAAACTCTGAATCATATCAATATTTGGATATTCCATGCAAGAAAATTAATATTAACTACATTTGCCAAAATGAAACGATTTTGGAAAAAACTCAAACCAAGGATTGCATTAACCAGATCCTGGAAATTGGAAATCAGAACGCTATTTGCGAATATGTGCCAGTAGAGATAAAGGCGTCCATAATACAACAAATTTCCGACGCTCACTACGTCACAATATTTCCTGAACCAACAAAAATAATAACACATTGCTCGACTATCAAAATTTCTGTTATACAAGGAACATTTCTGATCAAGCTGCCACCAAACTGCAAATTCAAAACAACCAGCTAAAGATTTATAAATTCCAAGATTTCAACTCCAGAAGATCCACTAACGTTACCCAAAATCAGGACCATAATACGTGAGGGAAAAGAGAAAATGAAGCCAGTAAAACTCAACAAAATCCCGCTGGATGAACTTCACAAACTTACCAGAGAAGATGAACATCTCCAACCTATAAAGTCGATCAAATGGGACCCGAGTAACAACCATTTCTGGATGACTCCAATATACATCGCTGCCACAATTCTGGTAACATTTCTATGTTTTAAGGCTAAAACAAAATGGTTAAGAAAATCAAGATCAGAAACACCTAAAGAAGAAGAAGCTGCCAAAGTTTTGTTCGTCCCGTACAAAACTTTCTCGGGGGATGGAGAAGTTACAGGACGACGACCTTCCGGTGTATGATATACCAGACGCTGACTTTGCTAAACTAGCAAAGTATAGAATTATTAAATTACAAAGTGATCAATATTTTTTATATAAATTCTCAATCAATGTAAATCAAAATCAGTCTGATATAATTTTATATTTTTTGTGCAATAACTCTGTTAGTTTAAAAATAAATTTTTAAAAGGTGTTTTGTGAAAATAAAACTCGTAATTAGTACGAGAAAATTCTCGAATTCTCGAGTCATAAAACCAGGTATAATTTTAGCCAATGGACCCAAAATATTACAAGATGTTAAACGACAACCACACCACAGTAATATAGTTGTAAAGTAGTTAGTTCTCTCTGATTGTTAAGAAATACTTTCGAGACTCTCTTTTTAAAATAAAAGACAATCTTCCAATAATCAAATCTTAATTATTTAATCTCAAATTCCTACAATGACCAAATTTTAAGTATCTAATATTTGTAATAATTTATTTAAACAGAGTAATGAAGATATTATGCCGAATAAAACATTAACCGAAAAACTTCGCGATTGGACATTGGATAATATCAATATATTGACTTAAATGTGGTAATATAATTATTAAAAATCCTACGAAATGAAGGACACGAGGATCTACCTAAGACATCTCAACAGTTATTAAATACAAAGCATTGTTGGCCGATGACGTCAGTATTGAGAAAGTGAGAAACAAATGGTAGTTATATCTACATTGGTATTCAAAATGTTCTCCAAAAAATTGGGAATATTGACTTCAGTAAGTCGCTACCTATCAGGAGCTAAAGACAGAGATGGTGGACGAGCTCATCAAACAAAGAAAATCACATTGCCATTAATAATAATTAAATCTTATCAAAACTTATAATAATTTCTTGCGTTCATGATTTATATTTACTTATTTGTAGGGTATTAACTATAAATAACATAATAAAAGGTCTCAGTAGTGTCCCATTTTTGTGTGAGTTTTTTTTTAATTAAAACTTAACTATGTAACCAATATTTTGAAAAAGCTTTGTAAACCAAGCCTGGCCCAGTCGAGGCAAATAGTTCTGGTCCAGTTATGGTAACTAACTTTGACCCAGTCCTGGTAAGTAGCTCTGGCCTAGTCATGGCTACTACCTCTTGCCCAGTCATGGCTACTACCCTTGGCCCAGTCATGTCAACCAAGCATGGCATAGCGTCATCATTCCAGAGTTCAACCAAGGCTGGGCCACGCTTGGTTAACATGCTTGGCCCAGAGTTTTACAGAGCTATGCCAAGTTTGGGTCTATTTTGGGTCCGTTGTACTTTCCTCTTTGGGAAAGTTATAATCATTTTAAATTAATTTTTTTATTAAAACAGAGCATATAATTTGTTTATAACGATTTTTGGAAGATTAATCTGCAAATTGTAGTAAAGTAACTTGCACACTATATACGGTTTTATTTTGGCCTTGTGTTGGAAAGAGCACCATCTCGAGAACTGCAGGTCCAGGTTTTGCCCACTTAATCGTGGCAACACAAACTCCTTCTCATCAAGTATATCAATTTATCTAGTCGGGATCCAGAGTGAGGCTTTTGTCAGATTCTGATCTAAAAAGTAAAATCCGAAGGAGAGAAATTTACAATTTTACTCGCAGGAACGAATTGACTATCACAATACTGTGAACGTTCACATTATTAAAAACTGTAGTGTTAATCAACTCATTCCTGCTTTATCCAATTTTTCAGAGAAATATGTAGTGGGCATGGTTAATGCTCCATAATATCAGGTACAACTAAACAGACCACCTCCAGTTTCACCAAAAACAGGATATTGCCGGAATAGTTAAGCAGCAATACCAGTAAATTTGACAACAAAACAGTTATACACAATAATTGAACCATATAAAAGTAATAAGATGTAGATGAAATTTTAAAGCAACTTGGACATAATGTACTTCGACTACCCTCTGTCGATATAATCCAATTGAGTTGGCGTGGGGGTTTACAAATAGGTACTATAACAAAAATATTTCATCTTTCTATTCTTACAGGGATAGGATTAAAACACTTGAGCAAAAGCGTTAAGAGAATGTACACCATACATTGGGAAAACATACAAAAAAATATTTTAACGGCCTGGACTTCTTAAATAGGAAACTGTTCACTTCACAACATTCCACCTTTGATTTATTGCACTTGATGAATCAGAATTCGATGATTCTGATATTGGATTTGATATTGAATCTGATATATCCAATTAAATATTGCAGATGGAGTAATGATATATAACGAACAGATTATGGCGACAATAGTTTTAACCAAATTTGTAGCTTTAATTTTTGTTCTTTATTTTTTTTATTTTGTCTGTTTTATTTTGTTTTGTACTTTGTTAATTTCTCTATTAGTGTATTTGCTTTTCTGCTGAATCATTGCTCTCCTTTATTAAACACATTTAATTGAAATTCCATTATTATTTGTTTAACTTTTTAAAATAGCTGAAACAAATTGATATGTCATAACTCCGAACCACCTGGGGAGGACCAGGAAAAATGCTTCATTAGATAGCTGCTGTAGTAGTTATCTACAAAATGAAATATTTTGTATTTTCTTTTAAAAGTTGTTATTTAATAATATCGATATTTAGACATGTAAATTGGTCTTAATTGCAAATGAAGATTTTTTGTAAATGTTTTTATTGTTTGCTTTCATTTAATTTTTATTATTTTGTAAATAAGTTCATCACATCTAATTATATATTATTGAAATGAAGATTTCCAGAACGCTGAAAAGTACACAATTTTTATCGTCTCAAACACTCATCATTTTATTAAGGACGTGACAACAGTGCGTTTACAACTGAAAATTCACCACCCAGAAGGCCTACTTTAATATTTGGAATGATGTATGTATGTATGTATGTGCACTTAAGCATTGGAGTTTGGTTTTGCTGTTCCTTTTCAACTGACTCCAACAGTCTTATATATAACATAATGAAAACATTTTTTGATACCAACGTATTAAGTGCCATGCTCTCATTGTATTCCAGATATATAATCTGGATTTGTGCCCGGTTAGAATTTCTAACTCTAGGAAACAGGAAGTTGCAACATACATATAAAAAAAATCCATATATATATATATATATATATATGAATAATGGTATAGTGACTGGTTCAATATAACGTCAATAGTGGAGTTGCAGTCAATGTTATGGCCAATGTAAATAAAGAAAACTCTTTTATTTTTGTCAAGCTTTTGAATTTATTCAATTCTTTTTTAGGACATCTGTGGTGACGAAAAATTTTTTATATAATAAAAAATTTTTTTTATAATGTTTTATATGTGATAACTTACTAATACGTGAGGTTATGAAAGAAGCTGCGAATTCTGTTTGACAAAATTAAAGTAAATCATACTATTAAAATACATAAAAACATATACATTTAAAACTTATTATTTTGTTATTTTTATTATGAAGGTTTGTTTGTAAATGATTGACTTTTAATATGTCTTCAATTTCTTTTTTATATATGTATGTTTTTTTTATGTATCTATGGTTTTTATTTTAACACAGTAGGAGAGCAAAACATTTTAATGATTAATTTATTTAGATTTTATTATTATATCAAGTAAATTACTAAATTCGTGAAATACAGAACCTTAATTTCAAAAATTTTTATAAAAATTTTTTTATATGTTAAATTTTATGAAAGTTGTTGTTTTTTGTGTTTTTATTTTTATTTATTTTAATATTATATTAATCTTTATGTTTGTAATCCTGTTTTAATTTATTAATAGTTTTTTTTAATTTTTTTATATTTATAACTTAAATTTATATGTTAAATTTATTTATATTTATTTTTGAAATGATAGAATGTAACAATAAATATTACTCAGCCCTTCTATATCTGATTTTCTATTAATACATGTTTCCCTTTTATCAATGTGTGTCATTTCTAAGAATAATCTTTTTTTAAGGTTCCTTTCTCTTTCTAAAATTTTTGTTTCTTCAAATTTAATACTATGATTATTTTTGATTGCATGTTCTGTTAGTGCACAAGCATTATATTTATTATTTCTAATATCACTTATATGCGAGATGTTCCTGCTGTGTACAGTTCTGCATGTTTCTCCAATATAAACTCTTTCACAATTAGAGCAAGTGATTTCATATACTACATTTGAAATTTCAAAATTTTTTATAAAAATTTTTGAAATTAAGGTTCTGTATTTCACGAATTTAGTAATTTACTTGTATAATAATAAAATCTAAATAAATTAATCATTAAAATGTTTTGCTCTCCTACTGTGTTAAAATAAAAACCATAGATAGGTACATAAAAAAAACATACATATATAAAAAAGAAATTGAAGACATATTAAAAGTCAATCATTTACAAACAAACCTTCATACTAAAAATAACAAAATAATAAGTTTTAAATGTATATGTTTTTATGTATTTTAATAGTATGATTTACTTTAATTTTGTCAAACTGAATTCGCAGCTTCTTTCATAACCTCACGTATTAGTAAGTTATCACATATAAAACATTATAAAAAAATTTTTTTATTATATACAAAATTTTTCTTCACCACAGATGTCCTGAAAAAGAATTGAATAAATTCGAAAGCTTGACAAAAATAAAAGAGTTTTCTTTATTTACATTGGCGATAACATTGACTGCAACTCCACTATTGACTTCACGTTATATATATATATTACAGGGTGTTTCAAAAAAAGGTAACACCGTCTCTAGGATTGGTAAAAAACTAAAAAATAATTGGGGTTTGCTTAGTAAAAATTTTTTCTAACGCCATCCGTTTTCAAGATAAAGGGCATTGAAGAAAACAAAAGATGTATTCAACATTTGAGTTCCTACATTTTGTTTAACAATATCTAATTTTACAAATAACAAGGTTTCAAAACTTTATTTATTGTTGACTTATTGTCATAACAATTTTACATGGCAAACTTAGAGAAAAGCGAACTTTATCATTAGTTTATACCAGGAGCGATTATTACTTCATAATTTTCAAATCGAAATATTCCGAAAACGGTACATAATATCGAGTTTTTTCAAGAGTACCTTTTTGGTGTAAAATTGAACGATGTTTATGTTCATTTGGAGTTTTGACCAGTAATTCTACCCTTAAAAAAGTTATGTTGAATAATACGTTGTATGAATCGTGTAACTAGCGCCCTCTATGAGAGTTAGATATAAAAACAAATTCATAGGATATATCAGCTTCCAAAACATATTCGTATAAAATTTTATTACAATGTTACCAGTAGTTTCGGCAAAATCGTAAGAAATGTGTAATTTTTTGTTTTTTTCAATGCCCTTTATCTTGAAAACGGATAGCGTTAGAAAAAATTTTTACTAAGCAAACCCCAATTATTTTACAGGTTTTTACCTATACAAGAGACGGTGTTACCTTTTTTTGAAACACCCTGTATATATATATATATATATATATATATATATATATATATATATATATATATATATATATATTAGTAAAAATGAATATTGGGAGATAACAGCAATACTTAACGTAAATAAAACTCTTTAAAGTTTCTAATCCAAGCTTTCGTAATAACTTTATTACATTTTCAAGGAGCTACAACATTTAGAGTGACAGAATGCAAGTAGAAATAAATTATAAATTTATACTTACATCTCTGTGAGGTTGTTACGTTATTGTTTTAACAGAAATTAACATTAGTAAATATTAAAAAATAAATATAAAATTAAAATGATGTTTTTTATAAAATTGTTATTTATCTCAAGATAAATGTCGTTAATTGACATTAATGATTAAATAATTGTGTAACTATGACATCAAAAGTAACTAACTATAAGGTATTAGGAATAATAAAAAATTTATAAAAATAATAATAAAGTATGGAAGTATTAAGATATAACACTATTAAAGCTTAGATGTTATTAGCCCTAAGGGATTATTCTGGATGTATCTCCCTCTAAGATCAGTATAACTGTGCAATGATATAGAAAAACCAGGAAAAAACTATATCTGCTGATCTTTACAATAACTTAATATATTTGAATTATAATTATATCTTATCTATGTATAAAATGTAGATTCAATCAAAGTAAACAATTTAATTGTGGAGAATTTCTAAGATTTATTTGTTCATTAACAACTTTAAATTGTGGATCTGTTAGATGACTTTTTTATTTCAAGTTCTTCAAGAAAATCTACATTTTGTTTTTTTAATTACAAATGTGTAGTTTTTTTATTTTTCCTATTATTCCTAGTAAGTTTTAGTATTTATTTATAAATTAACTCGAAAGCTTTTTTTTATATTTTTATAATTATTACACATTTGAAAAAGAATTTGAATCTAGATGAAGTAAATAAGAATATAAATCACTTAAATGGTCAATATCTGATTTTTTATTTATGCAATTTTTATTTTGATAAATAAATGTCATTTCAAGAAAGATTCGTTTTGTTAAATTTTTTTCAGAAGTTAAAATTTTTGTTTCATTATAGTTCATTAAATGGCCTGTTTCATACATAGATAAGATATAATTATAATTCAAATATATTAAGTTATTGTAAAGATCAGCAGATATAGTTTTTTCTGGTTTTTCTATATCATTGCACAGTTATACTGATCTTAGAGGAAGATACATCCAGGATAATCCCTTAGGGCTAATAACATCTAAGCTTTAATATTCTTATATCTTAATACTTCCAGACTTTATTATTATTTTTATAAATTTTTTATTATTCCTAATACCTTATAGTTAGTTTTCTAATCTATTACTTTTGATGTCATAGTTACACAATTATTTAATCATTAATGTCAATTAACGACATTTATCTTGAGATAAATAACAATTTTATAAAAAACATCATTTTAATTTTATATTTATTTTTTAATATTTACTTATGTTAATTTCTGTTAAAACAATAACGTAACAACCTCACAGAGATGTAAGTATAAATTTATAATTTATTTCTACTTGCATTCTGTCACTCTAAATGTTGTAGCTCCTTGAAAATGTAATAAAGTTATTACGAAAGCTTGGATTAGAAACTTTAAAGAGTTTTATTTACGTTAAGTATTGCTGTTATCTCCCAATATTCATTTTTACTAACATTTATCTTTTCAGCAAATATTACTATTTAATTATATATATATATATATATATATATATATATATATATATATATATATATATATATATATATATATATACCAAGATGTAAGAGATGATACAAACGTATCTAGTGCCGTGCTGTCAATAATAAATCCAGTTTTAAACTGGATTGGTGTTTGGTTAGATTTTCTAACTCAAGACACCGGTAGTTGCTGCGAAATAGGAGTATAAGGATATTAATCAGCCCATACAGGGGCCCTTTTACCTATTCTAGTGTTAGTGATCCTAAAACTAACGGTTCTATTAAACGTTTTCATGCAACTTTATGTGAAATGATGAAGACAAATAAAGCAGAAAATCCTAATTAGTACCCCATTGTTATAACAACACCAAAAACAAAACTCATGGCTTTACGCCCTATTTGGACATATTTCAAGTAGACCCCAGAATCACTGTATAATCAAAAGTGGTTTATCTCTAAGTATGAAAGAGGCTTAAATGTTCACATGAAATATTTTACCAAAATTATAACCACCTTGTTCCGGATGTTGAAGGCTCACCAGCGGTTATCAGATTGGGAACGGCACTCATGGGGTAGGAGTCGTGGATCAGGGCTGCATTTGGGCGAGCATTAAAAAGAAAGGAAATATTTAAAGGTAGGTTAAAGCTACAATAAACGGAAATTGGTTAAGGGCGCCAATGACTTATTTAGAAATAGTTAGGGGAAAAGATAAGAAACCTACATAGTTAGAAATAATCTATTTGATTAAGGACATTAAGGGAACACACTTAACATTACAAAAAATTTTAAAAACTTTCTTTATATTGAAAGCTTACCTTATAGGTCTTTAAAATTCCGTTTATTCTTATAATTTTGTGTTTAATTTATAATTTTCTTAAAAATTGAAATCATTCACAAATGAAATTATTGATTGAAAGCATTTACTGGGAAGGCAAAGTAAAGTCCCCAATATTTTAATAACTGAAAGTATATTTCCTAAAAAAATTCTATCCAAAAAAAATACATAGAAAATGAACAGGTTTTGATCATAGATTAGCGGTTGTATATGTACTTTAATTAGAATAGTAAGGTGTATCTACTAAAAACAAGTAGTACAATATATGAATATATAAATGTTAGAAATTACTATAACCAATTTCTGATAGGCACCTATATGGGTTCTTAATTACTAATTATAAGAGATATATAGAAAATTAAGTAATTCCATTTACCTTGAAGGTGATCTAAAATGTAATATTATAAGTCATCAAAAAAAAATATATTAAACTATTGCTTAATACATAAAGTCAGATACTTCATGACTAAAGTTCCAAAATGTAACGATAACTCAAAATACTCATTGTCCACATTTAAATTATACACAAAACCACAAACTTCATTTA
The DNA here is from genome assembly GCA_964028335.1 of Altica lythri. NCBI lineage: Eukaryota > Metazoa > Arthropoda > Insecta > Coleoptera > Chrysomelidae > Altica > Altica lythri. The sequence goes on along the minus strand of OZ034807.1, from coordinate 58,533,911 downwards.
AAATAGGTTTAAATACTTTGAAGTTATCGAGATGAAAATGCATTTACAATTTTTCTTGAAAATGGCATTATGAACTGGCCAATTTACTAATTTAACTATAAATGTCAAACAAATTCCATAGCAACCTAAGCAGTCATGGCTTACTAAGTAAAATTGACATATTTGAGCGTTTGATAATTCTTGAGACATTTAACAAAATTACTGCTAATATAAGGTAAAAACGATGGAAATTTAGTATTAAGAGGGTGTCGTTCTGGTGAACATATTAGAAAAGTACTCGAATAAGATTATCTCATTTAAGTAAAAAATGATATTAGAAATTTGGGATTTTTTAAAATTTTATGGCGAAGGCGTTTTCTGAACATTATTTAAATAAAAAAATTATATTTTGTGAATCCGGTAATTTTTACTGAAGTGTTCTCGATATTTAACTTTCCAGAGGAGCATTTAAGTTTAATTTTAGCTAAGACAGTTTTTATTTGCAACGAGCTCAAATGCCGTTACATAATAGTTATTTATGAAACAGTGCGCAAAAAGCACTTCACGCACAGTTTCATACAATATTTTATCTACGATAATCAAATAAATAGTTATTTATGCAACTAGTGCGTAAAGTGACCTTTTTTTGACGAATGAGCCTGCGGCTCATGCGACAATCACATGAGTCAAAAAAGTCACTTTACGCACGAGTTGCATACAATATTTTTTCTACAACCGAATTTCTTTAGAAGAATACAAGTATAGGCCTGATTTTTTTTACGCTTTACTGCGAAAAAAAATATTATATTTAAAACATATTTTAGATAACAAAATATTTACTTTTTAAATTAATCTTACCTTATAATACCGCTACGTAGAAACGCGAAATGCTTGAATTATAAATTAATTGAAATGTCAATCAGTCATCATTTAAATAAAAATACTTACCCTTATTCATGAACTGATATTTCTGTCATATTAAAAATCAAATTAAAAATTACTGAATATAATATCTAGTTTTGTATGTAATAAACTGCAATAATTTAACAATTAAATATATTTACACAAATTTACACGATTAAATAATAAAAAAAAAAAGTTTCCTTGCCCGGAATTGAACCCGAGTCATCTGGGTAGAAGGTAAACACCTAACAATCTCAGCCAATAACACACGTAAAATTAATTGCATAATCTTATACAAAACAGTGCTTATTTTACTTTTTTTCACTAGTGAAAAAAAAACTTTTTTTTCACTAGTGAAAAAAAGTTAAACTTTACGAACCTTAAACCGTGCGTAAAGGTAATACTTTACGCACGGTTGTAGAAAAAAATAATTACAAGAAAGCAATTTATTTTCAATTCATTTACAAGATACTAACAAAACTAATGCTCTCATAGCAACACCATGACAACGCGAATGCTAAGGATATTTGATTATATGAAGGTGTGTTAAAAAACAGTGCGAAAAAGTAAATTCCATTTACCCACGACTCATAAGTAAATTGCGTATTTTTTAACCTATAACTCTGTCAGTACCTAAGTGTCAAATTATTGAGTAGTTGTGTTATAGTTTCATTTACTAAACTAGTGGAGTAAGTAAATAGAAACCTGTATTATTATGTTGGTTACCTACAGTTTTCATTAAATTAAACTAACATTTGACATTTCTCAGACGGAACTGTCTGTGAAATCAAATATTTTTGACAACTTCTACCAAAATTTAAATTGTATATTTGTTATTTTTAGTTTTATACAAAACCATTTGGTAAGTCGTGGGTAAAGCATAGTACTTCACTCGAGGAACAAATTGCATATTTAGCTCGTTTCTTTAGCCCCTTCGCTCGCAAGCTCGCTGATGGGCCAAACACACTCGCTGTAATATGCAATTTACTCCACTCGTAAAGTAATATACTATTAAAATACACTGTTACTTCACGCACACGTTCAATCCTTCACGCACTACTGTCTATAATGACAGTTTTCACGAACTAAAAAATGCTACATATTGAGGTAGAGTAGATAAAGTTTTCTATAGGTGCGCCCCAGTACGTTATTTTTGCTTCCAAATTTGCAGTCATGTTGACTGCCCTGCAAAAAGAAATTAAATCGCCCGAAAAACAAAAAAGTGATTTTTAACTACAAAATGTCCTCCTTTATTTCGGCCCACCGTGTTTATATATGGGCAAAACATACTTCAGATCTATTACGAACTAACTTTTGCGAGAGTTTTCACTCAAATTTTAAGAATAACTGTTCTACAAATCACCCTAATATTTTTGTTTCCCTTTAGGCTTTAAAAGGAATGCAAACACCCATAACTCTTTTATTACTTGTGATTACAAAATCAGGTAGTTTTGATGTTGATGGGATTTCGTTCAGGGGTTTAATTAACCGGCAGATCGTAGTTGGGGTTCGCAAGCCGACATCTGAATTGGGCCGATGCAATTAAGATAATCCCTTGTCGTCTTATCAGCAGTTGCAGATATAGGTGGTTAAATATAGATATTTTGGAACCCTTTATTTTGTAATATTTTCTAAAATAAGGGAGATATGGGTAAAATGAATATTGATTTTTAAGAAATAAATAGATTGTTTGAAATTTTATACTTATAATAAATTTTATTACGAATAACAATAGACAAGATTCATTTTAATAAAAGAAGTTATTTCATTTTTTTTTATTTATCAATCTACAATTTACAATTTATACTTATTTAAACAATATGTTTGACGTCAGAAACCTAGCCTATTTTACATAATATAAAATTATATTTTTTTGGAAAACATAAACAGTCAAGATAACATATATGCGGTAATTTTTTTAAAGAATTAAAATTATACATTTACTTTGGAGCATATTTGTAACATACAGATTTAATGAATTCTATTGTCGTTATTTTGCCCGCATTTCGCTTGTTTATCATCGTTTCTAAATAATTCTGTCTTCGTGCTACTTCCGGCCTTAATTTTTTTGAAATTTTTTTGCAGAGTTTATTTTTACATACACTTTTGACTGAAAATTTAACAAAGTTTCGATAAAATTATGTAAATTTGGGTGTGACGAATAGAAATTCTGATTAAATTTTGAGTGGAATGACTCGCAACCATTAGTTGTACGAGCCATACTGCTTGATGAACAAGCCCAAATGGCAGGTGGAAACAACGCATTTTCTCCAATATAATTATCTACTAAGTAGTCTTCAAACTCAAAAATTCTAGAACCATCTTGTCCAAGATTAAACATCTCTACAAAACAATCTCCAACTTCTTGCGGATTCAAAAACTGCAAACCAAAAAAATATCTTAAAAGTTTTCCTGTTTCTGTTTCGCGCGTGTAATCACTAACGAAACCACGACTGACTTAGATGAAATCTACAACCTTCAACATTAACTTCCGGCCATATTTTTGTTACAGTGGTATGTATGGCCACTTCATAATCAATTACCACATTTTTCGGTTCGAAAAATAAGTTTAGCTCATTACATTTTACGGTTAAAATTTCTAATAATTTCAAATACACACGACTTGTTTTTTCTGGCAATAAACAGAATATTAATGGTATATGATGTCCGTTCTTGTATTGAATTGTAAATAACTGTGTAAAGAATTTTGTACAAAACTGAAAAGTACCGTCCATATAAATAAAGTCTATTGAACACAAAAATGTCAAATTACTTACACAAGAAAGGATTATAATTGTTTCCTTTTTATTATTAACTAATAAGAAAGACTCGTTTCTATTGGGCTTTGGCTGAAGTTCATCTAATATATCAAAAACTTGTGCTTGATCTCTTGGAAGCGAAGGTAAGGCGCCTCTTCTCGCATGCCATATGTTCTTTCTAATTAGTTCAATGTCTTGCCACACTATCTCACTGGTGAAGTTGCTTTTTCTAAGTTCCTCGCATATTATTTTAGATGGTCTTTCGACCAAATTGTCCAAAGCTTTCCTTTTTACACTATTGTTAAGCGCCTGTCTTTGGATATTTTCTTCTTCAGGATGATTGTGTGTCAAATCACTTTGAAGTAACACTTGAAAATCACAATCAAAAGTATACACTTTGGCTAAACACTTGGAACGTTTATTAGCACAGCGCCAACGATATTTACCACTTTTTAATTTTTCGGCTAGGCAAAATTTAAAATTATTAATAACTAGTAAAGGATTCCCCTTTTCACTAACTATAGAATATACTATTTTTTCCCTTTTACTAAATAACCAATTCTATTTCATTTAAAACTAAATACTAAAGTTGGTACTTTAAAGCTAGGGGTTTTAAATCATATTGAAAACAATTACGGCCCATCTCCACCGATAAGAGGATAACGGTTAAAGTACCCTTTAATTACATTTTGCTGACCGGGGATTATAGCAGGTAGCCGGACCAATTCGGAAGCGCCCTAATTAACCTTAGGATTTTGCAGAAACTAATTACAGGATTAGTACGACGGGAAATCGTGTGCACCGGGCTCTGTTAGAATATCCAATGACAAATGGAAGTAACTTGTTTACAAAAACTGGCATATGAGTACAATACAAACTTATATAAAGGAATACTGGACACAATTTTCGATAAGTATTAGACTCTTAGAATGATATTTGTTCTAAGCGAAATCCAAACTTACGTTAATCTTTGAAAACAAATATCTAGCTCCGTTAACCTTAAATACAAAAAAATAATGGACACAACATCGGTTATAAAAAGTTTTACCGAAACCATCCAAAAGTTTAAATTCGACGAATAGACTTTTAAAGGATAGGTATATATTCTATTCAAAGAACAATCAAAAATATTTAATACCAAAGAAAACACAAAGTCCGTACCACACAGTAATTTATTGTAAATTGAAATTTATTGACAACTAGTTTCGACCGTAACGGTCATCAGGTCAAATATAAACACAAAAGTAATCAAAATTAATTATATAAAAACATTATTGGAATGAGACGAAAAGGTTCTTATGTAATCAACACAAAATGTCCATCGGTGGTAGATTAAAGTGTGTCGTGGGAAAGTAAAGAGGTAAAATAGACTAAATGAGCCAAATTGGTACGAAAAATTCTATGTTAAGAACATTACTATAGTAGTAATGTAAAAAATAAAAACTTAACACAATAACAAATAGTCATAAAAGGAAAATAGGAGTCAACTGCAGCATCAAAGGTTAATAAAGGTGACTAAAGATCCCAAAAAATATTTGTTGTTAGGTGGACCAACGTTAAAATGAAGTAAGCCCAAAGAGGGACTTCGAAAGAAACTCATTACAGAGATTAAAAGAGAGATGTTTGGTATGTGAACCAAAGTGATTAACAGTAAATGAGTTCTTGTATAATGACCGTGGGTGAAAGGTACTTAGGCCTTTATATGGAAGTGGAAGTGGTTCAACAAAATGCGGAGAATAAGTCCACAGAAAAAGAGGGGATCTTAGATCACCAAATATGATGTAATGAGTGATAAAGCAAAGTGATGAGGAGTGGAAATGTGATTGGTCCACCAATACACATCGGCAAGTGAGGAGAGAGTCTATGAAAGATGGACAACTAATATTAGTTGTCCATCTCTCTTTTAATCTCTGTAATGAGTTTCTTTCGAAGTCCCTCTTTGGGCTTACTTCATTTTAACGTTAGTCCACCTAACAACAAATATTTTTTGGGATCTTTAGTCACCTTTATTAACCTTTGATGCTGCAGTTGACTCCTATTTTCCTTTTATGACTATTTGTTATTGTGTTAAGTTTTTATTTTTTACATTACTACTATAGTAATGTTCTTAACATAGAATTTTTCGTACCAATTTGGCTCATTTAGTCTATTTTACCTCTTTACTTTCCCACGACACACTTTAATCTACCACCGATGGACATTTTGTGTTGATTACATAAGAACCTTTTCGTCTCATTCCAATAATGTTTTTATATAATTAATTTTGATTACTTTTGTGTTTATATTTCACCTGATGATGACCGTTACGGTCGAAACTAGTTGTCAATAAATTTCAATTTACAATAAATTACTGTGTGGTACGGACTTTGTGTTTTCTTTGGTATTACCATACGACCACATTTGAGAAATGGATGATCTCCTCTTACTCAAAAATATTTAAAATGATATTGGATTTTATCAGGCACCATTACAAATGTGAGTCATTAATGGAAAGTTATGTTTTTCTTGAAAACTATCTTGATGATATTTTAGATGAATTATTTTTTTCACGCTTAAAAATTCTTTATAGTTTCATTATTTCACCAACAGATTTAATTAGTTCTTTAAAGAAAAAATTTCGCAATCTAACTTTACCAATATTTGCTAATAGGTATAGCTTAATACATCGACATAATTGATCCTTAAGCCTACCCAATTAGATTCTAAAATTGTTTTTGTCTTATGCCCCATTCCCACTTATGATTATAAAACAGGACTTTACCAACCAAAAATATGTAGCGCATGATGATGATTCAATGTTATATGGACAAATGCAAGGCACTAGGTAGAAGACAAAAAATATGCGTTATTCTTCCTTGCCCCTAAGACAGTGATGCTACGTGTAAAGCACAATTACTAAAGACATCTACCACATTACTACGAACTTAACAGATGTCATTGTTATATGCTAAGGAACACAATATGCAAGAAATAGACTTCAACCTCTGGTAAATAGCTGTTTCCGAGCCCTTATCAATAACAGTTTAATGTGAGAAAAACAAAATTATCATTGTTTATGGCCCTAAATTACAACCAGAATCCAGTGCTTTTGTTGGTATACCAGAATCCATATCAAATACCTAATTGTTAAAAACCAGAACATAAACAGGTATAAAAGTCATCCAGTAACCATATCATTCAGTTGTTCTGATGGCACGAAGGAAATTCTCATTTACCAGGCTTAAAACCACTTAAACTGAATAAAATCAATACTGACAATTTAAAGTTTGTCATACACACATTGGATCAATATTTCGACAAATTAATGAATGAACCATTCCTAAATAAAGATCTATTATAGATTTTTTTAATAATAATCAATGTACCTAATTATGAAATATAAAAAAATAATCCCTAGAGAAATTATAAAGAAAAATAGCACTATACGTAAAGAAGAAACAATTTAAAAGTGGTAAAGAAAAAGAATAAGTGGAACTATGAAAAAAGTTTCACAAAAAGTGACAAAGTTATCCTGAAAATAATTGATATTTTATAACATTTATCAATTTTTAATGGAAATGTATTAAAAAAATTCGAAAAGAGGTTGACCTTAAAGGCCATCCTTGCAACTTCCCGCTTGTTTTAACCGCAAAGCTATAGTAACGTGACGTATTTTGACGTTTTTGACTTTTTTTGAAATGTTTAAAAAGCCATAACTTTTTAACGCCTTATTCGATTTTGATGTTCAAGATGGCATTCTACGCAGTTTTTTGAGACCTAAAAACGTTAACGGGAGTGCAAAATCGGTTAGTCAAAAAATCTCTAAGTTATTGAAAAAAAAACTTTTTTGAAATTTTTCGACAACGATATCTCACGAACGAATCAACCGATTTTAATTTGCAAAACAGTATTCGACGTGGCTTTTTAAGCTTGAGAGCTGATTAGGTTATGAAATTGATCGATGTAATAGCCAAAAAGATATGCCCAAAAAACGTCATTTTTACCAATTGTTTTTTTCGGTTATTTTGAAATTTCTCGAAATCACCCGGCTTGAATCGGTTCAAACTTACAGGGAATCTAAGTTAGATGGAACTCTTTGGAATGTTTTTTATTTCATTCCGATCGGTCAAGCCGTTCAATAGTTATAAGTTATACATCCACACACACACACACAAATCCACACGTACATACAGACATACAGACACCCTCGTAAAAATAGTCAGGGGAGGTTCCTAATACCTCAAAACGTTGAGATCCGATGAAAACTCGATTTTCGAAAAACGGGGTGAAACCAATAACTTCCCGATTTTAAAAAAAATTTTAGCGGGAAGTTAAAAAAGATTACCGCTTGTGTACATTCTTATTCCCTCAAAATGTTCCGTATATTTTTTTATAATTGATTGTTTTTTCAGAAATATTAAAAGTTTTGTCTCTCCCATACGACATTATTTTGTTGAAAAATCCCGCGTGCCTATCTGAGATTTCGCCTGGTGGTAAAGTATTATTCAAAGAAAATAAGTGATTTTACTGAACTATCCCCTTAAATTTTCGTTCTAGATGCGGATAAAATTATCCCATATTAAAATAAAACTATATAAGTTTAATAAGTTACTTACTGTTTTGTGCACCTACAATTGTGACCGTTAGAAATAAAGATACTAGTATATTGTTCATATTTGGTTAACAAAAATTTCAAATAACAGTTGTTTTTATATTTTATACATATTTATAGCATAGATACATATGATTACTACTATGTAATAATATGTTAGATTAAAATACAGATTAGAGAAGAATTCAAGGTAACAAAAAGGGGAATTCCATTGTTTAATTAAATATATTCCTAACAGTAAAGAATCATAAACTTCACAATAAATACGAGTGGAAAGTAAAGCTGTAAGTACAAAACTACGGAAGCAAAAAATTACACAAACTTTGACGATCTCTTGCCCTAATTGCAACCAAGTAGGTATACATAGGGAAAAAATCTCGAACTGTACATAACAGATATAGGTATATCACATAAAAGATATATTAACAATAATAAATCAAAATCATGTGCCTTAGCAGAACATGCGATTAAAAACAAAACCAATTTGACTTCGCAGGCACATATATTTTGGACAAAGAAGAATGTTTTTGGAACCATATTAGGGCAACAGAAAATTGTATTATAACAGAAAATTTTTAAAATCTATAATGTGTTAAACCTATTGTTAAGTGTAATGTTTTTAAAGTTTCTATAATAGAACCTCACGACTGGTTAGTTTTAAACATCTTGTAAGTTTTAACATTTAATTGTTTTACTTTTTTTTATAGATGTCCTAATAAAGAATTAAAATCAATTCGAAAGCTTGACAACAAAGTCAAAGAGTTTTTCTCAAGCCTATAAACTTGACTGCCACTCCAAGATTTACCTTCGAACATTACATCTACAGTCAAAATACCAAAACTTTATATATATATAGATATTGATATGGATTTTTCTCCAATGGTGCACGTTCTTTCAATGAAATGTTGGAACGTGGTCATGATTTTTAAATCGGTGGTCTGGATTAAGTATTTTTTTGATATTGTATTTGTTTTTGTTTAGATTATAGGATGTTATGTTGTTAAGAGATTATGATTATTATGATAGATTGTCAAGAAGTGAATTTTGAAAAATGAGATGAAATAAAATTGTAAAAAATTAAATATTGAAATTTAAATTAAAATAAGAAAAGTTTATAAATAAAAAAAATAAATAAATAAAAAGGTGATTGGAATTGGATAAGAGGATACAGAGAGGTCAGAGTTGGAAAATTGTAAAAGAAGAAGGTATAGAGAAAGAGTTGAGCAGCAGACAGGTATTAAATAGATGGAAAGGCAGCAGCAAGAAGGAGTTGAAAAGTAGTTGGAAGAGGAAGATATAGAGAAAGAGTGGAAAAACGGAAGAAGAAAGATTTAGAAAGACACGAAAGAATTTTTTTTTATATTTATAATTTTGTACTTTATTTTTAGGACAATCAATTTAAAAATTTTGGAATCCACGACCGATAACTTCATTGAGAGAGGGTGTTCCAGAAGGAGGATCCATTTCAATTGGCGCCCAACGTGGGGCTGCTTCGGCACTGAGGGTAAGAGATTTTTCTTAACTATTAGGTGTCAAGCTTGCTTTATTAAAAACAAAGTGTGTGATTCGGGAGTAAAAGATTAAATAAATTATAGGCATATTTATATGAAATTAAGAGGGGGAAAGGAAATTACAGATAGTATGTTAGAGCAAGGGGATAATATTGATAATCAGGGTAATCAGGATAGTAAGATAGGGGATAGAAGGGATTCATCATGGGAACAACTGATGGAAATGTTAAAAAATATCAATAAAAACAATGAAGCAATGAGTAAGAATATGGATTCTATGAAAAAAGAAAATAAAGCAATAAACAAAAATACTGAAGCAATAAAACAAGACATGAACAAAAATATAGAAGCAATAAACAAGAATATGGAAGCAATGAAAAAAGAAATAAAAGAAGACATAAACAAAAATATAGAAACATTTAAAGATGAGATGAGGAAGCAAATGGAAATGTATAGAGAAACATTGGAAGAAACAAAAACAGAAATAAGAAATGAAATTATAATGAGAAAAACAGATTCAGAGGAATTACAAGAAGTAAAAATTAAAAAAATTAACAAGGAATGCAAAGATGAAATAAAAGAAATTAATGCTAATACAAATAAAAAATTAAATGACTTAGAGATAGTTATAAAACAAGAGAATGTGGAAAAGAAAAATGTAATAAAAGAAATGCAAAATACAACAAAGAAGATATATGAGATAGAAGAAAAAGTAGAAGAAATAAATGTAGTACAAGAAAAAGAATGTGAAATGTTATTGGAAGAAATGGAAAGAAGAAAAATAAAGAAAAATCAAAATAATATGAAAATAAGTAAAAGTGAACATAAATTTAATGGAAATATTAATAAGATTCATCTAAAAATTTTCATAAGAATAGTGAAAAATAAGTTAAAATGGTGTGAAGATCATGAAGAAATAAGAAAATACCTGCGTGAGATGTTAGATGGGCAGGCATTGATATGTTTTGCCAGTAAAGATGAAATATTTGTGTTTGAAAAATTTAAGAAGATGTTTTTGAGTTATTTCTGGGGGAATTTTGTTCAATCTAAATTTAGGAAAAAGTTATATACAGGGAAATATCAAGAAAGGGGAAGGCAATTTAAATTCATAAAAAGTTTGTATCGAGGGAAATATCAAGAAAGGGGAAAGCAATTTAAATTCATAAAAAGTTTGTATCGAGGGAACTATCAGGAAAGGGGAAAGAAATTTAAATTTCTTAAAAGTTTGTATCGTGGGAAATATCAGGAAAGGGGTAAAATCACAAAATATATAAATAAAAAGTATATGTAGGAAAATATTAGGAAAGGGGAGTCTATAAAAATTAAATGTATAGGAAAATTTCAAAAGAGGAGGAACAAATTTAAAACTATAAAAAAAAAACATTATAATAAAAACATTATAATTTAATAAATGTTAAGAAGGGGGAATGAATTTTATAAAAAAATAGTAAAATAGCAATGAAAAATTGAATAAAGAAAAATGTAAAAGTAGATATAAAAGTAGATATAATGATAGGGAATTCATATGTATTAGTTAAAATTAAAATATTCTCAATTAAAAGCTTGACAACTGATGGTGAAGACAAATTTCCTACTAAAAGGAAATTTGATTTGGCAAGGTGAAGTGATTCACCAAGTCAAATCAAATTTGGGGGAAATTGATATGGATTTTTCTTCAATGGTGCACGTTCTTTCAATGAAATGTTGGAACGTGGTCATGATTTTTAAATCGGTTGTCTGGATTAAGTATTTTTTTGATATTGTATTTGTTTTTGTTTAGATTATAGGATGTTATGTTATTAAGAGATTATGATTATTATGATAGATTGTCAAGAAGTGAATTTTGAAAAATGAGATGTAATAAAATTGTAAAAAATTAAATATTGAAATTTAAATTAAAATAAGAAGAGTTTATAAATAAAAAAAAGAAATAAATAAAAAGGTAATTGGAATTGGATAAGAGGAGACAGAGAGGTCAGAGTTGGAAAATTGTAAAAGAAGAAGGTATAGAGAAAGAGTTGAGCAGCAGAAAGGTATTAAATAGATGGAAAGGCAGCAGCAAGAAGGAGTTGGAAAGTAGTTGGAAGAGGAAGATATAGAGAAAGAGTGGAAAAACGGAAGAAGAAAGATTTAGAAAGACGCGAAAGAATTTTTTTTTATATTTATAATTTTGTACTTTATTTTTAGGACAATCAATTTAAAAATTTTGGAATCCACGACCGATAACTTCATTGAGAGAGGGTGTTCCAGAAGGAGGATCCATTTCAATATATATATATATATATTGAAATGGATATATATATATATATATATATATATATATATATATATATATATATATATATATATAAGGGGGTAAATTAACGGACATGTACGCAAAAGGATCATAGGATTACGAGTAAGAATGGTAACCGCAGACATGTATGTTTTTGGCTCATTAGCCGTCATCAGTGCGGCATAACCAAGAAGAGTATTGCACTTGGCTAGCAAAAGTGTTAGGTACTTGGGAGCAAAGGATGTTGGGGAAACATGTGTCAAGAAATACAAAAACAACGAACGCTCACACAGGAATCCTATCGCCATTTTGTGCTTTCGGCCAGCTGTGCCAATGGGTTTTCGGCTAGCAACCAGCGTCGCAACGTTGGCGAAACGGACTCATTGTGTTTGAGTCGTTCCAAGCCCAGGATGTGAAACACAAAGGGTGCCAAGTATGCGTATTTATGATAAACAAAAGGGGTAAATTAACGGGCATGTACGCAAAAGAATCATAGGATTACGAGTAAGAATGGTAACCGCAGACATGCATGTTTCTGGCTCATTAGCCGTCATCAGTGCGGCATAACCAAGAAGAGTATTGCACTTGGCTAGCAAAAGTGTTAGGTACTTGGGAGCAAGGATGTTGGGGAAACATGTGTCAAGAAATACAAAAACAACGAACGCTCACACAGGAGTCCTATCGCCATTTTGTGCTTTCGGCCAGCTGTGCCAATGGGTTTTCGGCTAGCAACCAGCGTCGCCACGTTGGCGAAACGGACTCATTGTGTTTGAGTCGTTCCAAGCCCAGGATGTGAAACACAAAGGGTGCCAAGTATGCGTATTTATGATAAACAAAAGGGGTAAATTAACGGGCATGTACGCAAAAGGATCAAAGGATTACGAGTAAGAATGGTAACCGCAGACATGCATGTTTCTGGCTCATTAGCCGTCATCAGTGCGGCATAACCAAGAAGAGTATTGCACTTGGCTAGCAAAAGTGTTAGGTACTTGGGAGCAAAGGATGTTGGGGAAACATGTGTCAAGAAATACAAAAACAACGAACGCTCACACAGGAGTCCTATCGCCATTTTGTGCTTTCGGCCAGCTGTGCCAATGGGTTTTCGGCTAGCAACCAGCGTCGCCACGTTGGCGAAACGGACTCATTGTGTTTGAGTCGTTCCAAGCCCAGGATGTGAAACACAAAGGGTGCCAAGTATGCGTATTTATGATAAACAAAAGGGGTAAATTAACGGGCATGTACGCAAAAGGATCATAGGATTACGAGTAAGAATGGTAACCACAGACATGCATGTTTCTGGCTCATTAGCCGTCATCAGTGCGGCATAACCAAGAAGAGTATTGCACTTGGCTAGCAAAAGTGTTACGTACTTGGGAGCAAAGGATGTTGGGGAAACATGTGTCCTGTGTGAGCCTTCGTTGTTTTTGTATTTCTTGATACATGTTTCCCCAACATCCTTTGCTCCCAAGTACCTAACACTTTTGCTAGCCAAGTGCAATTGCCGCACTGATGACGGCTAATGAGCCAGAAACATGCATGTCTGCGGTTACCATTCTTACTCGTAATCCTCTGATCCTTTTGCGTACATGCCCGTTAATTTACCCCTTTTGTTTATCATAAATACGCATACTTGGCACCCTTTGTGTTTCACATCCTGGGCTTGGAACGACTCAAACACAATGAGTCCGTTTCGCCAACGTGGCGACGCTGGTTGCTAGCCGAAAACCCATTGGCACAGCTGGCCGAAAGCACAAAATGGCGATAGGACTCCTGTGTGAGCGTTCGTTGTTTTTGTATTTCTTGACACATGTTTCCCCAACATCCTTTGCTCCCAAGTACCTAACACTTTTGCTAGCCAAGTGCAATACTCTTCTTGGTTATGCCGCACTGATGACGGCTAATGAGCCAGAAACATGCATGTCTGCGGTTACCATTCTTACTCGTAATCCTATGATCCTTTTGCGTACATGCCCGTTAATTTACCCCTTTTGTTTATCATAAATACGCATACTTGGCACCCTTTGTATATATATATATATATATAAATATATATATATATATATATATATATATATATATATATATATATATATATATATATACAAACTGCATTTTTCATACATTTAGATAAATAAGGTCCACTTTACTATTTTCGGGACATGTATACAAATGGGAAGTACGCAATTAGCACACATTTCGGTGACTTCGTAATAAATTTTAAGGAAATATAAAAATCTAAATTAATACCTTATAAATATTTTTTTTTGTAGCTCGTTGTCCAAGAAATGAAGTGCCAGGATGTGTTCCTTGTTGCCCAGAACCAACTTGCCAATTAAGATTCCCTCCAACTTGTGACAAAATTTGTACTATGATCTGCATTCCTACCTGCAAATGTAGTTCTGGACAAATCAGAAACACTATCAGTGGGTTGTGTGTTCCAGCTTCAAGATGTCCGTCAAATGGTTACTAAGTTTATCGCGGTGTTTAGGTACCATTATCCACTAAATGCTACTAATGTATTTTTATCTCTACATAAATCCTAAGATAAGCATATCATTTAATTATTACTAAAATAAAAGTCAATACATATAATAACTGCTTTCATTAATAATACATTGATATCGGATATTAAATAAGTCTTGGAGCGACTAATAGTAGATACCATCGACTTTAAATACCTTTTCCGTCGACTTTACATTTATAACAATGTTAACGTACTAACTATTGTCTAAAATTGATCATTAATAAGTCGTATTAACGAACAAGAGCGTTAACAGGCTATTAAGATTTTAACCTTATTTTTCCCGCGCTGTCATTCTGTCGAAAAACATATGTTTTTGACGCCAAGTGTGATTGCATTGTAATTAACCTAGAAGTTTATTGTGTTTGAGCAAGCTTTTTTATTTTTTTCGTGTGGATTATCTGTTATATATTTTTCTGATATTTTTTTGAAGTGATCCAATGATGTTTCTGTCACTGTCCTCAATTTTTGACTATTTATTTGCTTCTCCAAACAGCAGATGCATCGTAGAAGGTGAAGCTGTTCTGGCAGCGAACCATGTTATTGTGTGTGGAGTGAGAGAAAAAGTGGATGATCAGATCATACTGTTTGCAAACTAGTGCAGTGAAAAGTGATCCCCATGAAATCAATGGAATATTTTCAGTTATTTCAGATTGCAAGGTTGAAATACAGACATTTACTTGCAGCTGTAAGGCAGGAACTTCAGAATCTTGCAAACATGTAGCAGCAACACTACTGTTTTGCTCAAGGTGGTATTATTACTAATTTATTTGATGGCTTATCGTGCCCATTGTAATTTATAAGGTTTCTGCAACCTTTTTTTACTTTAGGTTTACTTTTTCTGTGCTTGTGTTTTTGTTTCAGAAAACCATTAGAAGAGTTGTCTTCTACAGACACTGAATGTATATGGAAAGTTCAGAAAACCAGAGCAACAGATAAATATTTGCCACAGCCACTGAACAAATCTCAATGTTTCAGGCCATCAAATATGTTGGCTAGAAACAGATCATTTTCAAAGGAAGAAGTTGAAAAAATGTTTCAGTTGCCCTCATCAGCACTCCCAAATTCATCCTTTGCATTGCATAGGTAAACTTTTATTTGTATACTATTAATAAACAATTGAACTATATTATTTAAATCTGATTGTTACAGACAAGTGCGAAGAAAGGATTTCAAGAAACCCAAAGTAATCAAAGAAATGCCTTCACATATACCAGTGATTTTTAACAATTCCAAAGATTCCCCATTTATAGACAATTTAAATATAACTATTCCATCCCTATTAGATTGTTGTTTGATGGTGTTGGAATCGTTTAAGAAAGAAGATGTTTTAGAAGGTATGTGCTGTCAGCAAGGAACATTGGAATGGAAAAGAAGGCGCAAGAATAAAATAACAGGTATTGAATGATGCTTACAAGATTGTATCTGTTTATAAACAACTTTTATTCACTATTCATCATGTTTATCTAGCTGCTACTGATTTACTATGAAGTTCTCTTGATTCACTCCCAGTAATTATGTTAATTTTCCAGGATCTACTTGTTATTCAATCTATACCTTTAAAAAGCAGGATTGGACAAAAATGTTGGGTAACTTTTTCAACCCCAAATCATTAATTACCAAAGAAACGAGATATGGATCTGAACATGAATCTTTTGGACTTGAAGCATTCCAAAACATGAATCCTACTCTTAAAATTGAAAAAATAGGAATTATGATATGCGAAAAATATCCATGGTTAGCTTATTCTCCTGATGGAATAGCATTTGAGGATGGAAAGCCAAGCAGACTTATAGAAATCCAGTGCCCATATTTAGGTAATGTCAATAATGATTTAAGACTTTCCTTACTCATTACTTTTTTTTTAGGAAAAATCAAGTCAGGTACTGAGGTGATACCAACACTAAGGTATCTGAATTCAGACTGCACTCTGAAACAGAACCATCCTTATTATGGTCAAATTCAGTTTGGGATGGCTTTGCTGAATATACGAATATGTGAATTCATAGTTTATTTTCCAAAAGAAAATAACTACTTACAGATTTCTGTTCCATTTGATGAGGGATTTGCAAAACAACTAATTGAAAGAGTTTCAAAGAAATATTTTGAGAAAATGATTCATACTGTTTGTGGTTAGTTGTTCTGCAAAAACCCCATCATTTTAAAGAATAAAACATTTAATATCTTTGAATTCATTTATTTATATCTCTGAAATATTTAATGATATATAAACTATTGGTTAGCAACAACAATTTTTTTAGAATTATTTCAAGGACCATCAAGTCAGGAAAATGGTTATTTTCTTTTAAGGAATTTTTCACACTTGTATGAGAAAACAATATTTTTCAAAAATAATCTGACATATCCTACACAATAAAAATATGGAATCTCTGTGTATTATTTAATTTATAAATATTTGCAACAATTTTTCTTTATAGCATAATCCTTAGTGCAAAAACAAATCATTTCTCAAAATAGGACTACCCAAATTAACAACACCACAAATAATTGTGAATATATTATCAACAATTGGTACCAAATGCAAAGGAAAAGTATTTCCGAAAATTCTGAAAACCTTTATCCTCGCATTCATTCTTTCAATATGCACTCTTGCTAAGGCAATACTTCTGTTCATAGAGGCCTCACCTCTATCAAACTGTTTTTTCTTTCGAAGAAAAGGTGGTCTTAAAATTTTTATTCCAAACTCTTCACATGAACTTTCAATTAGGAATCCTTTATCAACCATAACTTCATCCACATAGGAAATTAATTGTTCTACCATTTGAGACTGTTCGAAAATAATTTTATCTGAAGCTCTGCCTCCATAGGATGAACTGGCATAGGCTATTAAGCCAGCAGGAGTGACTGCTGTCATGAATTTGGGGGTATGATTTTTTTTATAATGGGAGTATGTAACCTCTTTTTTCTCAAGTGATATTAAATGCTCGTTTTATAGAGGTTAACCAATGCGAACGGCACTCAGGGGGTAGGAGGAGAGCGAGCGTGGATTCGAACGAGCTAGATGATATCGTGTTGGAAAGGTATACGGGGATATATTTACTAGAAAAAAAATAAAAGATAAAAGAATTTAAAAGGGACTAAAGAGAAAATGAGAGAAATGATGGAAAAGGGAAAGGTAAATGGGCGCCACTTATTTTTTTATCATAAGGATGGGGAAATATAAGAAACCCAGATGGAAAAAAATATTAAATATAGATGTTGGATAAAATGATTTATCAGATGTTGAAGATAAAGTTAAAATAAGAAAGATATGAGAGATATAAGATAAGATGCGGTAAAATTGAGTAAACCGGTAGATGTTCTGGTTAAAGTTTTAAATTAAACACTTTTATTAGAAAAACTAGAAAGAGAAAGTTATACTTACTTTTTGTTCTTACTTATCACAACAGCTCTATATATTTTAATCAGTTCAAAAGCTAAGATTTATGAGTGAAATACGTCTCATTCGTGTTGTTGATGAGATTAGATCAGAATAACTTACACCAGGTCAGAAAATAAAACATATAAATAAACAATAAACAATATTTATTACTGTGTGTAGTAATAAGTCAAACAGATGAACGAAACAAATAGACATATAAAATATCAACAAATGAAATAAGGTAAAATACAGTAAAACACATTAGTGTTTAATCACATATAGAAACAATATTACACATTCAATAACAGCTAAGTATTTTTGTATTGTTATTTCTGTGTACCCATTTAAGCAGAATGTGATGTGAAAAAGAAGTTGAAAAGTATCAAAATTTAATAAAAAAATTGTAAATCACTTTTAGCTTAAAAGATTTTTTACTCGAGTAAAAGATGGGTGGTACCATATAATAATTATATTAAAACAATTAAATTAAGATAAACATTAAGAAACCAAAAATTTACCATAAGGGTGTTACAAAAATATTTAATCAGACTCTGCGCAACGCTTTCACTGATAACTGAAACATGTATGCGACGAACTATTTCGAAATTTGCACACTTTAGGAGTCTGTCGATAAGGTACTGGGTTTTTTATAAAAACCGGTTTCACTGTGGATTTTATGAGCACTTCTTACGTTAATTACCCACACTTGGATATTATTCAGGCGGATCACAATTAAGTTTTTGTGCCAAAGAAATAAATGGTATCCCAACTTTTCTGGTAGTTAAGAAATAGTAATTATATTAAAAGACTTACAGTTTGTTTCCTCGATAGGAGAATTAAATGGGGCCACACCCAATTTATACGGTACAGTAGAATCTGGTGATTCTTCGGTAATACAAGACAGCTTTTTCATCAGAGAGGTTCTACACTCACTCACTGACTTTAACTTAATTAGAAACACTCAATAGCAAGTAATTCTTTGCAAATCTAAAGGAAATTTGCCGGTATTTGAATCTAGGGGTTGTACAAAAATGACTTGCCAGCACAGAGACCCAAACTAGACTGAATTCTAAATCCCGGTAAAAAAGTAAGCCGCGTCGCTTCAAACCACCCCTCTTGCGCCGCATGACCTTATTCTCCAGATTTGATTGGTCGGTCTAAAAAAATCGATAGTTTTGACGGTTAAAGTCCGTTAAAGTCGAGAATTTTCTGGAAGGTAATATGATCAGGGTCGGCTTAGGTAAGAAAAAATAATAAAAAATAAAAAAATAAAAATCTTTTGCATAGAGTTTTTTGGACATGCTACACAGCCCCTTCCGAAGAGAAAAAACTGGGTAGAAAACAGTTTTTAAAGAAAGATAAGCTATGGTTGGGACAACAGTAGTGTGTTTAAAAAACTGAAGCTGATAAAGGTAGTGAACATCAAGATGTAGAAAAGCGATCTTAACGAGAACGACACCTATCTAGGTAAAATTGGGGTATTAGTGTCAGTTATTGAATGCGATATAATATTCACACTATTCATTAGTGCATTAATATACAAGTGAAACTACACGAGAGTTTGAAGAACCACAAGGTAGGTAAAATGTATCAGATCAATAGATCTTCGATACTATGTGACCAGATTTTTATAAACGGTACCGGCCAACCGGAAGATCACAAAGTGATCGGGAACAGGTCTACTCCGAAGTTTCTGCACGGAAACAAAAAAGTGTACAGCTCGGCCTAGACGGGCAGCACTAAGTGGTATCTTTAATGCAAATCGACAAAAAAAGTATTTATATTGCCCTTGACATAAGATGTCAGGACACACGCTACATTCACACACACAAGGAAGAAAGTAAAGAATGCTATGTTCCCATAAGTAAAATTTCCCATAGGAGGCACAACGCGTATTTCCCTTTTTAGGAACTCCTATAAAGAAAAAAGCTGAATTTAAACCAAATTGTTAATATTAATTTTGAAAAGGAAGAAAGAAACACGGACGATAGTTATAATTAGGAATCTAATAAGCCTACCGGCTCCATTAGATCCGACAGTCAAGGTAAGTACGTGATACGTTAACATCTGAAAAGATGTTTGGAAAAGTTCCGTCCTGCTTGGTTGATATTAAGGATATCACCAAATATGCAGTAAGGAAGAGAAGAAAACAGTAATTACTTAAGATATAGTTCTCATTGAGAACATTTAATAAAAAACTTAAGGTTATAGATCACACTAAGACATTAACAGGAATCTAACAAATCTTAAAAACAAATTATCCTAACAGTCTTCAATCCTAGCTAGAAAAAAAATAGAGTATGTAATAGAGGAAAAGAAAGAGAGGAGAAAGAAATTTTATCTGTCTTCCTTACAATCTCAACAGACCCACTACCGGAAAGAATTCCCTACGGCTTTCCTAGGCTTATCTCTCGTGACAAATTGCAAGGTCAAAATAAAATTCCAGAAGAAGTAGTTAAGATTGAATTTTGTTAGTCAAAAAAGTAAAGTGATTCCAATAGTAGTCATGTGGCGGATCAAAGTTCTTTAAACCACGATATGTAAAGGTATAAAATTGTATGAAAGAACGAAAAAAAAAATTTTAAAAAAAATTCAAAAAAAATTTTTCAAAAAAATTTTCAAAAAAAATTTTCATGTGTCTTCCACTAATGTACGATAACCGTCTTATATCCATATCAAAGATAACAAGTAGTTTATGGATGATACGATAATTAATTCACAAGTGCAGACGCACTTATACGGTAGGTTAACGGTAGATAAAGGAAAAACTATTTTTTCCTTCAAGAAAAAAATACAAGTGTTAAAACACTCATAAGGTAGGTAAATGGTAGTTACGAGAAACATATTTTCTCCTTCGGTACGATAAAAACAAGTGTTAATACACTTATTAGGTGAATGGACGGTAAATGAGGGAAAGTAAATTCTACTTTCGAGACGATAGAGATAAGTGTTAAGGTACTTATTAGGTAGGTAAACGGTAGGTAAGAGAAAAGTATTTTCCCTTTCGAGATGAAATGTTCAAGTGGTAATACACTTAAACGATAAGTATAAGTCTGAATATACTTAAACGAAAAATAAAAGTTGGACATAGAGAAACATATCGCTAAGGAAGTTAACAAGACATAAGGAAATTGAACAAAAGAGAAAAGGGAAAAGGTTGCACTTAGTCGCCTCTTACGACAAGCAGTTTATCGCTTTGGGGGTATTCTACATAGTCCCGCCTCCTAAACGGGGAGGAGATGAACGAGAAGTATGGAGTTTGAACGAAAAAGAAAAGGGAAAGGGTTTCCATTTAGTCGCCTCTTACGACAAGCAGTTTAACACTTTGGGGGTATTCTTTATATTCCCGCCTCCCAAACGGGGAGGAGATAACGAAACATATTTACAGTTGAGTCAAGGTGAGATGTTAAAAAGAGAGGTCGAGAAAAAGAAAATGGAAAAGAAATGCTTATACGGATAATTCTGAGAAAACAAAGAAACATTCGTTCCTATTCGGAGAGTTCATCTTCAGAAGAATCATCGGAATCAGAGACATAAGGCTTAAGGTCTTTGGTGTGTCAATTTCAAGCTTAATGAAGAAACTAAGGGAGATAACGAGACATATTAACAGTGATAGTTTTTACTGAACGGTACGGTAGTTAAGCGAAATGTGTTCTCACTTACAAAACGATATATTCAAGTGTTAATACACTTGAGCTGGTAAACGGTAGTTAAGTGAAATATGTTTTCACTTATGATAAGATAATTTCAAGTGATAATTCACTTGAACGGTAGGTAAACGATAATTAAGTGAAATGTATTTTCACTTACGGTAAGATAATATCAAGTGATAATTCACTTGAGCGGTAGATAAACGATAAGTAAGTGAGATATGTTTTCACTTATATCAAGTGATGATTCACTTGAGCTGGTAAACGATAACAATGGCGGTCATGCTGTTGTTACGTAGAAAACCCAGGAAGCATAAAGGAAACGCTGTCTGGAATCCTTAATGTGAATCCTCGGTACGATAAACGATAGGTAAGTGATTTGTATATTCTCTTATAAAAAAATACAACGGTACGACAGTTTAAGTAAAAAACAAATCTTCCACGCTAGGACAATACAGAGATATTTGTCATGCGGACTCCACTTTTATAACCGTACAGAGAAACATTGGTTAAGTAGATGGATAGAGATAGATGGTAAACGGTAAACAAAATTTTAACGAAACGTTATTTCCCCTAATATAAGATGCAGAAAAATTAGAGAAATGAAAAATATTTCCCTTTAGATAAAATACGGTAGAAAGTAGAAAAATAAGAAATATTTTTCTTTCGATAAGATACGGTAGAAAGTAGAAAAAAAATAAAAAATTATTTTCATTTAGATAAAATACGGTAGAAAATAGGAAAATAAAGAATATTTTCCTTTAGATATTATACGAAAAAGATATAGAAAAATAAAATAGATTTTCCTATAGATGAAATACGGAAAAGGTAGAAAAATGGAAAATATTTTTCTGTAGAAAAAATACGATAGAGAGTGGAAAATTAAGAAAATTTTCCTTCAGATAAAATACGAAAAAAATATAGAAAAATAAAAATTATTTTCCTTTAGGTAAAATACGATATGGAGTAGAAAAATAAAAAATTTCCTTTAGATAAAATAAAAAAATATAGAAAAATAAAAAATTATTTTCTTTTAGATAAAATAGGATAAAGAGTAGAAAAACAAAAAAATTTTCTTCTAGAAAAATTACGAGACCATCGATAAAGGAATAAAGAAGAAAATGGTCGAAAGAAGAGATGTGCCGACATAAGTAGTTCCATGTTAAAGCCAGTCTTTTAATTTATGTTTGTTAACGATACGAGAAAGATAGACGAAAAAAATATTTACTGATGTTAGTGTACCATTTGTTTCTTTAGTTAACATTCTTTTGAGGACTTTCTTTTATCCTCTATTTTCCTGGTGGTGGCTGTTCTTCTGATCTTAGGTACTTAAATAATTTCAACCGCAGTTAAGAAATTTACTTCAAAATTGGCCATTGTGATAAGAAAAAGTAACGGAAATTGTCGATATTAAAAGTGTGTAATTTTATTGTCGGAAAAATAGGGATTTTGTCATCGAGCCCCACGTCGTGGGCGTCAAATTAATGTGTAACCTCTTTTTTCTCAAGTGATGTTAAATGCTCGTTTTATAGAGGTTAACCAATGCGAACGGCACTCAGGGGGTAGGAGGAGAGCGAGCGTGGATTCGAACGAGCTAGATGATATCGTGTTGGAAAGGTATACGGGGATATATTTACTAGAAAAAAAATAAAAGATAAAAGAATTTAAAAGGGACTAAAGAGAAAATGAGAGAAATGATGGAAAAGGGAAAGGTAAATGGGCGCCACTTATTTTTTTATCATAAGGATGGGGAAATATAAGAAACCCAGATGGAAAAAAATATTAAATATAGATGTTGGATAAAATGATTTATCAGATGTTGAAGATAAAGTTAAAATAAGAAAGATATGAGAGATATAAGATAAGATGCGGTAAAATTGAGTAAACCGGTAGATGTTCTGGTTAAAGTTTTAAATTAAACACTTTTATTAGAAAAACTAGAAAGAGAAAGTTATACTTACTTTTTGTTCTTACTTATCACAACAGCTCTATATATTTTAATCAGTTCAAAAGCTAAGATTTATGAGTGAAATACGTCTCATTCGTGTTGTTGATGAGTTTAGATCAGAATAACTTACACCAGGTAAGAAAATAAAACATATAAATAAACAATAAACAATATTTATTACTGTGTGTAGTAATAAGTCAAACAGATGAACGAAACAAATAGACATATAAAATATCAACAAATGAAATAAGGTAAAATACAGTAAAACACATTAGTGTTTAATCACATATAGAAACAATATTACACATTCAATAACAGCTAAGTATTTTTGTATTGTTATTTCTGTGTACCCATTTAAGCAGAATGTGATGTGAAAAAGAAGTTGAAAAGTATCAAAATTTAATAAAAAAATTGTAAATCACTTTTAGCTTAAAAGATTTTTTACTCGAGTAAAAGATGGGTGGTACCATATAATAATTATATTAAAACAATTAAATTAAGATAAACATTAAGAAACCAAAAATTTACCATAAAGGTGTTACAAAAATATTTAATCAGACTCTGCGCAACGCTTTCACTGATAACTGAAACATGTATGCGACGAACTATTTCGAAATTTGCACACTTTAGGAGTCTGTCGATAAGGTACTGGGTTTTTTATAAAAACCGGTTTCACTGTGGATTTTATGAGCACTTCTTACGTTAATTACCCACACTTGGATATTATTCAGGCGGATCACAATTAAGTTTTTGTGCCAAAGAAATAAATGGTATCCCAACTTTTCTGGTAGTTAAGAAATAGTAATTATATTAAAAGACTTACAGTTTGTTTCCTCGATAGGAGAATTAAATGGGGCCACACCCAATTTATACGGTACAGTAGAATCTGGTGATTCTTCGGTAATACAAGACAGCTTTTTCATCAGAGAGGTTCTACACTCACTCACTGACTTTAACTTAATTAGAAACACTCAATAGCAAGTAATTCTTTGCAAATCTAAAGGAAATTTGCCGGTATTTGAATCTAGGGGTGGTACAAAAATGACTTGCCAGCACAGAGACCCAAACTAGACTGAATTCTAAATCCCGGTAAAAAAGTAAGCCGCGTCGCTTCAAACCACCCCTCTTGCGCCGCATGACCTTATTCTCCAGATTTGATTGGTCGGTCTAAAAAAATCGATAGTTTTGACGGTTAAAGTCCGTTAAAGTCGAGAATTTTCTGGAAGGTAATATGATCAGGGTCGGCTTAGGTAAGAAAAAATAATAAAAAATAAAAAAATAAAAATCTTTTGTATAGAGTTTTTTGGACATGCTACAAGTACAATTTAATTTTGCAACATAGTTTCTTTGGTACTTGCACTTTTATTTCAGTGCAATCTAAAACAATTCTCACATTCTGGAATTTGCTAAAACATATTGGCATATTCTTCAAAACATCTTCCTTAGATGGCAGATAGATAAACAAAATTGGCTAAAATACCCGAAAGCACTTCAATAGTATCCTGAAAAATTCTTTTACATGTTGGCACACTAACACTCCCAAAGAAGACTCCTAAAGCAGAGTATGTCAAATCAAGTTTGAATTTTAAAAACACTAAAAGAACTCTTACAGAAAGTATCAAGTCATCAACGTATCTTTTGACGAAAGGAATGGAAAACGAGATGGTGGAAATGGCAGTTTGAACCAAATCATCAAGTACGTAATTACATAATATCGGGGAGATCTTCGAGCCCATTGGAGTTCCGAAAACTTGTTTGTAAGTATCATTTTGGAAAACAAAGACGTTGGATTCAAACACGAACGTAAGTAATTCGAGAAAAGTGTTCCAAGAGATTTCACAGTGATTACTAATGACCGGCCACCTTTTCTGGAGCGAATTGATAATGGATTCAAGGGGTAAGTTGGTGAACAAGGAGACAACGTCGAAACTAACGAGTATATAATTTGTAGGTAGCTGGTAGTTATTAATAAAGTCACTGAACATAAAGGAGTCTACGATGTTATGGTCGTTATGAAAATTATATGCTGAAGTGAGAATTTTGGTCAAGAATGCGGCAATGGGACCATTGGGAGGGTTAATGGATGAAACAATTGGTCTGACACTAAGCGTTGGTTTATGGATTTTAGGAAGTGAGTAGAACCTAGGTAATATTGAGTTATAAGTTGTTAGTGTTTTAGCAAGCTCGGGTGGAAGGAGAGACTTCTGTTTAAGAGAGGATATCAATTTATTCGCTTTTTGTTGGAGAGTACTACCGGGGTTTCTGCTAAGCTTCTTATAGTATTTTGTGTCATTCAATAATTTAAGACTCTGTTCATAATAATCATTCTTTTTTATAACAACTGTAATCATGCCTTTATCGCTTTTCACAACGAAAAGGTCTGGATTCTGATTTAGGAAAGTTTTGCATTTATCGTAATAAAGTGAAAAAGGATGCTTATTATTGTGATTTTTGTGTAAATAGTTTGTAATGGCATTAGTAAATTGTGATCTAAAAATGTCTTTATTATTTTCCGGGACGTCATAAATCAAGTTTTCAAGATCTGCTAATAAAGAGGAGACCTTGTACTGTTTAGTAGTAGTGTAAAGTCCAAATTTATTACCCAAAGCAATTAGTTTTACGACATCTGGGGGGATAGGTGTATCACTTATGTTTCTGAACCATTTTTCATTGATTTTAATATTTTTGAAAGCATCACTGTTAAGTTTATCTAGCTTACGTGATAAACCTTTTTGGGAATTCTTGTAAATTGACTTATAAGTAATATTTTGTCTATGTTGGAATTCGTTAAGTATTCGGTTAGGTAGCTTATCAATTATTTTAGATTTAGTGTCATTTAATATTTTCTTAAGTTTATTAATTTCAGTAAAGGTTACCTTAATTTCCAAATTTAATATGCTCGATCTTAGTTTACTATTAAAGTTGTTAATGCTAGAACCTAATCTTCCTTCGGTGTAATGTAGAATTGTGTTGATGTTACAAATACCGTGTACGATGTGATTCGGATAACACTTGGTACGGCGACATTTAAGAAGAAATTCTTTTCTGGCTGACAGCTTGGCAAGCTTGGTGTTTGAAGTGGCCCAAAGTTTGAGGAGACTCCAGCATGGTAGTCCATAACGATGTCGGATGTCTTCGTAAAACCCCATTTGAGTAGAAACAAAATAGGAAGGTATTGACTAGTAGAGATAAACAGAACGATGTTGATCCACCACTGTATGCAACGAGTGACAAATCTGGGGATGTAGTCAACAGGCCGAAGGTGAGTAATAAAACTCTTTGTTAATAATCAAGCTTTCGATTTATTTCAAATCTTCATCAGGATTCTGATTGTATAAAAAATTATGGTTAGTATAAGCTCAAAAAATGAGTATAAAAAATGAACTTACTTAACTTGAGTCAAAGAAGCTTTTAAAGCATTAGCCACAAAAGATGAATACATAAAAACAAGTAGTGTAAACACGTAGACACGTACATAATAAAATTTGTTAAGATGATAAAAAAGTGTTAAGCAAACACTTATGTGCCAATACAACGTACTGTAGCGAAAATACACACAACAAGAAAAATTAAATAGAAAAATTTTCCTTTGTACAGTTTAAACTAACGATCTTCACTGTTAATTTTAATAAAACGCTACTTTTTTAATTTGTGTAACTCAACACGCTAACAGAAGTACAAAATGGCGAGCAAGCGGCACCAAACGAAAATTCTAGAAAAAATTGTGGTAGTTTTTTTGTTAAATTTGTTTAAAACAACCCAATTACAGACTTTGGCTGGCTAACCTTCACTGATAGAGACACAAAGTTGAAGATTGAGATTGATGTTTAACTGACAAGCTAACATAACCTATTTTAAAAAAATATGTAAACAATTTTATTTTATTTAATATTAACTAATTTTGGTTTTATTTTTAGGTGTGCGCGACGTAACAATTTTCAAGAAGTCCCAAAAAAGACTTTATTAATAACTACCAGCTACCTACAAATTATATACTCGTTAGTTTCGACGTTGTCTCCTTGTTCACCAACTTACCCCTTGAATCCATCATCAATTCGCTCCAGAAAAGGTGGCCGGTCATTAGTAATCACTGTGAAATCTCTTGGAACACTTTTCTCGAATTACTTACGTTCGTGTTTGAATCCAACGTCTTTGTTTTCCAAAATGATACTTACAAACAAGTTTTCGGAACTCCAATGGGCTCGAAGATCTCCCCGATATTATGTAATTACGTACTTGATGATTTGGTTCAAACTGCCATTTCCACCATCTCGTTTTCCATTCCTTTCGTCAAAAGATACGTTGATGACTTGATACTTTCTGTCCCTGAAAATAAAATAGATGAGACGTTAGCAATTTTTAATAGTATTGATCCACACCTGCAGTTTACTTGTGAAACCGAACAACACGGTTCCTTACCGTTTTTAGATATGAGGGTGCATAGAATCAATGATGGAGTTCTTCGCACGCAGTGGTATCGGAAACCCATGGCCAGCAACAGATATCTTAATTACTTATCAAACCATACGCATAAAACCAAAATGAACCTGGTCAAAGCACTTCGATTTAGAGTTATGAAGCTTTCACACCCAAATTACGTAAAACAAGACTTGAAAACCCTTTTCGAAATTTTAATTGATAACTCTTACCCGAAGAAAATATTAAACAGCATTTTCCATAGTCCTAGTCAGGTTAGAATCGGTTCCAATCTCCCAACGAATGACCCTCCACCGAATGATCAACAGCAAGACGTCAAGAAATTCTACTCACTGCCCCACATCAATGATCTCACTCCTAAACTAATCAACATCGTAAAACACCTTCCGGATAAAACGATTGCTCTGAAAAACGTTTTTACAGTGGGTAGCATCTTCAGTAAAACTAAAACTAAGATTAATACACTCGAAGACTCTAACGTTGTATATGAACTTACCTGCAATGACTGTCACAAAAAATATATAGGACAAACCAGTCGTCAACTGTCTGCAAGATTAACTTCCCACAAAAGTGACGCAAAATTAAAAAAACCGTCCTGTGCGTTGGCAGAACATGTAACTACCACAAAACATTCGGTAGATTATCATAACGTTAAGATCTTAGAACACGAAAAGAACCACATCAAGCGTAATTTCCTAGAAATGGTCCACATTAATAAGACTCCGAACAACATGAATAAAAGAACGGACGTACAGCATCTAAGTTCAATTTACAGCTATTTACTCAGTATCGAAAATAAAACAACACCTTTTCCTGACGTCGACTTCTCTATTTAACTTTACAATGAAAATAACAACAACAATTGAATTGATTCTATATTTGATTAATTAATAAAAATTAATTCTATATAACAATTAAATTAATTCTATATTTTTCACAACGTTAAAAACATACTTTATAATTTTAAAAAAAGTTTTCTCATTTCTCGGGGTTTTCTCATCGAAGTATCACCGTTTGCTTTCGTTTCTGACTTCTCACAACGTTTCCACAACGGTCTTTTTTGGGACTTCTTGAAAATTGTTACGTCGCGCACACCTAAAAATAAAACCAAAATTAGTTAATATTAAATAAAATAAAATTGTTTACATATTTTTTTGAAATAGGTTATGTTAGCTTGTCAGTTAAACATCAATCTCAATCTTCAACTTTGTGTCTCTATCATTGAAGGTTAGCCAGCCAAAGTCTGTAATTGGGTTGTTTTAAACAAATTTAACAAAAAAACTACCACAATTTTTTCTAGAATTTTCATTTGGTGCCGCTTGCTCGCCATTTTGTACTTCTGTTAGCGTGTTGAGTTACACAAATTAAAAAAGTAGCGTTTTATCAAAATTAACAGTGAAGATCGTTAGTTTAAACTGTACAAAGGAAAATTTTTCTATTTAATTTTTCTTGTTGTGTGTATTTTCGCTACAGTACGTTGTATTGGCACATAAGTGTTTGCTTAACACTTTTTTATCATCTTAACAAATTTTATTATGTACGTGTCTACGTGTTTACACTACTTGTTTTTATGTATTCATCTTTTGTGGCTAATGCTTTAAAAGCTTCTTTGACTCAAGTTAAGTAAGTTCATTTTTTATACTCATTTTTTGAGCTTATACTAACCATAATTTTTTATACAATCAGAATCCTGATGAAGATTTGAAATAAATCGAAAGCTTGATTATTAACAAAGAGTTTTATTACTCACCTTCGGCCTGTTGACTACATCCCCAGATTTGTCACTCGTTGCATACAGTGGTGGATCAACATCGTTCTGTTTATCTCTACTAGTCAATACCTTCCTATTTTGTATATATATATATATATATAGAAAAGGGGAAAATTAATACGCATTTTCTTGGCACTTTGTTTATTATATATATATATATATATATATATATATATATATATATATATATATATATATATATATATGTATTTATAGATTATTTTCTACTTATTTGTACATATTTGGATCGATATAATCTATAATTTTTCGGGTTTTCTTTGTTATTTTAAACGCAGCAACAATAGTTACCGGAAAGACCAATATTAAAAATACAATGGTTAGTTCTACGAAAACAAATACCAAAGGTAATATAACTTCATTACAATTCAAAATATTATGTAGTTTTAAATAAGAATCGTTAATCCTATTCACGTTATGGGAAACTCGATTTTCAGTGCCAATTGTTTGAGTTATCTCCAAATAATGCAAAAGTTTTGACATGTATGTACTTTAATATTAGTTTTAATGGTTGGCTAATATGATTTTGATGACATCGACATAATTTTGAAGAAGTGAGCACATCTTTGTTCTCCTACTTTTAATAGTACTGTTTGGAACTCCAGACTTGAAAACGGTAACTACCCCACTTTTTTTATTTTTAAAATGTACTTACCTAAATATTATTAAATTAAAAGATTAGTAATAAGTTTATTAAGGACTGCAGTTTACATTGGTTGTAAACGTAGAACTTTAATAGTTATTTAAGCAACGAGTTAATTAATATAGAAGTTTAATAATCGAAATATTTTAATGCGCGAGCGATAGCGAGCGCATTAATGTTTGAGATTATTAAACTTCCTATTAATTTACGAGTTGGTTACAAAATTTTTCCGTCGACTTTTTTTAAGAATAAAATAGCTTATAAATAAATATTAAATAAATTTATGTACTTGTTCCTTGTTAAAAACTTTTGATTTTTTTGATACATATCCAGTTTTCTTTTTTTTAATAAACATAATTAGTTTATTATATTTACTGATATCGACATTTGTATTAAAAGTTGTTCTTAGCATCGAATATTTTGGTCATAAACTGGCTATTAAGCCATTTTCAGCAAGGTATGAGAAATGTGCTAGTACCCACTGATTCTAAATAATGAGCAATATTTTTTGTATTACACCATAAAATAAACTCTGCGAATGTTTTATTAAATATCTAAAGATTTGCTTTGATCAGGCAATAAATTTAATGACGTTTCAAATAAAATGGCATGATAAAAAAAACTCGACTGATCAAAAATATTGACATTGACAGATCTCAACATTAATTGACTTTTAATGCTAAGCGATACGCTATCTGGCGGAATGAACCCGCATCAATGTCACGTGACCAGCAAGTGTGATTGCTTATTGTTTTGTGTTTAGTGTTTATTTACATATGATTTACAACCAAGTGTGCATTTTTTTGAAGATTATAGTTGTTTGATAGTGATAAATAGTCTGTTAAAAGTGAAAATGACCAGCAGAGCAAATTGTTGTGTACCTGGGTGTAACTCTTTGTATAAAAAAAAACCCAGATTTGACCTTTCATCATTTTCCAAATGAGGGTCAGAGAGTCGAGAATATTGGAGAATCCGGAATGATGACTACCTATGGTTGTTAAAAAGAAACTGTGGGAGATCAAATTGAAAATAGGAAAGGAAGTTACCAAAAACATGAAAGTTTGTTCTAAACATTTTGTCGAGGAAGATTTCATAACTCCTAGTGATTGTAAGTATTTTGTTTTTTATATTATATGTGGTTAAAACAATTACCTATCAATCTTTTAGGGGGCTATCAGAAACAATACCTGAAAAAGACTGCTGTATCAAGTAAAAACTTACCTGTGTCCAATGTTATAACAAAATCAAAAAGTCTGAAAATAGAACAGAAAAAGAGAAGATATGAAAAACTTATTGAAAAAAGACAGGCAAGTTCCCTTGTTGGTTATTTTTATTGAAGTCGAAACTAAATAACTATACTTATTAACTATTGATCATTTAAAATTTTAGATTAATCAACTTCCTTCCACCTCCAAGGATGACATGATATCAAACTCATTTAGTGACTTTGATGGAGCTAAAGCACTACTGGAGCTTCAACAACAGGAGTTACTATTTGTTGAAGACTCTTCCAAAGAAACTTCACATACCATATGAAGGTATTTGTTGATGTTGCCACTCAAACAGAAGATTTCAATGATCACAAGGAATTATGCAATAAGGAGATTCAAGTGAACACAAACTGGTCTTCAATTTCTGATTTTATCCAAACTGAGAAAGCTTTGAACATTCTAACAGGAATTCCATCATTCAGTTTATTATTTTTATTGGTTAATTTATTTACATCATGTAAAAAAGACTCAAGGTGTCAAAGATTATCAGTGAAAGAAAGAGTTCTTTTAGGGTTTTTAAAATTCAAACTTGATTTGACATACTCTGCTTTAGGAGTCTTCTTTGGGAGTGTTAGTGTGCCAACATGTAAAAGAATTTTTCAGGATACTATTGAAGTGCTTTCGGGTATTTTAGCCAATTTTGTTTATCTATCTGCCATCTAAGGAAGATGTTTTGAAGAATATGCCAATATGTTTTAGCAAATTCCAGAATGTGAGAATTGTTTTAGATTGCACTGAAATAAAAGTGCAAGTACCAAAGACACTATGTTGCAAAATTAAATTGTACTTGTAGCATGTCCAAAAAACTCTATGCAAAAGATTTTTAATTTTTTATTTTTTATTATTTTTTCTTACCTAAGCGGACCCTGATCATATTACCTTCCAGAAAATTCTCGACTTTAACGGACTTTAACCGTCAAAACTATCGATTTTTTTAGACCGACCAATCAAATCTGGAGAATAAGGTCATGCGGCGCAAGAGGGGTGGTTTGAAGCGACGCGGCTTACTTTTTTACCGGGATTTAGAATTCAGTCTAGTTTGGGTCTCTGTGCTGGCAAGTCATTTTTGTACCACCCCTAGATTCAAATACCGGCAAATTTCCTTTAGATTTGCAAAGAATTACTTGCTATTGAGTGTTTCTAATTAAGTTAAAGTCAGTGAGTGAGTGTAGAACCTCTCTGATGAAAAAGCTGTCTTGTATTACCGAAGAATCACCAGATTCTACTGTACCGTATAAATTGGGTGTGGCCCCATTTAATTCTCCTATCGAGGAAACAAACTGTAAGTCTTTTAATATAATTACTATTTCTTAACTACCAGAAAAGTTGGGATACCATTTATTTCTTTGGCACAAAAACTTAATTGTGATCCGCCTGAATAATATCCAAGTGTGGGTAATTAACGTAAGAAGTGCTCATAAAATCCACAGTGAAACCGGTTTTTATAAAAAACACAGTACCTTATCGACAGACTCCTAAAGTGTGCAAATTTCGAAATAGTTCGTCGCATACATGTTTCAGTTATCAGTGAAAGCGTTGCGCAGAGTCTGATTAAATATTTTTGTAACACCTTTATGGTAAATTTTTGGTTTCTTAATGTTTATCTTAATTTCATTGTTTTAATATAATTATTATATGGTACCACCCATCTTTTACTCGAGTAAAAAATCTTTTAAGCTAAAAGTGATTTACAATTTTTTTATTAAATTTTGATACTTTTCAACTTCTTTTTCACATCACATTCTGTTTAAATGGGTACACAGAAATAACAATACAAAAATACTTAGCTGTTATTGAATGTGTAATATTGTTTCTATATGTGATTAAACACTAATGTGTTTTACTGTATTTTACCTTATTTCATTTGTTGATATTTTATATGTCTATTTGTTTCGTTCATCTGTTTGACTTATTACTACACACAGTAATAAATATTGTTTATTGTTTATTTATATGTTTTATTTTCTGACCTGGTGTAAGTTATTCTGATCTAATCTCATCAACAACACGAATGAGACGTATTTCACTCATAAATCTTAGCTTTTGAACTGATTAAAATATATAGAGCTGTTGTGATAAGTAAGAACAAAAAGTAAGTATAACTTTCTCTTTCTAGTTTTTCTAATAAAAGTGTTTAATTTAAAACTTTAACCAGAACATCTACCGGTTTACTCAATTTTACCGCATCTTATCTTATATCTCTCATATCTTTCTTATTTTAACTTTATCTTCAACATCTGATAAATCATTTTATCCAACATCTATATTCAATATTTTTTTCCATCTGGGTTTCTTATATTTCCCCATCCTTATGATAAAAAAATAAGTGGCGCCCATTTACCTTTCCCTTTTCCATCATTTCTCTCATTTTCTCTTTAGTCCCTTTTAAATTCTTTTATCTTTTATTTTTTTTCTAGTAAATATATCCCCGTATACCTTTCCAACACGATATCATCTAGCTCGTTCGAATCCACGCTCGCTCTCCTCCTACCCCCTGAGTGCCGTTCGCATTGGTTAACCTCTATAAAACGAGCATTTAACATCACTTGAGAAAAAAGAGGTTACACATTAATTTGACGCCCACGACGTGGGGCTCGATGACAAAATCCCTATTTTTCCGACAATAAAATTACACACTTTTAATATCGACAATTTCCGTTACTTTTTCTTATCACAATGGCCAATTTTGAAGTAAATTTCTTAACTGCGGTTGAAATTATTTAAGTACCTAAGATCAGAAGAACAGCCACCACCAGGAAAATAGAGGATAAAAGAAAGTCCTCAAAAGAATGTTAACTTAAGAAACAAATGGTACAGTAACATCAGTAAACACCTTCCGGATAAAACGATTGCTCTGAAAAACGTTTTTACAGTGGGTAGCATCTTCAGTAAAACTAAAACTAAGATTAATACACTCGAAGACTCTAACGTTGTATATGAACTTACCTGCAATGACTGTCACAAAAAATATATAGGACAAACCAGTCGTCAACTGTCTGCAAGATTAACTTCCCACAAAAGTGACGCAAAATTAAAAAAACCGTCCTGTGCGTTGGCAGAACATGTAACTACCACAAAACATTCGGTAGATTATCATAACGTTAAGATCTTAGAACACGAAAAGAGCCACATCAAGCGTAATTTCCTAGAAATGGTCCACATTAATAAGACTCCGAACAACATGAATAAAAGAACGGACGTACAGCATCTAAGTTCAATTTACAGCTATTTACTCAGTATCGAAAATAAAACAACACCTTTTCCTGACGTCGACTTCTCTATTTAACTTTACAATGAAAATAACAACAACAATTGAATTGATTCTATATTTGATTAATTAATAAAAATTAATTCTATATAACAATTAAATTAATTCTATATTTTTCACAACGTTATAAACATACTTTATAATTTTAAAAAAAGTTTTCTCATTTCTCGGGGTTTTCTCATCGAAGTATCACCGTTTGCTTTCGTTTCTAAATTCTCTTGTTTTCCTGGGTCTTTTTTGGGACTTCTTGAAAATTGTTACGTCGCGCACACCTAAAAATAAAACCAAAATTAGTTAATATTAAATAAAATAAAATTGTTTACATATTTTTTTGAAATAGGTTATGTTAGCTTGTCAGTTAAACATCAATCTCAATCTTCAACTTTGTGTCTCTATCAGTGAAGGTTAGCCAGCCAAAGTCTGTAATTGGGTTGTTTTAAACAAATTTAACAAAAAAACTACCACAATTTTTTCTAGAATTTTCGTTTGGTGCCGCTTGCTCGCCATTTTGTACTTCTGT
Source organism: Altica lythri (assembly GCA_964028335.1). Taxonomy (NCBI): domain Eukaryota; kingdom Metazoa; phylum Arthropoda; class Insecta; order Coleoptera; family Chrysomelidae; genus Altica; species Altica lythri. The sequence goes on along the minus strand of OZ034807.1, from coordinate 58,498,464 downwards.
TAGCGTGTTGAGTTACACAAATTAAAAAAGTAGCGTTTTATCAAAATTAACAGTGAAGATCGTTAGTTTAAACTGTACAAAGGAAAATTTTTCTATTTAATTTTTCTTGTTGTGTGTATTTTCGCTACAGTACGTTGTATTGGCACATAAGTGTTTGCTTAACACTTTTTTATCATCTTAACAAATTTTATTATGTACGTGTCTACGTGTTTACACTACTTGTTTTTATGTATTCATCTTTTGTGGCTAATGCTTTAAAAGCTTCTTTGACTCAAGTTAAGTAAGTTCATTTTTTATACTCATTTTTTGAGCTTATACTAACCATAATTTTTTATACAATCAGAATCCTGATGAAGATTTGAAATAAATCGAAAGCTTGATTATTAACAAAGAGTTTTATTACTCACCTTCGGCCTGTTGACTACATCCCCAGATTTGTCACTCGTTGCATACAGTGGTGGATCAACATCGTTCTATATATAATTTAAGATTTTATTTGAACAGACCGCATACCCGAAAATTTTAATCTTTTTCTTATTATATATATATATATATATAGAACTGTTTAATTTTTTGGGGATGTCGCCAAAAAAAAATATTTAGGGCTGAATTAAAACTCTTTTCTACTACTGACCAAGCTTTCGGAAAATTTTATTTCCATTTTCAAGGCTAAAATTTGGATAACAGATGTTAACATTCTTATAATAACATTATAAAAACAGGTACTTACTGTGCAAAATGTGAGTTACAATTTTACATTGACAACCATTATTAATAGAAAATGTTCTTTCTTTTTAAATACAACTACTACATTTTATTTCTAAGAAAACACTAACAAATACATGTTGATATTCGAATAGAAATTAACGATTAAACGGGACTGATGGAGAAAAACAACAGCATGATAAGTTTTTGTGTCAGACTACTTTGAAATGTAAAACAAAAAAAAAAAAAAAAAAAAATATTTTTATAAATAAATATCCACATGGGTGGTACAGTGGATCGAAAATGATTTTATTAATATTTTCTATTTAATATTAATTATTAGATTAGGTTAAAGTTAACAGAATCCAAAAATATTTTAAAATTAAAAAATGTACAGAGAGAAAAAAAAAAAAAAAAAAAAAAAAAAAAATTATTAGAAACTTTGTTTTAGAAAAATAAGTCCGAAGAATTATTAGATATGTTAACAGTTTTTTGTTTGTTTTTGTTTTCAAGTGACAATAAATATGAATAAGTATTAATTAGATGTTGAGTATCCCTTTTCTTATTAATTGTGTTACAAGTGAAAGTAGCTTCAAAACTTTCTAAAATCAGTCTTTTAGAAGTAATCTTCTCAGATTGCAAAACTTCTATATTTTCAAAATCAATTGAGTGGTTTAAATCAACAGCATGTTGTGCTAGAGCGCAATTTCGTTTTTTTAGTTTGATATCACTTTTATGTTGGATCAATCTGTCTTTAAGCACCCTCGAACTTTGACCTATGTAGTTTCTTTCACAATCCCTACAAGGAATTTTATATACCACACCCGATTTTTTTAATACATCATCCTTATCTTTTAATTTAGTTGATAGTTTACCAATATTTTTTGTATATTTCTCAACCATTTTGATGTTCTTTTCACATTTGAAAACATTGATGATTTTGGATGAGACATCCTTGATGTATGGTACGACTCCATAGGAAAAAGACAGAAACTCATCCTCATCCAACTCTTCTGAATTACTATTTCTAGGTTGTGGAGAGAAAATGGACCTTTGTGATATAGGAAAACTTAAACTCACACTATTATCAGCAATGGTAGTAGGAGAATTATAAATCAATCTTTTTAATAGCTTAACCGGGTAAGAATTCTCACGGAGAACATCATACAGAACCTTGAAATTTTTAGTACGTAGGGAGTGATGACATAACTTTTCTATCCTAGACTTAAGAGCCAAGACGAGATTGATTTTCATTCTTTCAGAGTGAGCAGAAAAGTAGTTGATATATCTCCCTGAATTGGATGGTTTAACATACCAATCTGTTATTAAGGTATTGTCATCCATTCTTAACACCTTGATGTCTAAAAATGGAACACTTTTTTCAACTGGGTCTTCTACTTCAATCGTAAACTGAATGTGTTCACTGTACGAATTAAAAACTTGAAGAATATATTGTGTTTTATCTTGTGGTACAACACAAATTATATCATCCACATATTTTTTTAAAAAAGGGAGATCAAAATCTAATTTAGGAATGCAAGCTTTTAAAAGATCATCTACTACGTATTGTGCTGCTATAGGGGACATGTAAGCTCCCATTGGTGTACCGAAAATTTGCTTGAAATACATACCGTTGTACAAGCAATATGTCGAGTCAAAAATAAATTCAACTGTTTCTAAAAATGAATTAAGCGGTATGTTAGTTTTACATGAAATTGAGTTCCATCTTTTTTTTTTTTTTTTTTTTTTTTCTCTCTGTACATTTTTTAATTTTAAAATATTTTTGGATTCTGTTAACTTTAACCTAATCTAATAATTAATATTAAATAGAAAATATTAATAAAATCATTTTCGATCCACTGTACCACCCATGTGGATATTTATTTATAAAAATATTTTTTTTTTTTTTTTTTTTTTGTTTTACATTTCAAAGTAGTCTGACACAAAAACTTATCATGCTGTTGTTTTTCTCCATCAGTCCCGTTTAATCGTTAATTTCTATTCGAATATCAACATGTATTTGTTAGTGTTTTCTTAGAAATAAAATGTAGTAGTTGTATTTAAAAAGAAAGAACATTTTCTATTAATAATGGTTGTCAATGTAAAATTGTAACTCACATTTTGCACAGTAAGTACCTGTTTTTATAATGTTATTATAAGAATGTTAACATCTGTTATCCAAATTTTAGCCTTGAAAATGGAAATAAAATTTTCCGAAAGCTTGGTCAGTAGTAGAAAAGAGTTTTAATTCAGCCCTAAATATTTTTTTTTGGCGACATCCCCAAAAAATTAAACAGTTCTATTAATTATTAGTCCGCCAAGACTACCCTAGATTGTTTTCTATATATATATATATATATATATATTGTAATGGATTCTTATTTTTCTTCTGCTCCGGCTACTTCTCGTGCAATTTGGTCTGGATTCAACTTAAAAACTTCCTTTATATTCTTGTTTTTAATTTAAATTTTATTTTTAACTTTAACTTCAATTACAAAAAAATCATACATTTTAAAATTAAACTCTCTTCTCAAATTCAAATTCTATAATAATAATATTTATCCCCCTTTGTCCCTAGGTAACCTCTTAAAACAATCTAATCATAAACAAAATCAACCATTATCAACTCTTTCTGAAATAAAATTCTTAAACATCTATATAAAGACAGTTACCTATTATCCAATACAAAAATTTTTTATCCAATCAGATCATAACAAAATCCCCCTAAATTTAAAATTAAAATTTTCTATTAAGACACATTTTATAATTTTAAATTTACTCTATATTTACTTTTTTATCAGATTATCCCTTACTATTCTACCTTTAAGTTACAATTACTTTCTATTTCTACCCCTTTTTAATAATTTTACTTTATTTTATTTAATCAATTTCTTCCCTATATTTATATATATTTTCTATATTAAATATTCCTCTAATTTTCTTTGTATAAGGATCTTCTAATTCATAGCTATTTATAGCATTTTCAGTTTTCACAATATAAGGTCCTTCATATAACAATTGTAATTTTGCCATCTCATTTTTGTTCCTATTTCCTATTTGTAAATTTTTTATAATTACTAAATCTCCTTTATCAAATTTAACAGGTTTTTTTACTTTCTTCTTAATTTTTTTATAATATTTTTCCCATATTCGCATTAATCTTCTTTTTACATTATGTTTTATCTCTTCATAATTCTTTCGATTTTCAAACTCCCATATTCTTTCTGGATTTTCTCTTTTCATTAAATATATTGGTGTTTCTTCTGTACATAAATTTGGACTTTCATTTAAATATTTTTCTACATTCTCTATATAATCCTCCCAATCTTTATGATTTTTATCTTTCAATAATATTCTTAAAAATGTTATTATCTCTCTAATATATCTTTCTGCTGGATTTGCTGCTGGATGTCTTATACTGATTGTTTTAACAATAATATCTAAATCTTCACATTTTCTAATCCATCTTCCACTTTGAAAATAAGTAGCATTATCTACAATAATTTTCTTAGGTTTTCCTACATCTCTTATATAAAATTGTAATATTCTATTTATATTCTTAAAATTAGTCCTTTTACATGGATATAATTTAACATACTTTGAAAATATATCCACAATTACTAAAATATGTTTATTTTTCTTTTCATTTATTATCAAATTACTAATAAAATCAATTGCTACCACATCTAATGGATTTTCAGATATAATACTTTTCCCTATATTTCTATTTTTTCTATTCTTACATTTAGCTAATTGATATACATTACAATTTCTAGTTATAAATTTTGAAACATTATAATCTTTTTTAAAAAAATAATTTTCTCTAAATAATAACCATTATTTCCTAGATCCAATATGTCCAAATCTAAGATGTAATTCTTTTAATATTTTTTTTCCTAAATTTTCCTCAATAACATATAATTCTTGATTACCTAATCTTTTTATATATACTCCATCTTTTAATTCTAAATTATTCTTATCTCTATCTAATAGTTTTTGTTGACTACAAATTACTTCCTGTTTTGAAAATATTCCATCTATATTTTTAAATTTATTTAATCCAATTCTAATTACTCTTTCATTTTTTGAATTACAATTATTTTCTCTTGACAAAGTATCAGCCACTATATTATTTTTACCTTCCACATATTTTATTTCAAAATCATATTCCTGTAATAATAAACTCCATCTATATATTCTATTATTGGAAAATCGATTATTCATAACATTTGTTAACGCAATATGATCAGTTTCAATGGTAAATTTTCTTCCCAATAAATAAAATCTTAATTTCTGAACACAAAATACAATACTTGCAAACTCTAACTCTGAAACACTATAATTTTTTTCATAATTTTTAGTTATTCTAGAAATAAAACATATTGGAACTTCCATAGTATGTTGTATCTGAACTAATACTCCTGCTAATCTTTCTTTCGATGCATCTGTTTTTAAAATAAATGGTAAATTATAATCAGGATGATATATTTTTAATTTTCTACTAAATATTTCCTTTAATTCATTAAACACTTTTTCTTGTTCATTTGACCATTTCCATTTCACTCCTTTTCTAAGTAATTCCATTAATGGTATTTGTTTATGTGTTAAATCTGGAATTAATTTTTTATAATAATTTAACATTCCTAAAAATCCTCTAACATTTTTTAAACATTTTGGTCTTTCAAATTCCACAATTTTTTTAATTCTTCCTTCATCCATAGTTACTCCATCTTTATCTATTTTATATCCTAAATATATAATTTCCTTTTTATAAAATTCACATTTTTCTATATTTATCTTCATGCCTGCTTTGTCTAATTCTTCAATAACTAATTTTATATGTCTAAAATGTTCTTCTTCATTATTTGAAAAAATTAAAATATCATCTACATAATGAACAACAAAATTTTCATATTTATCCAAAATCTTATGTAATGCTCTTACCAAAGCTGCACATGCACTTTGTATTCCAAATGGAACAACTTTAAACTGATATATAACACCATCTACACAAAAACCTGTATATTTTCTACTTTGTTTTTCTAACGGAATTAACCAAAAACTATGCTTCAGATCAATTTTACTAAAAATTTGTGTTCCTGTAATTCTTCCAAAAATAGCATCAATATTCATTGGAGCTTCATATTGAGGTAATGAAAATTTATTTATATTTCTTGCATCTAAACATAAACGTAATTCTCCATTACTTTTCTTTACTACAACAATTGGATTTATATAAGAAGTGTTACTTTTTTCAATAATTCCATTATTCAACATTGTTTCTATTTCTATCCTTACTTGTTTCCTATATTGGTATGGAATTGGATATGTTTTAATTTTAAAATTTTCTATTCCTTTTACTTCAAATTTATGTACATATTCTCTTACTGTTCTATTCTCTGCTTCCATTAGACCTTTATGATTTTTAATCAATTCTTCTATTTTTCTTTCATATTTTTCATCACAATTAATTGTATTTTCAACCATAGTTCTCATTATTATATAATCTTCATTATTTTGGTTTTTATTTTCTTTTATTTCTTTTATTAAATTAATAATATTATTTCCTATTTCAATATTTTTTTCTTCATAATTAATAATAACTTTATGTTTTTCCATTTCATCTGTTCCCAAAACAATATCGCACTCCATATTCCCAATAATTAAAAATTGCATTCTATATCCATCATTTCCAATTTTCACTTCTTTAAATATAGATTTATTTACTTCACCTAATTTTTTTCCATTTGCACCTATTAATTTTATTTTTGGAATTTTAATAATTTCTTCTTGTGTACAATTTTTTACTATTTCTTCCTTTATTAATGATGCTTCTGATCCTGTATCAATTAAAATTTTATAATTTTTATTTTCTATAATCCCATCTATAAATATTAATCCAATTTTATTATCCTTTATATTTTCGTAATTATTTTCTAATTTTATAAATTCTATCGGATGTTGATATACCGATCTTTTATACTTTAAATTTTGAGAGTGCACATTTAAAAATTTTCATTCATATCCCCATTATTTTCTTCATCAGGTTGTCTTTCTATTCTGTCTTCTATTCCACTTATTTGGTTTATTCTTCTTTCTTCATTTCTGTTATCTCTATTTCCATTATTATTTTCTGAGACTGTATTTTCATATCTATTTTCTCTTATTTCTCTATTATTCCTTGATTGGTATCTTCCATTATAAACATTTTGAAATCGTCCATTCCCATTACCATTATTCTCATATCTTCTATTTCCATTTCTGTTTCCTTGTTGATATTCATTTCTTTGATTATTACCATAATTTCGATTCTGATTATTTTGACCTTGTACTTCCCTTCTATTCCATTCTCTCCATTCTGTATTTCTCCTATTCATTTGTCTATTTTCTCTTTCATAATTCATATTCTCATTTCTATTTCTATTCTGATTATAATTACTTCCTCTTCCTATATTTTCTGAATTTGATCTTTGATCCAATATTTTTAAATTTCTTTCAACTCGTCCTAAATAATGTATAAAACTATCCATTTGATTAATATTCTGTAACGCAATAGTTTCTGCTATTTGTGCATCATAATGTCTTGAAATATAAATAACTATTTCTTCTTCTCTCATACCTGGTTCCAAATATTGAGCCATGTTATATAATTTTAATGCATAATTTATTAAATTATTACTTATTCGATAGTTAAATTTTCCAAAATATAAATTTTCTCTACATATAGCTTGTTGTGATTCTCCCCAATAATGTTTTATAAATTCTCTTTCAAATTCTTCATAAGAATTGATACTTACTTCTTTAGTTGCAAACCATAAAGCAGCATTCTCCTTTAACATTCCTTTAATTATTTCTTTCCAATTTTGTTTATTCTTGATTTTATACATAATTGTATTAACAAATGATTTTGGATGAATAGTCTGAATATTCCCATTAAATTTAATACTTTCATCATGACTTATATTCATACATGATCCTATACTCATTTTATCATTATATTGACTTTGTAATTTTTCTATTCCTTCTAATAAAATTTCACGATCTTTTTCTTGTACTTCTTTTATTTCTTCTACTTTTTCTTCCATTTCACTTATTTTCTTTATTGTATCCTGTTTTATATTTTTTTCTAATTCACTCAATTTTTTATTTGTATTAATATTGATTTCTTTTATTTCATCTTTATACTCCTTATTAATAATTGTTTTAATTTTAACTTCTTGTAACTCCTCTACTTCTGTTATTCTTGCTATTATTTCAGTTCTCATTTCTTTCTTTGTTTCTTCCAATTTTTCTTTGTTTATTTCCATTTGCTTCTTCATTTCATCTTTAAATGCTTCCATATTCTTGTTCATGTCTTTTATTTCTTTTTTCATATCTTCTTTTATTTCTTTTTTCATTGCATTCATATCTTGTTTTATTTCTTCTGTATTTTCTTGTAAATTCTTCTTCAAATCTTCTCTTAAGTTATTATTCATTTTTTCCTGTTTTTCTTGATCTTCCTTTCTATTTTTTTCTTGTTTTTCATTCATTTTTTCTTGTTTTTCATTCATTTTTTCTAAAAATTTAAACATCCTATCCATATCGCTTTCTTCATGTTTGTTGCCATTACTTTCAATAATTGCTTCTATTATCGTGGTATTCTCTTTTTCATCTCCTGATTCATTTGTTCCCATAATCTGTATGTCCTCATCTTTTTGATGATCTCCTTGTTGCATCTGTACATCCTGTTTCTTGTTTTGCCTTCTTCTTGTTTCCATTTTATTATTTAAAATTATTCAATTTGTTTTTATTTGATTTAAATTTTAATATGTGTATTAAATTTATAATTTTAATTCACCCCCCGTATATCAAAATTTCTTATGTCTTATTGACACTGTCAAAATCAAAAATTTTTATAAAAATGATTTGTATCAACCTAAATATTTATAAACTATGTCTTAACAGAATTTATGTATCCCCCCTATTTCAAATATAAACAACAAAAATAAAAAACTGTCTCTATATAGAAATTCAAAAATCTTACCCCAGAGTAGGTACAATTTTTCTACTAATTAATTTCAAATTCGGCTATCCTGGTTTCTTTTCTATCGGCTATCGGCAACTTCTTGTTTTCTTTTCTATCAGCTATCGGCAACTTCTTGTTTTCTTTTCTATCCGCCTGATCTGCTGTCGTCTTTAAAAAATGTTCGTTTTCTTTCTGGCCCCACGTTGGTTCGTCAATTTGTAATGGATTCTTATTTTTCTTCTGCTCCGGCTACTTCTCGTGCAATTTGGTCTGGATTCAACTTAAAAACTTCCTTTATATTCTTGTTTTTAATTTAAATTTTATTTTTAACTTTAACTTCAATTACAAAAAAATCATACATTTTAAAATTAAACTCTCTTCTCAAATTCAAATTCTATAATAATAATATTTATCCCCCTTTGTCCCTAGGTAACCTCTTAAAACAATCTAATCATAAACAAAATCAACCATTATCAACTCTTTCTGAAATAAAATTCTTAAACATCTATATAAAGACAGTTACCTATTATCCAATACAAAAATTTTTTATCCAATCAGATCATAACAATATATATATATATATGAATAATGGTATAGTGACTGGTTCAATATAACGTGAAGTCAATAGTGGAGTTGCAGTCAATGTTATGGCCAATGTAAATGAAGAAAACTCTTTTATTTTTGTCAAGCTTTCGAATTTATTTAATTCTTTTTCAGGACATCTATAGTGAAAAAAAATTTTTTATATAATAAAATTTTTTTTATAATGTTTTATATGTGATAACTTACTAATACGTGAGGTTATGAAAAAAGCTGCGAATTCAGTTTGATAAAATTAAAGTAAATCATATTATTAAAATACATAAAAACATATACGTTTAAAACTTATTATTTGATTGACTTTTAATATGTCTTCAATTTCTTTTTTATATATGTATGTTTTTTTATGTATCTATGGTATTTATTTTAACACAGTAGGAAAGCAAAACATTGTAATGATTAATTTATTTAGATTTTATTATTATATCAAGTAACTTACTATATTCGTAAAATACAGAACTTTAATTTCAAAAATTTTTTATAATTTTTTTTTTTTAAATGTTAAATTCAAAATAGGCACTAAAAATATCAAAACGATTTCTAGACTATACACCCAAACTAAAGATCCACTTAATAATTTTGAAAATTCAAATGTAGTATATGAAATCACTTGCTCTAATTGTGAAAGAGTTTATATAGGAGAAACATGCAGAACTGTACACAGCAGGAACATCTCTCATAAAAGTGATATTAGAAATAATAAAATTAATGCTTGTGCACTAACAGAACATGCAGTCAAAAATAATCATAGTTTTAAATTTGAAGAAACAAAAATTTTAGAAAGAGAAAGGAACCATAAAAAGAGATTATTCTTAGAAATGACACACATTGATAAAAGGCAAACATGTATTAATAGAAAATCAGATATAGAAGGGCTGAGTAATATTTATTGTTACATTCTATCATTTCAAAAATAAATATAAATAAATTTAACATATAAATTTAACTTATAAATATAAAAAAAACTTTTAATAAATTAAAACAGGATTACAAACATAAAGATTAATATAATATTAAAATAAACAAAAATAAAAACATAAAAAATAACAACTTTCATTAAATTTAACATTTAAAAAAAATTTTTTATAAAAAATTTTTGAAATTAAAGTTCTGTATTTCACGAATATAGTAAGTTACTTGATATAATAATAAAATCTAAATAAATTAATCATTACAATGTTTTGCTTTCCTACTGTGTTAAAATAAATACCATAGATACATAAAAAAACATACATATATAAAAAAGAAATTGAAGACATATTAAAAGTCAATCAAATAATAAGTTTTAAACGTATATGTTTTTATGTATTTTAATAATATGATTTACTTTAATTTTATCAAACTGAATTCGCAGCTTTTTTCATAACCTCACGTATTAGTAAGTTATCACATATAAAACATTATAAAAAAAATTTTATTATATAAAAAATTTTTTTTCACTATAGATGTCCTGAAAAAGAATTAAATAAATTCGAAAGCTTGACAAAAATAAAAGAGTTTTCTTCATTTACATTGGCCATAACATTGACTGTAACTCCACTATTGACTTCACGTTATATATATATATATAACGAATAGAGCGTTTTGTGACAGTCTAAGAATGTCCAAAGATGATACATAACGTATCTAGTGCCTTACTCTCAAAAGTAATAATTACAGTTTTGAACTGAAATGGTGTCGGTTAGAAATTTCTAACACTTTAAAAGAACGTCTGTAAAGCTAGAAAGGTCAAGTCGGCAGAATCACTCGTATTATATCTCAAAATTTAGTGCTTATTTAGTGCTAATTTAGTGCTGATAACAGAAATTTGGTGCTGTAATAGGGGGACTAAAAATGAGATCACTGCTAACTTTTCATTAAGCTAGCAGTGTTCTGTAAACCTAGAAAGGTCAAGTCGGCAGAATCACTCGTATTATATCTCAAAATTTAGTGCTCATTTAGTGCTAATTTAGTGCTGATAACAGATATTTGGTGCTGTGATAGGGGGACTAAAAATGAGAATACTGCTAACTTTACATTAAGCTAGCATCTAGCAGCTAGCCATTCATGACCGAGCTATGATACAGTTGGAGCGAGAGGCACATCAGCTAATAATACAGTGCTCAATTAGTGTTGCCTGTACAAGCAAACAGATTTTTCAAAAAAAAATTTTTTCAGTTTTTAGGTATAGATAACTGCTGATATAATGATACGAGCAATCATAGAGCTAAAAGATGACTTTAAAATCGGTATTGGTGAAATTAAAAAGTGTTAATAATTAGTGCTCAATTAATGCTACCGGTAAATTCAGAAAAATTAAAAAAAAAAAAACATTTTTTAACTGCCCGCTAAGAAAATCGAAGATTTTCAAAAATCAAAAAGTTATGGTTATTATTCTGTATTGCAAATATTAAGTTTTCATCAGATCTTAATGTTATAACACAGGAAACTACCCTGACTCTTCTCGCGATGTAGCTGCTTTGTGTGTGTGTGTGTTAAAATTTTTTATTTTTTTTTTCAAAGCAACTACTGCTAATATAACGACGCCAGCAGTCTTGAGAACTAGACGAAGAATCTTAAACGGAAACTAATGGAATTAAAAGACGTCACCATTTAGTGCTCAATTAGTGCTGCCATTAAAGCAAAATATTTTTAAAAAATATTTTTTTTTAAATTCTTTTTCAAAGCAACTATAGTCCATTTCATCGTTTTTGACCGATTTGATATTAGAAACCACTGAAATAAGATTAAACTGTCATCCAAGTTACCAATGGCGGAGAGTTTTCTTTTCTAAATTAGGTCGTAAGTTTCTGAAACTATCAGTGTGGTTTGACATCTACAAAAATATGACATTAATAATTATTATATTCAACCCTTCAACAACGAGCCGTACATGACGGTTACTTGGAATGTGAATTAAGTCAAGACTTCCGTGTTGAGTACTTTTTATCTACTGGTGAAACAAGTTACGTAAGTGTTGTATTAAAAAACAAACAAAAATTTCTAACTTGCCTGTAAAGCTATTTATTTGAGTTCGGAGAGCTCAAACTAATGCAGAAATTGTATGTTTAAACTCATAAGTGCAATTTTAAGCGTCTAAGCCGCCGAGGTATGGAATTAGCGGGAAGCTGCAGGGATGTATGGTCAACCGTTTTTCTAATTTTTCCTCTTTTAAAGTTAATCAGAAGTAGAATACACAAAAAAAAATTTAAATGTCAATTTTTTTATTGAATGACATTTTCGAGAAAATATTCAAAAATCTAAAAATTTTAATAAAATAAAAATTATTCTTCAAAATGGTTTGTTTTGCACTTAGAAAATGAAACAAATTATTCCGAATCACAATAAATTTTATTGACAGTTTTCATTCAAAGACAAATTTTTTGTTAACATTTAAGTTATAAAATACCAATAATACTACTTTTAATTATGTAGATTATTGTACCACCAGCCAGGTCCATTTTTTTTTTGCAGAGGGGAACTTCAGCGCCATTTTACTAATTAAAAAAAAATGTCTTAATGTTTATTTTTGTCTAGTTAATAAGTAATATAGTCCATTTCACCGATTTTGGCCGATGACAGAAGTCATACTCCAAGTAAATTTAGAGTTACGTCTCTCTCAGATACAGGCAAGTTAGAAATTTAAATCAGAACGTTTGTCTTTTCATACAACACTTACGTAACTGCATCTTGTTTCACCGGTAGATAAAAAGTATTCAATACGGAAGGAAGTCTTTACTTAATTCACATTCCTAGTAATCGTCATGTCCGGCTCGTTTTTAAAGGGTTGAATTTAATAATTATTAATGTCATATTTTTGTAGATGTCAAACCACACTGATAGTGTCAGAAACTTACGACCTAAATTAGAAAAGAAAACTCTCCGCCATTGGTAACTTGGATGACAGTTTAATCTTATTTCAGTGGTTTCTAATATCAAATCGGTCAAAAACGATGAAATGGACTATAGTTGCTTTGAAAAAGAATTAAAAAAAAAATATTTTGTAAAAATCTTTTGCTTTACTGGCAGCACTAATTGAGCACCAAATGGTGACGTCTTTTAATTCCATTAGTTTCCGTTTAAGATTCTTCGTCTAGTTCTCAAGACTGCTGGCGTCGTTATATTAGCAGTAGTTGCTTTGAAAAAAAAAAAAAAAAATTTAACACACACACACACAAAGCAGCTACATCGCGAGAAGAGTCAGGGTAGTTTCCTGTGTTATAACGTTAAGATCTGATGAAAACTCAATATTTGCAATACAGAATAATAACCATAACTTTTTGATTTTTAAAAATCTTCGATTTTCTTAGCTGGCAGTTGAAAAATGTTTTTTTTTTCATTTTTCTGGGTTTACCGGTAGCATTAATTGAGCACTAATTATTAACACTTTTTAATTTCACTAATACCGATTTTAAAGTCATCTTTCAGCTCTATGATTGATCGTATCATTATATCAGCAGTTATCTATACCTAAAAACTGAAAATTTTTTTTTTGAAAAATCTGTTTGCTTGTACAGGCAGCACTAATTGAGCACTATATTATTAGCTGATGTGCCTCTCGCTCCAACTGTATCATAGCTCGGTCATGAATGGTACACTGCTAGCTTAATGTAAAGTTAGCAGTATTCTCATTTTTAGTCCCCCTATCACAGCACCAAATATCTGTTATCAGCACTAAATTAGCACTAAATGAGCACTAAATTTTGAGATATAATACGAGTGATTCTGCCGACTTGACCTTTCTAGGTTTACAGAACACTGCTAGCTTAATGAAAAGTTAGCAGTGATCTCATTTTTAGTCCCCCTATTACAGCACCAAATTTCTGTTATCAGCACTAAATTAGCACTAAATAAGCACAAAATTTTGAGATTTAATACGAGTGATTCTGCCGACTTGACCTTTCTAGCTTTACAGACGTTTTAAAAGACACCTTGGATGCTGCGATATAAATAGATATAAATATCATTCAACCTATATCAGGGCAAAACCAAACTACAGACACGTGTTTCGCTCTTAGTTTGGTTTTGCCCTGATATAGGTTGAATGATATTTATATCTATTTATATCGCAGCATCCAAGGTGTCTTTTAAAGTGTTAGAAATTTCTAACCGACACCATTTCAGTTCAAAACTGAAATTATTACTTTTGACAGTAAGGCACTAGATACGTTATGTATCATCTTTGGACATTCTTAGACTATCACAAAACGCTCTGTTCGTTTTATCATTTTACCTTGACTAAGGTTATATTTAAGATGCAAAGCTACCACTGAAATACCATTTTTGGAGTGAAGATGGAACCACTTGCGACTGTTTATCAGTTTTGCAATTTGACATCTATAGATATCGTTCAATTTATAGCAGGGATGTCTCTTGATTAGTGACTTGAGAGACATAGCCTGTACTACACTGATGAGCTCAAACTAAGAGCGAAACACGTGTCTGTAGTTTGGTTTTGCCCTGATATAGGTTGAATGATATTTATATCTATTTATATCGCAGCATCCAAGGTGTCTTTTAAAGTGTTAGAAATTTCTAACCAACACCATTTCAGTTCAAAACTGAAATTATTACTTTTGACAGTAAGGCACTAGATACGTTATGTATCATCTTTGGATATATATATATATATATCCAAAAAAAAAAAAAAAAAAAAAAAAAAAAAAAAAAAAAAAAAAAAAAAAAAAAAAAAAATTTTTGATCCATTCTATAATTAATCAGCCGTTACCAAACAATTACTGCTTTATATATATATATATATATATATATAACGTCCAAAGATGTATATATATATATATATATAAACAAATACGTGAGGATGATCCTCGAACAACCTAAAGTTGTAAGAAGATCTGGGGATGTAGTTAGGATGGCCAAGGATAAGAGAAACTCTTTGCTAATACGTCGAGCTTTCGGTTTTATTTTGAAACCTTCATCAGGACACTGTGTATAATAAAGACAGTTACACAATTATAAATATTTAGCGAACTTACTTAACGTGAGTTTAATAAGTAGCTATGCAGCAACGACGAAAAATAAGGCGGAAACATGTTAAAAAACACAATTAACAAACACAAAAGGACCGTCACGATGTTAAAATTATTTATAGAATATTGTCATTGATGAGATTACACTTGTTTAAAATAAGTTGATTAAATAAATATTAATAATAAAGAAAACCACAGCCCAATTTGGAAAACGAAATGGCGGCACACCATCAACGAGGAAGATTAATCTTTTATATATAGAACAATAGGTAAGTTTATTTTCCTAACAAATAATTCAACTCGTAAATGGTTACCGCTTTTAGTGAAACTTTTGCTGAATATGTTAAAGACCATTTCAGAGAAACCTAAAAATTACAAACTCGTTAAAATGTGACGAACTAATTAAATCAAGAAAAGAGGCTTTAAATAAATTTAAATCAAATTACAATTTAGAAAATTACTTAAATGCTAAATTAATGATTGCTAAAACCAAAAGAATATTAAAAGCAAAAAAGAAAAACAAATTCCGCGAATACTGCGAGACATTAAATCGTAACTCAAACATCAGTACAGTTTGGCAAACTATCAGAAAATTCAAATTCTCCTTCACCCCACAACAGTAAACTCCCTAATGATCAGGTTAGTCATGAAATCCTTAACTCGCTATCAGTTATTAACATAGATCCGGAATTTCAAATTTACAATACATGCGATTTCTCCAATAACTTTACACTAACTGAATTAAAAGATTGCTTATTTGCCAAAAAGAACACTGCCCCGGGCATGGACAATATCAACTATCACGTCATAAAACAACTTCCAGAAAAAGGACTTCATTGGTTGCTTAATTTTTATAACTACGTCAAAAAAGGAAACCCTATACCCAAAGAATGGAAAAAACAAATTGTTATAGGCATCTTAAAATCTAATAAAACTAATGAACAAATATTAGAAAATTTCCGATCGTTGGGACTGACATCATGTGTAGGCAAATTACTAGAAAGCATGTTAAAAAACAGACTGGACTGGCACGTGGAGAGCAGTGGGGTCTTCTCGGCTCATCAGTCAGGCTTCAGAAAAGGGATGGGGACTAATGATAATTTAAATTTTTTTTACGCCTATGTCATTCAAGCATTCTCAAAAAATCAAATTGCTAATGCAACATTCATAGATATCAAGGCTGCTTTCGATCATGTAAACATCTACTTATTATATAATAAATTGAAAGAACTAAATATTCCAATGGACATAGCTAATCTAATATTTCAATTCTTATACAATCGCACTATCTTTGTCAAAAATCAACAATATAATCTAGTAGGCCCCGCGTTCACCTCACAGGGATTGGTACAGGGATCGCCCCTTAGCCCTATACTTTTTAACATCTACATCAAAACTCTGTATGACTTGGTCCCTCCCAATTGTACATTACTTTCCTACGCAGATGACCTTGTCTTAATCACGTGCGGAGAAAAATCCACTGACATTGCTAAACTAGCAAACATCACTTTACAGGAAATTAACATATGGTTCAACCAACATAACCTCAAACCTTCAACTAATAAATGTGAAACTATGTGGCTGAAACCCAATCATCCCTTACACAATCCTCCTGAAATAAAAATAGGTGATTTCGTCATTCCTCCCACTCTTCAAAAAAAATATTTAGGCATTACTTTCAAATATAACTTAAATTGGCAACCTCAAATTGATAACATCATAAATAAAACCCGTAAGGGAATTAACATAATGAGAGCACTCTGCGGTGTGTGGTGGGGAGCACTTTAAAACTTACCTATATACAACGCGCTAATTCAATCTCATCTAGATTACGGATCCACGCTAATCAATAATTGCCCTAAAACACTCATAAACAAATTAAATAGAATACAATACCAAGCTCTTCGCATAGTAAACGGCATGATGAAATCTACACCCACTAACGCCATACTAGCAGAAAGTGCAAAAATGGACCTAGATCACAGAAACAAGTGGCTTGCCATAAAATACTTTAATAAAATTAGTAAAATAAAAAATCATCCAATGATCGGCCTGACGGTTGAGCTGAGGAGGTTCCATGGTTTTCAGCGGGGTTATTGGAGAAATCGTAAAGTAACATATCTGATTGAGGCCCTTAATAATATGGAAAAATTCTTCCCTTTAATCAATCGCTCTGGAGTACCGTCCTGTTATTCTTCTGAATTTGATATATTCACTTATAAAACTCCAATTATTAGTACAAGTTTCAAGAAAGATTCCGTTACCAATCAGAGTGAATACCACCAAATTGCATCGGAAAAATTTAAATCATTTACCCATATTTTTACAGATGCCTAAAAAAAACAATCATTCAGATGCAGAGGATGACAGGACGGGAATCGGAATACATATACCGAGTGAAAGCTACTCATATTCGGAAAGGATGCCCTCTTTTACTAATATATGTGCAGCTGAAACTATAGCAATACTCAAAGCATTGGAGGTTTGTGAGGAAAGGAGCTTTGAAAAAGTCATAATCTTTACTGATTCAAAAAGCGCCATTGACAAAATTTCTAATAATAACATTTCTCCTTACAATGATCATAGAACTCTATTAACTAAAAGTAAAATATACAAACTAAACAAACAAGGTGCAGATATTAGATTATGCTGGATACCTGGACACTCTAATATACGCGGAAATGAAACTGCTGATTTGCTTGCAAAAGTGGGCGCAGCATTAAACATTCCTAGTCAAATTAAAATAGAATCTTCAGATCTTCTCCCAATCCTAAAAAATAAAATAAATCATATACACGAAAATAATTGGAAACAAACATTTATACAAAAAGCTAAGTGGTATTACAGTATTCAGAGCTCGTTTCCTTGGCACGAAAAAATAAACTTTATAGACAGAAGACATATTACTACTATTATCCGCATGAGAACGGGACACTGTCTCACAAAATCACATCTGTACAAAATTAATATTCTCGATAGCCCCTATTGTGAGTGTGGTAGAATTGAAACATTAGACCATATATTCTGGGAATGCCCTATAAACAGAACTACAAGTTATGATATTTATGTAGAAATAATCAAATTAGGCATACCTGCTCCCTTCAACTTAGCAATGCTTCTAAACGATCCTAAACCTAAAATCCTTTACACCCTAATAAAATTTTTGAAAACTTTCCAAATTAAACTATAACCAACAAACACAATTACTAATTATCACACATGGAGTAAATTTAATTTCAGTTCACACGGAAGAAATAAAGCCAAGGGGTATGGAACCATTTCCAGACACACGAAAGTGACCCCAGAAATTTGAAACCAAATGCACTGGCAGATTACTCAATAGAGTAAAGCCAATAAAAAAGAAGAAGAAGAAGAACTCGTTAAAATGATAATGCTTTCATATTAATTTTATTGTTAAGTTATTATTTTGTTATGCAAAATATACAAGAAAGAAAGACACTCGATCCAAGGAACACGTACTCGAAAATGAAAAAAACGTAAACAACAAAGCTAAGTGCAAATAAATATAAAAATATCAACATCCCAGAACAGCTTGTTATTGCTTATTATAAATTTATTTAATATAATTCAGTTTATATTATTTACTTTCTTCTGCTTAGTAGTTAGTTTGTTTATTGTTAATGCCTTTCTTAAATAAAGTTGTAGATAATAGTAAGGGTTACTTTATAACAATTTATGTAGAAAAACATATGCAACAAGTACCTACTTAGAATTCTTCCGGATCTTTTGGGGGAAGAAGTTTATTTTCGACACTTAATAAGTCATAGATGGAACTTAAATTGTCAATGTCAGTCCTTTTGTTCATGCTGTCTGGCGTCTTGTTGATGTGGATCATTTCTTTAAAATTCAATTTAACGTAGTTTCGTTCGTTGTCTAGTATCTTCGTGTTGTCAAAGTCCATCGTATTATTGTTGTCTAAAACATGTTCAGCTAGAGCACACGATCTTTTATTTGTTCTAATGTCACTTTTATGAGAAGTTAATCTAGCCGATAGTTGTCTTTTAGTAAGTCCAATGTACTTCTTCCCACAGTCATTACATTTAATTTCGTAGACAACGTTCGTTTTTTCCTGAGTTTTCATCTTGGTTTTAGTGTTAGTAAAGAGTTTTCCTACCGAGTGTATCGTCTTCATGGCTACGATCTTTTCAGGCATTTTCTTAATAATGTTCATGAGGCTTGGCGTCAAATCGTTAATATAAGGAATAGAGAAAAAAGACCAGTTGTTATGAGTATTATTTTGTTGTAGGTTCTGTGATGCGGCTGTCTGAGTTGGTATACAATTAGCATTCCTGTTAGAGCTGGTGCTGTGAAGCAAGGTGTTCACCAGTTTCTTAGGATACGAATTTTCTAACAAGATGTCCTTGAGTAGTTGTAGGTCCTGCTGTCTGAAATGTGGATGAGACAGCTTCATAACCCTATGTTTTAACGCCAAAACCAAGTTGGTTTTCATTCTCAGTGTGTGATTTGAATAGTAATTAAGATACCTATTGCTAGCCATTGGTTTCCCTGTACCATTGGGTCCGAAGCCGACAATCTACGCCTCTATGAACCTTCATGTCTAGAAAGGATAAGCATCTATCTTTCTCGAGCTCACAAGTAAATTGAAGGTTGGGATCAAAACTGTTGAAAACAGCCAACGCTACTTTCGCCTGATTTTCAGGTACCACTAAGATTTAATCACCAACGTATCTTTTTACGAAAGGGATCGGAAACGAGATAGTGGACAAGGCAGATTCTATTAGTTCATCCAGCAACTTACCTATTGTTCTATATATAAAAGATTAATCTTCCTCGTTGATGGTGTGCCGCCATTTCGTTTTCCAAATTGGGCTGTGGTTTTCTTTATTATTAATATTTATTTAATCAACTTATTTTAAACAAGTGTAATCTCATTAATGACAATATTCTATAAATAATTTTAACATCGTGACGGACCTTTTGTGTTTGTTAATTGTGTTTTTTAACATGTTTCCGCCTTATTTTTCGTCGTTGATGCATAGCTACTTATCAAACTCACGTTAAGTAAGTTCGCTAAATATTTATAATTGTGTAACTGTCTAACTTTACACTTTTATTATACACAGTGTCCTGATGAAGGTTTCAAAATAAAACCGAAAGCTCGACGTATTAGCAAAGAGTTTCTCTTATCCTTGGCCATCCTGACTATCCCCCAAAAGATACAGAAGAATTCTAAGTACTTGTTGCATATGTTTTTCTACATAAATTGTTATAAAGTAACCCTTACTATTATCTACAACCTTATTTAAGAAAGGCATTAACAATAAACAAACTAACTACTAAGCAGAAGAAAGTAAATAATATAAACTGAATTATATTAAATAAATTTATAATAAGCAATAACAAGCTGTTCTGGGATGTTGATATTTTTATATTTATTTGCACTTAGCTTTGTTGTTTACGTTTTTTCCATTTTCGAGTACGTGTTCCTTGGATCGAGTGTCTTTCTTTCTTGTATATTTTGCATAACAAAATAATAACTTAACAATAAAATTAATATGAAAGCATTATTATTTTAACGAGTTCTTCTTCTTCTTCTAGGTTTTTTGGCCGTTGTTCAACTGGGACATTCGGCCAGTGCATTTAACTATATTGGTTGGGGTCACTTGATGTGAGTCGGATCTTCTCCTCCCCAGTGCATCTATAACCAATCCTTGTTTATGTCATTAATATTGTATCCAAATATATATTTTATTTATTGTGTATGCCTGTGTGTATATATGTGCGACTATTAGTGGTATGTTTGTTTATGGTATGATTATTGTTGGAGTTGGGTTAATTAGAATACAAGCAAAGAAGGAATCGTTACAACTTAATGTGGTTATGATTGAGGAATTGGATGATAAGGGAAATGATAATCTGTTTGGGGTTTACTAAAAGCATTGGTATGTTTATAGGTGATACTTTATAAATTTCTACTATCCGTTGGTATAGATCATAGTCCATCGTTTTGTTAATGGGGCATTCGAAAAAGATATGTTCGAGGGTTTCGACCCTCCCGCACTCGCAATAGGGTTCGTTTCTAATTTTGATTTTGAATAAATGTGCAGCAGAGAGGCAATGGCCGGTCCTCATTCTTATAATGGTCGTTATGTGTCTCCTATTTATATATTTTAAATTATAAAACCAAGGTTTGGTAGGGATTTCAGACTGTATCTGGTGATAATGTTTACCTTTAATTTCAGCTTGTTTTTTCCATGTTTCAGTGAAATTCTTTTTAATTTGCTGTTTAATTATGGGTAAAAGGTCCAAATATTCAATTTTTTTATTTTCTGGAATGTTTAAAGATCTCCCAATATTTGCTAATTTATCAGCTGTTTCATTTCCCTCAATTTTAGCATGACCCGGTATCCAGCCCAGTCTGAATTCCCCACCTCGTTTGTTAATATCAAATATTTTTTGCTTCGTACTTAATGTTCTGAAATCTCTATTACTATCTATATGATTGTTACATATGGTTTCTATGGCACTTTTTGAGTCCGATAATATTATTACTTTTTTATAATTTTTTTGAACACAGATTTCAATACTTTTCAGTATCGCTAGCGTCTCTGCTGCACATATATTCGTTTCCGGCATTAACTTAGCGGAATATGAGTGGTTTATACTCGGGATGTAAATTCCCATCCCCACTTCACTAGATCCATTATATTTAATATTTTTTGACGCATCTGTATATACCAGAATACTGTCCCTGCCTTCCGAAGAATGTTTAAATGCCAGAAAATCTATGCATGTGCTAATTGAGTTTTTGTTGCATGGTATTTTAACTGTAGGTATTTTATATGAGTATGATTGGATTTCAATTCGGTAACACGGGTGGGTTTCATGTTTATTTATTTTTGTTATGTGTGGGTCCAAGATATTTACAGCATCAATTAAGTAAGATTTATTTTTATCGTTATCATAGGTCCTATTTCTTCTATACCAGTTTCTTAGTTCTTCAATTAATTTGATGATTATGCTAGATTCGAATTTTAAATGTTTTAATACAAATTTTGAGGCAAGCCATCTAAATCTGTGTTCTAAATCCATTGTCCCACTTTCAGCAAGGATTGCATTTATTGGCGTAGATTTCATAACCCCCAGCATTACTCTTAAGGCCTGATATTGTAGACGGTTTATTTTCATTATATTACCTTTAGTTGTGTTTTTCATCAACATCGCTCCGTAATCTAAGTGTGATTGAACTAACCCATTGTATATTAATTTTAGCGTTACAGGGTCTGCACCCCACCACACCCTTGTGACCGCTTTCATAACATTAATCCCTCTATTTGCTTTAGCTATAGTATTTTCTATATTTATATTCCAACTCAAATTACATGCAAATGTGATTCCTAAATATTTGACATGATTTTTGTATGGTATTGTTCTATGGTTAATTTTGATGTACGGAGGAGTTTCAAATTGTTTACTTTCCTTGAACCACATATTCTGGCATTTATCTTCAGATAGTTCCAAGTTGTTTGATTTCAACCAGGTGTCGATATCATTTAGGGTTTGATTTGCAATAATTTCAATTTCTTCTTTGGTTTTCCCTTTTGTTAGCAGGACCAAATCGTCTGCATAGGACAATAATATACACTCGTTCGGGATTAATTGGTATATAGGTCTGATATATAAATTAAATAATATCGGACTGAGCGGGGATCCTTGAATAAGTCCTCCCGTTGCAATTTTAGGGCCTATTGTTTGACCTTTGTTGTCTTTAATATATACCATACGATTATTTAGAAATTGAAATATTAAATTGTTAATGTCCTGTGGTATGTTGATATCTTTTAAGGTCCTGTACAATTTGTAATGGTCTACATTGTCATAGGCTGATTTAATGTCCAAAAAGGTACCTAATAATTTTTGTTTTTTTGTGAATGTTAGTTGGATATTTAAATTGAGAATATTTAAATTATCTTGAACTCCCATGCCCTTACGAAATCCCGTCTGATACATATTAAACCATTTATTTTTTTCAGCCAAGAAATCCAATCTGTTTTTTATTATCGTTTCTAATATTTTTCCAACACAAGATGCCAGTCCTATCGGTCTGTAGTTGTTGCTATTATTTAGGTCTTTATTGGGTTTAGGAAAAGCCAGGATTAATTGTGTTTTCCATTCTGATGGGATTTTATAGCCTTTAATATGTTTATTGAAGATTTTTGTTAACACGTTTATGCCATTTTGAGGTATTTGTTTAATCATTAGCATATTGATGCCATCCATTCCCGGAGCTTTATTTTTTTTTAAATTTATCACGCTATTGACCTCTAATGTAGTGATCGGTTCAGAGCTGGTATCCACAAAGGTGTGGACATGATCTGGATCAATACGGCATGCCGTTAATTTGTTTAGGATTTGGTTCGCTATTAAGTTATTAGGGAGATTGTTATTCCAGTGATTAACGTTTTTGTTGTTAAATTTTTTTATGGTTTGCCATACATTAGCAATGTTGGATGTTCTATTTAAAGTGGCAGTGAATTCTTGAAATTTAGATTTTTTTTTGTATTTTAGAAATTTTTTAGTTTTTGCCATGACCCGTTTTAAATTTACGAAATTTTCCATGTTGTAGTTGTTTTTTAGTTGATTGACAGCGAATTTTCTTTCCTGTATTTTAGCTTTACATTCCTCGTCCCACCATATTACCTGACTTTTCTTATTTTTTTTTGGATTGAATTTAATTATTTTGGTTGGGATGAATTTATCAGAGGCTTCATTAACGCATCTGATGAAGTTCTCATAACTTTCATTTGTAGAATCTAGATTGTTTTCAATGAATTTCGTATATCCTGTCCAGTCTGCTTTATTAAATTGTTTAATTGTTCTGTCTATTGGATTAATATATATATATCTTTTGATATTGGGTCTCGGTTGTAGTTTAATTCACATAGAGTAGGGAAATGGTCACTACTCCCACAATCTCCTAATACTTCCCATCTACAGTCTAGCGCTAGGTTTTGCGATGTTATCGTTAAATCGACTGGACTTGGATGTTCGTTTGGTCTGTAGACTCTGGTAGGGGAACCATCGTTCAAATAAACCCAGTCATTATCATCTAGAATTTTAGCTATTATGTTTCCATTAGTGTTATTTGCCCAACTTCCCCAGCTCTGATGGTGTGCATTCAAATCCCCCATTATAATGATATTTTCATATTGATTATTAAGATAAGAAAAAAAATTATAAGATATCTTATTATTCGGAGTTGAGTAAATATTTATTAAACAATAGTTGGCAATTTTTACCCCAATATATCTAAAGGCATTAGTTTGCCATTTTTGATCCATTTCCATTTCACTATATATAATATTTTTTTTAATTAAAGTGGCTATTCCAGCTGCCCCTGAAATGACATCTCTCCTAATAATATTGTAACATTTATTACTCCAAGGTTGGGTAGGTTTTAATTTAGTTTCATTTACAAAGACAACATCCGGGTATAATCCCTGTATCATTATATTAAGATTAATATTATTTGAGTTGAAACCATTCATATTCCACTGTAGCAATTTTAAATTCGAATTCATTTTGTTTATCATTCCGACAGATCAGGGTCATCCCTGTCTTTCGGAATTTTGGATAATTCAATATGAGTGTTAATCAAATCTTTAAATTTTGTTTGTTCAAATTTATCAAGATTGGTGAATATTTTAAACATTTCTTCTATATTATTAAATTTTTGCGATGCACAGGTCGGCACATTGCTTCCACTGCTCACTCTATTGTTTAAATTTAATTTATTTAGATTGGTATAGTTTGACTTACTTACACCTTCAGTGTTTTTTGTTGCGTTAAAGTTAAAAACTGGTCTTGTCGGTGAATTAATTTGTCCATTTTTGTTTATTAAGTGATTGTTATGTTCCGTTATATCATATCCTGGAGTAGATTTTTTAGTAGGAGATTTGTTTTTTGTTGCATATGAATATGTTCTTTTAGTCGATACTTGACTAGCAATCATTCTCCTTTCATTAATATTTATACTATTAGGTTGAGTCGTATTTGTTTTTAACGTGTCGGGAAAATTATTTGGATGATTTATCATGTCAGTATTTTCTGTGTCTCCTAGGTATGTTTTAGGATATAGAAGTTGGGCTTCATAATAACTTAAATTTTCAAAGGCCATTGTTTTTTTAATAAGTTGTTGTCTATTAAATTCCGGACAGGTTCTGTCGCACGAGTTATGCTCTAAGGACTTACAAAAGATACATTTTTTATTACAGTTGTCATGTACATCAACGTTTTTATCCACTGTTTCCCCACAAGTGTGACATTTAGATTTTGATTTACATAAAATTTTAGTGTGTCCATAGAGTAGGCAGTTGAAACACTGCGTCACCCTCGAGACATACGGCACAATTTTGTACACAATGTGGCAAATCTTCACCTCCCTTGGCAATATCTTACCCTCAAAAGTAACCAACACAGTACCTGTTTTTTTATATTCAATTTCTTTTTCGGAATTAATAATTTTCCTATTTTTTTTTTTACTTCTAATACCCGGAATGGTGACATGATTTTTGATAAAATTTTTTCATCCGTAAAAAAGGGATTGACGTCTTTAATAATACCTTTACAGGTCACTTGATTCTTAGGAATGTATACATAATATTTACTATTTAAATCTTTAGCATTATCAACAAATTTATTGGCCGCTAGATAATTACTAAAAATAATACCTATTTTATTAATACCTTTAATTTTTATTTCTATGAGATCTTTAAGGTTTAAATCACAGATATCATTAGCTATTTGTAATTGATTATATTTACCTATTTTATGTTCTTTTTCTTTACCCTCAACAATTACTAAAAAAGGCCCTATGGTTTCTTTCTTATATCTACTATCACTATTTCTGTTTTGATTACTTATCAGACTTGAATTTGTACTATTAGATACGTTTTCTATGTTTTGAACTACTAAAGATGAAGATTCACCACATTCCATATCGTGTTCACCGGTTTTGTCCGGTGGTTTTGGCGGTTGTATGCCACCATGTGGTGACATATTTAAATTTGGTCTTATGACCTATACCAACAATCAATCGATAATCTACTCCCCGATAAATATAATTTAATCAATTAATGACTTACCAATGCTTTAAATCACACCAAAATGTCACTTGGATATAGGATGAAAAAGGATTACCACTTTCTTCAAAATCGCTATGAGAAACACACGTCCGTTCACTTTCGCAGTCAACGAAAAAGTCCATTTTAACGAGTTTGTGATTTTTAGGTTAATCTTTAATTTCAATTCTGTCTTGAAACCTATGACTTATGACAGCTTTCCGTCTCTTCTCTGAAATGGTCTTTAACCTATTCAGCAAAAGTTTCACTAAAAGCGGTAACCATTTACGAGTTGAATTATTTGTTAGGAAAATAAACTTACCTATTGTTCTATATATAAAAGATTAATCTTCCTCGTTGATGGTGTGCCGCCATTTCGTTTTCCAAATTGGGCTGTGGTTTTCTTTATTATTAATATTTATTTAATCAACTTATTTTAAACAAGTGTAATCTCATCAATGACAATATTCTATAAATAATTTTAACATCGTGACGGTCCTTTTGTGTTTGTTAATTGTGTTTTTTAACATGTTTCCGCCTTATTTTTCGTCGTTGCTGCATAGCTACTTATTAAACTCACGTTAAGTAAGTTCGCTAAATAGTTATAATTGTGTAACTGTCTAACTTTACACTTTTATTATACACAGTGTCCTGATGAAGGTTTCAAAATAAAACCGAAAGCTCGACGTATTAGCGAAGAGTTTCTCTTATCCTTGGCCATCCTGACTACATCCCCAGATCTTCTTACAACTTTAGGTTGTTCGAGGATCATCCTCACGAGATTTTGTTCATATCTTGGTAGTCATCATTTTCCTTTGGTTATATATATATATATATATATATATATATTGAGATGATATTAGTTACTATGTTATATTAAATAAGAATGTAGAACGAAAATCTAATGGAAAGTAGAGAAAGGAGATTTTCTTATTTCGAGTCAGAGCGCAAAATTAGTAACATTGGGATTGATTATCATCATCTTCTTCATAATTCCTAAAAAAGGAAAAAGAAAATAGAATAATAATAAAAAAAAAATACAAATACATTTCAAAGATTTTTATTTAAAGATTCAAAAATGATTAATCTACATTATATAAAGTTTTGATAATTATGAAATTGATAAATGGGTAAAGTAGATAATTAAAAGTTTATAAAATTGCCAATACGTTAGTAATCAAACATTATTTTTAAATGAATTAGGGGTGTAAGTAAATGAGAAAATTAAATTATAAAAAAAAGACATCACAAATAGTTAAAATAAATGTTAAAACTTCTACTTACTTTTAAATTATACAAATTTACCAACCATATTCTAATTTATTAATAGTTCAAATGCCAAATGAAATATTCTGAAAAAGAGAAAATTATTAGTTTGTAGTGCTAGTAAATTTCATAAGAATATAAAAAAGAATGATCATTGTTTTAAATTGTAATATTGAATCAAGAATTAGATTTTGTTAATAATTTTATTTGAATAAGAAATTAGTAGGCGATTAGATGGAAAAGATGTATAGATTTAAGTTTGTTGAATTTGTCATTTGTTTTTTTGTTGATTCTGATAGAATCTCTCTTGTTTTCGACCTTCTGAAGAGGAAGGATGTAAAAAGTTTTGATGAAGAATTTTGTAAAAATTATGATGTTAAAAGAAAGTTAAAAGGAGATTAGTAAGATTTATATTATAAATAATTAGTTAAGAAGTTTGTAGAAGATATCTCTCTTGTTTTTGGTTGTTGAAATGGAAGTTGTATTAAAAATTTGCTCCGTAGAAATTTTGAGTTTTTTTTGAAAGTATTGAGAATAGAAAGTATTAAAACAGTTTAAAGTATAAAGAATATTCCAAGGTAACCAGAGGAAGTAATTGGTAAGAGAAATTTATATGATTTTATGAAGAAATAGATATTTCAATTTATGGGGCTGAGCACTTTATGGTATAACT
Source organism: Altica lythri (assembly GCA_964028335.1). Classification (NCBI taxonomy): domain Eukaryota; kingdom Metazoa; phylum Arthropoda; class Insecta; order Coleoptera; family Chrysomelidae; genus Altica; species Altica lythri. The sequence goes on along the minus strand of OZ034807.1, from coordinate 58,470,147 downwards.
GTATTTTAATTGAGTTAAAGAAGATTAAATTAATATTTAACAAGAAAGAAAGTCTTAATTACACTTACCAGAAGAAAATAGTAGCCATCCATCGCTTGGTTTTGAAGAGGAATTGATTAATTGATCTTCATAAAGTTTCCTGAAATCTTTGCTGTATTGGAGGAAGAAAGTAGATTGTCCTAAGCACTGAATCCTGATTCCAGAAGAGGAGTGAAGCGTCACACAAATGGTAACAACTTTGCACTCGTTATAATAAAGAGTTTTATATGTGTTTGATTTTTGAAATTTTGATGAACATTTTTATTTCACTGTTTTATGTATTTAACTAAATTATTATTATTATTATTCACCTTTTTGATAAGTTTAATCCAAATTGTTTAATAACTCAAGTCAGAATACTTCATTTTATATATTTGATGCATATTTGGGTCTATCAACGGTATCTTTGAAGTTTGACACATTTTGAATTAGAAAGGTTAGAAATTTATATGCAATTCACGCCTAGAAAATATTGTTGGTCTAGGATAGTGCGGTTATACAGTCATTTTATTGCAAATTTGTGTATTAATTGATTTTGAATCTAGTTTGGTTGAATATTTGAACTCTGACCTTGACATAAGGGAATAGCCGGTAGCATATTTAATTAATCATATTGGAAAATAATTACACTGAGTTAATTCTTACCTATTCACTATTTATATTTAAAATTAAAAATTAATTAAAGGTAAGTAATATTTTATAACATAGTGATTGATATTATTAAAACATATTATTATTATTATTCATACATGTTATAAATTTTGGCGCCCAACGTGGGGCTCTAAACAATCAAAATTAGAGCCGATTCAAATAATTAAAATTTGAGAATTTTGTTAAATTTTTTTTTTATTATTTCGCTCTAAACAATCAAAACTAGAGCCTATTTAAATAATTAATCTTTAAAATATTTTTTTTTTTTTTTGAAAACTTGATTTGAAATTTTTTTTTGTGATTCATATTAGTTATATTTATCTCGATTGAATAAATTGTGAATATGGAGGGAAAAATGAGATTGAGAGATGGTAAGATAGTAGGAGATGAGAGTGAAAGTAGTGATGGAGGAGAGATTGAGATGGAAAGTGTGGCGGTACAAGTACATGAAGAGAGAGTGTTAGGAGCCGGAGATTATCGAGTGGAAGAGTTGATTCAAACTGGACAGACACAGGAAGAAGCAGAAACAGAAGAAGGAGAGAATTTAATAGAGATAGGGGGAGAACAGGATCGAACTATGATAGAAATAGAGATAGAGACAACTGCTGGTGGAAATGAACAAGAAGAACTGGTGGTACCAGAAAAACCAAGAAAAAAAAGTCAACCTGATATGAACAGCATACTTGAAATCCTTATGATGAGATTTGATCAACAAAAAGAAGATAATATGAAGATGAAAGAAGATATAAATAAAAAATTGGATGAGACGAATAAAAGATTTGATCAGCAGGATAAGAAATTGGAAGAGTCTAATAAAAGCAGAAAAGAAGATAATATGAAGATGAAAGAAGAAATAGATAAGAAATTGGATCAACAAAAGGAAGATATAACTAAGATTTTTAGAAGCGAAATTAATAGCATAAAAGAAGACAATTTAAAGATAAGAGAAGAAGTTAAAATTATTAAAAAGGAATGTGACAAGAAAATCGAACAGCAAAACAAGAAATTGAGGACTGAAATACAAGATACAGGAGTAAAAATTAAAGGGGAAATTGAAAAAGGTCTAGAAATTAAAATTCAAGAAGTAGAAAAGTCCATTAAAGAAAATTTATCGGAGGAAATAGACCGTGAAGTCAATAAACATACTGATGTCATAAAAAAGGATATTGGACAAATACGATTACAAGAGCAAATTTATGAAGAGGTAGTGGATAATTTAAAAATTAACTTAGGAAAAGAATTTGAAAGACTAGAGGGAGAAGTGGAAAAACAAAAAGGAGTTTGTAGTAGGAATCAAGAATTAACCAAGTATCAATTAAATAAGGAAATGGAAGATATACAAAAGAAGCTACAAGAAATTATGGATAATAATGTCAGAGGAAATATGGTGGGAGTTCTTCCTAACATGATATCACACTACAACAATACCGGAATTAAATTTGATGGAAACATTAATCATATACATCCAAAAGTATTTGTGAATATAATAAAAAGTAAAACAAAACATATTAGTGATTTCTTGGAGAAAATAAAAGAAGATACTAAGACATTTATAAGACAAATAAACTATATGAAGGAAGATAATTTGAAGAGCATAGAGGAAGACACAAATAAAATAGATGAAGAAAGGAAGAAGACTATTAAGAAATTTGTAGATGGATATAAAGCAAAGCAAGTAGCATTCTGGGAAAAATTGTACATTTGGAAATATAAAGAAAGGGGGAAGAAAACTAAATTTATATTAGGTTATACGTATATAGGAAAATACCAAGAAAGGGGGAAGAAATTTAAAAATATAGTAGGTATTGGGTATATTTGGAATTATCAGGAAAGGGGTAAGGTATTTAGATTTATTAAAAGGTTAGATGTATAGGAAAATTTATTAAAAAAGGGGAAATAATTCGAAAACTAGAAAAACAAATTATATTTAAATGAATGTTTAGAATGAATGTGATGTAAAAAAATATAGAAATGAAAAATTTATAAAAAAATGTTAGGGTAGATGATATTAATAGCAAAGTTTTGTAAATAATAGTATTAAGATGTAAATATCAAATTAAGATTGAATGGTTTTATTAAAAAAAGGTTTATACAATCTGTGCAAATAATATTAATTGAGGCTAAAGTTTTTGTAAAATGAGTGTTTATTTATAAAAAAAAAATAGATTCAAATTATAATTTTTAATCCAACATCAATGAAATGTTTGATGTAAAAATTTTAATTGGGGGATTTGAGATGATATTAGTTACTATGTTATATTAAATAAGAATGTAGAACGAAAATCTAATGGAAAGTAGAGAAAGGAGATTTTCTTATTTCGAGTCAGAGCGCAAAATTAGTAACATTGGGATTGATTATCATCATCTTCTTCATAATTCCTAAAAAAGGAAAAAGAAAATAGAATAATAATAAAAAAAAAATACAAATACATTTCAAAGATTTTTATTTAAAGATTCAAAAATGATTAATCTACATTATATAAAGTTTTGATAATTATGAAATTGATAAATGGGTAAAGTAGATAATTAAAAGTTTATAAAATTGCCAATACGTTAGTAATCAAACATTATTTTTAAATGAATTAGGGGTGTAAGTAAATGAGAAAATTAAATTATAAAAAAAAGACATCACAAATAGTTAAAATAAATGTTAAAACTTCTACTTACTTTTAAATTATACAAATTTACCAACCATATTCTAATTTATTAATAGTTCAAATGCCAAATGAAATATTCTGAAAAAGAGAAAATTATTAGTTTGTAGTGCTAGTAAATTTCATAAGAATATAAAAAAGAATGATCATTGTTTTAAATTGTAATATTGAATCAAGAATTAGATTTTGTTAATAATTTTATTTGAATAAGAAATTAGTAGGCGATTAGATGGAAAAGATGTATAGATTTAAGTTTGTTGAATTTGTCATTTGTTTTTTTGTTGATTCTGATAGAATCTCTCTTGTTTTCGACCTTCTGAAGAGGAAGGATGTAAAAAGTTTTGATGAAGAATTTTGTAAAAATTATGATGTTAAAAGAAAGTTAAAAGGAGATTAGTAAGATTTATATTATAAATAATTAGTTAAGAAGTTTGTAGAAGATATCTCTCTTGTTTTTGGTTGTTGAAATGGAAGTTGTATTAAAAATTTGCTCCGTAGAAATTTTGAGTTTTTTTTGAAAGTATTGAGAATAGAAAGTATTAAAACAGTTTAAAGTATAAAGAATATTCCAAGGTAACCAGAGGAAGTAATTGGTAAGAGAAATTTATATGATTTTATGAAGAAATAGATATTTCAATTTATGGGGCTGAGCACTTTATGGTATAACTGTATTTTAATTGAGTTAAAGAAGATTAAATTAATATTTAACAAGAAAGAAAGTCTTAATTACACTTACCAGAAGAAAATAGTAGCCATCCATCGCTTGGTTTTGAAGAGGAATTGATTAATTGATCTTCATAAAGTTTCCTGAAATCTTTGCTGTATTGGAGGAAGAAAGTAGATTGTCCTAAGCACTGAATCCTGATTCCAGAAGAGGAGTGAAGCGTCACACAAATGGTAACAACTTTGCACTCGTTATAATAAAGAGTTTTATATGTGTTTGATTTTTGAAATTTTGATGAACATTTTTATTTCACTGTTTTATGTATTTAACTAAATTATTATTATTATTATTCACCTTTTTGATAAGTTTAATCCAAATTGTTTAATAACTCAAGTCAGAATACTTCATTTTATATATTTGATGCATATTTGGGTCTATCAACGGTATCTTTGAAGTTTGACACATTTTGAATTAGAAAGGTTAGAAATTTATATGCAATTCACGCCTAGAAAATATTGTTGGTCTAGGATAGTGCGGTTATACAGTCATTTTATTGCAAATTTGTGTATTAATTGATTTTGAATCTAGTTTGGTTGAATATTTGAACTCTGACCTTGACATAAGGGAATAGCCGGTAGCATATTTAATTAATCATATTGGAAAATAATTACACTGAGTTAATTCTTACCTATTCACTATTTATATTTAAAATTAAAAATTAATTAAAGGTAAGGAATATTTTATAACATAGTGATTGATATTATTAAAACATATTATTATTATTATTCATACATGTTATAATATATATATATATATATATATATAGATGAAATATAATTCTATAGTAAATATAATATGTAAAAGTAAATATAAAATGATTAAAAAGAATATTCTTGATCCCAGGGAAGAGTGCAAAGCATTGGAATTTGCATAATTAAGTTTTCATTTTTTCAGTATATTAAAAATTATTCTATTCAATCCTAAAAAAGAAAGATAAATAATATAAGAAAGATGAATAAAAACTTAAATATTAAAGATACATTTGTTAGTTTAAAATAATTATAATTAAATACTTACTTTTAATAGACTGTGTATAAATTTTGACATCTATAATATCCATATTTAGTATTTCCATAATATCCATATTTGTTGTTTACAAGATTAATAAGAAATTGAGAAATTCTAAAAATTAAATTTATATTAATCCATATTAGGAAATAAAATTTATAATTTGTGTTAGAAATCTAGTATGTAGGGTTATAAAAGAAATTTGTAAAATAATGAAATAAATCTAGTATGTATGGTAGAGATTGTTAAAAAATTAAGATAAGTAATCTAGGTCTGATTTGTTTTATTTGTATAGAACCAATTTTGTTTTGAAAAAAATTACATATATAGGATTTAGATTGTTAGTGAGAGGCTTTTCACGATATCTCTGGAACTATAGGGCCGATCGACTTGAAACTTGGTAAGAATATTCCTTAGGGAAGGTAGAGGTCAGCTAAGAACGGATTTCAGGAAATTCCACCCACAAGAGAGTTGCAGGGGATATATATAAAATGTATATAGTCAGTCATCACTATATCTCTGGAACTATAAGACCGATCGACTTGAAACTTGGTAGGAATATTCCTTAGGGAAGATGGAGGTCAGCTAAGAACGAATTTCAGGAAATTCCACCCACAAGGGAGTTGCGGGGGATATATATATAAAATGTATAGAGTCAGTCATCACAATATCTCTGAAACTATAAGGCCGATCGACTTGAAACTTGGTAGGAATATTCCTTAGGGACAGTAGAGGTCAGCTAAGAACAGATTTTAGGAAATTCCACCTACAAAAGGGGTTGCGGGGGATATATAAAATGTATATAGTCAGCAGTGTTCTTAAGTATTTAAATACATGTATTTAAAAATGTATTTTAAATACCTACTTTTAATGTATTTAAATAAATAGTTAAATACTCTTGCCTCTCATGTATTTAACTATTTATTTAAATACATTTTTATTCTATTTTTTAAATACTGTACTTAAAATTTAAATACTTTTTTTTCAAGTTTCTTAAAATAATAAAATTAAAAATTTAAATTTTACAAGTAAACCCTAACAAGGTAATTGCAGTTCCTTATCTCTAAATTTTACCTGGTAACAAATTATATCAGCAGACGGTTGTTAATCCTAATCCTTCCTGTCTGGGATTTTAGTTGTATATTGTCTCTTTTCTTAATTGTTTGGAAAGTTTTCTTAATTATTTTGGAAAGTTTTTTTTAAATAAGAGAGGGTCCAAAATTCAGTATATTTTATACATTCGTGAATTCAAGTCAGACGCAATGGATAGTGATTTTGCGAAGTTGCCTGCTATTTTAACAAGTGGAATTTTTAAAGTGATAACTAATGAAGAAAACAAAATTACAGCCAAATGTCTATTACCTATGTGTTGGTTCTAATAAAACTTACAATGGTTCATTGAAAGCCACTACAAATTTTTTAACTCATGTTCGAGTAAGTATAAAACAAACTATTTGAATTTTGTTATTTATCTTAGAAATATTTATAACAATATTCACATTCCAACTAGTGGTGTGTTGTCACACATGGTACTTTCCCTCAATTTGCGTGGATATGTAGGAATACATCAGTTGAGAATATTTTATTTAACTTTATTTTAATAGGTAAATTTGCAAAAATTTTATATAAAAATGACATTTTTAAATGTTTTATTATTTAAACCCTCTTTTAACGTATGGGTTTCAAAAATTTATGTAATTATACATTGAAATATCTTTAACGCAAGCCAATGAACTTATTATTTTGTGTGATTAAAGAGGCCACAATAGCTTAAATACATATAGAATTTTATTATGATCAATTTAATTAATTAATTAATTAATTAATTTTTTAATGGAAAAATAAGAGTCTAAAATAAATTTAGTGTTTCTGGAGGCCAACACGTTTTTAATGTCTTTGTCCTATTTGGACTGCCTGTTAAGATCTCAATACTTAGCCTATTAATTCATCATATAAATGCGTTTTCTAGAGGAAGCATGCGGATCATATATCCAAAATAAGTGGGATTACGTCAAGAACATCTAAGAAACGGACCATAGATGATATTAAATTAGAACTTCACCAAAGTAAACTACAAAAACTTGATACGAATCCATTTAAATTGGCTGCTGCTGCAGGAGGAAGCAGAAAAATTATTTCTAAAGAAAAGGTATAATTGCTATTTATTTATGTTTTAAATTTAAGATTACTATTATTCTCTTTTGTATGTTTTTTAAGTGTAACGAATTGGTGTTAATTTACATCGTTAAAGAAATGCGACCCCTATCAACGGTCGACAAACCAGCCTTTCGGAATATGGTAGAAGGCATATCAGGCGGTGCATTTTTGCCAGTATGTCGTCAGACATTAGCGAAACAAGTGGAAAATCGCAGTTTACAACATAAAATTAGAGTTTCAAGCATATTAGCAAATGCGCAATTTGTGTGTACCACTGATGATATTTGGTCAAAAAATAACAAAAGTTTTTTTGGTGTAACAGCTCACATTTTAAATAACGAAACTCTTTGCAGAGAATCTTTTTTTCTTGCATGTAAACGAATAAAATTTTCACATACCCATTTGGAAATCGGTAGAATTTTAAATGATATACATAATTCTTATAATATCGCAGTTGATAAAATAGCAGGTACGGTGACAGATAATGCGTCTAATTTCAGTAAAGCATTTAAGGTTTTTGCATGTATGGACCAAGGTATGGACAAAGTAAATGATACCGGATTTCACTCCCAGTCGGAGAATGATACGGATGATGTGGAGATTGTTGATATAAATTTTTCTGAGATAACATTTCTTGAAACTGAATTTGATAACATAATATCTTTACCAACTCAATTTAGGTGTTGTTCCCATACACTTAGTTTAATTGCTACAACAGACATTCAAAAAACTATTCAGACCACTACTCCTTTTATAAAAAAATTATATTACAGCATTTTTGGTAAACAAACAGCAATTTGGAATGCAATTAGTAGATCTACTAAAGCATCAGATGAGGTAAAATATTTGCCACGTTGGAATTCATTATTTGATTCTGTTTCAAATATACTTTCAGTTAAAGTATACCTCGATCAAATTTGCGCTGCGCTAAGTAAACCTACTTTAAAAACAGTCGAACTAGAATTTTTAAGTGAATATTCTTTAGTTTTAAAACCATTAGCCATAGCTATTGATTTTTTGCAAAAAGAAAAACAATCATATTTGGGCTTCGTTTTACCAACAATTTTTCAAGTTTTACAAAACGAGGAAAAGTTAGTCAATTTAAAGTATTGTTCTGTTTTAAGAGATTCCATAATTACAAGTGTGAAAACTAGATTTAATAAAATTTTAGATGCAACAACAAATTTATTGCCAGATGTGTCAAAAGAAAAAATTATTTGTTATATTCCTCTCAAATTCTACTTCCAGAGCAGTAGTTGTATAAAGTATTGATCCTAACACTTGCGGAAATTAACTTTCCCGCACTTAAACTGCTTGCCCGAACTCCGCTTCGCGTCGTTCGGGCATCGGCAGTTCGCGTGCGGGAAAGTATAACTTTCCGCACTTGTTAGGATAATAACTATTACTACATTGTTCAAGAAAGTATTTAAATAAATATTTAAATACATTTTTTGAAAAGTATTTGTATTTATATTTAAATACATTTTTAAAAGTATTTTTAACAACACTGATAGTCAGTCATCACGATATCTCTGGAACTATAAGGCCGATCGACTTGAAACTTGGTAGGAATATTCCTTAGGAAAAGTAGAGGTCAGCTAAGAACGAAGTTTACAAAATTTTACCCACAAAAGGGGTTGCGGGATCGTGAAAAATAAATAAAAATAAAAATTTAAAATGCTGAAAAATTAAAAATCTTTAAATCTCAAAAATTTTTTTGCTTCTTAAAGAATTTAAAAATTTTAATTAAACACAAAAACATTTCTTTTTTTTTTATACTTTTATTAGTTTTCAAATTTTCGATATCTTAATTTTTCTTAATAAATGATTTTTTAGAAATGATGAAAGATATGTTAAACATGTGCCCAACAAATAAAATATGCAATTACTGTAATAAACCTGTTGTTAATTTTGTATACTGTGATATCTGTAAGAAGAACTGCTTTCATAAAAGTTGTGCTAAAAGAATCACCGACAAAGATAATAATTTGTTGAAATGCTCCACTAGTAAAAAAAGTGAGGTTAGATCTAGAAAAAATAGTGCAAATCGGAATGAAGATATTATAGATAACAGCGATCTCAAGGTACAAATAAATTACTTAGTAAAAACAATGAAGGAGATGGAGGGCTCAATGAATTTTATGTCCGAAAAGCTCGATGGACTTACAACGGAAAACAAAAAAGTTTTACAAGAAGTCAAAGCTCTTAAACAAGAAAATAATGCCCTTAAGACCAGGGTCACACAGTTGGAAGAGAGGATAAACCATATGGAAATAAAGGAAATATCAAATAATATTGAAATATCCGGTGTTCAAGTAAAATCAGATGAAGAAGCCAGGAGAGTCGTTTTAGAGATTACGAACGATCTTTTACAATGCAACATAGATAATAATGAATTGAAAGAATGTTACCAAAAAAATTCAAAAAAGGGTAATGTTGTTATAGTTAAGCGAGCAAACCAAGAGCTAAAAAAGCAAATGTTAAATAATCGTAAAAATCGCAAAGTGGAATCCACAATGCTGAAAAGCACCAGGAGGGATTTAGCAAAGACACCAATATTTATCAATGAACAGCTAACTTCACATAATAAAAACTGGTTCAACATGGCTTATAAGATAAAAAAACAGAAACAATATAAATACCTTTGGTCCAAAGATGGTAGAGTCTACCTACCTAAGAAAAAGTAAAAATTCACAAGCAATTTTAGTAAACAGTTCTGAAAAACTTCTTAATTTGGAATAATGGCTGATACAAACAAACATATTATTCAAATTTGTGCTTTATCAAACTATACAAAACGTGATATAAATAAGTCTGATCTTACTGTTGTCTATTTCAATGCAAGATCTATCGAAACAAAGCTGAACAAATAGAGGTGCTTTTTGAAGTCATAAAACCTGATGCTGTTGTAATCACAGAAACTTGGTTGGATCGTGGTGAAGAGCAGTTCTGTGAATTTCCTGGTTATCAATCTATATGTGTTTCCCGTGAAAAGCGAGGTGGTGGGGTTGCTGCGTTAATAAAAAATTGATAGATATGATGAAGTATGTTCAATGGTATTTGTGAAAATAAAAAAGATTGACGTTATCATCAAAGGACTATATCGTCCAGCTGATTTTAACTTGGAAACATTTAAAAATGTCCTAGATGGCAAACTGGAGACTATAAGTAACAAGACCAAGAAGTGTTTTATTTTTGGTGATTTCAATGTTGACTGCATTGGTGATGTACCACACTATGAACTGCTTGATTTTGTTTTCAGCTCAAATGGTTTCTCTATGGTTAATATTACAGTACCTACTCGTGTGGCTGATAGTTTTGAAACTCTTTTGGATTATCTCATAACTAATACCTGCCAACCCAAATCTAAATTATTCTTAATCGATAGTGCCATAAGTGATCATCGCCTACAAATTTACCAGTCCAGCTTTGCTGGTTGTGACAAAAGTGGTAAAAATAAGACTTGTACCATCTCAAGACTTGACAGGGATAGATTTGAAAAAAGCTTGGAGCACATCTTGGTTATAACCTGGCATGATCCAAATCTCCTGTGCGATGAAATCATAAGAACTTACAGTAATAGCTCTGAACAAAAAAAAAGTAAGAAATCGTTTTAGACAAAACAGTCGACCGTGGTTTAACAGTCAACTTTATGAGCTCATGGTTGATAGAGATTATCATTACAAAACTTACCAGCAATACCCTCATAACATACTGCTTCGTGACAGATATAAAACCTCCCAGAAGATTTTTGCTACTGCCATAGAGAAAACTAAGAGACAATTTTACAGTAATGAGCTTGAAGATGCAGGTACTGACTCGAAAAAAATGTGGAAAGTCCTGAATACGATTGTACATAATCAGCCGCGGAAAAAAAGACCGACTAAAATCACTAATATCAGGAATGGTGATGAAGTTTTAGATGATCCAGTTCAGATAGCCAACAAAATGAACACATTTTTTACAAATGTGGGTCACAGCTTGGCCCAGAAAATTCGTCCTTCCCAATTCGATCCACCCTGTTAAACTAAATAGAAATATATTTATATTGCAACCAACAAAACCAGAAGAAATTAACTCAATTTTGATTAGTATGAAAAGTGGGAAAGCTGTTGAATTGGACAATTTGTCAGTGGATATAGTGAAAGAATTCAGGGACCATCTAGCCGTGATCTTGAGTACCTTAGTACCTTTACTTATGTTGGGTAAAGTGAAACGTTATTTAAACACTACACAAATGAAATTAATTTACTTCTCTCTCATACACTCTCATCTTTCCTATTTGACATTGATATGGAGTAACACCTTTGAGAATAAAATTAACCCTCTTAGAGTATTGCAGAATAAGGCAGTAAAACATGTCTTGAAGCTACCTTTTTTACATTGTACACAGGAGCTCTACCTTCCCAACAAAATCCTGGACATCCGCTCACTTTATATTCAACTAGCAGCCCGCCCCGGCTTTGCACGGGGATTAAAGAAAATAACATAAGCCATTAAATTTATTGGGTCAACGTTTCCCTGTAAACAATATTACATGTTGTTTTATTTTCTGGCAGCAAAATAAATTGATTTTCAGGTGCTCCGACCCGCCTTAGGCGGTTGGCCATGAGGAAAACCGATCCCTACTAATTGGAAGGTTTGACCTTGAGACTTATTATTAGTAAAAGCCAAAGATGTTTTGATAGGAAATTGAAGCGGTTTAAATGGATTTGGTAGATCAGTTGGGATCATAGGTATCCCCAGTGTATGAGCTAGTTGACCAGCTGGTGGTTCAGTTATAATGGTTGCTACATCTTAATTGTCCTTTAATTCCTTTATAAGTAGCCTCGTCCTGTCCCATTGCACATGCTAAAATCGTGATAATGAAATAAGTGATCCAAGCTCAGCAGGTACATGAATACAATATTCGGTCAAAGAACCACTTTCGAACAACAACTATGCGGACAACTGGTGGACTTCTTAGTCTCTCTGTTGAGTGTATTAAACTGTACAATTCGCTCCGGAGGATATGAAAGTGATGAGTAGCTTAACTTTTAAGAAACATATCAAAATATTGATTCTTGATGGTTTCTTTCGGAACTAGTAATTGTAATGTTTTTTTAATATTTTTTTACTGTAAATTTGAAATCTATTTCTTCTTTTTTTTGTGTTGTTTACTTGTGATATATAATTTTCTAGTATGACCCGCATAGCTCCACAGCTCTGGGTCTGTGATATTTTGTATACATTAATATTTTTTTGTAGATTTTTATCTGAACAAAAGATTAATAAAAATAAAAATAATAATGAAATAATAAAAATCTTCATATCTTACTAATTTATAAAAAAAGTTAAAAATATAAAATTAATTTTTATTAAACAACTTAATAGTAATGCATATCTTGATAACCACGCGGACGTAGTCGCGGGCAACAGCTAGTTGATATATATTTGATAGTTTTATTTCGCAGGCACTGTATTCAAATCAGCATATGTCTGTCATTTTATTTATATGAGACGGAAAAATAGAAAAATCTACTTTCATTATAAGTTTCTTTATCACTAATTAGCTAATATAAAACTCAACACAGCAGTATTTTTAATAGAGATGCTGTTTATGCTGCAATTTTTATTAATAAAAAAATTTAAATATACTTTGCGCGTGGCGGTAAGACACGCGACAGTTTGAATTTATACAGCGTCCGAAAATAAGGCTCCCTTTAAAAGGTTACTTTTTTAGCGTTGTTAGCTAAATTTTATTTTAAATTATTTGTCACATAATTAGGAGTATGTTTTGTTTTAACTTGTTGTTACCCAGTTATTTTATGTTCGGAACTACTGGAACAAAAATGAAAATTAATTTGGTAACAATTTTTGTAAAAATGTGCCAAATTTTATATGTGTGCATTTTTCTATGTGTGTATTTTTCCATGCGGACATTTTGTCATTGGGCATTTTCTGGTGTGGGCAATTTTCTGTGCGGGTATTTTGTGTTTGGGCGTATATGATATTCATATTTCAATATATGCAGTGTGAACAACTGTAAGAAATCATCTGGACAGTTGATAATTTGCTACTGTTGCAAAGAAGGATAGACACGAAAATATTGCCGACTAGTTGTACTCGCAGCGTCGTTTGCGTGGCGTGTGATTGTTGTATAAAAATTTCTAACCCCACGCCATTTAAGGAATGAAAGAGAAATTTTTATACACCAGATGTAAAGTTGAAAAAAGACAAATACATCTGTGAAAACCGCATTCGAATCGGATCAGTAGTTTTCATGTGATGCGCAAACAAACATACAGACAGACAGACAAAAAAATCTAACCACATTTTTGGGTTCTACTTCGATGTACCCGCGACGTCGTTCGCGTGGCGTGTTGATTTTTGTATAAAAAAATCTTTCCTTACGCCGTTAAAGGGGTGGGTGAGAAAGAAAGTTTTATACGCCAGATGTTAAGTTCAAAGAATACATCTTTGAAAACCGCATTTGAATAGGATCAGTAGTTTTCATGTGATGCGCGCACAAACATATACATTTCTACAGTTTTATTATATGTATAGATATAGATAACGAAAACAAGATTTTATTATCATATAAATTGTGTATAATGAGGTTATAAGTTGATATTTAAAATTTAAAAGGAAAATTTTATTTTCTCCCTTTTAAAGCGTTTAAATAAAAGCTTTTTAAGGCAAATTTTTTGCTTTCAATTTACTGCTTCTGTTTTCCGTTTTCACACGTTGCAATCAAGTGTTGAGAGTGCATATGTAACATGCATGGTAACATGTAACTGATCTGCCATGTACCTACTCTAACTTTGTATCCGCTTAAATATCTAATTTTGGCATGTAAAACATATACGAATAAAGTAATACTTACTCTGCTAAACTATAGTTTAAACTACCTGGCCAACCATCATCTAAAAAAGCTTTAGGTTATAAATCATAATTATAATCAAAAGCGTCACATTTGCGCAGTCAGCATTTTTACAACATACCGCATAATTTAAGTCGTTTACATAAATGAAACTGAAAGCAATTATTATTTTTGTCCTCAATATTTGCAGACCCGTATTATTACAAGATGATACGGCAGAACCAGCAAAAGATACCATTGCTGCAGGGCAGGAATGCTCTACTTTACAAGGAGTAAATACTAAATTCATGGTAGGGTTAACGACAAAGAAGGGTGAATTGTTTTGTAGTGGAAGTTTAATTAATGAAGAATGGGTGCTTACCTCAGCTCATTGTATGGATTCCCTATTAATCCATGTTGTTCACGAATCACAAATACGTAAGTAAATTTATTTAAAAATCTATTTTTATATTACTTGCAAATTGTTTACCACGCGCCTATTAAGCTTTTCTTGAATTTGTGTCATAATCACACACGACGCAGGTTTCTGAGTCCGAGATGAAGAGCATGTCATTCTTGCAACTGCTAAGATGTCTGGATGGAATGCTCTTCTCCTCCTTTTACCACCGTCGTTACTGCCAAAGGGGCCTCAGCATTTTCAGATCTCTGAATGGCTTTGGGGAGACCCTGCGGTCCTCATCTGCTTCTATACTTCTCGTGTCTAGCTATTCTTGCGTGTTTTTCTCTTTGTTTAGCGACTCTTTTGTTACTTTGGCACTTCTAGCTCTTTAAGGCTACCGGAGCTGCATCTTTGGCCTCTTTTGTTTCAAGGATTCGTTATATCGATCGTATTTACATGGTTCCTTGTGCCATCGTAGATTTTCATTGATTTTTTTTTATAGTAGCTGTAATTTTTTTTGCCATTAAATCGTACCATAACTTGTTGGTTCTTATGTACCAAGGTGCGTTTACCGCTTTCTAGTTTTGCTGCACCTGTACTTTTGTTATGTAGTTTTGCATGCGTGGCCACATGCCACCATTATTATTGTTTTTATCTGTCTCAATTGTATCTCTAAGTTTAATTGGCTTCTTCATCCAATTAGTCCTCCAAGTTTACTTCTTGCTTTTGCTTTCTTCACTACGCTGTCCACGTGGTATTTGAAGCATAATTTTTTATATATGGTGACTCCTAGGTATTTTACTAATATGGTCCATTCGATGTTGTCTTCTTCAATCTATTTTGTTCATTGCTCCTTGTAGGTATCTCGTATTCATCCTTGGTGGTGCACTCCTTGCTTTAATTGCTGTGTATAGTGATGATGATGTGTGTGGTGTTTTGGGCACGTCTGCTGTATATATTGTGTACAGCAGTGGAGATAGCACCCTTGCGGGACTCCTACATCTAGTCTTGCATATCTTGAGGTTGCTGGGCCCATCTTTATCCTAAATTCGCTGCTTTTCAAGAATAAAGCTACCAGCTTCCTTATTTATCTTGAAATTCCCATATCTGTCATTAAGTATAGTAACTTTTCGTGCCACACTCTGTCAAACGCTTTGCTGACATCTAAAAATACTGCTCCGGTTGATTATTTCCTGTTGCATCCTTTACTGATAAATTACTCTATCCTTAAAACTTAAAGTTCTGTTGAGTGCTCCTTTCTAAATCCAAATTCTTCTTCTGGGAAGATGTTTAGTTGCTCGACTTGTTCCTAAAGTCTTCTGCGTATTATCATTTCTGTTACTTTGCTTAGTGTTGGTATAAGACTGATAGCACGATAGTTTTGAGAAAAAGTTGGGTGTTTCCCTGTATCCTTATTATTATAACATCTGTGTTTTTTCATATTTTTGGATAGTGTATATATTTTAGGATTTCATTTATGATTGTCGTTACATAGTCCTGTTTTTAATCCTGTCGTATCATGGTGCTTTTTTCGGCTTTATATTTTTTATTGTTCCTAATTTCTTTTGCCAGTATTTCTTATTTTTCAGAGTTTTTGATATCTTGTGCTGCCTCTTTAACTTCTTCGACAAAGTCTGTCCTCTTGTAGATGTGTGTTACGTTTAAATTGATTTTCGAGGCTTCTTACAAATTTTTATGCTTTGTCTTCTGGTGTGTGTCATAATCTGTTTCATTTAATCTTTATATAATGCAAATGTACTGAAACACTTATGGGGACTTTAACACAATTTATTTAACAAAATTGTAACAAGAACTCTGCTGGATAAGGTCTAAAACGTTTTACATTTACAATGAACTATCCGAACTATTTGAACTGCCCATACATCCACTTACATAGAACAAATAAACGTTCTAGAATTTGCGAGACACATGATCTAATCTAATCAGTACATACTAAAAATTTCTGGAATAAATAACCTAAAAACAGTCTTTCAAGTAAAGGTCCTTTCCTTATTCGGTTATCCTTAGATTTATTTGACATATCAATAAAGATAAATTACATAAGCAGGGTTCACTTTCAAAATAACGATCTATTATTTTTATTTTGGGCCAAAATTCCCCTAATAAAAAAAGCAAATAGATAATTCTGTTTAAAAAACTTACAATTTTATTCGAACTTGCAACACTAATCCAAATCAAGAAAAAGTTAAAATTTTTGATATTTATTATTGCAATAGAACCACATCTAAACTATTGATTCTTGTGAAAACAGTTCATTTTATAAAATTTATAAAACAACACTCTAAACGACTGCTATTTAATAGAAAATATTTTTTAATTTGTCAGATATAATTTACATTAGTTTAGTTATCATAATAAATTCTATCATGAAATTTTAAGGCCTTAAATTACGTTAACGTAAGAAACATAACAATCTTCCGTAGATATAAATTTTAAAATCTGTAACAATAATTTTTTTATATACCTACCTACTTACCAAATAAAAAATGGTATTTACAAAAATTTAAAAATAATTGTGGAAAGGGTGTCAGATCTATTAAAAGAAATTGTTAAGCACATGATTTTAATTTCATGTTTTTATTTCAGCTCGATGTTATGAAAGGGAAGGTTACCTTAATCGTAAATGCCTCATCCCAGTTATTGAATTAATAGTTCATCCCCATTTTAATGAAAAATCTAATACCAACGATATAGGATTACTGCGGTTAGAGAGACCTTTGAAGAAAAATGTAGAGATTGACTTTATTAGTCTGCCAAATGAAACAGAAGTAAATTCTCTAAATGCAACAATAATGGGCTGGGGATCTTCGGAATCAAACACCATGTCTTCGTTTCTACGGTGTGCGGAGATAGAAATTATGGACACTAAATCCTGCAAAGAGATATTAGATTCTGTTAAACCAGAAATACAAATATGTACTAAACCTGAATACAACAAATATGCATGTGTAGTCGATTCTGGTGGTCCGTTGATGCACGGAAATTTTCAAATTGGTATTGTGCCAAAGGGAATAAATTGTACTGATAATAAGCCAACTGTTTACACAAGAGTGGGTAAATATCGGGGGTTTATTGAACACTTTCAACGAAGTGATTCAACTACTATTAGACTTCACTATTGTACAATTTTGATACTTGGAATTTTTTACTTTATATGTAATTAATTTTTTGGTATTCGAATTTGACAATAAAAAACTTATAGATTCTCTCTAAGGTAATAGAAAAACGAAATACACACATGTTTTCAGGTGACTTCTCCTGTGTAGAAAAACTTTAATGCTAATATTGATATTGGGACTAGTACTGAGTATTTGCCACTAAAGAATACAAATTTACAGGAATGCAAATGAATATATTTTATATAAATTTAAAAATAAATATTATGAATAATTTTACGAAAATTAACCATTATCCTTTATTCATTTTTTTAGGATCAAACAATTCTATTCTGGATTATTATTTTGCATAGAAGAAATTATTTAAAATCTGTATTCGTTTGTCAACTGGTTTTCTTGGGTTTTGTTATTAAAATATTTGGATATACCGATAAATCACGAGATTGGTACCGGTTCTCTCATTTAAGTTTTAGATATAGTATTTTTCAACATAATTGGTTCAGAGTTAATGGAAAGGAAGTACACCCTATTGTGATGGGCAATAAACTGCAGGTATATTTAGCCCGTTCAACCTTATCTATAAAAATATTACTTAAAGGGTCGGACTGTGAAAGTTTGTCTATTAATTCTTGGTTGATTTAGTATTAATTTGGAGAAATTTATTTGATTGAATTGGCTGTTACTTGATGGATATCCATAACTAAGTTAAATAAAAAGTTTATATAAGTATAAGTTTATATAAGTATAAGTTTATATAAGTATAAGTTTATATAAGTATAAGTGTATATACGTATATATAAGTTTATAACTTAACAGTGTCTTTTAGAACGAATAATACTCTAAGCTCATACATTAAAAACAACAAATCCAAAATTAATAAGTCACAAAAATCTGGTGTTTACAAACTTAACTGTAGTGATTGCTCTAAAACATATAGGTAAAACTTATAGAAATTTCAAAACACATATTTCCGAACATAAACTTAGTTTCGATAAATGTAAAAGTGAATCAAACCATGCAAAACATTTATTAAACGAAACCCATTAGAATCATTAGAAATTAATAAAAGGAAAAATTCCAATATTTTATTAAACGACCAACTAGACGTAAATCATTCTCCTTTACTTAATCTGTTTAATACCATATCTGTGTAATATTTCAAAATGGGTTTCCCGACCTGTTATACCTGTGTATTATTAAAAAAATTTAAAACACAAACTTGCATTAAGAAGTATACAGTAAAAATTTTTATCATCTTTTTAACCAATCTGGTTGTCGAAAGCTAAGAGTCATTTAATAAAATATATATTCATTTTTGTTAGAAACGACCCTTGCCAAATTTGACATATCCATCAAGATTAATAAGCAAGGGTCATTTTCAAAATATTGATTTATATTTTTTATTAGTTTGTTTAAGTGGCAAAAGATCCCCAACTAAAGAAATAAATAGATGTTATTATGCCACAAAGAAGCTACAGAGACTATTTAAATAGAATTTATTATTATTTAGAACTAGCGGCCGCTAGCGACTTTATCCGCGTGAAATTTAGTTTTTTGCCAACGAATTTCATACAAATTTTCAATCCTTATTTTAAATCCTTAGAAGTGAAATTTAAAATAGTATATTACGCTACAAGGGACGAAAGTTGAATTTTCGGCCCTGCGCGTCATGATGCCAGAGGCGAAAAGCCGAGGGCAACATGACGCGCAGGACCGAGATTTCAACTTTTGGCCCGTGTAGTGTATACCTACTATTTTTCTTCATACCTCGGTCGAAAGTACTTGCGGAACGAGCGAAGCGAGTGCAGCTGGTCGTGGGACAGGCATCAAATACATTCGAAGAGTCAAGTTTTGTCATTGATGATTATTTTTAAGGTTATAGATAGAAATAGAAATGAGACGAGAATAAACAGTCCCTAGTTACAAGTGTAACTACGCATGAGAAATTTTTCCTCCCGCCGTAAACAGGGAGTAAATGTTAAAGACGACAAAACATCATGACGCGCAGGGCCAAAAATTCAACTTTCGTCCCGCCGTAAACAGGGAGTAAATGTTAAACTTTTTTCCCTGCAATTAGGGACGAAAGAACGTACTTTCGACCGAGGTATGAAGAAAAAGTCATTTCTTAGTACACCACTACGTAATAAAAAAAAATTATTCTCGAATTTTCAAGACTCTACGCGTCTATCGACAGTGTCATGTCGGCCAGCAGCAGCGTGCTACCGCCTCACCGCTGCACAAACCCCTCATATTAAAGTGCGAGTGGTATTAGACTATTACTATTTTAAAACTATAAAAACTTGGATGCTATATGCGTGCAAAATCTCAGCCCGATCGGTTTGAAATTCACAAACTTTTATACAAACTTTTATCCCCTATTTATCCCTTAGGGGAGGAATTTATCAAAGGATTTTTAAAAACAAATTTATTTTTTAACAGAGAACTTTAATTAGTAATGGACAAATTGAGAATGAATTTATTTTACAATATGAAATATTTATAACCACGTATTTATCGAATAATGCAAGCTAGCGTTTCTGCTTTTTTTTGTTCGTAGAGCTGGCTGCTACGTATAACTCCTCCACCCTTAGATGAAGGCTTCGGGTTCCGATGAAGACGAAGACTTCTTTTCTTCTTTCTTCTTCCCATATTTCTTGATGGGGTTGTACTTCCAGGCCAAGTAGCTGAGGGCTAGGATAATGATGAGGGAAATGACGATCTATTGGATGCAATTTGTCGATGTCAAACCATCGATGTCTTCTGTTGACAAGGGGTTGATAGCCAAAATATGATTCTGAAGTTTATGGATGTCCTCCAGAGGGATGTCTTCTATGGACAGGGGTTTCTGTTGTCGAATGAAATTTGGGCTAATAGATGTCCTTATGGATATAATTAAACACACGTAGTTTTATGTGTTTTCGTTAAAGAGATTTTGAGTTATAGAAGAGTCAAAAGTGGCACCAAGTGGTTCGTGTAATATTACACTTGGCGCTGGCTAGCCAGTTCCTTTGCTTGAACTTGGCTTGACACGCTACCGCGTGTCTAGATTTGATTAACTTTAAAAGCCATATTACTATCTCCTTCTATGTTATGTTTACTAACTATTTTTTCTTTGTCTTTAACTAGTTTCTGATTAACATTAATATATATATATGTTTTAATTTTTCTTTATGGTTTTCAACGTAACTCGAAAATAATTCTTTCGAATTGAAAACCTCGTCGGGATTACGAGAATTAGTATGTCCAAATACTAACTCGAAAGCCTGTAGCACTGTGTATTGAGCTATTGTAACCCAAAACAGCGTAATTTATTAAATTGTCTTCATTAGGGTGTATTTCTTTTAAAATACGTAATTGTTCTATCAGGGTTGAATGGAAACGTTCCACTGGTCCATTTGACATATGATGGCCAGGTGTAGTAAAGTGCATTTTGATTTTATGTAAATTTAGAAGTTCACGAACTGTATCATTTTTAAATTCGGTTCCACTGTCCAAAATAATTTTATGTGGAACACCAAAACTTGTAAAGTATCTCATTAGTGCATGACAAACATTTATTGCGTTCTTTCCTTCAATAGGGATGCATTGCGCAAATTTTGAAAAAGGATCTAAAATTGTTAGATACTGATTTTTATTATAATGAAAAATATCAATATGTAAAATTTCAAAAGGCTTTGAAACTGTTTCAACTAAATTTAGTGGTACGTAGGGTAATTTCCGTGCGTACTTGGTTCTTTGACAAATGTCACAAGAATTAATATAAGTGCTTATTGATTTTTTCATATTTGTCCAGCAGTAATTTCTTTTTAAGTACCTAATTTAATGTTTCATCTAAGCCCCTATGATTCGTTTTTCCCTCATGATGATTTTTAATTAACATTATTTGTTCTTCTAAATCTCTAACTGTATTTATCATTTTGGTGCACATAGTTAATATTAAATAATCTTTTCTAAATATTTCTGTGTATATTACATTAAACTGTGCAATAAAGGCTCTTTCGTCAAAATACATAAAATATGATTTATTTGGACTTAAATAATTTTTTAAAAAGTCTATTATTAATTTTCGATTATTGTTTATAGGCAATTTAATAGTAATTACTTTTTGATTATCATAATTTTCGGTTTCTACTGAAAGCTTGTCCAAATTGTGTTTAAAGACTAATATTTGATTATTTTTATTATTAATTATTTCATCTAATATTAAAATATCATCATTTTGCGTTTCCTTTGATAAAGAATGAGGAGTTTCGTCAGATAGTGCTTCATCTGGAGGTTTAATTTGAATATCAGATATAACATTTACTTTCTGTTTTTCATTTTGCTGTTTACTAGCTCCCGCTTCTTCAAAATCTTTGTCCGACATGAAATTCCTAGGGTCTTCGGCTATACTTCTAAGTAATTCTAAACTTTCTTGATTTATATCACCTGGGTTATTTATTATTGATTCATTTTCTATTGCATTAATCTGGATACGGCTCAAAGCGTCCGCGTTACCGTTTAATCTACCCTTTTTATAAACAATTTTATAATCATATTCTTCGAGTTTAAGACGCCATCTAATTAATTTTAAATTTGGTTCTTTAATATTAAATAGCCATACTAGACTTCGATGGTCAATTACAATGGTGAATGTTCTTCCAAACAGATAAGGCCTAAAGTACTTGCAAGCCCATACTATAGCAAGTAACTCTTTTTCAATGGTACTATACCTTTTTTCGGTTTCATTTAAAGTTCTAGATGCGTACGCTACTGGTTTATCTTGACCAATAGTACCTTGAGATAATATTGCCCCGATTGCGACGTTTGAAGCGTCTGTGGTTAATATAAATCGTTTTGAGAAATCAGGGTATTGAAGAATAGGTTGATTACATAAAATTTTCTTAGCGGTATTAAAACTTTGAATAAAATTTTGATCGTGAATAACTTTTGCATTTTTCTTTAGACATTGAGTTAATGGTTAGGTAATTTTTGCAAAATCTTTTATAAAACGCCGGTAATAACCTAATAAGCCTAGAAACGATTTTATTTCTTTCTGAGTTTTAGGAATTGGGAAATTTTCAATTGCTTTGATCTTATCTGGATTTGGTCTAACGCCTTCAGGTGTAATTATGTGACCTAAATAACCTACTGATTTTTGTAAAAATTCTGATTTATCGAGTTGCACCTTGAAGTTAGCTTTTCTTAACCTTTCAAATACTGCTTTTAAATTTGACATATGTTCTTGTAATGAACTACTAAAAATTAGTATATCGTCTAAATAAACTACACAAATTACATTATTTAGACCCCTTAAAACGTTGTCCATGACACGTTGGAAAGTTGAGGGCGCGTTTTTTAAGCCGAATGGCATACGGGTAAATTCGTAATGACCATTCATTGCCGAAAATGCTGTTTTCGGAATATCTGTTTCCTCAATTTTAATTTGATGATATCCAGATGCTAAGTCTAGGGTTGTAAAATAATTTGCACGTCCCATTTTATCTAAAAGGTCCGAAATTACTGGGATTGGATATTTATCTCCCACCGTCTTATCATTTAGTTTTCTATAATCGATTACCATTCGATATGACTGTTGTCCCGGCTTTTTATTAAATTTCTTTGGTACGATCCATATATTTGAACTATATGGACTGGTTGAATTTCTAATTATGCACTGTTTGAGCATTTCTCTTATTTGTTTAGACACTTCTTGTTTATGTATTTCCGGGAAACGGTATGATTTTGAAAATATAGGTCTTTCATCTGTTAAATTTATTTTATGTTTAATTTCATTTGTAAAACTTAAAGGAATTTTTTATGAATAAAATATATCTTTGTATTGAGAACACAAGTCTAAAATTGCTTGTTTTTCCTCATGATTACAGTGTTCTAAATTTAATTTGTTTAAATTTTCGTTTAAAATTTGTTCATATTTCTGATTACAATTTGAATCTGTTTTACTATTTATAAAATGAAGTTCATTTGCATTAAGCTCCCTTACTATAAATGGTTCTTCAACTGTTATTGTAATTGAGTCATCATTTTTATTCGTTATAGTTGTAATATAAAAGTTTTTTATGTTACATATCCCTTCATGAGATGTTACATTTTCATCATAAGTTATTTGTTCAAGTAAACCGATACCTTCTTTTTGATAAACAGGCAGTTTTACTACTTGTTCAGTATTACCAGGAATTGTTATTGAATAATTATCTATCTTAAAATTTTCATTTAATTTCGGAACATTATCAAAATTTAAAGGAATTTTTATTTTTGGAGTTACTAATAATTTCGTATCAATATTAATTACGGCTTTTAATTTTTTTAAAAGATCCATTCCAATGAGACCTTGATATTTACTATTAAAATTAAAAATATAAAACTTGTATGTTTCATTTACATTAAAAATATCATTAATTGGGATATAAACTACTTTGTTATGATAGCTAATGTTATGAGATGTATATGAAAATCTTCATTTCTAATAAAATTTTTGAAAAGACTGAAAGCTATTTCCGAATTAATTAAACTTTTTGTACTGCCAGTATCTACTAAAAATTTAGCTTTTAATTGTGGAATATAAATAAAAGGTAATTCATTTTCCGCTAAGGGATTAATATTTATCACGTTTTCTGGTCTATTGTCGAAACCATAGGAAAATTTTCATTTTCAAAAACTTCCTCATTATAGCTGTCAAAATTTTCATAATTACAATCGTTTATAGTTTCGTATGTATCTTCAAAATGTTCACTAAAAGTTTGAATGTCATCAGAAGTTTGTTCTGTGTATTCAGTTTCAAAAGGATTTTCAAAATAAATAGGTTCTATGAAATTTTCGGTCCCTAAATTATTTAATTCCATTGGTCTGGGATAGGATTTTTGAACGTTTGTGTTCCTAGTTGAAATTGAAATTGGTTCTGGTTTATTATTTGCATAGAGATATTATCTCTATGATTATTTGTACTTTGTCCCGTTGGTTTGAATACATTGACAGGTTTTTTGGGAGTACCAAAAATTTGTCTGTTACTAAAATATCTAGGTTGAGGCATATTTTGCCTTGGTTGAATGTTTATTGGTTGATTAGGAAATGTTTGTTGTTGTTGAGGTGTAAAAGGTCTTTGGTTATTAAAATTTTGAAAATTATTATTATTGTGAAAACTACTTGTACTTTGATTTTGATTAAAATTTGAATTTTGTCTATTTAAATTATTTTGAAAATTTTTAGTTGTTGAATTACTTAAGTTTTAAATGTAACCATTCTGTTTTTGACTTAAAATAAAATTATCTTCTTCTATTACATATGAAATGGCTAATTCTAAAGTATTAGGATTTCTTAATATAACGAAATCTTGTATTCGACCTGTTAAACCTCTAATAAAAGTTTTCAACGCTAATTCGTCATAATTTTCTGTTTTAAATTTACGTTCAGCTACTGTTAGATTTAAAGACAATAATTTTGAATTTATTGTGCTACGTGCCTTTAGTATTCTTTGGCCAAATGCACAAAAAGATTCATTTCTAAAGGGTTTCATGATAATTAAATCTTAAACCAGACAGTCCAGATTTCTCTGATCCCCAAAACTTAATCTAAGTAAATTTTTTAAATCTATCCAGGCTCTGATTTCTGGTCTAGAGCCGACTAGCATTAAGGCATTGCCTGATAATTTTCCTATTACTGCTCTTAATAGAAAACTATTAATAGGATCATTTACATTTGTTACATTTTTATATTGACTTATTAAACATTCGCAGTGTTCAATAAATATTTCTAGAGTACCTCCGTCTCCATTAAATACAGGTATTGTATCAATGTACAATTTTAAAAGTTGATAATTTATTTGTGTTTCGTTAGGCATGTTGCCTTCAATAATATTTAAATTTGAAATACTTGTAATTATTTCCTCAATTTTGAGGTTTTATTTATTTCAAAAAACTTAAGTAAACTATATTTAAAAATATTAGATTCAATAATACTTTTAAATTCGGTCCAAATGACCCTTGGTCTTTTAAAATCTTATTTTCTATAAGATCAAAAAGACCAAGTTGTAAAATTTACTATGCTCTTTAGAATTTTACAACTGATGATTCACAAATTTGTCACAAAAATGAAAATAGGAAAGGATAAAAAAGAAACTTACTTAGCTCACTTTTCGTAAAATCCAATCCTTGCTCCCCTGTTGTTTGGCTGCTGGAACGTATTCGTCGTCTTGGCACCCACAGGAAAGTCTTTTTCACACAATTAAAGTTTCTGCCGTAGGAACTTCCCGTAAAGGATTAAAATCCACGACGTAAACTAACGTTATGCACACGAAAAACGTCTCGAAAATAATCCTACTGACTGCGCCAGTTAACTGTAGGCATGGGCCGACAGGATTTTTAAAAACAAATTTATTTTTTAACAGAGTGTAGCATGTCCAAAAAACACTATGCAAAATTTTTATTTTTTTATTATATTTTCTTACTTAAGCCGACCCTGATCATATTACTTTCTAGAAAATTCTCGACGTTAGTGGACTGTAACCGTCAAAACTATCGATTTTTGTAGACTGACCAATCAAATCGGTTGAATAAGATCATGTGGCGCAAGAGGGGTGGTTTGAAGCGACGCGGCTTAATTTTTACCGGGATTTACAATTCAGTCTAGCGTGGGTCCTTGTGCTTGCAAGTCATTTTCGTATAACCCCTAGATTCAAATACCGGCAAATTTCCCTTAGAGTTGCAAATAATTACTTGCTTTTTAGTGTTTCTAATTAAGTTAAAGTCAGTGAGTGAGTGTAGAACCTCCCTGATGAAAAAGCTGTCTAGTAGTATCGAAGAATCACCAGATTCTACTGTACCGTATAAATTGGGTGTGGCCCCATTTAATTCTCCTATCTAGGAAACAAACTGTAAGTCTTTTAATATAATTACTATCTCTTAACTACTAGAAAAGTTGGGATACCATTTTTTTCTTTGGCACAAAAACTTAATTGTGACCCACCTGAATAATATCTAAGTGTGGGTAATTAACGTAAGAAGTGCTCATCGAATCCACAGTGAAACCGGTTTTTATAAAAAACCCGGTACCTTATCGACAGACTCCTAAAGTGTGCAAATTTCGAAACAGTTCGTCGCATACATACATGTTTCAGTTATCAGTGAAAGCGTTGCGCAGAGCCTGAGTAAATATTTTTGTAACACATTTATAGTAAATTTTTGGTTTCTTAATGTTTATCTAAATTTAATTGTTTTATTATAAATTATTATATGGTACCCCCAATCTTTTACTCGAGTAAAACATCTTTTAAGCTAAAAGTGATTTACAATTTTTTATTAACGTTTGATATTTTTCAATTTCTTTTTAACATCACATTCTGCTTAAATGGGTACACAGAAATAACAATATAAAAATACTTAGCTGTTATTGAATGTGTAATATTGTTTCTATATGTGATTAAACACTAATGTGTTTTACTGTATTTTACCTTATTTAATTTGTTGATATTTTATATGTCTATTTGTTTCGTTCATCTGTTTGACTTATTACTACACACAGTAATAAATATTGTTTATTGTTTATTTATATGTTTTATTTTCTGACCTGGTGTAAGTTATTCTGATCTAATCTCATTAACAACAAGAACAAGACGTATTTCACTCATAAATTTTAGCTTTTGACTTGATCAAAATATATAGAGCTGTTGTGATAAGTAAGAACAAAAAGTAAGTATAACTTTCTCTTTCTAGTTTTTCTAATAAAAGTGTTTAATTTAAAATTTTTAACCAGAACATCTACCGGTTTACTCAATTTTACTGCATCTTATCTTACGTCCCTTATATCTTTCTTATTTTAACTTTATCTATAACATCTGATACATCATTTTATCCAACATCTATATTTAATATTTTTTCCATCTGGGTTTCTTATATTTCCCCATCCTTAAGATAAAAAAATAAGTGGCGCCCATTTACCTTTCCCTATTTCATCATTTCTCTCGTTTTCTTTCTAGTCCCTTTTAAATTCTTATATCTTTTCTTTTCCCAGTAAATAGATCCCCTTAAATCTTTCTAGTAAGATTTCATCGAGCTCGTTCGAATCCATGCTCGCTCTCCTCCTACCCCCTGAGTGCCGTTCGCATTTGTTAACCTCGATAAACGAGCCTTTTAACATCTAGAGAAAAAAGAGGTTACACTTTAATGACGCCCACGACGTGGGGCTCGATGATAAAATCCCTATCTTTCCGACAATAAAATTACACACTTTTAATATCGACAATTTCCGTTACTTTTTCTTATCACAATGGCCAATTTTGAAGTAAATTTCTTAACTGCGGTTGAAATTATTTAAGTACCTAAGATCAGAAGAACAGCCACCACCAGGAAAATAGAGGATAAAAGAAAGTCCTCAAAAGAATGTTAACTAAAGAAACAAATGGTACAGTAACATCAGTAAATATTTTTTTCGTCTATCTTTTTCGTATCGTTAACAAACATAAATTAAAAGACTGGCTTTAACATGGAACTACTTATGTCGGCACATCTCTTCTTTCGACCATTTTCTTCTTCATTCCTTTATCGATGGTTTCGTAATTTTTCTAGAAGAAAATAATTTTTTATTTTTCTACTCTATATCGTATTTTACCTAAAGGAAAAATAATTTTTATTTTTCTATATTTTTTTGTATTTTATCTAAAGGAAATTTTTTTATTTTTCTACTCCATATCGTATTTTACCTAAAGGAAAATAATTTTTATTTTTCTATATTTCTTTCTCGTATTTTATCTGAAGGAAAATTTTCTTAATTTTCCACTCTCTATCGTATTTTTTCTACAGGAAAATAATTTCCATTTTTCTACTTTTCTTGTATTTTATTTATAGGAAAATCTATTTTATTTTTCTACTTTTTTCGTATTTTATCTAAAGGAAAATATTCTTCATTTTCCTATTCTCTACCGTATTTTATCTAAAGGAAAATATTCTTCATTTTCCTATCCTCTACCGTATTTTACCTAAAGGAAAATATTCTTCATTTTCCTATTCTCTACCGTATTTTATCTAAAGGAAAATATTCTTCATTTTCCTATTCTCTACCGTATTTTATCTAAATGAAAATAATTTTTTATTTTTTTTCTACTTCCTACCGTATTTTATCTAAAGGGAAATATTTTTCATTTCTCTAATTTGTCTGCATCTTATATTAGGGGAAATAACGTTTCGTTAAATTTTTGTTTACCGTTTATCATCTATCTCTATCCATCTACTTAACCAATGTTTCTCTGTACGGTTATAAAAGTGGAGTCCGCATGACAAATATCTCTGTATTGTCTCAGCGTGGAAAATTTGTTTTTACTTGAACTGTCGTACCGTTGTATTTTTTTATAAGAGAACATACAAATCACTTACCTATCGTTTATCGTACCGAGGATTCACATTAAGGATTCCAGACAGCGTTTCCTTTATGCTTCCTGGGTTTTCTACGTAACAACAGCATGACCGCCATTGTTATGGTTTACCTACAGTTCAAGTGTACTAACACTTGAAATTATCTTATCGTAAGTGGAAACATATTTCACTTAACTACCGTTTACCAGCTCAAGTGTATTAACACTTGAATATATCGTTTTGTAAGTGAGAACACTCTTCGCTTAACTACCGTACCGTTCAGTAAAAACTATCATTGTTTATATGTCTCGTTATCTCCCCTAGTTTCTTCATTAAGCTTGAAATTGACACTCCAAACATTCCGATGATTCTTCTGAAGATGAACTCTCCGAATAGGAACTAATGTTTCTTTGTTTTCTCAGAATTATCCGTATAAGCATTTCTTTTCCATTTTCTTTTTCTCGACCTCTCCGTTTCTCAACATCTCACCCTGACTCAACTGTAAATATGTTTCGTTATCTCCTCCCCGTTTGGGAGGCGGGAATATAAAGAATGCCCCCAAAGTGTTAAACTGCTTGTCGTAAGAGGCGACTAAATGGAACCCCTTTCCCTTTTCTTTTTCGTTCAAACTCCATACTTCTCGTTAATCTCCTCCCCGTGTAGGAGGCGGCATTATGTAGAATACCCCCAAAGCGATAAACTGCTTGTCGTAAGAGGCGACTAAGTGCAACCTTTTCCCTTTTCTCTTTTGTTCAATTTCCTTATGTCTTGTCAATTTCCTTAGCTATATGTTTCTCTATGCCTTACTTTTATATTTGCCGTTTAAGTGTATTCAGACTTATAACTATCGCTTATCTATCGTTTAAGTGTATTACCACTTGAACATTTCATCTCGAAAGGGAAAATACTTTTCTCTTACCTACCGTTTACCTACCTAATAAGTACCTTAACACTTATCTCTATCGTCTCGAAAGTAGAATTTACTTTCCCTCATTTACCGTCCATTTACCTAATAAGTGTAATAACACTTGTTTTTATCGTACCGAAGGAGAAAATATGTTTCTCGTAACTACCGTTTACCTACCTTATGAGTGTTTTAACACTTGTATTTTTTTTCTTGAAGGAAAAAATAGTTTTTCCTTTATCTACCGTTAACCTACCGTATAAGTGCGTCTGCACTTGTAAATTAATTATCGTATCGTTCAGTAATATCTATTACTGTTTTATGTTTAGAAAACATTTTTTTATTACCTTATTTCTCGTTCATCATCCATAAACTACTTGTTATCTTTGATATGGATATAAGACGGTTATCGTACATTGGTGGAAGACACATAAAAATTTTTTTGGAAAATTTTTTTTGGAAAATTTTTTTTGAATTTTTTTTTAAATTTTTTTAGTTTTTTTTGTTCTTCCATACATTTTTATACCTGTACATTTCATGGTTTAAAGAACTTTGATCCGCCACATGACTACTATTGGAATCACTTTACTTTTTTTGACTAACAAAATTCAATCTTAACTACTTCTTCTGGAATTTTATTTTGACCTTGCAATTTGTCACGAGAGATAAGCCTAGGAAAGCCGTAGGGAATTCTTTCCGATAGTGGGTCTGTTGAGATTGTAAGGAAGACAGATAAAATTTCTTTCTCCTCTCTTTCTTTTCCTCTATTACTTACTCTATTTTTTTCTAACTAGGATTGAAGACTGTTAGGATAATTTGGTTTTAAGATTTGTTAGATTCCTGTTAATGTCTTAGTGTGATCTATTACCTTAAGATTTTTTTATTAAATGTTCTTAATGAGAACTATATTTTAAGTAATTACTGTTTCTTCTCTTCCTTACTGCATATTTGGTGATATCCTTAATATCAACCAAGCAGGACGGAACTTTTCCAAACATCTTTTCAGATGTTAACGTATCACGTACTTACCTTGACTGTCCGATCTAATGGAGCCGGTAGGCTTATTAGATTCCTAATTATAACTATCGTCCGTGTTTCTTTCTTCCTTTTCAAAATTATTATTAACAGTTTGGTTTAAATTCAGCTTTTTTCTTTATAGGAGTTCCTAAAAAGGGAAATACGCGTTGTGCCTCCTATGGGAAATTTTACTTATGGGAACATAGCATTCTTTACCTTCTTCCTTGTGTGTGTGAATGTAGTGTGTGTCCTGACATCTTATGTCAAGGGCAATATAAATACTTTTTTTGTCGATTTGCATTAAAGATACCACTTAGTGCTGCCCGTCTAGGCCGAGCTGTACACTTTTTTTGTTTCCGTGCAGAAACTTCGGAGTAGACCTGTTCCCGATCACTTTGTGATCTTCCGGTTGGCCGGTACCGTTTATAAAAATCTGGTCACTTAGTATCGAAGATCTACAGATCTGATACATTTTACCTACCTTGTGGTTCTTCAAACTCTCGTGTAGTTTCACTTGTATATTAATGCACTAAAGAATAGTGTGAATATTATATCGCATTCAATAACCGACACTAATACCCCAATTCTACCTAGATAGTTGTCGTTCTCGTTAAGATCGCTTTTCTACATCTTGATGTTCACTACCTTTATCAGCTTCAGTTTTTTAGACACACTACTGTTGTTCCAACCATAGCTTATCTTTCTTTAAAAACTGTTTTCTACCCAGTTTTTTCTCTTCGGAAGGGGCTGTGTAGCATGTCCAAAAAACACTATGCAAAATTTTTATTTTTTTATTATATTTTCTTACTTAAGCCGACCCTGATCATATTACTTTCTAGAAAATTCTCGACGTTAGTGGACTGTAACCGTCAAAACTATCGATTTTTTTAGACTGACCAATCAAATCGGTTGAATAAGATCATGTGGCGCAAGAGGGGTGGTTTGAAGCGACACGGCTTAATTTTTACCGGGATTTACAATTCAGTCTAGCGTGGGTCCTTGTGCTTGCAAGTCATTTTCGTATAACCCCTAGATTCAAATACCGGCAAATTTCCCTTAGATTTGCAAATAATTACTTGCTTTTTAGTGTTTCTAATTAAGTTAAAGTCAGTGAGTGAGTGTAGAACCTCCCTGATGAAAAAGCTGTCTAGTAGTATCGAAGAATCACCAGATTCTACTGTACCGTATAAATTGGGTGTGGCCCCATTTAATTCTCCTATCTAGGAAACAAACTGTAAGTCTTTTAATATAATTACTATCTCTTAACTACCAGAAAAGTTGGGATACCATTTTTTTCTTTGGCACAAAAACTTAATTGTGACCCACCTGAATAATATCTAAGTGTGGGTAATTAACGTAAGAAGTGCTCATCGAATCCACAGTGAAACCGGTTTTTATAAAAAACCCGGTACCTTATCGACAGACTCCTAAAGTGTGCAAATTTCGAAACAGTTCGTCGCATACATACATGTTTCAGTTATCAGTGAAAGCGTTGCGCAGAGCCTGAGTAAATATTTTTGTAACACATTTATAGTAAATTTTTGGTTTCTTAATGTTTATCTAAATTTAATTGTTTTATTATAAATTATTATATGGTACCCCCAATCTTTTACTCGAGTAAAACATCTTTTAAGCTAAAAGTGATTTACAATTTTTTATTAACGTTTGATATTTTTCAATTTCTTTTTAACATCACATTCTGCTTAAATGGGTACACAGAAATAACAATATAAAAATACTTAGCTGTTATTGAATGTGTAATATTGTTTCTATATGTGATTAAACACTAATGTGTTTTACTGTATTTTACCTTATTTAATTTGTTGATATTTTATATGTCTATTTGTTTCGTTCATCTGTTTGACTTATTACTACACACAGTAATAAATATTGTTTATTGTTTATTTATATGTTTTATTTTCTGACCTGGTGTAAGTTATTCTGATCTAATCTCATTAACAACAAGAACAAGACGTATTTCACTCATAAATTTTAGCTTTTGACTTGATCAAAATATATAGAGCTGTTGTGATAAGTAAGAACAAAAAGTAAGTATAACTTTCTCTTTCTAATTTTTCTAATAAAAGTGTTTAATTTAAAATTTTAACCAGAACATCTACCGGTTTACTCAATTTTACTGCATCTTATCTTACGTCCCTTATATCTTTCTTATTTTAACTTTATCTATAACATCTGATACATCATTTTATCCAACATCTATATTTAATATTTTTTCCATCTGGGTTTCTTATATTTCCCCATCCTTAAGATAAAAAAATAAGTGGCGCCCATTTACCTTTCCCTATTTCATCATTTTTCTCGTTTTCTTTCTAGTCCCTTTTAAATTCTTATATCTTTTCTTTTCCTAGTAAATAGATCCCCTTAAATCTTTCTAGTAAGATTTCATCGAGCTCGTTCGAATCCACGCTCGCTCTCCTCCTACCCCCTGAGTGCCGTTCGCATTTGTTAACCTCGATAAACGAGCCTTTTAACATCTAGAGAAAAAAGAGGTTACAAGAGAACTTTAATTAGTAATGGACAAATTGAGAATGAACTTATTTTACAATATGAAATATTTATAACCTCGTATTTATCGAATAAATGCAAGCTTGCGTTTCTGGCTGCTACGTATAACTAGCTATATGCACGCAAAATCTCAGCCTAATCGGTTGTTTAAAATTGACAAAGTTTCATACAAATTATCATCGCCTATTTTATCCCCGTAGGGGTGGAATTTATCAAAATCTTTTTTTTAGGGGATGTAGTTATTAATAATAAGTATAAGTCGATCAATGATGAAATGTTGATTTTATGAATATTTATATTACAGAGGTTAAGAAACTAATAGAAAATTTTTCTATAATGAGTATAGAACAAGTTATAAATAGTTTTTAGTTAAAGTAAAATTGACAGAGAAAATGTCTATAATTTCATATATAGGTCAAATTTAATTAGTTTTAGACCTGGTCCCACTTATGTAGATATTTCTAGTTTTCCAATTCTGCGTAATATTTCTTTTTCGATAGTTTTAAATGTTTCCATCCCTGTATTATTTTTAGTATTGCACATGACTCAGAGGATCCCCGAGCTTACATTCTTCATTTTGTAATTTCAGTCTTCATCTTACAATTTTTTTTGTCGAATAAACATCTGAGTAAGTGAAGGCTTTTTTAATATAAAATCTAATCTAGATTATATCTTAAAGTTATCAGTAAAACTCCTTTCTTTGGTTCATCTTTATTTGATTACAGGACTTGAGGTTTATTTTACAGTTGATGCTTTTTTCTTTTTTACTGTTATAGTATGAATTTTTATAATTCTTGTGGAGCTTAAGTATCTCACACAAACTCAGGATCTGAGCTTAATTGAGTGTTTGTAAGTTTCTTATTTAGTGTTTGTTGATGCTTACGATCCGAAACTATTTCATTCAAATTCTGTATTTACAATCTCTTTCCCCCTCTCTCTCTCACTATGTTTATTCGTTATGTAGTGAAAAAATAAAAGATGGTCAATAGAAATATGTGAATTTGGAATGAGTATTTTTGTAGTTCTCATTTGGCCATCAGGGTTTATTGAGTCTATGACCACATTATCATTTGGTCGTTTGTATGACAACATTATCGTTAAAGTTTTGTATGACTGCTTCTATTAATGTTTGGTTTGGATGGAACACATCAGTAGTTTTGGATGTTGTGGCATTATTTTATGTTGTTAAATTTGTTAGTCTGGAGAAGATTTGCTGTTAGGTTTCGGTACCAACTCGTCTTTTTGTTTTCCAATTACAATGTTCTCATTTATTTTCTGTGTTTGCAATTTTGATGTGGACCAAATACAGAAATACAGTAATTTGGAGAATATTCTTTCAATACATAAGATATTTGTAGTTTCCTTTACGCCTTAGAAACATTTTTTTGGTTCTTATTAACATTGTAACAACGATTCACTATGAGTCACTACGAGACACTGCAACAACAAAAATCTATAGTTAACTATACTTTTTTCTTTTTTGTTATCGGGTTACAAATTAGTTGAATTCAATTTCGAACTGTACTTCTAGTATAGCCCATTTCATCCATTTTGGCCGATTTGATATTAGAAACCACTGAAGTAAGATTAAACGACCATTTAAATTACCAATGTATTAAAAATATTTATAATCCAATGTTCCCTTTTGCTAGGGTTTTTTAAATTTAAGTTTCCTCCATCGTCTTTATATACTGTTTTCAAATTTTTAGAAAAACAAAAACTGAGAAACAAATTAATACATATTATTCAGTTAAAAGATTTAAAATTGTTAAAAGCAGTTAAAATTGTTAAAACATAATTTAAAACATTTGACGTTAAAAACTTATTAATTACAAGATTTAATTTCTTAATCTTTTCAACTAAAAAATGAAAATCAGTTGTTTTCTTCACTGCCTTGTCATCTCAACTGTCAAATAGATCTATAACTAGTGTCTTTCTCTCGTCTTATGCGATAAGCTTTGTTCAATTACCTTTGATCAATTTTTGTGTGTGCTTTACGCAATTAGCCCAAACTTCAGGTGTTATTCTACTTAGAGCATCGTTCCATATTTTTTTGACTGCTGTATCTCCTCCACTTCCATTTTCTCTAATGTGGCAATCATAGTACTGTTTACAAATTCCCCAAACCAACTCTATGGGATTATACTGACAGAGATATGGAAGTTGTCCTAATACTTGTTGCCCACGTTTTTTCAGTTTTTCGTCTATTACGTACTTGGCGTAGTGTAGTTTACATACATGACGATGAATCTTTACCTGTGAGTCATCAATTAAAACATAAAGTCGAAAAATAATTATGCAACGCCACAGGTAGTTCCAGGTGTGACTACTACTCCGAGCTACGGATGTATTGACGAATTTATATCCATACTAGCGGCCGCCCGCGACTTCATCCGCATGGACTTTAGTTTTTTGCCACCGAGTTTTATACAAACTTGCAACCCCTATTTTAAACCCTTAGGCATGGAATTTAAAAAATCCTTTCTTAGTAATAAACCAAATTAATCCATTAATCTTCAAGACTCTACGAGTCTATCGACAGTATCATGTCGACCAGCAGCAGCATGCTACCTCCTCGCCGCTTCACACGCTCCGCACACAAATACGCGCGTGGTATTATTATTATTTTAAAACTATAAAAACTTCTTACATATTGGTTGAAAAAAATGTGAGCCGCGCACAAATATACAGACAGACAGACAGACAGACAAAAAAATCTAACCTCATTTTTGGGTTCTATATCGATGTACCCGCGACGTCGTTCGCGTGGTGTGTTGATTGTTGTATAAAAAGTAGCCTATGTCACTCTTCATGCTTTCAACTATCCCGATACAAAACTCATGCCAAAATTTTTATACACCAGATGTTAAGTTGAAAGAAGACAAATACATCTGTGAAAACCGCATTCAATCGAATAAATACTTTTCATGTGATGCGCGCATAAACATACAGACAAATAGCGAGACAAAAAAATCTAACCACATTTTTGGGTTCTGAATCGATGTACACGCGACGTCGTTCGCGTGGCGTGTTGATTGTTGTAACAAAAGTATCCTATACCCGTTCAACCCTTATAAAGGGGGTTGATTTCTAAAACTACAATGTAAGTACACCTCCACAACCTCTAAATAGCAAACATTTTAATTTTCTAGTCCCTTACTTCAAGAACATAGGACTTTCATACAAATTTCCAACCCCCGTTTTACCCCGTTAAGGGTAGAGTTTCGTAAAATCCTTTCTTAGCGGACGTCTAGACCCTACAAAGAACAAACCTGCCAAATATCACGTTTGTAGGTCTTATAGTTTCTGAGATATGGTGATTAATGACCTATCGCTTTTCTATACATATAATAAAACTGTAGAAATGTATATGTTTGTGCGCGCATCACATGAAAACTACTGAGCCTATTCGAATGCGGTTTTCAAAGACGTATGTGTCTTCTTTCAACTTAACATCTGGTGTATAAAACTTTCTCCCCCCACCCCTTTAACGAGGTGGGGAAAGAAATTTTTATACAAAAATCAACACGCCACGCGAACGACGTCGCGGGTACATCGAAATAGAACCCAAAAATGTGGTTAGATTTTTTTGTCTCTCTGTCTGTATGTTTGTGCGCGCATCACATGAAAACTACTGATCCAATTTGAATGCGGTTTTCACAGATGTATTTGTCTGTATAAGCGTTATAGAAACAAAAACTACTTGACGGATTTTAACGAAACTTGGTACAATTATTATTCATACTCCTGAGCTGGTTATAGGATACTTTACATCACGTTACAATCAATAGGAGCAGAGCAGTGAAGGGAAATGTTGGGAAAACCACTTTTACGGTGTGGGGAGAGAATTTTTTATACAACAATCTATACGTCACGCGAACGACATCGCGGGTAGAAAATGTGGTTAGATTTTTTGTTGTACGTCTGTCTATCTATATGTTTGTGCGCGTATCACATGAAAACTACGGATCCGATTTGAATGCGGTTAAAAAGTTAAATTAAAGTGCTTCAACATTTCTATATACTAGCTTTTACCCGCGGCTTTGCCTCCGTGAAATTGGGATATTCACAAATGATTTAATGACTATCTATTTTACATTTAAAATTTTAATTTTAATCATTCTGTAGGTATATCCTTAGTAAAATAAGTCTGGCCTAACTACTTTTAATTTTTTTTTATTTAAAATTCCATGTTTGTCAGTCAATCACGCTACAACCAGTGAACGGATTTTGATAATAATAAATTATACAACACCGATTATGACTATATTACAATATTGATCTATGACAGTTCTACATTGGACCTAATCATCTGTAGGACATAGTAATTTGTTTTAATAACCTCATAGCGACATCTAGTTTCGAATATCAAAACTAAATTATAGCCCGTATGTATGCATGTTGTGTATTATTTCAGTGGTATTTTTAAATTTATTAATGGGATACTTTCATACCAAATCTGAAACCCCTCTATTGTTCCGTTAAAGGGTTGGGGTGGAAAAAATCTTTATACACCAGATGTTAAGTTAAAAGAACAAAAATACATCTGTGAAAACCGCATTCGAATCGAATTAGTAGTTTTCATGTGATGCGCGCACAAACATACAGACAGACAGACAAAAAAAAATTAACCATATTTTTGGGTTCTAAATCGATGTACCCGCGACATCGTTCGCGTGGCGTGTTGATTGTTGTATACAAAGTATCCTACTCCCGTACAATCCTTATAAAGGGGGTTGATTTCTAAAAATACAATATAAGTACACCTCCACAACCTCTAAAGAGCACACATTTTAATTTTCTAGTTCGTTACTACAAAATTATAGGACTTTCATAGAAATTTCCAACCCCGGTTTTACCCCCTTAGGGGTAGAGTTTCGTAAAATCCTTTCTTAGCGGACGTCTAGAACCTATAAGGAACCTACCTACCAAATTTCAAGTTTGTAGGTATGTCTTATAGTTTCTGAAATATGGTGATGAGTGACCTTTCCCTTTTATATATATAGATAATATATACAGTTAGTAAAAAAGTCTCCGTACACCACATTAGTTTTTAAATTGAATAAATGTTTTTTTGCTTTTTAAAATATAATGTAAATTATAAAATAAATAAAAAATAATTGGAATATTTTAAATAATCTTATTTTTAAACCAGTATCTACACGATTTAGCAAACCCGGCCTAAAATTACAAAAAGTCTTCGTACAGAAACCAAATACATCTAAATTCTAAACTTTTCCTAAATTTAATATTTTGTAACCTCTTTTTTCCTAAAGGTGTTAAAGGCTCGATTGTAGAGGTTAACAAATGCGAACGGCACTCAGGGGGTAGGAGGAGAGCGAGCGTGGATTCGATCGAGCTAGATGATTATTTATTGGAAAGATATAAAGAAATATATTTACTAGAAAAATAAAAGATAAAATAAGTTAAAAGGGACCAAAGAGGGGAAAAGAAAGAAATGAAAGAGAAAGGGAATGGGCGCCACTTATATTTTTTATCCTGAGGATGGGAAAATATAAGAAACCCAGATGGAAAAAAAATATATAGATAAGTTGGATAAAATAATCTGTCAGTTGTTCCAGTTAGAGTTAAAATTACACACTTTTATCCGTAAAGCTAAAAAGATAGTTATACTTACTCTTTTCCCTTACTTATCTTAATGGCTACAGTTCTATATGTGAGGTAGAGAGGTATTCACTAAATCAAAATTTAGTACTCAGTTACGGCTCGTTCTATTCCTTTATAAAGTTTGATCAGAACAACATACACCAATTAGGAAAAGAAAACATCTAGTTAAACAATAAACAATATTTATTACACAGTGTGGTAATAAATAAGAAGTACAGGAAATAAATAAAATGAAATAAAAATATATCAATGTCATAAATAGCATATCACATTATTAAACACATTTGTATTTAATCCAAAAAAAACTATTACTACACATCAAATAACAGCTAAGTGAAATTCTTTTGTTATTTTTGTGTACTCTGTTAAGCGAAAAGTGAGAAAGGAATTAAAGTTAGATAAAACGTTATATTAAAGAAATAATAATTCACCTTTTGCTTTGGTTTTAACTCGAGTTAAAAAAGAGTACTTGTACAACTAATTATATTTAGCAAACTTACATATGAAAGGTACAGTGATAAACAAAAATTATTAATAAAATGCTTTTACAAAAAAAAAAACGAATTACACCCTGGCGTCACGATCACTTTTTGTTTTATGGCGTGTTATGTATTATCGGTATTGAAGTTACTTATCAAAAAACGGGGTAACACGAATTGCGAACTATGGGTACAAGTATCGAAGGGTCCAGGGGATAGCCGCTAATCCCTTACTCGAGTTGCGAACCGTGCCCATTTTGAAGACATAATGATGAGATGAATTGCGAACCAGGCCTAAAGCGAAATGTGACCGTTTTATGGCATTTAGGGTAATATTCAAATACATAATACAGAAATAAACCCTTTAGTAATATCTATGGTACAAGTAAATAGCTTTATTCGGGTTCGTTTTTTCGGAGCGTTCTAGAATTGTTTTTGAATTGAATGTTGACTGTGCAGAACTAGAAGCGCTGTGTGTTAAATCCAAAAACGTTCAAATGTAGTTTACTATTTTTATAAACCCGAACATAAAAATCTCTTCTTTTTTTCGCGTATTACTTCGGCAGCCTTTTATTTTTATTAATTGTAAATATACGCATCTACTGATCAGTAGAGAAAAATACCATTGAAATACCCAGTAATTTTTGTTTATGAATAAAGGAATCATGTAAAAGCATATAAGTATAATATTTTTTTAAATTAAAGAGAAGTTATTTGCGCCAAAATGCATTTATTTTACAAAATATTAATTCATATAAATAAGAAAAAAATTGTACAAAGATATAATTTTATAAAAATTGTTTCTCATAAATATAGCCCTGTCTGACACAACTTCAACATTGTATGTAGTGTAAATATTGTTTGATTGTCTGTAAACATTGTAATTGACGAAGAAATTAAATTTGGAATACTAATCTATGTAAATATTTTTATACCTACCTGTTCCTACTCGGGTTCATAATTTCTCGAAGCGATTAAACCATCCAAAAATGTACGGTTCGCAATTCAGGTGAGAGATCGGTCAGTTGATAAGATGTAGTTCGCAATTCGGGTCGAGGATTAGAAAAATCTGACCACGGTTCGCAACTCATGCGCCCCGCAAAAAACTTCACACTTAAATTTACAGATACCGGTTTTTCAAAAAACTGAGTAACACTCTGGAGTTTACGATCACTAAATATGTTAACTCTTCATACGTAGATATTAATGATGTGGATTAAAAATAAATCCGATATCCAAAGAAAGAAACAGTTTTTTTTGTAGTAAAAAATTAGTAACTATGCAATAAAAAGACTTACAAAATGGCTCCTAGGTAATCAGATTAGCTTCTAACCTAATCTCGGAAATACGGCAAAATTCGGCGGCTTACAAGCCTCAACCATAGGTAATTATCAGTAACTTTTATCAAAACCATTAACGATAAACACTAACTGACTCTATCACCACTAGGAACATTAATTATCTTTTATTTTTTAAGCATCAAATCAAAAAAAACCGCCAAAATTGAACCGAAATCACCTACGTTAACATATTGGGAATGAATCTCTCTTCACTAACGCCGAAGCGCGTAAGCGTTGTTCGCTTAACCACCTAATTTTAAGCACGAAATCCCATTGGTCAATTAAGAAAATCGATATTGTCGTACCCAAGAAAGAAAACCGTTACGCTCAGTGTTCTGGAAACGTCTCGAATAAAGTTTAGGACAGAGTCGGCCTAAGTAAAAAGGACTGTTAAAAAAAGAAATTTTATTATTCGAGTTTTTTAAAAATGCTACACAGCCCCCTCCGAAGAGGAAAAACTGGGTAAAGAACAGTTTTAAAAAAAAATAAGCAAGCTAGGGGTTGGAACAACAGTAGTGTTCTTTAAAAAACAAAATCCGATAAAGGTAGAGAACATCATGACACAAAAAGCAATCTTACAATGGTGGTATTTACCTAGGTAACCCTGGGTATCAGAGTTAATTACTGAAAACAAAATAGTATTCGCACTATTTGTCAGCACGTTAAGATGCAAGTGAAACTACGTGAGGGTTTAAAGAACCACAAGGTAGGTATAAAATATCGGATCAACAGATCAGCGATAGTACGTGACCAGATTTTTATAAACGGTACCGGCCAACTGGAGGATCACAAAGTGATCGGGAACGGTCTACTCCGAAGTTTCTGCACGGAAACAAAAAAGTGTGCAGCTCGGCCTAGACGGGCAGCCCTAAACGGTGGTTTCAATAACCAGCTATTCAAAAGCGAATATTCAAAAAAATGTATTTATATTGCCCTTAACATAAAATGCCAGGACACACACTACATTCACAAACACATGGAAGAAGGTAAAGAAGGCTATGTTCCCATAAGTAAAATTTCCCATAGGAGGCACAACGCGTCTTTCCACTTTTGGGAAACTCCTATAAGGAAAGAAAGCTGAATTTAAACCAAACTGTTAATAATAATTTTGAAGAGGAAGAAGGAAACACGGACGATAGTTATAATTAGGAATCTAATAAGCCTATCGGCCCCCTTAGATCCGACAGTGACGCATGACGGTAGGTACGCGATACGTTAACATTTAAAGCAATGTTTGGAAATGTTCCGTCCTGCTCAGTTGGTATTATAGATATCAACGAATATACAGTAAGGAAGAAAAGAAATAATAATTAATTGAAGTATAGTTCTCAATGAGAACATAAATAAAGGATCTCAAAGGTAATAGGTCGCACTATGACATTAACAGAAATCCGACAAATCTTAAAACCAAATTATCCTAATCTTCAACCCTAACAAAAAAAAAAATAGAGGAAGTAATAGAATAAAAAAAAGGAGGAAATTTAATCTATCTTCCTTGTAATCTCAACAGACCACTACCGGAAATAATTCCCTACGGCTTTCCTAGGCTTATCTCTCGTGACAAATTACAAGGTCAAAATAAAATTCCAGAAGGAGTAGTTAAGATTAAATTATGTTATTCAAATAAAAGTAAAGTGATTCCACAAGTAGTCATGATACGGACCAAGGTTATTGATACTAATTAAGTCAACGCTATGAAGGAGTATAAAATTTTATGAAAGAACTAAAAGATTTCTTTAATACCCATTCTCAACTAATGTACGATAATTGTCCCATATCCATTTCAAAGATAAAAAGTAGTTTATGGATGATAAAAGAGGACTAAAGTAACTAAAAGTGTTATTTTTTTGTAGTAAAAAATTAGTAACTATACAATAAAAAGACTTACAAAATGGCTCCTAGGTAATCAGATTGGCTTCTAACCTAATCTCGGAAATACGGCAAAATTCAGTGGCTTACAAGACTCAACCATAGGTAATTATCAGTAACTTTCATCAAAACCATTAACGATAAACACTAACTGACTCTATCACTACTAGGAACATTATATTAGCTTTTAATTTTTAAGCATCAAATAAAAAAAAAACGCCAAAATTGGACTTAGCTAGGTAACAGAAATCTTATCACCTACGTTAACATATTCGGAATGAATCTCTCTTCACTAACGCCGAAGCGCGTAAGCGTTGTTCGCTTAATCACCTGATTTTAAGCACGAAATCCCATTGGTCAATTAAGAAAATCGATATTGTCGTACCCAAGAAAACCGTTACGCTCAGTGTTCTGGAAACATCTCGAATAAAATTTAGGACAGAGTCGGCCTAAGTGAAAAGAACTGTTAAAAAAAGAAATTTTATTATTCGAGTTTTTTAAAAATGCTACAATTTTGTACATTGTCTTGGTCGATTTGGCATGCTGTAGACCAATTCCTTTGTCACTTCCACTGGAATTTTTTCCCATTTCTCCATAATTTTAGTTTTGAAAGCTTCTTTGCTTAAATCATATACCGCAATTTAATTACATCCATAAGTGCTCTATAGGGTTAATATCTTGAAATTTTGGTGTTATGTGCTACTGTTGACGGATTTTATCGATCATCCATTGACGAACTCTGTTT
The DNA here is from genome assembly GCA_964028335.1 of Altica lythri. Lineage (NCBI taxonomy): Eukaryota > Metazoa > Arthropoda > Insecta > Coleoptera > Chrysomelidae > Altica > Altica lythri. The sequence continues at coordinate 58,426,686 of OZ034807.1, read as the reverse complement.
GTAGTATGTTTCGGATGGTTATCTTGCTGAAATACATACCGTTCGGTGAGTCCCAGTTTGTTTACACTTGGCATCAAATTTTGTTTCAAAATGTCCAATTTTGATATACCGGCTAACATGCACCCCCATAGGAGCACATCTCCTTCACTACGTTTCAGGATAGGACAAAAAACTTTAATTTGCTGTGTTTGATTTCCTCCATATCTTTGGTCTGCCATCTGAACCAAAAATATTAATTTTGATTTCGTCACTAAATATTACATTTTTCCAGAACTCTAAATGCTTGGAAACATAATCTAGGGCAAATTCGAATTGGCACTTTCAATTTTTTTCAGAAATGAGAGATTTTTTCTGTTTTTCTATTAAATTCAGCCCTATGCAAACAATTTTAATAGTTTGTGGATTTATAACTTTTTAAAATTCTTTAATAATTTCTCTGGCAAGTTTTGGAGCACTTAATTTTGGATCCTTTGCTATTTTTTTCAAAATAATACGTTTCGCACGGACTGATAATTTTTTGGAAAGCCTAGTGCGTGATTTCCTTTTGAGAGATCCAGTTGTTTTAAATTGTTGTCTAATGTACTGGACAGTTAAGTGTAGCTTACCAATAATTTCGCCAATTTTTCTGGGTAATTTGTTCTGTAGGTGGTAGATGGAACTTTCCATCGCCCGAGGAGGTACCACCCTGCAACTCGTTAAGATAGGGTGAAATGTTCTACACATGTTTTCCTATTTGAGTTGTAAGTCGGTTCTTTTCCGTCTCTTCTCACATTTCCAGTTTCCTCCAATCCCCTCCTTTCTACTAAACCCTTTTTTTTTCTAGAAAATACCATGATGGCTTCCCCAGAGGTTAAATGTTCCGGAAGTTAAATAGTTGCCCATTCGGATCTCCGGGAGGGACAATCTCGGGGAAGTCATGTTGAAAATAACACATCCATCGATCAGTCTACTAGTAGACCAACCTCTAGTTCAGCCAATTTTACTCAGAAGCCAAAACGTAAAACAGACTGCATATTAACATTCACTAACATCTGCGAGTTAAATGCCACCATTAACGCAACCCATCACAATTAACAGTCTATAAAACCTCACGTTCTTTTTATTACTGAAACACAGGTTTCTGCGAAAATAGTCTGAAGCATCGTAAATTTCCAGGTTACGAATTTTACCACAACTTCAAACGGCACCATGGAGTATGTGCTTACGTAAGAAGCATACTTTCCTGCTCCAGATTACCTGCACTAGAAAACAACAGAGACAACATCCTTTGGCTAAAATTAACACTAAAAGCCTATAGCAAATTTATATGTTGTATTTACCAGACATCAGACTGCAATTGCGAACTACTAGAATATTTATCACAAAAGATCGACTACCTTAATAGTGAGTACCCTTCTGCTAAGATAATTGTGCTTGGGGACTTTCATGTTCACCACGAAAAGTGGCTTAAGTCCAACAAAACGGACAGAAGGCAGGCTAACTGAAGAGTTTGCAATCAGCCATGGGCTGTCCCAACTAATCGACAAGCCCATTTACTTTCCCAGAGTTCTAATACTTTGGATCTTTTTCTGAGCACTTACCCAGAGCAATATAGGTAATGTAAATGTTCTATCACCCCTAATTAACTCTGATCATGCTGTAGTAGACGTCAAAGGTCCAATAGAACCTCAACCATTCAAAGCACCACCCAAGAGAACTCTTTAAAACTTCAAAAAAGCAGATTGGAAAGGTCTTCGAGACTACTTTTCAACTTTTCCCTGGAACCCAGTCTGCTTTATAAACGAAGATTCATCGGCAGTTTGCAACAGTATAACTGAAATCATTTGGTATGCCATGGAAGCTTACATTCCTCACTTTACCAAAAGCTTGAAAGCCAAACAGAAACCCATAAAGAATTACTGGTCTCATAACTGTTCTGTACAACCTCCCTTTTGCTCTTCTATAAACCATTTTTAACTTTAGCACTCTCGTCAGTGACACTGCACTCCTGCTTCTTTTGTTTATTCTATTATTAATTACTCTGCTTTCGACATTTTTGTTGCTTATATTCACTCCCAGTTAGATAAAATTTTCAGTGTTTTCAAAAGTATAGGTTTTGCCGTTTGAGCAGTTACTTATTATCAAGTCTTCATTTTCTGGCTTTCTGTTTCTTATCATCACCATATACTTCGTTTTCTGTTCGTTAATTTCTAACCCTTTTTTTTCTGCAGCTTCCAACCTCTTGGTTATGTTTTTTTAATTCTTGCTTTGTTCTAGCTATTAGTACAATGCATAGACATATATGTCTATGGTAAATGTCGTCGGCATATGCTTAAGGTTATATATTATTCCATGTCTATGAATATTACTTTCTCTCATTTAAGTATCCCATTTGGTGCTAAAGAACCAGGCATATTTATATCGCATTTGGTTCCTGGTGGTACTGCAGCAAAAAGTGGTAATCTAAGAGTAGGTGATCGAATTTTAAAAGTAAATGGTACTCGATCCCTATTTTTTGTACAGATGTTTTATTCTTAGAAAAACATTGAGCCGGCGAGAACTGGTTAAAAAGTTAATTTAACAGTGGTGTGCCCATATAATAGGCAAGGAATCATATTTAGTAATCCATATAAGTTGTAACGAAATACTGAGATAGAGCACTATTGCCAGATCGAATCCAAGATATACTCCCATAGGTGCCATTACGATAGAAGCCGAGCCAAACAATGTTGCGTATTATTAAGGCGCATAAAAAGAGTAGATTTTCTTCGTCAAGGTAAAGATTTGGTTTTGGGAACTGTCTGGTGTGAGGTGAAGTTTTGATTTTGGGAGATCGTTAGAGTTTGGAGTGAAGAGTTGGTTTGTGCATTTAAAGTTTGTTAATTTTTTGAACCGAGAGAACTTTCTAATCTGCCATGGTGTTAAAGTTCACAAATTTCAAAAAAGTTTTTGATAAGTAAAACACTGTACTTTATTTACAACCCTTAAATAATAATGCACTAGATTCTAGAATAAAGCAATTAAGATATATGTTATAGATCAAAATAATATAATAATAAATGTTAATTATGTTTAGGCGTAGTGAATTTCACATCTCTCATGTTGAAAAACGGTATAGTCTCGCAATTATTAGACAGTCATGTAAGGTTTAATGGTTTAACTTCATGGCCCCGCAAGTACCCAAAATATCAAAAAACCGTAGAACGCGCTCGCGCTCTGTGGCATCCTTAAAATCCTTTTTGAATTTCCTTAGTGTCACTCTGACTAGAATTATCGAAATGGACCACAGTTGTAACCTCTTTTTTTTTCAAGATGTTAAAGGCTTGTTTTATCGAGGTTAACAAATGCGAACGGCACTCAGGGGGTAGGAGGAGAGCGAGCGTGGATTCGAACGAGCTAGATGATATCGAACTGGAAAGATATAAGGGGATATATTTACTAGAAAAAGAAAAAAAATAAAAGATAAAAGAATTTAAAAGGGACTAAAGAGAAAATGAGAGAAATGATGGAAAAGGGAAAGGTAAATGGGCGCCACTTATTTTTTTATCATATGGACGGGGAAATATAAGAAACCCAGATGGAAAAAAGATTCGATTATGGGAATAGGATAGAATAATTAATAAGTTGTGGTAGATCGGGTTAAAATTAGAAAGATATAGGAAATATAAGATAAGATACGGTAAAATTGAGTAAACCGGTAGATGTTCTTGTTAAAACTTTAAATTAAACACTTTTATTGGCAAAGCTAGAAAGAGAAAGTTATACTTACTTTTTGTTCTTACTTATCACAACAGCTCCATTTATATTAATGAGATAAAAATGAGTTCAAAAGTTAAGATTTATGATTTAAATACGTCTCATTCTTATTGTTGATGAAATTAGATCAGAATAACTTACACCAGGTCAGAAATAATACATATAAATAAACAATAAACAATATTTATTACTGTGAGTAGTAATAAGTCAAGCATATGAACGAAACAATAGACATATAAAATATCAACAAATCAAATAAGGTAAAATACAGTAAAACACACTAGTGTTTAATCACATATAGAATAGTTATTATCCTAACAAGTGCGGAAAGTTATACTTTCCCGCACGCGAACTGCCGGGCAAGCAGTTAAGTGCGGGAAAGTTAATTTCCGCAAGAGTTAGGATCAGTATTTTTTCTTCAAGCAAAATCACCTCGAAAATTATTTAGATATTTGAAAAGATGCGATTGTGACAATTAAATCTTTCATAGTGTCAATAAATACACGACTGTAGCTATAGCAACCCTACTTAAACAGGTGAGTTTGTTGTTGCTTTGAGTAAGGTTTACAGGGGTGATTTAATAAATTATGATTTTTTTAAAATTTTTTAAAGCCAAACATTTTAAAAATCCCTATTTTCATGTAAAATAATCCTATTTTTTTTTACTATTTGTATGTAGTCCAACAAGATAAAGATAATAATACAATAATTTGTCAAAAAGGTTATCGGAAAACATATCTAATTAAGAAAAAAAAATGCGTGCGGGAAAAAATCTTTCCCGCACGCCGTGCGGGAAAAAGTATTTCCCGCACTCCGTGCGGGAAAGAGATATTTTCTGAATTAAAATGCGTGCGGGAAAGTGTTGTTTTATGCATGCTTGTAGAAAAACAATATTACACATCCAATAACAGCTAAGTATTTTTATATTGTTATTTTTGTGTACCCATTTAAGCAGAATGTGATGTGAAAGGAATTTTAAAAGTATCAAAATTTAATAAAAAAAATAGTAAATCACTTTTAGCTTAAAAGATTTTTTACTCGAGTAAAAGATGGGGGTACCATATAATAGTTTAAGTTAAAACAATTAAGTTAAGAGAAACATTAAGAAACCAAAAATTTACCATAAATGTGTTACAAAAATATTTAATCAGGCTCTGCGCAACGCTTTCACTGATAACTGAAACATGTATTCGGTGAACTTTTTCGAATTTTCACACTTTTGGAGTCTGTAGAAAAGGTACCGGGTTTTTTATAAAAACCGGTGGCACTATGGATTTTATGAGCACTTCTTACGTTAATTACCCACACTTGGATATTATTCATGCGGATTACAATTAAGTTTTTGTCCCAAAGAAATAAATGGTATCCCTTCTTTTCTGGTAGTTAAGCAATAATAATGATATTAAAAAACTTACAGTTTGATTCCTAGATAGTAGAATTAATGGGGCCACACCCAATTTATACGATACGGTAAAATCAAGATACTCATTAGAAATTCATCGACATCTTTCCATCTGCACTATTAACTATCACTAGTAACTGATTTTAGCTTAATTAAAAACGTTTAAGAGACTTTTTAAGCGGTTACAGATAAAAAAAAAAACCGCCAAAACGGTAATTAACATTAACAGAACACTTGTTAATCTCAAAGCTTCACCCTGTCTACCGCAAAAAATGATTCCTACCCGTTTTTGTAGTTTACCCTCTCCTAAGAACAAGCCACTTCAGTGGTCACTCTCGGGGGGAGCGTGAATTTTGATTCGACGATTATGACATAAGGATCTATTTTTTAGCGGCGGACGCCTCGTTATAATGGTACAGCTCAAGGATTTGATTGCATAGCAACCAAAAGCCGTTAAAATTTTAACCATTGTCATGGTGTGTTTTAAGTTGAGGGTACAGGTCGGTAATAAGGAAGATTTAATGATTAAAATGACGATTTTTAATTTTCGAGTTTTTTAAACATGCTACACAGCCCCTTCCGAAGAGAAAAAACTGGGTGGAAAACAGTTTTTAAAGAAAGATAAGCTATGGTTGGAACAACAGTAGTGTGTTTAGAAAACTGAAGCCGATAAAGGGAGTGAACATCGAGATGTAGAAAAGCGATCTTACGGGAGCGGTATCTATCTAGGTAAAACTTGGGTAACAGTGTTAGTTACTGAAAGCGATATAATATTTGCACTATTCATTAGCGCGTTTAGATAAAAGTGAAACTACGCGAGAGTTTGAAGAACCACAAGGTAGGTAAAATGTATCAGATCAATAGATCTTCGATACTATGTGACCAGATTTTTATAAACGGTACCGGCCAACCGGAATAACTTAACTAAAAGTCGTTAAAAATTCCATCATGGAAACGTTAGTAGGTAATAGAGATTTCATTGAAATCTCGGTAAGGAAAAGTGATAAACGGTATATACATGAGGTATGATTCTCATAGAAAGCGTAATTATCAGATAATAAAGGTATTAGGTCGCATTATGACATTGGCAGAAATCAGACAAATCTTAAAACCAAACTATCCTAACAGTCTTCAATCCTAGCTAGAAAAAAAATAGAGAAAGTAATAGAGGAAAAGAAAGAGAGGACAAAGAAATTTTATCTGTCTTCCTTACAATCTCAACAGACCCACTACCGGAAAGAATTCCCTACGGCTTTCCTAGGCTTATCTCTCGTGACAAATTGCAAGGTCAAAATAAAATTCCAGAAGAAGTAGTTAAGATTGAATTTTGTTAGTCAAAAAAGTAAAGTGATTCCAATGGTAGTCATGTTACAGATCAAAGTTCTTTAAACCACGATATGTAAAGGTATAAAATTGTATGAAAGAACAAAAAAATTAAAAAAATTTCAAAAAAAATTCAAAAAAAAATTTTCCAAGAAAAATTTTCCAAAAAAATTTTTTATGTGTCTTCCACTAATGTACGATAACCGTCTTATATCCATATCAAAGATAAAAAGTAGTTTATGGATGATGAACGAGAAATAAGGTAACTAAAAAATGTTTTCTAAACATAAAACAGTAATAGATATTACTGAACGATACGATAATAAATTCACAAGTGCTGACGCACCTATACGGTAGGTTAACGGTAGATAAAGGAAAAACTATTTTTTCCTTCAACAAAATACAAGTGTTAAAACACTCATAAGGTAGATAAGCGGTAGTTACGAGAAACATATTTTCTCCTTCGGTACGATATCAACAAGTGTTAATACACTTATTAGGTAAATAAACGGTAAATGAGGGAAAGTAAATTTTACTTTCGAGACGATAGAGATAAGTGTTATGGTACTTATAAGGTAGATAAACGGTAGGTAAGAGAAAAGTATTTTCCCTTTCGAGATGATATGTTCAAATGGTAATACACTTAAACGATAGATAAACGATAATTAAGGGGGAAGTAAACTTTCTCCTTCAAGACGATAAGTATAAGTGTTAATACACTTAAAAAAAATAAAAGTTAAACATAGAGAAACATATTTACAGTTGAGACAGGGCGAAATGTTGAGAAACGGAAAGGTAGGGAAAGAGAAGATGGAAAAGAAATGCTTATACGGATACTTCTAAGAAAACAAAGAAACAATCGTTCCTATTCGGAGAGTTCATCTTCAGAAGAAACGTCGAAATCAGAGACATAAGGCTTCAGGTCTTTGGTGTGTTAATTTCAAGCTTAATGAAGAAACTAGGGGAGATAACGAGACATATAAACAATGATAGTTTTTACTGAACGGTACGGTAGTTAAGTGAAGTGTGTTCTCACTTACAAAACGATAATTTCAAGTGTTAATACACTTGAGCTGGTAAACGGTAGTTAAGTGAAATATGTTTTCACTTATATCAAGTGATGATTTACTTGAGCTGGTAAACGGTAGTTAAGTGAAATATGTTTTCACTTACGGTAAGATAATTTCAAGTGTTAATTCACTTGAACGGTAGATAAACGATAATTAAGTGAAATAAATTTTCACTTATATCAAGTGATGATTCACTTGAGCTGGTAAACGATATTTAAGTAAAATATGTTTTCACTTACGGTAAGATAATATCAAGTGATAATTCACTTGAACGGTAGATGAACGATTATTAAGTGAAATATGTTTTCACTTACAATAAGATGATATCAAGTGATAATTCACTTGAGCGGTAGATAAGCGATAATTAAGTGAAATAAGTATTCACTTACGATACGATAGTTCAAGTAAAAACAAATCTTCCACGCTGGGACAATACAGAGATATTTGTCATGCGGACTCCACTTTTATAACCGTACAGAGAAACATTGGTTAGGTAGATGGATAAAGATCGATAAACGGTAAACAAAAATTTAACGAAACGTTATTTCCCCTAATATAAGATGTAGAAAAATTAGAGAAATGAAAAATATTTCCCTTTAGATAAAATACGGTAGAAAGTAGAAAAAAAATAAAAAATTATTTTCATTTAGATACAATACGGTAGAGAATAGGAAAATGAAGAATATTTTCCTTTAGATATTATACGAAAAGGATATAGAAAAATAAAATAGATTTTCCTATAGATGAAATACGGAAAAAGTAGAAAAATGGAAATTATTTTCCTGTAGAAAAAATACGATAGAGAGTGGAAAATTAAGAAAATTTTCCTTCAGATAAAATACGAAAAAAATATAGAAAAATAAAAATTATTTTTCCTTTAGGTAAAATACGATATGGAGTAGAAAAATAAAAAATTTTCCTTTAGATAAAATACAAAAAAAATATAGAAAAATAAAAAATTATTTTCTTTTAGATAAAATACGATAAAGAGTAGAAAAAACAAAAAAAATTTTTTCTTCTAGAAAAATTACGAAACCATCGATAAAGGAATGAAGAAGAAAATGGTCAAAAGAAAAGATATGCTGTCATAGTTAATTTCATATTAAGGCGATTCTTTTAATTTAAGTTTGTTAACGATACGAAAAAGATAGACGAAAAAAATATTTACTGAAGTTACTGTACCATTTGTTTCTTTAGCTAACAATCTTTTGAGGACTTTTCTTTTATCCTCTACTTTTCTGTTGGTGGCTGTTCCTCTGATCTTTAACTCGTAATTAATTTCGTCTGCTGTTAGAAAATTTACTTCAAAATTGGCCATTGTGATAAGAAAAAGTAACGGAAATTGTCGATATTAAAAGTGCGTAATTTTATTGTCGGAAAAATAGGGATTTTATCATCGGGCCCCACGTTGGGCGCCATATTATGTGTAACCTCTTTTTTTTTCAAGATGTTAAAGGCTCGTTTTATCGAGGTTAACAAATGCGAACGGCACTCAGGGGGTAGGAGGAGAGCGAGCGTGGATTCGAACGAGCTAGATGATATCGAACTGGAAAGATATAAGGGGATATATTTACTAGAAAAAGAAAAAAAATAAAAGATAAAAGAATTTAAAAGGGACTAAAGAAAAAATGAGAGAAATGATGGAAAAGGGAAAGGTAAATGGGCGCCACTTATTTTTTTATCATATGGACGGGGAAATATAAGAAACCCAGATGGAAAAAAGATTCGATTATGGGAATAGGATAGAATAATTAATAAGTTGTGGTAGATCGGGTTAAAATTAGAAAGATATAGGAAATATAAGATAAGATACGGTAAAATTGAGTAAACCGGTAGATGTTCTTGTTAAAACTTTAAATTAAACACTTTTATTGGCAAAGCTAGAAAGAGAAAGTTATACTTACTTTTTGTTCTTACTTATCACAACAGCTCCATTTATATTAATGAGATAAAAATGAGTTCAAAAGTTAAGATTTATGATTTAAATACGTCTCATTCTTATTGTTGATGAAATTAGATCAGAATAACTTACACCAGGTCAGAAATAAAACATATAAATAAACAATAAACAATATTTATTACTGTGAGTAGTAATAAGTCAAGCATATGAACGAAACAATAGACATATAAAATATCAACAAATCAAATAAGGTAAAATATAGTAGAACACACTAATGTTTAATCACATATAGAAACAATATTACACATCCAATAACACTAAGTATTTTTATATTGTTATTTTTGTGTACCCATTTAAGCAGAATGTGATGTGAAAGGAATTTTAAAAGTATCAAAATTTAATAAAAAAAATAGTAAATCACTTTTAGCTTAAAAGATTTTTTACTCGAGTAAAAGATGGGGGTACCATATAATAGTTTAAGTTAAAACAATTAAGTTAAGAGAAACATTAAGAAACCAAAAATTTACCATAAATGTGTTACAAAAATATTTAATCAGGCTCTGCGCAACGCTTTCACTGATAACTGAAACATGTATTCGGTGAACTTTTTCGAATTTTCACACTTTTGGAGTCTGTAGAAAAGGTACCGGGTTTTTTATAAAAACCGGTGGCACTATGGATTTTATGAGCACTTCTTACGTTAATTACCCACACTTGGATATTATTCATGCGGATTACAATTAAGTTTTTGTCCCAAAGAAATAAATGGTATCCCTTCTTTTCTGGTAGTTAAGCAATAATAATGATATTAAAAAACTTACAGTTTGATTCCTAGATAGTAGAATTAATGGGGCCACACCCAATTTATACGATACGGTAAAATCAAGATACTCATTAGAAATTCATCGACATCTTTCCATCTGCACTATTAACTATCACTAGTAACTGATTTTAGCTTAATTAAAAACGTTTAAGAGACTTTTTAAGCGGTTACAGATAAAAAAAAAACCGCCAAAACGGTAATTAACATTAACAGAACACTTGTTAATCTCAAAGCTTCACCCTGTCTACCGCAAAAAATGATTCCTACCCGTTTTTGTAGTTTACCCTCTCCTAAGAACAAGCCACTTCAGTGGTCACTCTCGGGGGGAGCGTGAATTTTGATTCGACGATTATGACATAAGAATCTATTTTTTAGCGGCGGACGCCTCGTTATAATGGTACAGCTCAAGGATTTGATTGCATAGCAACCAAAAGCCGTTAAAATTTTAACCCTTGTCATGGTGTGTTTTAAGTTGAGGGTACAGGGTGGTAATAAGGAAGATTTAATGATTAAAATGACGATTTTTAATTTTCGAGTTTTTTAAACATGCTACACAGTGAAAAAAGTCACTTCTTGTAGAAGGTTTTCTATTAAAATATAACTTTTTTTTATTAAAGTTTTAAAAAATCGAATTTAATACGCATCCCTTACATACGAATAGTATCTTTTTGATGATGAAATTATTTTAAGTAGTTAATTTGCTTAACAATAAATCGTTTTTTTACAATAATTAAACTACTAAGAAAGATTTTGAAATGGAACCCCTTTTAAAAAACCTCATTTAAATCAATCTATCGACATAAAAGATGTAGCATTGTCTACGAAGTCTACGTCAACGCATACAAAATACAAATCTTGATTATGTATATACCTTGAATAATTTTTTGAATATAATAATTAACCAGTATTTAAATCACAATTATTAATGCTTATATATTTTTTTTAATCTAAATTTATAATAAAATAGATGTTCATTGTTATTTTTTTTTTTTAATATTATGTGTTGTAGAATCACTATAGTAATTTACTCACCGAAAAAAATGTTTGATACTCGTAAGCCTCTCGCTACAAAAAATGTTACTTTCGTTACTTAAACAATATTTATGAATACGGATAATAATAAAAATAATAACAGTTGTTTGGGATTGTGTATTTCAAAACATACACAAATAGAAGCAATTAGCGCTTTTATATAGTTTTATGCGGGCTTCTTTGTAACTAACAAAACCTTTCTTCCTGCAAAGTTGTTGAGCCACTTTAGTTCAAATTTGTCTTCTACTTTTTGACTATTTATAGCTTAAACTAGCTGCACCCTGCCACGCTTCGCTGTGGCACATTGTGATTGAATGGTTGCGAAATGAGAAACAAAACAAAGAATACATGTCACATAAGGTTAATTTTGCAATACTTGTGGATATACAATAGCTTTTGTTTTTACACTGTCTGCGTAGGTAAAAAGACTATCTGGTTTGCCGACTCAGGAACACGCAACATACAGTTGTCCATTTGAAAAGCAATCCGCATCTAAATCTAAACCAAACAATTCTAAAGATTGACCTTGAGCTTTAGTAATTGTGATTGCAAATGCCAATCGAATTGGGAATTGCAAGCTTTTAAATTGAAATGGTGTATCGGTCGGGATCATGGGTATTCGAGGAATGAGGACATCTTCACCTTTGAAACGCCCCGTTAAAATCGTTGTTTCCAATACGTTATTCATCAATTTCTTAACTGCAAGTCGCGTGGCGTTGCAGAGTTTTGGCTGATTAATATTCCGCAAGAGGATAATTGGCACACCTATTTTCAATTTAAGTATGTGCAGTGGTATCCCTGGCAGATCAAGTGAGTTTAAAAATTCCGTTGGATAATTAACTACTGGCTGCTAGTCTTTCTGCTGGGTCCACGTTACGTGTCTGGTAGGTCCTTAGTCTGTTCCTTTCTCGTACGGATGCTCGCTCTTCCTCAGTCATATTTGAAAACCATCTTCTTAATCCTTCTGTTCGACGTGTGCGACGACCCAAATTTGACTTTCTGTGAGGCATTATTTCGGTTTTCACTGGAACAGAAGAAAGGAATAAGATTATAACTTTTTATGGCTCTCACAGCTATTATATTCTTCTATATCTCGTGATTCTCATAGCTGCAGCTCGAAAACTGTCCACCTTTCATATAAAATATAACCTCTACTTAGGATTTGGTGAAAGGCGCAATTCGATCACGACACGATCAAACAAAAGTTCCTTGATTTAAGTGAATATTTAATTCAGATTGTATAATAATCAGAATCAGTTGTTTTTTTTGTATGAACAATGTAATTGGGAACGAATATTGTTTCTCATGTGACTACGCCATTACTATTGCGGTTGTCAGCGAGTGTTTTCCTCGCTTCCAGCAGATGGCGCGGTCATTGTTCCAAAAGTACACAGCTGATCGTTAAAAAAACTGTTTTTTCGCGGTCACGGATATGTGACTGATGCAAAAATTAGATAAAAACAATCCTTGATGCGAATTATATATCATGCTAAAATTTCAGCTCGATCGGTGCAGAACTTTTTGAGTTTTTTAAGCGTACACAAACCAACATAACATTTTTATAATTATAGATATAGACATGTGGGTATCATATGCGTTAGACAATGCCATTAACTTTTATTTTCTTCTGTATAAGTAGATATATTATGCAATTTGAGGTAGAAAAATGCACTAAACCATCCGGAGCCACATATATGGCTCGGGACTTTTTTGCTGGTACGGAATTGTGCTTCCACTTTACTATGTCTGGATTGACTTTGTATGGAAGCCGAATATATATGTTGGGCGCAAAGCCCGAAAACGGCCAATGGTCGTAATTTTTGCTCAATCTTGGGATTGGACTATTTAAAACGACCAAAGCCCGAATTTCATTTCAATTTCGGACTTTGGCCGTCTGCAAGAAGCCAAACCTAGGATCGTGCAAATACGAAACGACCAAAGCTGTTCGGCAACACTGTCACTAAAGATTTTAATCGTGTTGACGCGTGTCAAAATTTTTGGTTTTATAAAAAAAATACCGCCAACTGCAATGCCCATTTTATTTTTTCTTACGTATAAATGATACATAACATGGCTACTTAAAATAGAAATAATTAGCAAACATAAACGGCATAAACTTCTATGTAAAAACAACATATTATATAGAACTAAAGAGAAAACAGATACTTGTATTGTTAATGAATTATTTATTTTAGTAACTCGATGATGAATGACATTTTGAGTTGCATCTCACCTCTATTTTTAAACAATTGCATCTTTTGGTTGCACAGTTGTTTTTACAGCCACATCTCACAAAACCTTGCTTTAATTGAAAGTCTTTAGCAGCCACAGTTCTTAGGGTTAACTTTTTTTCTGGAACATTCTCCATGTCTATAAACCTATGGTCAGCTACTTGAAATTCGTTTCTTGAGGGTGTTCCTAGCTTATAAAGGTTACTGTCTTCTCTCCATTCCATAACAACAGCCATCATGTTCCTTGGTGCAGCACGCCCTCTGTCTACATCTGGAATTCTGACCAAAACATTTTGCCCAACACTAACAGGTGCAAATTTTTTGTTGGACCTCTGCAGCATTTCATCGGCTTGCCTTTTCTGGGAAGCAAATGATGCTTCACGTGCTTTGGTAATTTTTCCTTGTCCAACGCAAATCATACATGGTTTTACAGGTTTGCAGCTACACTGAAAAAAAATACGTCAGTGAATATTTTGCCTAAAAAAATATAAAGAGTAATTTATTTAAAGTTTTATTTTTTTTACTTACCACTATGTACCTACTTCTTTTTTGTTTGGCTTAATCGCTTGAGGTTGTGTATGATATTGTAAGATTTTCTCCTTCTGAGCTGTTAAAGACGTCTTCATTGGAATTTTCATTTAATATGTTTTCCAGCTCTTCTTTACCAGTAATGTTTTAAAGGACCTCATGAGGTATATTTGAATCAAATAAGCCATTACGTATAGGAACCCCAAACATCGCCTCATACGGACTTCTGTTTATACTATGAAAAGATCTGTTTTTTTAGCTGAACAAATCGCAATCCTTTAGCCCAATTACTGCTCTTGTTATCTGCTATGCAAGCCACCAAAATATCCCTAACATCCTGGTTTGCCCGTTCTACACTTCCCTGGCTTTGAGAGTGCCTTGGTTTGCAATGAATTATTTTAGCGTCGAACATATCAGCAAGCTCATTTATGACAGCTGCTGTAAACTCTCTTTCATTGTCATTGGAGGATGTAAGGAGCGCCTATTATACAAAAAGCTTATAAATGATTGTAAGGTACCTACGTAGCCCTCTTAGATTTTAAAGGTTTTAAAAACACAAATTTTGTCAGATGGTCCTGATAATTTAAAATTAATTTATAATCTTCATCTGGTTCTGTTTGCATGTCTATAAGATCCACTTGCCCTCTTAAGCTCATGTTGTTGCTCAAAGTTGAACTAACCACTAGCCCCTTTCCTTGATGTTTTTTCTTTAACTGACATTGTCCACATAAGCGTAAATAAATATCAATTATATAACCAGTAAAATTAAAGTACTTTTTTAAGTTCTTTGTCCATGCACCGAGTTCTTTTATGTCCCGTATCAATGTGGGCTTTGTGAATAACTTCATACAATTCATCTATATGGCATCTATATTTCATCTTCAAGTTCGCTTTTTTATAAGTTTTTCTACATCCCCAATGGTTAAAATGTCATACCTCTTAATTCGTCGATAATCCAGTGATGTAAGCAACTCTCCCTGTCTTCTTTTACTTATAGAAACTTTTATATCGGAGTAGGCCGAACAGCTTTGGTCGTTTCGTATTTGCGCGATCCTAGGTTTGGCTTCTTGCAAACGGCCAAAGTCCGAAATTGAAATGAAATTCGGGCTTTGGTCGTTTTAAATAGTCCAATCCTAAGATTGAGCAAAAAAAACGACCATTGGCCGTTTTCGGGCTTTGCGCCCAACATATATACGATTTAGTACCTTCAAATACTTGTATTAATTTTTACCCTGAAATCGCTCTTTTTTTTATCCAGCCTGGATTACTAGTAATATGACGTTTGCGGTTTTCAGATTATAATTTTGTTCAAATATTAAGAAAACGGTCAATTATACATATAATCAAAAGTTTTAAGTATAAGCCCCATTTACTTTTTTGTTGTTAACTACGTAAAAATATATTTCACTGTTGGAAAACTTATTTAATAACATTTGAAAAAAAACTTATTTTGCTTATCAAGTTAACGGAGCTTATCGGAATATGTAAATAACTACCTACATACTACGGGAATTATAATTAATACACTAAATTATAGTTCGTATGTAGAATTGTTTTGGATGTTTCATGTATGGGTCCCAGCTATTATCATTACTTAAAACAACATATATGAATATAAAAGTCTGTTGTACAACGTACACAAGTAAATAATTTTAACGTTACCTGTACCAATCTAGAATGTGGAAGATTTATTTTATGGTAATACTGTTAGTTTGTGTTTGGTACCAAACAGCTGCTAAATATGGTAAAGTATTTATTTCATTACTAATATCCAAAATATTCACTTTGGTAATTATTCAGAATTGGGGCTCCAGACAAAAATCGCTCCAAAAAACTTTTCACCCCCTAAAATCGCTACTGTAGGGTAGAATGAGGTAATATAAGACGGGGAAGACACTTTTTTTACATGTGTTTCATCATTTGAGTTGTTCCTCTCCACGGAAATCTTTAGTAAAAGGCGAAAGGTTTATTCGCTTTAAAGAGAAACCAGAGTGACGAAAGTTGAACTTGAGACGATACCATCACAGCTTTGTTGTACGAATTTCCTGTTTATCTTAACTATTTTACAGACGGCGCTACTTATGCCAGTGTGTTCTACGTTCAACAAAATCTATCAAATATCAGCTCAATTTCAGCTTTCGTCACTCTGGTTTCTCTTCAAAGCGAATAACCCTTTTGCCTTTTACTAAAGATTTCCGTGGAGAGGAATAACTCAAATGAGTCTATAACACTGGGATCCATTGGTAACTGGAATAATATCATTAACATTGTGCATTTCACATTATGACTTTTTAAAAAAAAAAATTACGGGTCAAAAGCCATGCGCCTCCTCAATATTACTCGGGATACTCCATATTAATGGTAAAAAACGATAGAAAAAAATTTGGAGCACTTTCCAGGTGAAGCCGTGATTCAGCAGATTTACCAATTAAAATTAAACCGGTTTGAAAAAAGTGGCTTCCCCCCTCTTAAATTTTCTATTCAAAGGTACTAGAAACTATATCAATTATTAAAAAATTTTTTGGAGCGATTTTTGTCTGGAGCCCTAATTCTGAATAATTACCTTCACTTTATTATACAAATTCTTTAATGTTTTTTTTTTTTCTATGAGATTTAAAAAATGAAATCCAGTCACACCTGTCAATTAATGAAAGATTTTCTTAGCATTTCTAATATATGGGAGATATGGGATTATCATATACATATACTAGCTGACCCGGCCACGCGTTGCTGTGGCTAAGGTTTTTGTTATACTTATTACATTGTAGTAATCTATTTAAGAGGAACAGTAGTAGAACATCAGTCATGGGGACCACCATGCTTGTTTACATAGATGCCATTTGTAAAAAATATGGCGACCTCCATGACAGATTTTCTACTACTGCAACCCCTTAATACAATGAAATTATTATTTACGAATGAAGACGAAAACGTTAAAGCTGGTATAAAAATTCACTGGATTGATATTAAGCAAAAATCAATACAAAAGAATTTTAAAATTTATTATTATTTTTATTCAAGTTTATAACAAATGAGTATATTACTGTCACGCCTGGAGAGATTTGAGAGAATGTGCCTTAGTGTTATAGGATAAGGAGTAGCTTACTAAAGGCACTCCCGGCCAGGTATCCTGCTGAAAGCAGAAAACTAACCAAGGGTAAGATGAGATAAACAACAGGAAACAAACAACAAATATATTAACGAATAAATAAGCAATAAGAATGAGTAATAAACATCACAATTGCCCAGACCCCAGGGTCTGTTTTAGGGACACCCCAAAGGGTGTCTGACCTCAACAACCTGCTTTTAAAGTCAATTCATATTCTACGTGAGATTCAAAATTAAACTATTTAAACACGTGCCAAGATCTAAAGTAATGACTTTGACCTGGTAAAATGTAATACATAACAATACAATAAAATATAAATTAATATGTAGGGCAAAACTACCCTATCACTTATGTGGCATTACAAAGTAAATAACATGTAACACTTTAACTTATGCATGAATGAGGTAGGTAGGGCAGATAGTCTTAAATCTTTAACAATAATACTTATTATTTTAAATTATAGGTGATTACTTTTATTTTCAATTTAATTTAGCACTAATCGGGGTAATATCTTATACGGGGATCCTATTTAAAAACGTCTGACCGCGCAGGTCCCTGCGCATTGAAAAAAAAACCCAAATTCACCTCATTTCTGCGCGAGAAATTCAAATTTCCATGCATGGTTGCAAAATTAATTGTATATCTGTAATAATCGGAAACATGTAAAAATACTGAAATAGCTCAAAATATGTTGTTCTAAGCATAAAAACTTACGGATTTTCTTGTTCTGTCCATGACTCTAAATTGACGTGTTAGGTTAGGTAGAATGATTTGTAAACAAACATGTTGGTTAGAAGTATGTTCTAAACTTTTAAAAAATATTCTGATTTTAGTGTTAAAGTTTCGTTTGTTCTCTAAGTTTCATTATAAATTTGGGCAAAACTAATATTCTATCACGAATATTAGATATCATGTTAGATAGAAAACAAATATGTATATATACAAAATTTGTGATCACAACCAAAGATTTTGATTGTTTGTTGATCGTTGTATTCATTGGATAAAATGAAATAAAATAAATAACTGCGCATGTGTTCACTACCCGCTACTTATTACTGACAGCAGTCCGAAACTAATTTTATTAATTTTTATAATAATTGTTACCGTTTTTCGCAAATTTTACGATGGTGCAAATTAGAAAATTAAAATTGCAAATTTTTGGTAAAAGGTGCATATCGAAATACACTTTAGGGAGTGAGAAATGAGTATTTAAATCTGGTTTGTAAAGCAAATTTTTAATCAAATTTTGTATGAAAAATACATTTTTGAAAGTTGCAAATTAAGCTCTTTTAATAGGTAATTTTTTTTTTAAAAGAAATTTTTGGTGCTGGAAGAGCGGTGGTGAATAACAGAGGGGTTATTTTTATCAAGTTGTTTTACCCGCTTAGCTTTAGCTATGAGACAAAAAATACACTATCATAACGTTAGCGCAACATTTAAATCATTTAAATGTTAGCGCCCTTGGTAGGGTCAAAATAAGTGTCAAAACTATCACTATCTGTATCCGGTAGAAAGAGAAATTTGATGTGATATTAAAATATGTACGTATGATCTATGCCACAATAATAAAATTGTTCTACGTTCTATATGATCTATATTTTACTGAATATTTCATCGATTCTAATATTTCATGGCCATCAGAACAAATATACCAATTTTTTTAAAACATGCAAAGAGAATAAAAACTGATAGTAGGTATTAGTGCTCGTTTAAAACACTCGCAAGTCCACTGTAAATTTGAACGCGAGATTTGACAACAGCGCTCGCAATAGCAGATACATTTTGAATTCACGTGGTCATGCGCATAACATTAGGATCCCCGTATAAGATTTTACCCTAATCGGAACACAATATTTTTGGTTAACCTGTCTTTAGCTAACACAATAACACAAACAGATTCGACGGTTTCCCTACACGTGAACATGCAATATATAGTTGCCCAGTTTATTAAACTATATAGTTTCAAAGCACATGCCACAACTTTTTATGTTAAAACTTTTCAATAATTAAAACTGAATTTAAGTGTCATCTCAACAATGAACAGCATCCTTGATATTGCAAAAATATTAAGTCATGCAACGCTGTGATTGATAATAGAGAGGATTGTTTCCTTGTTAACTAAATCAAGGGTAGTTGTATCTAAAAACTTTCTAAAATAGTTTATTTTATTAACAGTTAAATTAAAATAATAATTACTGTTTTCACATGTAAAAACAAAAACAAAAACAAAAATTCCCTCTGGCGTAATCGATCCCATTACCATAACCAAACCGAAATGTCATAATCGCCGCTGATCCAAATTAGCTACCAAGACTTTACATGAAAACTTTCAAAATGATAATGTCATATTTAATATAATAACAATTCAATAAACAAATAATTTACAATAAAATAATATTGCGACTATAAATGAAAGCTATCCTATTTTTCAAGTTGAATCAAACTGCACACGGTGTGCAAATTTGATTAAAATCGGTTAAGTAGTTTGGGAGTCTATTGCGGACAAACAACGTGACACGTAATTTATATATATTAAGATATGTACTCCGTTCACTTTTTATTCCTATCTAAGTAGGCTCTGTTTGTAACATGAAATTCGCCCAGTATTATACTAGTCTAGTCAAGAAGTTGATTTCCTGCTAAAAATAATTACCAGTCTCCTAAAAATATGGGTGATAGCTCAAACGATCCAGAATGGAATTTAGAAAAAGACCATTTTTCGATTTTTTTCTGGAGATAAAAATTGTTAATTAACAATTGAATAACTTTTTAAAAAATGATGACACAACAATTTTTATCGCGTGGTCATTTTCTTTGAAGTGTTTAGATGACACCTGATTTTTTTCTAATTTTTAAATTACTATTTAGTTGCATAAAAAAATTATTGAAAAGTTGCGGTCAATACAGAGGCGACGCGCGCATGCCAAAATTGCCGCGCGGAAGCCGATTTTCAACGTTAAATTAAAATTATAAATATTGGTGCTACAATTCCGGGAATCCAGAACATCCCAGCTGAAATTTTCTGCTCTTTCAGAAACGTTTATAATATTTCAGCTACCACTTATACTTTTTAAAATATTAACAAAAACCGAAATGCCTATTTTCTTCTTTCAGTTTTTTGTTACTAACAATTGTAATTTTTATCTCCAGAAAAAAATCGAAAAATGGTCTTTCCCTAAATGCCATTCTGGATCGTTTGAGCTATCACCCATATTTTTAAGAGACTGGTAATTATTTTTCACAGGAAATCAACTTCTCGACTAGACTATACACGTCTGATTCTGATAACTGAATAGTTCTATGGTCTTATGGTCCTGTTAATTGTAAGTACGATGTTGTCACGTCTTCAATAAAAATATGTGTAATTAAACCTGCAAACCAAATTTAAAACTTGCAGAAAATAAGTCATTATATTTAATATTAAATTGAATACTAAAGTAGATCCGTGAGTTTTCGCTGCAAGTAGTATTAATATCCAAGAATGGTCTATTTGAATTCACATGAATTTTGACTGATATTCAAAATAACACATTCCTTTGCACCGAACAGATCCCTGTTTATAGTTAATTATCAGATTATTTTATCGATCTTGAACGAAAAATATACCTACTTTTATATTTACATTTTATTACAAATAAATTAAGTAAAATTCAAAATGTAGCACATATACATATATTAACTAGAAACGTTTAATACAACTTTGAAATTATTCAAGCAATAGTAAAAAAACATTTTTACAAATGTATAATAAAACTTTTAAATTATTCAAGCAGAGGTAAAATAGTTATTTATTATACAAGGGAAAAAAGTATTAGATTTTAGCTCGAGGTTCCGACGCGAAGCGGAGGGAGACAAAAAACAGAGAGCTAAAATCTAACATTTTTCCCGTGTATAATACACAATTTTTTTCTGTGACAACGATTTAATATTTTAAATAAAATCAGAAAATTACTGATGCAAAATTTGAATTTTAAAACTAGTAGGCTTTTGTCCTTATAGTGACAATTAGACCTGAGTTATCAATCAACTATCTGTCAAGGAAACCTTTATTTATGTGTATATATCCGGGAAAAAAGTACTCACTTTTTTCCCATGGTAAAAAAGTAATAATTTCATAAAAAGTGACGTTTTGTGACCCGTTAACAGAGATAAAATGTCAAGCTTTTTTCTTGTCGCAGAAAAAAAAATTATTTCATCATTTTTGAGTTTGAGATAAAAACACAGTAGGTACTCAAATTCTATATCCATCTTTTTTAAAATCTGCTATTGTACATCCAAATGGCATCATAGTGTGACATTATTGTAATAATGGCTGTAGGATAATAAAATTTTAAATCCAATGGGTTAATTAAGGAAAGTAGACTCCAGTACAAATTTGATTTTCCTGGTCCGCCCCAGGTGGTGTAGCAGTTGACTTACATATGCAGATACTTTGATAATGATCTTTATATAACAGAAATTTTTTAGAAAAATTAAGATTTGTTAGACCTACAAGCTTTCAAACCGATACAATGAAAAAAATATTTTAATAAATAACATAAAAGCAAATAAAAACATATACAGATGCAGATTTAGAAGTAACGTGTCAATGTTGTCGGTGTATTTGTATGCTCAATCCTCTTCCATTATTTCACTGGAAGAATCAGAGTCACTATCAAATCCAAAATCGGAATCGTCAGAATCTGACTCCTTCAATGAAATAATTAAAGAAGGAATATTGTCATGTGAGCAGTTCGTCTGTATGTCTACAAAAATTTTGCCACATGTCTGGTGTACATTTAGTCAATGCTTCTGTCCAAGTTTTTTTAACTCTATTCTGGTCAAGATAAGTAGATGTTATATATTTGTTATAATATTTCTTAGTAAACCCCCATGCTAGTTCTATTGGATTGTAATGACAATGGTATTGTGGTAGTTAAAGTACTTCATGTCCTCGTTGTTTTAAAATTTCATCCACTACATATGTCTTTTCGTCAGTTTTGTATGGTAAGATTATTGAGAACAGTTGTTTCTTTGTCATTTTTGTGTCAAACGTAATGTTATTGTTAATCAACCATTCCTGCAACATCGCTTTTTATGCTAAAAAAGAGGGTGGTTTGTTAAGTTGAACTGAATGGCATGGCGCGTTGTCCATGACCACCACACATTTTTCTTGAAATACAGATAGAGCAGGAATGAGTTGATTAACAACCCAGTTTTTAAAAAGGTCACCATTCATACTTTTGTGATAGTCAAGGTCTGTATTCGAAGAGTCTAGTAACAAGTCATATCCATCCAAAAATCCAGTATTAGTCCCTGCGTGTAAAACAGTAAATCGCTTTCCTTCAGATTTTACAGGAGCTGGATAACTTTTCAGGTCAAAATCGTGCACCCACTGACGCACTGGTCTACCATATTGATAGATCCATGTTTCATCTAGGTATACACGAATCTAACTCTCTCAGTAAGACTTTTTCGTTGTTTATATTTCCGAGTGAAAGCGATCTTACTAATTTTAACGTGTAGTTGTTCACATAAAATATGTCGTCCATTTACTTTTTTAAATTTGTACCCCATTAATTTTATAAGTTTGTATAGTGTAGTACGTCCCCCTTTAAAATCAAAATTTTGTTTAGCATCAGTTAAAAGTTTGTCTAAAGTAAAATGTTCATTTTTAGAATGGTACATCCAAATCTGTCGCTGTAAGTCTTTTTTTAAAATAAACTTCTCAAATGTATCAGTTTTACTTCCTTTATCTGCGACTTTCTTATGATTTTTTAATCCTTCCTTAATAATTCTCCGTATTTTCCAAACACTGTTCTAAAAAAATTAAGCATTTAGAATGTTTGTCATATTACTTAGTTTCAAAAAATATACCTCAGTTACTAAAAGGTAGTTAAGAGATTTAAAAATATTTAACAAAATTTTGAATTAAATTATAGTTATAAAAATGAATAATTTCGAAATTTTAAATCTGACAACATTGTATATAATTTATTATGATATCTGTCAAAAACGGTTATGTATTATGTTAATGCAAAATATTTAACTTTATGTTTGTCACGAACAAGGATTAATTTAAAACAAATAGCAATAATAGTACCCACTTACGGTTAAGATCTCAGCCAATTGATTTAAATAAGCATTTTCGCAGCTGTTGCTTTGTTCTTAAACATACCATAACATTTAATGATGTTGTTGTGTATTTCTATACTGATTTTTTTGCCATTGTTTATAGAATATTTATATCTTTAAAAATTTTACCTTTGACAATATGTGCTGTCAATATTTCGACAGTAGAAGAGGGCGTTTTCAGTTTAGGTACCAACCCAACAAACTGAAGTACCAACCCAAGAAATAAAATGCATAGTGTACTTTAATAGGAATAAGAGGTGAACGGATTATATATGGGGTTGAGTGTCAGTTTCACATGAGAGGATGAAATGCGTTTTTTTAATGAAGTAGTTTTTAGTAACAAATAATTGCTTAGTACTATAAATATCTCTTAATTTTTTTCCGTGACAAAGTGTATTTTATTTATAAATGTTGTAATTTAATAAATTATGTCCTAAAAGTTTTGGCAAACAATTTATAGAGATGGTACCTCAATGGTTAGTGTCCTGTGAGAATTCCTGCGATTACACTAAGTTCAGGTTTCTGAAGCGAATAGTTCCGGTCCGATAAAAGGAGTACTAGCACGTTCTTTTGCAATACTATCAGCAATTTTAAAGCGGCTATCAAAGACAATAAATATTCTTGATGAATAAAGGCGTTTTCTGCACTGTTAAGCACAGAAGTCTATTATAGGGGTATTTAGAGAGCCTAACGTAACGGACCTGTAACCACTATACCTACTCCTTTTGGTGTCTTTGTTTTGTAAGTTGAGTGATTTCGTTTTCTGTTAACTCGCACTCATTAACACTAACATTTAGTATGAGTTCGAATACTCGTTTTGAAAACATAATGTCTGTAGGCATCTTTATGGATTGGTTTGCTCCGACCCTTAAAATTCCGACATAACCTGTAAGGTAAGATTGACAGATTTTAGACACTTAGTCCTAGTTAACCTATGGGCACTTTCTAAACAAAATCATCTTTACATGTAAATGCATGGAAGGGGGATCTGGAACTACCTTCAAGGTCACACTAGGACACGGTTTTATTGTGCAAGCGAGTCTCTGCTTTTTTAGCAACTCTATTAATTGCTTTTGTTGTCTTGTTTTGTTTCACCAAACCAGTGTAGGTGATTAGAGGTTTGACAAGTAGGTATGGATTTCACGTAAGTTACCTGTTTAAGATAACTCCCAGGTATTTTACCTCTTCCATTCATAACAGAAGGTTGACTACTTGATTTCCTTTTCTTGGTGAATCAAATGAGTGTCTTTTTATTAGGATTTTTTGAATGTCTTTCTTTCAAAAAGGTATGCGGTCATCAATAATAATGTCATGTTTATTTCTTACTACATAACTTAATCGTCAGCATAGCCTAGAGTACGAAACCCTTCTCTTTTAAACTATGCTATGAGATTGTCAACTATCATTGTCCACAGAAAAGGTGATAAAACTCCTCCTTGAAGACAGCCTTTTACTGATTTTATGTTAGTTGAATGATTTCTTTGGAAGATAACTATATTATCTATCTATAACTATATTACCGTGGATATGGTGGGTTCTATACCCGACAGCGCTGATATAATTGTATGAAGTGTTATCAAATGTTCCCTTTACATCTATATACGCATATAATCAATCCTATTTGGCTAGACCAAGCATCATGCCATTATACTCAAAACATATTTAAAACTGCCTTCAACAAGGCAATATTATTGTTCCAAAAAACGATAATCCTTCAAACTTACCGCAGGCTCTCCCAAAAGAAAATTTTTGGACTTTCTAGGAGGAAAGTACAAGATGAAAAACAATTAAGACGGTAGATTTAGGAAAAACTCAGAAAAATTAGTAGTTAGTAAAACAAAAATAATAAAGATAGACTAGATTTGGAAAACTACGATACGCGTTAAAAGTTACATATGTATAATTTTTAGTCCGGCCCCTATCGATAATATGTTACCTGGTTGTTTATTGCCCATCACAATAGGGTTTACTTCCTTTTTATTAACAAATCAACCAATTTTCTTGAAAACGACTATACATCGGTATCTCAGATGTCTGATTCTAGTCTAATAGGATATAAAATACCTGGAGAATTACGAAAACTTCATGTTATATATAAACAGAAGCATTCTAGATAAATTTATTATAAATAAACAGTTTTTAAGTTCTCTATGCTTCTTCACTTAAAAGAAACATTATCAAAAATTCTTATCAACGAAGGAACTATTAAATGCTTGCAAAATAAAAAATAAAATAATAAAATTTATTTTATTATCTTTCAGAAAAACACAACAACTATGATTGGTTCAAAACACGACTTAATCGCTTTCAATTAAAACGTGTATCAATTAATATTAATGGGAATGACCATGAAATCCTTCTGAATTAAACAAATTATATTATTTTTAATTATAAATATTTACTTAATTACTGTATCAATCGATGGCAAGCGAAAATAAAAATGATATGCAAGTGAATCGGTGGTTTTATTCTGAGTTCTGGTTTTGAGAAAGTATTATTACACATTTAGATAAAAAGAGACAAATTGCTAATGATAGAAACCAATAAATAAATTTAAAAAATGCCTCGGCCACGTTCGAATTGGACACCTTGGCTTTTTGTTGATTTGTTTCTTAATATTGAAAAATATCATAATAGATCATTATTATTTAATTATCTATATGATGCGTAAAGTTCAAAATTGATCTATAATGAAATGGATATTAGTTTTTATATTTATATACTTTTAAAGTTTGAAATTTTAAATTTATTGTTTTATACGTATGAATAGTGTAGTGTACAGACGTGTGAATTGTTTCTCTTATAAAATTAAACATTATTATTGGTATGTATAACTATTTTTATTTTAAAATATATCAATACAGAAAATTAATAATATTATATACCGATTGGTAAGAGAATACAGAAAATATTACAAAGTTAAGGTATAAATACGGAAAAAAAACGAACAATTCCAAATAAACTATCTACCAACAAAAAAGTAAAAGCAGATAACCAGAAGACAACAAACAATAAGTAAAAGCTAAAGTTGACCACGCACTTAGTAGTACTAAGATTAATTAAGTAATGGAAAATATATCTGCAGAATTTAAACAATTATATGACTTGATTTTAAAAGCAAACCGGGAACAAACAGAAGAAATAAAAAATGAATTTTAAAAAACAACCAACTCGTTATCCGAAAAATTAAATAAAGCCAATGCAGAAATTGAAATTTTAAAACAAAAAAATACAGAACTAGAAAGAAGAGTCAGAAAAAACAATATAATAATTTTTGGCATACAAACAAAAGAAGGAGATAACATTTTGGAGAAAACCTTAAATATACTCAATAACACCTTTGCATGTGATATACAAAAGCAAGACATAAATAATATTTACAAGTTGGGAAAATCAGAAGACACTCCAATATTAATCGAGTTCATATCTTATATAAAAAAAGCCAATTTGTTTAAAGATACAGAAAAGTTAAAATCTTTTAAGGAAAAAGGATTATCCTTATCTGACGACTTGTCTAAAGAAGATAGAAGAAAATTAAAGATTTTAAGAAAACATTTAAAAAGTGCTAAAGATCAAAATTTAGTAGCAAAAATTAGAGGTTTTAAATTAATTATCAACAACGAAACTTATACTGCAGAAGAATTGGAAAACAAAGAGAGTGAAGATAGCAGCGGCGACAGCAGCAACGACGAAGGAGAAACAGAAATCGGGAAAGCCAAAA
The DNA here is from genome assembly GCA_964028335.1 of Altica lythri. Taxonomy (NCBI): domain Eukaryota; kingdom Metazoa; phylum Arthropoda; class Insecta; order Coleoptera; family Chrysomelidae; genus Altica; species Altica lythri. The sequence continues at coordinate 58,399,698 of OZ034807.1, read as the reverse complement.
AAAGGAAGAAGAAGACCAAATCTATATCTTGCCCAATCACCACCAGAAGCAGTAAAAGAGGAAAAATTTATGAGTCTTAATGATTAATTAATAAAAATTATATTATTTACAAAACATTGCATTATTTAATTAAGTATTTGTTTTCTATTAATTTCAATTATATATTTTTTTCTCTTTATTAAAATGGACTTTATTAATGAAGATGAAAATGAAACTATTATTGCTAAAGAAATAAAAACCGTAAAAAATTTTAAAAATTATGTCACAATAAAAGATTTTAAAATGTTTCACATGAATATTCGAAGTGCTGTTAAAAATATTGATGAGCTATTTATTCTTTTAAACAAAATATCAGTTGATTTTGATCTTATAATTCTAACGGAAACCTTGCAACTATCTGATCCAAACTTATTTTACCTCCCTAACTATGATACGTTGTATAATGAGGGAGACTTAAATAGAAACGATGGGGTGTTATGTTTTATTAGATCAAATTTAGTGTATTCAGTTATAAACATTCCTATAGGTGATATTAAATGTTTATATATGCAAGTAAAATCGAACAAAACTAAAATAAATGTAACTGCAATATATCGATCACCAAGTACATCTACTAATACATTTAATATTTATTTAAGTATTTAGATAAAAAAATTCCAATTGTAAGTATATTTCTTGATCTTTCGAAGGCATTCGATACTGTGTGTCACAAAAAATTATTGGAAAAGTTGGAAAAGTGCGGAATTCGTGGTAAATGTCTTAACATTTTTCAAAGTTACTTGATAAACAGAGAACAGCAAGTTCAAGTAGGCAATGTTATGAGTTACAAACAATCAGTAACTGTAGGTGTTCCTCAAGGAACAATCCTAGGACCGGTCCTCTTTAGCTTATATATTAATAGTTTATTAAAAATAGATACACCAGGAAAAATAATTGGGTTTGCTGATGACATAGCTATATTATATACATCGTCATCTTGGCAGGATCTGAAAAATAAAGTAGAAAATGAATTTTCAAAAATAGAAAAATGGTTGCGATTTAATAAATTAACACTCAATTTTAAAAAAACAACGTACTTACCTTTTGCTTCTTATAAAACAGGGCTTCCATCGTTTGGTCCCCTAAATGTGGGACCCAGCATAAAAATTTCTGAATCGTCTTCGGCTAAATATCTAGGTATTATCATTGACAGACATATGAGATGGGATTTGCACATCAAACAACTTATACCAAAACTACGCGGCCTTTTACCTAAATTTAGATATCTAAGCGACTTCCTGGACTTTAAAAGTTTAAAAATTATTTATTTTTCTCTGGCACAGTCATTGTTGTCGTATGGAATTATAGGATGGGGAGGAGTACATGACTATATATTAAAAGATGTCCATGTTATACAGAAATGGATTCTAAGAGTAATATTAAAAAAAAATATTCTTTATTCCAGTAATCTACTTTATAGTGAGTCCGGCGTGCTTAATTTGAGACAACTCTATTTCCTAAAAATTTTACTTTTTATAAAAAAATCTAAAATCTCTCTAATAACTCACGAACACACCTATAATACACGTAGACCTGAAGCTATATTATTTCCACGTTCAGATAAATCCATTGGCCAAAGATTTAGCAATTACCTAGCACCCCGACTTTATGCAATAATACCGAAAGAAATTAAAGATATAGTTTCATTTCACCGATTCAAAAGTAACCTTAAAATTTGGCTTCATCAACAGGATAAAATATACATAAATAATATTATAAATCAAAATCTTTAGAAAAGAAAAAAATATATACGTATGTACCTCTTTTTACTTTTGTTATATGTTTGTATAATACTATTAATTTACTCTTGAAATTCATGATTATGTCACTATTCCTGATTATGTCTCTATTCCCGATTATGTCTCTATTCCCGATTATGTCTCTATTTCCCGATTATGTCTCTACTCCCGATTATGTCTCTATTCCCGATTATGTCTCTACTCCCGATCATGTCTCTATTTTTTCCCCGATTATGCCTTATTTCCAATCATGTTTTGTTTTCCGATTTTATATTATATTGTTGTTATTGTTTTTCTTAATTGGTTTTATTTTGTTATTATAATTACTTATTTTTGTTGTAAAAAATTGGGCATTTAGTTATATCACGTACAAGTACTAAATATATTTTTAGTACTTCTGTGATTAATTGTTTATTTATACCTGTCTACATATTGTGCATTATAGTTCAATGAATAAATAAACATTATTATTATTATTATTATTATTATTTATATAATAAGATTGGACCATCAGCAAAGTCCTCTTGTAGAATAAAAGTCTAAGCGAGAAAAACCATTTGTTTGTATCAGAAGAAATAGTCCTTAATTTAAGATAAGCTTAAGAGAGATAATAAATTAAAGAAAACCATCATTATATATATATATATATATATAAATAAGATATATATATAAAATATATATATTGTTATGGTATCAAATATCTTACTGTATAGTGTGACGACATAGACCAGTGACTATTATTTTTTTTATGTATATAAAGCGGTGAAATGCCATGGAGATGGATTATGAATTTTAGATTATTGATTTTTTGAATTTTGATTGATTAGAATTTTTTAAGAATTGTCATTGTTAAAATATTTTGAAAGTTAAAATAATAAATAGTTTAATTAGAAATTCAATTTTTAATTGAAATAAAAAAATAAATAAAAGAAAAGTATATATAAAACAAGAACCCAACCCATTAGAAGCCGGAGCCAAAGAGGAAAAACATAACAAAATTGTCAACCAACGTGGGGCATAAAAACCGATACCATAACAATTTGACGATGCAACGTGGGGCCTCAACAAGAACACATCGAGAAAGCACCTAGAACTTCAAAATTCAAGGTAACAAGAAAGCACCTAGAACATCAAAATTCGAAGTATCTGAAGGCAGCACCAAGAACTTCAAAACTCTAAGCACCTGAAGACACCAAGAACGAGAAAACGAAAAACAGGGAAGACAAGGACTTTGACAGACCGGACTGACAGATAGGTAAGGTATTTATGTTTATATAATAGAGGCAGTGATTAATTGTGGGGAGAATTTAATTAAAAACTAAACATTAATTTTAAAATTAAAATTATTAAATTTTTGAATATCAACATATAAATTAAATAAATATAACAAATTGACATTTTAAATTAAATATAAAATAATTAAAAATACTTAAATAAAATGGATACAAGACAAAATAGAAGAAATAGAAGGAGAGAAGATGAAACACAAAGTAATGATGTTATAAGACAGGATGTAGATGAAACAATAGAAAATATTGGTATAAGGGAAAATGATGGATCTTCGGAAGGAGAAGAAAATACAACTATTCAGGTGGTAAATGTAGATGTGATAGGAGATGCTACTAGTTCAAAACCACATCAAGAAACAGACATGGAAAGAATGTTTAAATTTTTGGAGAAAATGGAAAATAAAATTGATGGAAAATTTGATGAAAATAATAGACAAATGGATGAAAATATTAGAAAAATGGATGAAAAATTTGATGAAAATAATAGAAAAATGGATGAAAAATTTAATGAAAATAATAGAAAAATGGATGAAAATAGTAGAAATTTACAAGAAGAAATGAGGAGTAATAAAAATGAAATGAAAGCTGAAATGGACAAAGTAAATGGTAAAATATTAACTATGCAAGTGGATATTCAGAAATTGAAAGATGAAGTGAAAATAGATATTAACAATATGCAAGTAGATATTATAAATGAAATGAAAAATATTATTAAAGAAGAAAATATTAAAATACAAAAAGAAGTAGACCAATTGAAATATGGATTTAAGGAGGTAGATTATGATACAAATATAAATGAAAATAGAAATAAACCTACCGGAAAATATGAAGAATTTATTTGTCATGAAGACAATGTACAAGAAGAAAAAAATAAAAATAATGATTATAAAGGATATGTTACTCATAAAGAAAAAATGAAAAAAGAATATGAGATTAAGACTAAATGATGAATATGATTATAATAAGAAGAATGATAAAGATAAATATTACAAAAATAAAGAAGCAAAATATGAAATTGAAATATATGAAGCTGATGAAAAGAAATATAAAAATGAAGTATATTATTATATTAATAAAATTAAATATAAAATTGAAATTAATTATGATAATGAAAATAAAAGGAAATTTAAGAAGAAAACGTACGAAGATGAGGATATAAATTATTTTGAAATATGTAATAAGATTAAAACAAGATTAAGGAAGATTTGGATGAGCATTGTATATAATTATAAAAAGAGAAAAAAATAAAAAAAAAATATAAAATAGTTAAATAAAAGTAAGTAAGATTAAAATAAAATTAAAATTAATATTAAAATTATGGAAGAAAATAAATAATGGGGAAATATCAGAAAGGGATAAAAAAAAATACAAAATAAATAAATAAAACTGTTATTAGTGGTTTAAAACAAAATGTAAAGGAACACTGAATAAAAAGGTTATAAAAAAAAAATAATAAAAAAAATATTAAAAGTAAATTTAAAAAACTAAAATGTCTTTGGAGAAAATTTTAATTTTTTTAATTGTGGGGATTTGTTATGGTATCACTGTGTCTATTGTATAAAAAAAATATCTTACTGTATAGTGTGACGACATAGACCAGTGACTATTATTTTTTTTATGTATATAAAGCGGTGAAATGCCATGGAGATGGATTATGAATTTTAGATTATTGATTTTTTGAATTTTGATTAATTAGAATTTTTTAAGAATTGTCATTGTTAAAATATTTTGAAAGTTAAAATAATAAATAGTTTAATTAGAAATTCAATTTTTAATTGAAATAAAAAAATAAATAAAAGAAAAGTATATATAAAACAAGAACCCAACCCATTAGAAGCCGGAGCCAAAGAGGAAAAACCTAACAAAATTGTCAACCAACGTGGGGCATAAAAACCGATACCATAACAATTTATATATATATATATATATATATATATATATATATATATATATATATATATATATATAGAATAGAAAGTAGTCTTTGCTGACTAATTAAGAATTAAATCTAAATTGGATATTGGGTATGCAGCAAATAAATATGATAAGAGTACTCTTTTAAGATTCTTTATTCCAAGCTTTCGGCTAGTATTACAGCCATCATCAGGGAGCTACAATAATGTTATTTAATAGAGATATAATATAATATTACTGGTATTTTACTTACAACTTGTTGAGGTTATTAATTTAATGATGTTGTTGAATAAAAATTATTAAATGAAAACATTAAATTCACAGTTTTAAATTAATATAAAATATTAAAATTAGCACATTATTAATATTATAAATTATGTTGAATAAAAATTATTTGATGTTGATATTGAAGACAAATTTGACATTATTTTTTGAATGTTATTTAGAAAAATTTTGTTTTTAAAATTGGAATCATAGCAACAGTTAATCAAGTAATGAAGTATCAACTAAGTTTTTGTTATCAAGTTGTAATAAATATGAAAACATTTCATTGCCTTTAGAACTGCCCTCACAGTTAATGGAATCTTTACTAAATTAAAAGATAAAACACCTTTGTTATCATTAACAGACGTTGTCTATAGCATACCTTGTTCCGTATGCAATAAAGTCTATATTGGACAAACTTCCAGACGTTTAAAAGATCGACTTACATCTCATAAATCTGATTGCAGACTTCACCCTGAAAGATGTGCTTTAGGTGAACATGTTATTAATAACGATCATTTAATTAATTATAATAATGTTAAAGTATTGTGTCATGAATCAAACTTAGCCAAAAGGCTTTTTTTAGAAATGGTTTATATCAATAAACACCCCTTTTCAATGAACCGAAGATCAGATATAGGTCATCTAAATGAAATGTTTTCATATTTATTACAACTTGATAACAAAAACTTAGTTAATACTTCATTACTTGATTAACTGTTGCTATGATTCCAATTTTAAAAACAAAATTTTTCTAAATAACATTCAAAAAATAATGTCAAATTTGTCTTCAATATCAACATCAAATAATTTTTATTCAACACAATTTATAATATTAATAATGTGCTAATTTTAATATTTTATATTAATTTAAAACTGTGAATTTAATGTTTTCATTTAATAATTTTTATTCAACAACATCATTAAATTAATAACCTCAACAAGTTGTAAGTAAAATACCAGTAATATTATATTATATCTCTATTAAATAACATTATTGTAGCTCCCTGATGATGGCTGTAATACTAGCCGAAAGCTTGGAATAAAGAATCTTAAAAGAGTACTCTTATCATATTTATTTGCTGCATACCCAATATCCAATTTAGATTTAATATATATATATATATATATATATATATATATATATATATATATATATATATATAAACAAAGTGCCAAGAAAATGCGTATTAATATAAACAAAAGGGGAAAATTATTGGGCATGTACGCAAAAAGGATCAATAAGGCCACGAGTAGGAATGGTAACCGCAGACATGCATGTTTCTGGCTCATTAGCCGTCATCAGTGCGGCATAACCAAGTAGGGTATTGCACTTGGCTAGCAAAAGTGTTGGGTACTTGGGAGCAAAGGATGTTGGGGAAACATGTGTAAAGAAACATTAAAACACAAAAACAACGAAAGCTCACACAGGAGTCCTATCGCCATTTTGTGCTTTCGGCCAGCTGTGCCAATGGGTTTTCGGCTAGCAACCAGCGTCGCAACGTTGGCGAAACGGACTCATTGTGTTTGAGTCGTTCTAAGCCCAGGATATGAAATAAACAAAGTGCCAAGAAAATGCGTATTAATATAAACAAAAGGGGAAAATTATTGGGCATGTACGCAAAAAGGATCAATAAGGCCACGAGTAGAAATGGTAACCGCAGACATGCATGTTTCTGGCTCATTAGCCGTCATCAGTGCGGCATAACCAAGTAGGGTATTGCACTTGGCTAGCAAAAGTGTTGGGTACTTGGGAGCAAAGGATGTTGGGGAAACATGTGTAAAGAAACATTAAAACAAAAAACAACGAAAGCTCACACAGGAGTCCTATCGCCATTTTGTGCTTTCGGCCAGCTGTGCCAATGGGTTTTCGGCTAGCAACCAGCGTCGCAACGTTGGCGAAACAGACTCATTGTGTTTGAGTCGTTCTAAGCCCAGGATATGAAATAAACAAAGTGCCAAGAAAATGCGTATTAATATAAACAAAAGGGGAAAATTATTGGGCATGTACGCAAAAAGGATCAATAAGGCCACGAGTAGGAATGGTAACCGCAGACATGCATGTTTCTGGCTCATTAGCCGTCATCAGTGCGGCATAACCAAGTAGGGTATTGCGCTTGGCTAGCAAAAGTGTTGGGTACTTGGGAGCAAAGGATGTTGGGGAAACATGTGTAAAGAAACATTAAAACACAAAAACAACGAAAGCTCACACAGGAGTCCTATCGCCATTTTGTGCTTTCGGTCAGCTGTGTTTTAATGTTTCTTTACACATGTTTCCCCAACATCCTTTGCTCCCAAGTACCCAACACTTTTGCTAGCCAAGTGCAATACCCTACTTGGTTATGCCGCACTGATGACGGCTAATGAGCCAGAAACATGCATGTCTGCGGTTACCATTCCTACTCGTGGCCTTATTGATCCTTTTTGCGTACATGCCCAATAATTTTTCCCTTTTGTTTATATTAATACGCATTTTCTTGGCACTTTGTTTATTTCATATCCTGGGCTTAGAACGACTCAAACACAATGAGTCCGTTTCGCCAACGTTGCGACGCTGGTTGCTAGCCGAAAACCCATTGGCACAGCTGGCCGAAAGCACAAAATGGCGATAGGACTCCTGTGTGAGCTTTCGTTGTTTTTGTGTTTTAATGTTTCTTTACACATGTTTCCCCAACATCCTTTGCTCCCAAGTACCCAACACTTTTACTAGCCAAGTGCAATACCCTACTTGGTTATGCCGCACTCATGACGGCTAATGAGCCAGAAACATGCATGTCTGCGGTTACCATTCCTACTCGTGGCCTTATTGATCCTTTTTGCGTACATGCCCAATAATTTTCCCCTTTTGTTTATATTAATACGCATTTTCTTGGCACTTTGTTTATTTCATATCCTGGGCTTAGAACGACTCAAACACAATGAGTCCGTTTCGCCAACGTTGCGACGCTGGTTGCTAGCCGAAAACCCATTGGCACAGCTGGCCGAAAGCACAAAATGGCGATAGGACTCCTGTGTGAGCTTTCGTTGTTTTTGTGTTTTAATGTTTCTTTACACATGTTTCCCCAACATCCTTTGCTCCCAAGTACCCAACACTTTTGCTAGCCAAGTGCAATACCCTACTTGGTTATGCCGCACTGATGACGTCTAATGAGCCAGAAACATGCATGTCTGAGGTTACCATTCCTACTCGTGGCCTTATTGATCCTTTTTGCGTACATGCCCAATAATTTTCCCCTTTTGTATATATATATATATATATATATATATATATATATATATATATATATATATATATATATATATATATATATATATATATTGAAACACTTATGGGGACTTTAACACAATTTTTATTTACAAAATTGTTAAGGTACACAGAACTCTGCTGGATAACGTCTAACTACTTGACAATACAATGAACTCTTGTGAATATTTAAACTTGAACTGACGTTAACTGCCCATACATCCCCTTATATACAACTTTATTTAATCTAGTCAGTGTGTTTAGATCTTTCTAGAATTTTCTAGAAACATTATTTAATCTAGTCAGTGTGTTTAGAAGTTTCTAGAATTTTCTAGAAACATTATTTAATCTAGTCAGTGTTTTTAGACGTTTCTAAAAATTAACTGTCAATAACAATCTTTCAAATTAAGGTCCCTTCACGGTTATCCCGTTACACTGCCCCCTCCTTAGATTCATTCCTCCTGGAATGTTATTTCCTACATCGGCATCCCGCACACTTCCTGAGCCAGCCAAACCATCTTCTTGGAGTTGCTGCGCATCTCCACTGTGGTTTCCCTGGTAAGGCACCAAACGATCATGATGGACCACGACGGGTTTCCCTCTGGGAATTTTCACGATCCGATAAATGACATCGTTAATCTTCTTCTTGATGGTGTAAGGACCTTCCCAGTTCTTCTGTAATTTGGGACAAATACTTTGACGCCGTCGGGGGTTATAGAGCCAGACTAAATCTCCAACTTGGTAACTCTTTTCCATTGTCCGTGTGTCATAGTACCTCTTCATCCGATCACTAGATAATTGTAGTTTTCCACGCACCAGGTTGTGTATATTCTCCATTCGATTCTGAAGGTCGGCGACATATTGTTCACGGGCCATTTCTTCACCAGGTTTACAACCAAACACCAAGTCACATGGTAGCCTCATTTCTTTACCGAACAGGACCTTCGCAGGCGTTTGGCCAGTTGATTCGTTGATGGCCGATCGAATTGCCATTAGAAATAGTGGAATATGTCGATCCCAATCCCTCTGACAATCTGACACCACTTTTGACAGATAGTTGGTTATAGTCCGGTTCATTCGTTCCACCATTCCATCAGACTAAGGGTGCATCGCTGTGGTTCTCGTTTTGCGGATGCCTAATCTTTGGCAAACTTCTTGAAACAGCTTGCTCTCAAAATTTCTCCCTTGGTCTGAGTTTAATTCTAGTGGTACCCCAAATCGGCTTACGAATTCTTCAACTAATATATCTGCTAAAGTGGTGGCTTCCTGATTGGGAACTGCATAGGCTTTAACCCATTTAGTGAAGTAGTCCATAACAACAAAGATGTACTTGTTTCCTAAATCGGTCTGTGGAAGTGGCCCCAATACATTTACTGCGATTCTTTCAAAAGGACTTCCAACCAGGTATTGCTGCATTTCCGCTTTCGGTTTTCGGTGCGGAACATTACTGGCAGCACATGTGGTGCATTTACGACACCAATCTTTAACATCATTAGTGCAATTTACCCAGTAAAATCTATCTCGGATCTTTTGCAGCGTTTTCGTGATACCCAGATGTCCTCCAGAACTATCATTATGCATCTGTTTTAAAATTTCCGGTACAGCATTTCTTGGGACCACTATTTGTTTCTATGTTTCTGTGCCCTCAGAATTTTCTACAAGTCTTTTAACGAGCCCAACGTCCAAAATTAAAGAGTTCCATTGGGACCAGTATGCTTTTAAAGCAGGAGAGGAAGAGGATATCTCTCTCCACAACGGACGACGGTCCATTCTCTTCCACTCCCGAATCTTTCTCAGAACGGGATCGTTTTCTTGTTGCTCCTCCAGCATAGAGATCTCGTCTTCGGGCACAACCTTAACTAAGGCAAGTTTTTCCTCGTTCTGTTCCATACGGGCACAATGGGGGCAATCAGGTCGACATGGTCTTCTGGAAAGTGCATCAGCATTAGGATGTCTTGTTCCAGGTCTCTGCTCGATTTCAACATCATATTCCTGCAGTTTTTCGAGCCATCTTACTATCTGTCCTTCTGGGTTCCTAAAGCTAAGTAGCCACTTTAAACTAGCATGGTCTGTTCTGATCAGGAATTTTCTGCCATACAGATATTTATAAAAGTGTTCGACGGATTTTACAACTGCTAACAGTTCCCTCCGAGTTACACAGTAGTTCTTTTCAGCTTTCGATAAAGTTTTGCTGAAGTAACCAACCACTCTTTCCTTACCATCTTGTACCTGTAACAAGACGGCTCCAATTCCCACATTGCTGGCGTCGGTGTCCAGAATAAGCTTACCATCAGGAAGTGGATAAGCAAGAACAGGTGCTGACGTAAGCTGTTTCTTCAATATTTCAAACGCCTCTTGACATTCCTGATCCCAACAGAAGGACTTATCGTGTTCTGTCAAACGTGTCAAGGGTTTGGCGATGTCTCCAAAATTCTTGACATATCGTCGGTAATAGGAACAAAGACCCAAGAAACTCCGGAGCTGGTGTTTGTCGATAGGGATTGGCCATTCCTGAACGGCTTGTATCTTAGCGGGGTCAACAGCAACGCCATCCTTGCTTACGTTATGTCCTAAATAGTTGACCTGTCTTTGGAACAAGTGGCATTTCTTAACATTCAATCTTAGATTAGCGTTCTGTAATCTTTTAAAGACTTCTTCCAGGTTAGATAAATGTTCCTTAAAGGTCTTGCCCATTATAATGATGTCGGCTAGATAAACTAGACAAGTTTCCCATGACAAACCTCACAGGATGTTCTCCATTAGCCGTTCAAACGTCGCAGGAGCATTACAGAGGCCAAACGGAAGGACCGTGAATGGCCACAACCCTGATCCACTGGTAAAGGCAGTCTTTTCTTTGTCTGCAGGATTCATCTTAACTTGCCAGTATCCGCTTTTAAGGTCCAAGGTAGAAAACAAAGTAGAACCCGCCAAAGCGTCGAGGGCATCATCAAACCTTGGCAGAGGATAACTGTCCTTCTTAGTGACATCATTTAGCTTTCGATAGTCGACACAACACCGCATTGATCCGTCTTTCTTTCTCACTAATACCACAGGAGAATCCCACGGACTACTGGATGGTTCGACTATGCCATTTTGAATCATTTCTTTAAGGGCTCTGTCTGCTTCTTCCTTCTTAACTTAAGGCATCCCTCGGGGTACCTGTCAAATCGGACGTGCATCACCAGTGTCAATTCTATGTTGTACAACATCAGTTCTTCCCAGTTTTTTTTTAGAACCAAATACAGGTTTATAACGGTAAAGTAGTACCTGATTCTTTTCCAATTTTGACAAAGAGGGATCTAATTTTGTCATTAATTGTTCAACTCCGTTGGTCTCATCTGTTTCCGTAACGTTTACCTTGTGAATTATGGCCGTTACTGGTTCTAAACTTCCCATTTCCGTGTCCTTTCGGAGAAGAACTGGATGATTGTTCAAGTTGATAACTCGGATGGGTACCACTTTGGCGGATTTAACAAGAGTCTTACCCACAAGGAGTCCTTTTCCCAATTCATGGTCATGGTTCTTCGGCTCTATCATGGCTGGGGCACCATCTGGCTCCAGTCCATCCAACCGCGCTGTGACGACACATTCGCAGCTCGCCAGAAGTTCGATATCATCGATTAGCTTAATCGAGGCATTGTCAACTTGTTTTCGGTGCAGGAATATTTCTTCATTACCAGTACGAAGGATACGTCGGCGAAGATCCAAATAAAAACCACAGTGGAGCATAACATCCATGCCCAGAACAACATTTTTGCCCAGAACAACATCTTCATCAACGTCAGCCACCAGCACCTAGTGAACAAGAGAGGTTGAACCAAACTATAGCGTCACCTGTATCTCACCGTAGACTCTAGCAGAATCTCCGGTAGCGGTACGCAGTCTCCAACTGGTAGGCCACATCTTCTTTTGCATAATGATGGATGGTCGAACGATAGTTTTCGTAGCTCCAGTGTCTACCAGCATGCTAAAGTTCTTCCCATCAATGAGGCCATCTACATATAAGCTGTCCACGTGATGTCGCAGAGTGGTCAATTTAATGGTGTGAGGGGCTTCGGGAATGTTTGGGGTCGATTTCGCCCTCCAGGAGTCTACCCGTTCTAGTTTTCCTGCTGCTGGGGTACTTCAGCAGAATATTTTTCTTTTTGGGGGCAAGTATTTCTTATATGGCCTAGTTCTCCGCAGTTCCAGCATCTCACTGGGCGCCTTCTTTTTGGAGATAACTTCATTAACCTCTTAACGGAATGAACGGCATGGTCGTAGTTACCGGTGACTTCCCTTAGTCGAGCAACTCCACGTGAGGCCTCCGTCGCCGCATCAAACTCCAGGGCAATGGTCAAGGCGTCCACAAGGGTCTTCGGCCGCGCCAACCTACAGCGCGCTGCAACTCGACGTCTCGAAGACCACCGGTGAAGGTTTGGATAGTCTCTCCATTTTTCTACTTTCGGCTCTTTAGCTGCATTCGGTACACCGGTTGTAGATGAGTTTGACCATAACGCATCTCTAGACGATTCACCAATAACTCGAAGTTGTCAGCTTCATCCGGTGTCAATGATTGCAAGACGTCTAAAGCTTCGCCTCGCAGAGCTACGGTTAGGGACAATGCTTTCTCCTGGGATGACCATCCATTAGCTCTGGCCGCTGCGTCGAATTGTTTCAGGTAATTTGGCCAGGAAGTCTTTCCGTCGAAGGTCAGGGGTTTCATCGTCGTTCGTACCTGGGTCGTCTACTCGCTTCTTTGTCGTTTGACGTCTGCGTGGCAGGTTTCCATCCTTCCAGCATCTCCGTCGCCGTGGTGGATGGTTTGGTTTTGTAGACAAGCTTCCAGTTCTCGTTTAAGCTTTTCTATCTCGGACTGCATTTGCTGGTTGATCTCGTCTCTGAAGTTGGCCACTTGCTGATTTTGCTCCTCTCGCAAGTTGGCTACTTGCTGATTTTGCTCGACCCGAAGATGTGATATCTGCTGGGAGAACGAGCTGGATAACTCATCTGATAGGGTAGACATCCGTTGTGATAGCTCCTCTTGTTGACTCGTCATTCGTTGCGACAGCTGGGATATATCTTCGCGCTGGCTCTTAATCTGACTGGATAGCTCCTCTTGCTGGCTCGCCATTCGTCCTGATAGCTCCTCTTGCAGCCGGGAAAGTTGTTAAGTTTGTTCTTCTTGCTGGCTCGTCATTCGTCCTGATAGCTCCTCTTGCAGCCGGGCAAGTTGTTGAGTTTGTTCTTCTTGTTGGCTCGTCATTCGTTGGGACAGCTGGGACATGTCTTCGCGCTGGCTCTTCATCTGACTGGATAGCTCCTTATGTTGCCGGGAAAGTTGTTGAGTTAGTTCAGAATTTGCTTTTTGAACTGGGTCTTCGAACTCCACAGCGTCAGGGTCCAAATTATTATTTACGTAGTATTCACGAAGCCTACTCAACAATACGGATTTGGTCCCAGTAGTTTCCAACTCCAATTCTTCGAGCTCTTTTCTGAGCTCAGCCACCAATAGTTCATGTATTTTCTTTTCAGGCATTCTTGTATCTTCACCCCACACCTGACACCAATTTGAAACACTTATGGGGACTTTAACACAATTTTTATTTACAAAATTGTTAAGGTACAGAGAACTCTGCTGGATAACGTCTAACTACTTGACAATACAATGAACTCTTGTGAATATTTGAACTTGAACTGACGTTAACTGCCCATACATCCCCTTATATACAACTTTATTTAATCTAGTCAGTGTGTTTAGATCTTTCTAGAATTTTCTAGAAACATTATTTAATCTAGTCACTGTGTTTAGAAGTTTCTAGAATTTTCTAAAAATCAACTGTCAATAACAATCTTTCAAATTAAGGTCCCTTCACGGTTATCCCGTTACTATATATATATACAATGAGTCCGTTTCGCCAACGTTGCGACGCTAGTTGCTAGCCGAAAACCCATTGGCACAGCTGGCCGAAAGCACAAAATGGCGATAGGACTCTTGTGTGAGTTTTCGCTGTTTTTGTGTTTTTATGTTTCTTTACACATGTTTCCCCAACATCCTTTGCTCCCAAGTACCCTACACTTTTGCTAGCCAAGTGCAATACCCTACTTGGTTATGCCGCACTGATGACGGCTAATGAGCCAGAAACATGCATGTCTGCGGTTACCATTCCTACTCGTGGCCTTATTGATCCTTTTTGCGTACATGCCCAATAATTTTCCCCTTTTGTTTATATTAATACGCATTTTCTTGGCACTTTGTTTATTTCATATCCTGGGCTTAGAACGACTCAAATACAATGAGTCCGTTTCGCCAACGTTGCGACGCTAGTTGCTAGCCGAAAACCCATTGGCACAGCTGGCCGAAAGCACAAAATGGCGATAGGACTCTTGTGTGAGTTTTCGCTGTTTTTGTGTTTTTATGTTTCTTTACACATGTTTCCCCAACATCCTTTGCTCCCAAGTACCCTACACTTTTGCTAGCCAAGTGCAATACCCTACTTGGTTATGCCGCACTGATGACGGCTAATGAGCCAGAAACATGCATGTCTGCGGTTACCATTCCTACTCGTGGCCTTATTGATCCTTTTTGCGTACATGCCCAATAATTTTCCCCTTTTGTTTATATTATAACATATATGAAAATACCTTGAAAATTTTTATTTTAATATACCTAGATGTGGATAAGGTAAGATTCAACTTAATTTCTTTTATTTTAATGATTGTTACTTTAACATAAGTTCTTATCTATTCTCTTTCTAAGGGTCAGAGTTCAAAAAATCTCAACTAATAAATGGATTCAAATTTAACTGATATTGAAAATTTCCAAAAAAAATTAATAAAATTCAACAATTATATACCAAATTATGTTTTTGTATTATAATTCCAATTTAACCTTAACCTCACTTTTTCTTATTGTTTTGTGCGCATAGACACATCACCTTCAAATTTTAAACATCGTTAAATCAAGGGTTATGAAAAATTCTGAATTTTGTAATCAATAAATCAAATTAAACTTATTAAAGAATGTAAAAACAACTTGTTTAAACAGTGAAACAGTGTACAAGTGAAATCAAATGTTCATCAACTACAGAAAAATCAAACACAGGAATGTTTTTTATTTTTAAAAAATTTGGAAATAGATACCGTGTTTTGAAGCTTTGGTATTCTCTCTGGACAAACGAAGGCACAGGCTATCATTTCCTATTGGAATCCAACCATTTCCCAGGAACATCAATGATATACGGACACTTTATAGATGTAGATGAATAAATTTGCTTCTCATCCGGAAATAATTTGCTCTTGCATCAAACGGTGAGTAAACTAATACTCTCTTTCTTATTAGAAACCAGTTTTACTTTAGTTAAATTACTCAGGAAGCATTCATATAACTGAACTGCTCAGCACACCATTCCTAACATTTATTTCTCCATATATATGAACTTTAATTCTTACCAGTGGCTATCAGGAGTTGTCTTGTGGCTTTGTTAACACTTTTTACTACTTTTATACTTTCTTTTATAAGTATTTAAATAAAAAAATCGAAATTTTAACGGAGCAAAATTTATTACATGCTATCACTTCTAAAGCCCAAAAACAAGAGAGAGATTCAGGAAATCAACAATTTAACAACTGAATCCCCAAACAATCTTACACTATCATTATTATGTTCTATTCGCCTACTAAATTATTAATCAAATAAAATTACTAAAAATCTAATACCTAATTCCTTATTTACATTTTAATACAATAGAATTCTTTTAAAATCTGCTATACTTTAAATGAAATGTTAATTTTATAATATCTTATCTACAATATAATCTAATGTCTTTCTATTTTCAGAATTTTTCATTTGGAAATTAAACTAATAACAAATCACAATAAGTCTTGAGAACCAACATTGTCTATTCTAAAAGTAAGTACAAACTTTTTTTATTTCCTTCTATGAGTTCTAATATTTTATACTGAAATTTATGTAAAAACTTTACATTGATGTCTTAACATTTGTTTTTTTTTATTTCATTTCATCTTAATTTATTTAAAATCGGTTTTAATTACTAAGGTATCGTAAAATTTATAAATTTTTTTTAATATTTACTCTCATTATCTATTTGATACATGATTATTAGAATTTTATATGTTATAGATAAATTATATTATTTTAATTCTTTGAATATTTCTTATATGTACTTGTATATTTTAATTTCTCATTTTGTTTTATTTTTTTTTTTCAGGTATTGAGAAGGAGACGACGATTATAAATTATCCCAAATTAACTACATTTGCACTCTGCCTTGGAATGAGAATATATTTTCCTTTTCTCTATTTTTTTTAATTTTTTTTATATTTACTTAATTGAAATAGCATAGTAACTTATATCATCTCAAATCCCCCAATTAAAATTTTTGAATCAATCATATTTTCATATTTGATTAAAAAATTATAATTTCTATTCCAAATTTACCAATTTTATAACTGTTAAATAACTCTGTTTCATACTTTTTATCTTTCTATGTCCTATTATATTTTAATAAATTTTATACAAATTTCTTTGTTCTATATTTCATTTTATAATCTGCTTATATATTATGTACTTGCTTGTAAATAATTATTCATGTACAATGAACACCAAAAAGAAATTAATTTCTCTAAGATCATCCCTTGGAAAAATCTTTTATGAAAAATATTCAAACTGTTTATTCATATCAATTTTAATTCTAATGATTTAACATTTAACTGGATTGCCTTAATGTTTATTCTATAAATATCACCCTATCAAAAACAAAAAACTATATACACCTAAAATTACTATTTACAACATAACATTTATTTACAAGATTGTTCTAAATATCATCTACCCTTCTGCATGTGTAAACTTGTATACATCTTTAATATTAAAAATTCCTCTTAACCTACCCGTATTCGGACAAACCAACCTATAACTGTTTTGTGCATTCTCGTTGTCAACCACATATGGTCCCTCAAATGGCATTAATAATTTAGCACATTGATTTTCGCTTTTGTTTGCCACTTGTAACGCTCTAATGATAACCAAATCCCCCTTCTTTTTGAATTTAGTTTTCTTTTTAAATTTCTGTTCCTGTCTTTTGATGTATCTATCAGCATTTCTTTTCAAATTTTTGTTGAACTTTTCTAAAATCTCATGCATCTCTTGATTTCTAACTACCTCCCAATTCCTTTCCGGTGCTCTTCCTTTAAATAACAATTCCAGACATTCTTTCGTAATTCCATGCGGAGGTTCATTCACATATCTCTGAACTTCTTCCAAGTTATTTTCCCATAATTCGTGTTCTTGGCTACATAAAATTCTTAAGTATTTAATAATTTCTTTAATATATCTCTCTGCTGGATTTGAAGAAGGGTTTCTTATACTTATAAAATTTACGTTTATGTTAAATTGCTGACAAGCTGACAAAAATTTATTATTTTCAAAATAGGTAGCATGGTCTAAGATGATTCTTTCTGGTTTTCCATGTACTTGTATGAAATTTTTTAAACATTTTATTACTAGTTTAGTATTTGTTCTTGAACATGGATACAGCTGCACATATTTGGTAAACACATCCACCATTACCAAAATATGTTTCTTTCCTTGGATACTTGGCACTAGGTTGCTTATGAAATCCATAGCTACTATTTGTAAAGGTCTTTGAGTGATTATTGGTCTATTTGTATTAATGTTATGATAGTTTTTTTCTTTTGCCAATTGGCACATTGTACAAGCTTTGCAAATTTCTTTAGTTTTAGTTAAATCGTTCTTTGCATAGAAATTCTCTCTAAATAACATCCATAACTTCCTCACCCCAATATGTTCATATTCCTGATGTAAATTGAATAAAATATCTTTAGCATAATCTGTTGTTATTACATAGGCATCCCAGTTTTCTAACTTCTTATATATGGTATTATCTACTACAAAAGTTCTTCTCTTTTCCACTTCATTTAAATATTGTCCACAGTTTCCTTCTAACTCATTATAATCTACCTTTGCAATATTATTATACTGTCTATTCGGATCAGCTTCCCGATTTGCATTATTTCCTAAGGTAAATGGTATTATCTGTTGTTCCCATTTCAAACATTCTTCTTCATAATCTATTACTACCTTGTGATTATTCAACTCATCTGAACCTAATATAATGTCATAATTTAAATTTTGAATAAGTAACATTTGGATTTTATATTTCTTAATACCTATTAGTGTTTCTCCCATAATCATGTTGTTGGTATCATATAATTTTTTATTATTCGCTCCCACTAATGATAATTTATTTGTTTTTATCATCATAATATCATCTTGTTTAACTTGTGACACTACTTTTTGACTAATTAAAGTAACCTCTGAACCAGTATCTATCATAATTTGGCATTTAATATTTTGAAAAACCCCCTCTATAAAAATTAACCTCCTTAGTTCATTGATTTTAATTTCATCTTCATTAACAAGGAATTCTCTAGGATGTTCATACCTAGAAGAGTAGATGATATTACGCACGTGGAAGCGACTTAGGCAAAATCCACGTTCTGTTCCTGGCCTGGACCAGTCACATCACCCTGATTTGCATTCATAACATTCACCTGTCGACTATTCTCACCTCTATGTCACCATTCATTATTCCGATTCCCTACATTACGATTATCCTCATTTCTGCCATTATTATCATTGTTTCTGTTCCATCTATTTCCTGATCCCCTATTCCTATCATAATTATTGTTATTTGAAAAATCCCTATTTCTCCTATCAAAATTCCTATTTTCCCAATTTCTACCATTTCTATTATCATTCCTATTAAAATCACCATATCCCCTATTAAATTCCCTGTTCCTATTATTAAATCTATCATTACCATTATTCCTATTTTCCTCTCTATTCCTATCATTAAATCTATTACCACCAGAACTCCTGTTTTCATACCTATTCCTATCATTAAATCTATTACCACCAGAATTCCTGTTTTCATACCTATTCCTATCATTATATCTTTCATTCCCATCATTTCTACTTTCACTCATTAAACTTCGTTCTAGTCTTTGTAAGTAATTTGAGAGATGTTCCATGGTTTTAATGTTGTGTATAGCTATCGTCTCAGTCACATCATGGTTGTATTGTCTTGCCACATATAATACTATTTCCTCTTCTCTCATTTCAGGTTCTAAATATTGTGCATTATTATAAAGTTGCATTGCATATGCATTATAATTTCTTCCTTTATTGTAGTCAAACTTTCCAAAATACAATTTTTCCCTAAATGTCGCCTGTTGTATTTCTCCCCAGAAATATTTACAAAATTGCTCTTCGAAATCTTTTATAGAAAAAATTTGGTTTTCTTTATTGCAAAACCATAGTAAAGGATGTCCTGTTAGCATATTATGGATCAACAATTTTTGTTCCGAGAAGTCACTTGTATACTTTATTTCACTTTTTACAATATTTACAAATACTTTTGGATATATGTGGTTTATGTTTCCATCAAATTTAATTCCAGCATTGTTATAGTGTGACATAATATTAGGAAGAAATCCCCATGCATTTCCTCTTACGTTATTATCCATAGTTATAATTTAAATTCCCAGATAAATACAAATAATGTGCAAATTTTTATATAAATACCTTTATACCAATAAATATTTTACAAGCAAATACCTGTTTATTATTCTTAGTTATGAATAGTCCAGATTCACACAAACAAATAAAAAAAAATATTACCAAACCAAGTTTTCTAGAGTTTTGTTTTGATATGCGAAAATTTTTCAAATATTGATTATTTTAAAAGGCTCTAGTTTTGATTATTTAGAGCGAAATAATGAAAAAAAAAATTTTTTAATAAAATTCTCAAGTTTTTATTATCTGAATAGGCTCTAGTTTTGATTATTTAGAGCCCCACGTTGGGCGCCAAAATTTATAACATATATGCGAAAATACATATATATTATAACATATATGAAAATACCTTGAAAATTTTTATTTTAATATAGATGTGGATAAGGTAAGATTCAACTTAATTTCTTTTATTTTAATGATTGTTACTTTAACATAAGTTCTTATCTATTCTCTTTCTAAGGGTCAGAGTTCAAAAAATCTCAACTAATAAATGGATTCAAATTTAACTGATATTGAAAATTTCAAAAAAAAAAATTAATAAAATTCAACAATTATATACCAAATTATGTTTTTGTATTATAATTCCAATTTAACCTTAACCTCACTTTTTCTTATTGTTTTGTGCGCATAGACACATCACCTTCAAATTTCAAACATCGTTAAATCAAGGGTTATGAAAAATTCTGAATTTTGTAATCAATAAATCAAATTAAACTTATTAAAGAATGTAAAAACAACTTGTTTAAACAGTGAAACAGTGTACAAGTGAAATCAAATGTTCATCAACTACAGAAAAATCAAACACAGGAATGTTTTTTATTTTTAAAAAATTTGGAAATAGATACCGTGTTTTGAAGCTTTGGTATTCTCTCTGGACAAACGAAGGCACATGCTATCATTTCCTATTGGAATCCAACCATTTTCCAGGAACATCAATGATATACGGACACTTTATAGATGTAGATGAATAAATTTGCTTCTCATCCGGAAATAATTTGCTCTTGCATCAAACGGTGAGTAAACTAATACTCTCTTTCTTATTAGAAACCAGTTTTTCTTTAGTTAAATTACTCAGGAAGCATTCATATAACTGAACTGCTCAGCACACCATTCCTAACATTTATTTCTCCATATATATGAACTTTAATTCTTACCAGTGGCTATCAGGAGTTGTCTTGTGGCTTTGTTAACACTTTTTACTACTTTTATACTTTCTTTTATAAGTATTTAAATAAAAAAATCAAAATTTTAACGGAACAAAATTTATTACATGCTATCACTTCTAAAGCCCAAAAACAAGAGAGAGATTCAGGAAATCAACAATTTAACAACTGAATCCCCAAACAATCTTACACTATCATTATTATGTTCTATTCGCCTACTAAATTATTAATCAAATAAAATTACTAAAAATCTAATACCTAATTCCTTATTTACATTTTAATACAATAGAATTCTTTTAAAATCTGCTATACTTTAAATGAAATGTTAATTTTATAATATCTTATCTACAATATAATCTAATGTCTTTCTATTTTCAGAATTTTTCATTTGGAAATTAAACTAATAACAAATCACAATAAGTCTTGAGAACCAACATTGTCTATTCTAAAAGTAAGTACAAACTTTTTTTATTTCCTTCTATGAGTTCTAATATTTTATACTGAAATTTATGTGAAAACTTTACATTGATGTCTTAATATTTGTTTTTTTTTTATTTCATTTCATCTTAATTTATTTAAAATCGGTTTTAATCACTAAGGTATCGTAAAATTTATAAACTTTTTTAATATTTACTCTCATTATCTATTTGATACATGATTATTAGAATTTTATATGTTATAGATAAATTATAGTATTTTGATTCTTTGAATATCTCTTATATGTACTTGTATATTTTAATTTCTCATTTTGTTTTATTTTTTTCTTTTCAGGTATTGAGAAGAAGACGACGATTATAAATTATCCCAAATTAACTACATTTGCAATCTGCCTTGGAATGAGAATATATTTTCCTTTTCTCTATTTTTTTTAATTTTCTTTATATTTACTTAATTGAAATAGCATAGTAACTAATATCATCTCAATATATATATATATATATATATATATATATATATATATATATATATATATAAATATCATTTCCAGAATAGTTAATCAAAGAACATACCTATTTTATAATAAATCCAAAATAACACCAAAAAATAAAAATGAAGAAAACAAATATATAGCTCTACCATTCACTGAAGGTCTTTCACAAAAAATTAAACATATTCTTTCTAAACATAATATAACTGTTTGTCATAAACCACACAACTTAATAAACTCGTTATATACACCACTAAAAAGTAAAGTACCAAACAATATTGGAATGACAACACAATGGTTAGAAAACAGATTAAATGGACACAAATATACGAAAAACGCTTCAACTGCCTTACATAAACACGAATCCCAAACCAAGCATGAATTTAACTTTATTGAAACCAAAATACTATAAAAAAAGCACAAGACTCTAATTACAGAAAATTAACCATAAAAGAAATGATTGCAATAAAACGAGAAAAAGAAGCTGTTAATGACAAAAAAGATATAAATAATTTAAGCCAAATATACTACAATCTAATAAAATAAGTATAAAGAGTAAGTAGGTAGATATATTATATGTTTAATAACACCAGATACACTTTTAGATAATTCTTTTTTTTTCACTCATTCATTTACTTCCCTATCTACTAAATAATTTGTATTAATGACATATTCCATCAAAGTAAAGTAAATTGAAAACTTCATGATATAAATTTAAAATATTTAACTCTAAGGTAAGTACACTGTTTTTAAAAGAAATTTTTAAAGAATTTTTAATATGTTTAAATTTGTACATTCTATATATATTGTAAACATAATTTGATATTTCATAAATTATTTTTAGACTTGATAAAGCACAATAAAAAATGTGCGAAACGTTGTAAAATCAGTGTTCCTTATTTACTACTATAACCTTTACGCAAGAATAAAAAGAAACACACATATATATATATATATATATATATATATATATATATATATATATATATATATATATATAACGTGAAGTCAATAGTGGAGTTGCAGTCAATGTTATGGCCAATGTAAATGAAGAAAACTCTTTTATTTTTGTCAAGCTTTCAAATTTATTTAATTCTTTTTCAGGACATCTATAGTGAAGAAAAAATTTTTTATATAATAAAAATTTTTTTATAATGTTTTATATGTGATAACTTACTAATACGTGAGGTTATGAAAAAAGCTGCGAATTCAGTTTGAAAAAATTAAAGTAAATCATATTATTAAAATACATAAAAACATATACGTTTAAAACTTATTATTTGATTGACTTTTAATATGTCTTCAATTTCTTTTTTATATATGTATGTTTTTTTATGTATCTATGGTATTTATTTTAACACAGTAGGAAAGCAAAACATTGTAATGATTAATTTATTTAGATTTTATTATTATATCAAGTAACTTATTATATTCGTGAAATACAGAACTTTAATTTCAAAAATTTTTTATAAAAATTTTTTTTTAAATGTTAAATTTAATGAAAGTTGTTATTTTTTATGTTTTTATTTTTGTTTATTTTAATATTATATTAATCTTTATTTTTGTAATCCTGTTTTAATTTATTAAAAGTTTTTTTATATTTATAAGTTAAATTTATATTTTAAATTTATTTATATTTATTTTTGAAATGATAGAATGTAACAATAAATATTACTCAGCCCTTCTATATCTGATTTTCTATTAATACATGTTTCCCTTTTATCAATGTGTGTCATAATTTATTAATTTCTTTTTCAAGGAATCTACAAATAAACAAAATGGAATATAATGGAAAACAGAAAAAATATAAATGTATATTATTAAACTTACTACGTTGAGATTATTATGAAACAGAAAGCCAGCCAAATATAAGAAAGATTATTCATACAAAAATTCTTCTTGACAATCTTATAATTTAAAAATTTTTATTGACATTAAATATTATTTTTTTATATATATTGATATGGATTTTTCTTCATGGGTGCACGTTCTTTCAATGAAGTGTTGGAACGTGATATATGATTTTTAAATTGGTTGTCTAGATTTAGTATAATTTTTATGTAGATGTTTTTGATAAAAAATAGTTTGTTTTTGCGTTGCTACGTTGTTAAGGGATTTGGTATTGATTAGATTGTCATTGATTTGTAAGAGGGTTGTCATTAATAAAAAAATTATTGAATCAAATAAAAGAAATCTCATTTTAAAAGTAAATAGAAAACAAAATAAATATTAGAAGAATTGATAGAAATAGTTTAGTTAGCAGATATTGAAACTGAAAGAGCAGAAGGAAGTTAGCAGGTACAGAAAAGCAGTGAGGTCAGGGTTGGAAATTGGTAGGAGGAGATAAAAAGCAAGAAATAGAAAGTATTGAAGCAGAAAGAAGCAGAGAATAGGAAGAAATCAGAAATTTGAAGGTATAGAGAAAGGGTTGAAGAACAGAAAAACGAAGTGGAGTAGAAAGAAGCAGAAGAAAATAAATTTTTATATTAATATTTTTTTTTCTAATTTATTTTAGTACAATCAATTTGGAAATCTTGAATCCACGACCGAGAATTTTATTGAAAAAGGGTGTTCCGGAAGGAAGATCCATTTCAATTGGCGCCCAGAACGTGTGGCTGCTTCGACACTGAGGGTAAGAGATTTTTTTTACTATTAGGTGTCAAACTTGCTTTATTAAAAACAAAGTGTGTGATTCGGAAGTAAAAGATTAAATAAATTATAGGTATATTATATGAAATTAAGAGGGGGAAAGGAAATTACAGATAGAATGTTAGAACAAGGGGATAATATTGATAATCAGGAGAGTCAGGGTATTCAGGATAGTCAGGGTAATCAGGTTAGTCAGGATAATCAGGATAGTCAGGGTAATCAGGATAGTAAGATAGAGGATAGACGGAAATTATGGAAACAAATGATGTAAATGTTAAAAGATATAAACAAGAATATTATCAAAAATACCGAAGAAATGAACAAAAATTTTGAAGCAATGAACAATAATAGGGATTCTATGAGAAAAGAAAATAAAGAAAATATGAAAAAAAATATTGAAGCAATAAATTTAAATATGGATGCAATAAAAACAGAAATAAAAGATATGAACAAGAATATAGATTCAATGAAAAAAGAAATAAAAGAAGAATTCAAAAATGAGATGAAGAAGCAAATAGAAATGTATAGAGAAACATTAGAAGAAACAGAAACAGAAATAAGAACTGAAACGATAATGAGAAAAACAGAATTAGAGGAATTACAAGAAGAAAAAATTAAAATAGTTATTAACAAGGAAGGTAAAGATGAAATAAAAAAAATCAATACTAATACAAATAAAAAATTAAATGACTTAGAGATAATTATACAACAAGAGAATATGAAAAAGAAAAATGAAATAGAAGAAACGCAAAATACAACAAAGAAGATATATGAGATGGAAGAAAAAGTAGAAGAAATAAAGATAGTACAAGAAAAAGAACACGAAATGTTATTAGAAGAAAGGGAAAGAAAAAATATAAATAAAAATCAAAATAATATGAAAATAATTAAAATTAAACATAAATTTAATGGAAAATATAAAGAAGGGGGAAAGACATTTAAATTTATAAAAAAATTATATCAAGGAAAATATCAGGACAGAATAAAGTGTAAATTTATAAGAAACTTCTATATTTGCAAATATCTGGAAAGGGGAAAGGTATCTAAAGTTATAAAAAAGTTATATACAAGGAATTATCAAGAAAGGGGAAAGAAATTTAAATTTATAAAAAGTTTGTATCGAGGGAAATATCAGGAAAGGGGCAAGGTATCCAAATTTATAAAAAAAAGTATATGTAGGAAAATATTAGGAAAGGCGAATATATAAAAAATTATATGTATAGGGAAATTTCAATACAAGGGGAACAAATTTAAAACTATAAAAAACACATTTTAATAAATGTTAAGAAGGGGGAATGAATTTTATAAAAAATAGTAAAACAGAAATGAAAAATTGAATAAAGAAGAATGTAAAAGTAGATATAAAAGTAGATATAATGATAGGGGACTCATATGTTAGTGGTAGTGTATTAGGTAAAATTGAAATATTCCAAATTAAAAGCTTGACAACTGATGGTGAAGAAAAGTTTCTTACTGAAAGGAAATTTGATTTGGCAAGGTGAAGTAATTTACCAAGTCAAATCAAATTTGGGGGAAATTGATATGGATTTTTCTTCATGGGTGCACGTTCTTTCAATGAAGTGTTGGAACGTGATACATGATTTTTAAATTGGTTGTCTTGATTTAGTATAATTTTTATGTAGATGTTTTTGATAAAAATTAGTTAGTTTTTGCGTTGCTACGTTGTTAAGGGATTTGGTATTGATTAGATTGTCATTGATTTGTAAGAGGGTTGTCATTAATAAAAAAGTTATGAAATAAAATTAAATAAATCTTATTTTAATAGTAAATAGAAAAAAAAAATATTAGAAGAAGTATAAATAAAGCAAGAGCAAATAGAAATAGAAATCAGAACTTGGAAGATACAGAAAAGCAGAGAATTGGATATTTTAAGAGAGCAGAAAGGTAATAGATAAATAGAAAGGCGGTAGCAAGAAGGAGTTGGAAAATAGTAAGAAAGGAAAGATATGGAGTAAGAATTGAATATTGAAAGAAGAAAGATTTAAAAGAAGATTGGAATTTGAAAAGCAGAGATTTTTATAATATTTTTTAAATTGATTGTAAAGACAATCAATTTAAGAATCGTGAATCCACGACCGAGAATTTTATTGAAAGAGGGTGTTCCGGAAGGAGGATCCATTTCAATATATATATATATATATATATATATATATATATATATATATATATATATATATATATATATATATATATATATATATATATAAGACTGTCACAAACGCTCTGTTCGTTATATATATATATAATATATATATAAAACGAACAGAGCGTTTTGTGACAGTCTAATATAACAAAATGTTAAAGATGATACATAACGTATCTAGTGCCATACTGTCAAAAGTAATAATTTCAGTTTTGAACTAAAAT
Organism: Altica lythri; assembly: GCA_964028335.1. NCBI lineage: Eukaryota > Metazoa > Arthropoda > Insecta > Coleoptera > Chrysomelidae > Altica > Altica lythri. The sequence goes on along the minus strand of OZ034807.1, from coordinate 58,372,482 downwards.
GGTGTCGGTTAGAAATTTCTAACACTTTAAAATACACCTTGTATGCTGCGATATAAATAGATATAAATATCATTCAACCTATATCAGGGCAAAACCAAACTACAGACAACGAACGCTCACACAGGAGTCCTGTGTGAGCGTTCGTTGTTTTTGTGTTTCTTGACACATGTTTCCCCAACATCCTTTGCTCCCAAGTACCCAACACTTTTGCTAGCCAAGTGCAATGCTCTACTTGGTTATGCCGCACTAATGACGGCTAATGAGCCAGAAACATGCATGTCTGCGGTTACCATTCCTACTCGTGGCCTTATTGATCCTTTTTGCGTACATGCCCAATAATTGTCCCCTTTTGTTTATATATATATATATATGACCACCCTATTGTGATGGGCAATAAACAAACAGGTATAGTATTTTTCAAGATAATTGGTTCAGAGTCAATGGCAAGGAAGTGCACCCTACTGTGATGGGCAATAAACAGCAGGTGTATATACAGCCGTTACAACCTTATCTATCATAATATTACTTAAAGGGTCGGGCTGTGAAAGTTTATGTCTTTTAATTCTTGGTTGATTAAGTATTAATTTGAAGAAATTTATTTGATTGAATTGGCTGTTACTTGATGGATATCCATAACTAAGTTAAATAAAAAGTTTATATAAGTATAATTTTATATAAGTATAAGTTTATATAAGTACAGGTATAAGTTTATATAAGTAACGTTGCTAAGTACGAGAAAGTAAACAAATTTAAAGTGCTCCTTAAAACTAAGTTAAATTATGGTTTAAAGTGTTAAATAAAAAACAAAATAAACGTTAATCAACAATTAAGGACACAAAGTGTCGAGGTAAGTCATTAACACCCAAAAAACTTAGTTTTTTACCGAAAATTCAATGAACTCTGTTAGGTATCTTTTTTTATCGCATTAAACTTTCAAAACATTTAATATCCGTTGTCCTCTCAGCACTACCACGAAGCAAATCTCTGCGACGTTGCCAGATATTGAAAAAAGTCTGATACACCAAGAATAATGATCGGCGAAAAAGATGAAGTTTCTCTAAAATCTTTACGAGACATTATACTACAGGGACAAAAGGAACTAAGTAAACAAATCAGCGATTAAAAACGCAGATTTTAGAAATAGGAAACTAACAGTAATAGAGAAGGACTTAGATTTGGTAAAGCAAGAAAACGAAGAATTAAAACAGAAGGTGAAGGTGCTTGATCAGCAGTTAAGAAGAAAAAATCTAGTCATTTATGGTATTCCTGAAAGATCCTTAACACCTGTATTAACTTGGCAAGGGAAAAACTGAGAATTTCACTAAACATCGCTGACATCGGAAACTGCGTTAGACTAGGACAGAAAGCCCAAAGAAATAGACCAATTTTGCTTGAGCTGGTCTGATACTTTAAAAAAAATGAGATTCTAAACAACTAATCCAAGTTAAAAGATACAAAAATATTCAGAAGATCTTTCGACGAAAGAACAATATAAAAAACAGTTCACGTGGATGTTTTAAGGGACGAAAGAATTAAATCCTGCGAATAAAGATTAAAAGATAGTAAAAGCATTGAAATTGACGTTGTTGTGTACACCTTTGAAGACATTGCGGAAAGTAAATACCTACCTCCGCAATTTCTTGCGAACGAGTCCAAATCCCCACCACCAAGAAAAACAGTAAGTGCTCCACCAACCCCAACGATACCAACCATAAATTCTTCTATATCAACCACGAGTGAGATTAAAGAAATCGAAGTTCATAACCAAGAAACTAATAAGGAAACTAAAAAATATATTGTAGAGAAAAAGTTGGATAAAAAGATAACAAATCTCAGAAAGACGGTAAACTTCGTAATCAGAATATCGATAAAATAACAAGAAAAAAATCGAGCAAATCGTCATCCCCTACCACATCCAAAAGTACAAAAGAAACCAATAAAAAGTTATCGTATATTACTCGACAGGCCTCGCAAAAATAATAGACTTTATTTAAGTTCTTTTTCTTCGTTTCTTTAGATACTTATAATAGTTGATGCAATGAAGCACTAAAAAGGTCAAATATAGGAAATCTTTTAGGATAGGACGGATCGGAATGCGGTTTTTTGCATTTGCTTTCAAAAATTTTTTATACCATTCCTACCTACTTTCTAGTTAGTACAAACCGGAAGTTGCATTGCTGCAGCCAAAAATGCTTTTAAAAAATGCATTTTTTGAGAGATTTTTTGGCAAATTTAATAACTTTGTAAATAAGAGTCAGAACTGGCCCAAGTTAGGTAACCAGGGGGTTTTGAGGTCGCTGATCACGATTATGATATGTAAATTGACCCCCCGAACACCTGGAGCTCAGAAACGTCGGCGAACGTCATCTTCGGGGGACTATCCCGAACTTCATGCGAGGAAGGAGAGAAAATCGAGACCACGGGGTTTTTTGGGTCGCTGAATTCAAATATGGCTTCAGCGAAAACCCCACGGACACCTGGTGCGCCCTTACCTGGATGCGCACGTCATCTTCAAGAATTTTTCTGGAAAAAGCGACAAAAACGAACCGAAAATCCGAATTTCATGTGGAAAACGACCCCCCGAACAACTGGTGTGCCCTAACCTGGCTCTGAAAGTCATCCCCGAGGTTTTCCCAGACACAACTGAAAAATAGGAACCGACAATCGTTACTGGGGGTTTCTTGGGGCGCTGAAGTCAAATATGGCACCGGCGAACACCCCACGGACACCTGGTGCGCCCTAACCTGGCTCTGGACGTCATCACCGAATTTTTTCCAGACACAAGTGAAAATGACGAACCCAAAATTGTTGGGGGGGTTTTTTGTGTCGCTAAATTAAAATTTTACGCCGTACATGCCCTCTCAACACCTGGTGCACCGCATGAATGTCAACTTAACCTGATATTTTAGAGACTGACGTCAATGTACTGCAATAACTGTATGGAATTGTTGATTATAGTTAAAATATGTATGGAGAAAAGGAAGAGAATGAATAAAAAGTCAAAGTTTATGTAATTGATATTTCAAAACTCTTTATTGAAATAAAATCCAACCGTTACGTCACCTAACCACATTAATCAATAACTTCGATTTTCTAATAAGCAACTAAATATCAAATTCTTCATCAAGAATATTATGGAACTGATATTCTGTGGATGCAAAGGAGATTGTAATCTGAACACGTGTAGTTGCAGCAAGCACGGCCTACCTTGCAATCTTGCCTTTAAAATTTGTGAAGGTTCAACTTGCCTCAACACTGAAAGATATTCAGTTGACAACGTTATTGTGGCAGAGACAGAGGCTTCAGATGAGAGAGATGTTACCAGTATGAGTACATCAGTCGATGACGAAAACAATGAGCAGGTTAAGTTGACATTCATGCAGTGCACCAGGTGTTGAGAGGGCATGTACGGCGTAAAATTTTAATTTAGCGACCCAAAAAACCCCCCTAAAAGATTTCCTATTAAAATGCTTCATTGCCTCGACTATAAGGTAAATCTAAGCTATTAAGAAATTTTTAAAATTAGTGAAATAAAATTATATTTTTATCCTAGATTAAATTTACTTGTCTTCATTCATGTTTTAATTTATGTGTGTATGTTTTTTTTTTATTCTGATAATTTAGTCTTAATATTTTCATTTAATTTTTATCTCTGCAGATATTTTAAATAAGTGTGTCTCTTTTTTTTACAGTGAAGAAATTATCGATAGCCTTTTTAACGTTAGTTCTTTAACTGCTCATTTTACTGAAATGAAACAAATACTTTTGAATGAAAACTACGGATATATGCTGCATGTGGGAAACCCTACCTAGCCAAAAAATAAGCGACTCTGTAATAAATGTACCGGGATATAAACTAACAAAAAATGTTTAGGAAGGGGGATTGGGATATATCTAAGAGACTGGATTGATTTTGAGTTATTGCATTCTACGTCAAATGAGAGTCTTGAACAAATATGGATTAAAATAAAGTTAAAAAATATACTTATACTGTGGGCTCATTATACAGGCTACATGGTGGTAATTACAGCTCTTTTATTGAAACCCTAGACGATACTTTATCTCACTTCTCTATTATATCTGACAGGACGATATTTGGTGGAGATGTTAACACAAACTTTTTAGATATAGATAGCAGCAACACACAAAAATTATTATCATGTATAGATATTTATGAGTTAAAACAAATTGTGAACATTGCAACCAGAGTAACCTTACTAATGTTTTAGGCTAGCCTTTAGTTGCCGTACTTCCTCCCCAAGATCGCATCAGGTCTCAGTGTTCTCAGTATCCTTATCTTTTTTCTTCTGATCCTGATGCAGTCCCTCCTTTTCTCTGCAATTTTGTCCGTCCACCAGTAGGGCGTCAGCTCGCTGTTTCCTCTGATGGTTTCTGTCACCTCCTTGGCTGCTTGCGCAATATCTTGTGTAAGCGTCCTGTGGTTGTTGTATCCCTGCTCACCTCTTATGGTTGCCTTTCTTCTTATGGTTTCTCTAAACCTGAAAACGTTTAAAAATATTTCGGTTTTTTGTTTTTACTATTTTTATTTATTTTTTTTTTTTTTTGTTTTCTTCCTCTACGTCTACATAAATATAATGGTGGTGAGTGTACACATTTACTTTGTCCAGATGCCATCTAGCAATCCGCTTGGCCAGCTTTTCTGTTACCATTGTCACATCAATGTTTGATTGCTGGTTCCCCCAGTGGAACGTTGGTTCTCCGTTGTTCAGAACCACCAATTTATTTTCCACAATCAACTCGTGCACCATCTCTCCCCTTCGGTCTTCATGTGGGGCGCCCCATAATGGAGACTTTGAGTTGAGGTCTCCGGCATTCTCCGCCTACATTCTTGGCATCTTGCATCTAGTTTTTTACCAAAATCTATAATATTTATGTTTGGTGAGATGGAGCAACCGTATAGGTGCCAGTCACTCATTTTTATTCTGACAAAGCCGTCTCCTTTTTTAATTCTCTCAACTCCCACCATTCTATTTACAATGGCGACAGCACCCGAAGATTGGGTATTCATCACGTACCCAAACCTCTCGGCCACCAAAATGTTTGGCTCGGAGATGACCGCCAGGTCTATTCCCTTGCTTCGCATTTCGGTGTACAAGATGTCGTGTTCCGCTATGGCCCTCCCGACGTTTAGCTGCATTAGTTTCGTCGCCATTTAGTCGTGTTTTGCCCCCCGTCGGTTATCCTCCACTCAAGGCTTCCCTGCTCTTCCTCTCCATCTCTACGACCTGTCTTAATTCGGTACACATCATCTGGATGTCCCGGTGCCCTTCTTTGCCGCGCATTTAATCGCATTGCGGCAGCCCTTGGCCTGCTGTCCCGACTTCTGGCACCTGTAGCAGGTCTGATCCGCCTTCTTGCAGTCCTTTATCCAGTGCCCCTGCTTTCCGCATCGGTGTCATCTCCCCTTTATTGGTGTCCCTTCAATCTCACTTCGGCAGTTCCTGCCAGTATGACCAAAGCCACCGTACCTAAAGCATTTCATTACATCGATCCTATCTTCAGTGGTCCAGGCTCCCCATTCCAGGCTCCGGTCTGTCATCGCTCTTGTGGCTATGAAGACCTCCTCATCCCACTCTCGGTCTAAGAACTCCATCATTTCCCCGAGGGCTTGGCGTGATCCATTGCCATCTTTATCTCGGCCTGCTGTTGTCGTCCCCTGGGGATAGTTTGGATCCCCACCTCTGCCGTACTTACCTTTATGTTCTCCACTGCTATCTCGGCCGTATCCCTTTTACTCTTGTCTTCCCGTGGCCCTTCTTTATCTGTTTTTTCTGCCTTTCTTGCGCGTTCTGCCAGTCCGTTTACATTGGTCTTGATCTTCGTTTTAGATCTAAACACTATCTATAAAATTGTAAATATCCAAGATATCTCAAAGTTTATGATATATTACTGACTGCCATTTATGTTTCATGGTGTGAGTTTCTTAAATTATAACCTGTTGACACTACATTCATACTTTATTGATTCTTTAAAAATTGTCAGCGTTGACCCAATACATCTTTATGGTTTAAATATGTATCAGTAGCTTTAAAAAATATAGAATCAAAATACAAAATTCACCTTTTATTTTAATAAGCAAATATTTTATTAAAGAATATTAAAACATCTATGGTTAAAATATTTCTAACACTGTTTAAAATATTTATATGCCGTAAGGAATATTTTCTTCTCTTAAAAATAAAAAGCCCGGTCCAGTACATGGTATTAGATTTTGAAGTAAAGCTTAAACTCAATTTTTATGAAAATCGCTATTGAAACAAAATTGCACAGTAATACAGTATTTTACCGTTCAGGACTGGCCTATGTAATTTGTTAATGCACTTAACTTAGGGTTCAATTTCTGTAAAATAATCGTGCTTGGATTTTTATAAATAAAGCCTGATCTTACGGCCAACGCATATTTTATAATAAATTTCTGTTTTAATTAAAGTTATTGTTTTATATCAAGGACTCTTATATCAAATTTTACATTTCTGTATTAAGCAGAGATAAATTCTTATATTCGATACATTCAACAACGACACCCATGGGTTTTTTTGGAGCGCTTCGGAACCCTATTTAATATGATTAATCATATAGATCTTAGCTCTACTTGGTACATATTACGTGAATGACATAAATTAACACAACTTGCTTATTTGTAAACCGATTTAAATCAAAACACTATATAGTAAACTATTATTTTTTGAGATAACTCTCAACGGACTTCTGAATAAAAGTTTACTAAAAATCAATGGTTTCGGTCTCCTAACCGAATAAAAATATAAGACAGGGCACAAATAAAGTGACTTAGAGTTTGATGTTTCAATTGTCGATTTGACAAATCTTCTCTCTCATTAACGTCATATAACATGTGCTTAAGGAGAAAGTGAGGGAATGTCATATCTGACAGGATTCGAGTTCATTATAACGTTTCGCTTCCTAACCACTTGAGCATCCAATAGCTTAAGTGGTTAAAGCTTGCCTGCGTATAAGGCAGTGATGGTGGGTTCGAGTACCACTGGATGTGACATTTTTTCAATTTCTCCTTATTGTCATTTTAATAATTTCTTGTTTGTATAATTTCTAAATTTCAAAAAAAAACTATATGTTAAAAGTAAAACTGATCACAATATATTACTGAAAACTGATGAAACGAAAAAACATTGTGTTGGGTTTTCCTGCGTACATAAAGGCCACCATTATTTTACCAGTATTTTAATAGTATATTATATACCAAGGGACTAAAGTGAATGTTTTAATCCCGCACGTGATGTTTATTGCCTGAGGGCTCGTAGAGCCCGAGGGCCAATAATCACGTAAGGGATAAAATATGTCTTTAGTCCTGAGGCATATACGCTATTTTTTGCACTTCCCAGTATTATAACTTTTAACTTTAATACAATTAATAATTTTGATGAGTTATATAAACACGGTACTTGGATTACTCAGTAGGTAACGTTATAGCAACAGTGTCAACAAAATTTTTCAATTAATGCTGACATTTAAAACGAATCGCAACTTAACTAACAGAATATCAAGAAAATGAATCAAGAAATGAATGAAACTACATATTTTGATATAGATAAGGCAGCTGACATGATAACGGAAGATTCATAATGGAATATTTCCTAATTTTTGTCCTAGTTATTAATAGTGATGTAGCTGCGGTAAAGTTTGATTCTTACTTTATGTCCCTAGGGATTTGAAATGCAACTTTATCTCCCTAGGGACTAAAAGATACACTTTAGTCCCTGTTATACGGGACTAAAGTTGTCACTTTAGTCCCGGAAGTGCAAAAAATATATTTTTTCTTCAAGCGTATAATAATAACTATATTACTTTTTGCAACACAGACCGTAGAAATATCCCATTATTTTACTAGTACAAAAATGAATTTTCATTATTGTACTAATAAAATAATGGGGCGTTGTAATCAAGTAGGTAGGAACTGTCATTTTTAAACTTATTTAATTTGACGTTTGTCTGTTTTGAAAATTTTGTGAAAAATGTCTCAAGAATTGCAATGTACGCCTCCGGAATTAGTTGAAATAGCTAATTCCAGTATTGAAACTCTAATTCCAACGAAGTCGCGTAAACTGTATGATTTTGCATACGAAAAATTTCTAAAATGGTGCAATGAATATAATGTACAGCAATACACGGAAAACGTTATGCTTGCATACTTCACGAATTTGTCCAGAAAGTTTAAAAGTTCTACTCTATGGGCACAGTATTCAATGATTAAAAGTCAATTAAACATTAAACATAATGTTAAAATAGAAAAATATAGCAAATTAATTGCATTTATAAAGCGCCAAGGGGAAAATTATACACCGAAAAAATCAAAAGTATTAACACAAGATCAATTTGATAAATTTCTCAAGGATGCACCAAATAATGTTTATTTAGCAACAAAGGTAGGTACTTTCTTATTTCTTTTTAATCATTATTACGTTTATTAAACCGTTGACAGTGATATCTACTAGCAGATCAATATTTAACTTGACAGCAAATATTACCTCATTTCCTACTTATAACATTTAATGACGGTAGCTCAGTGGCAGAGCTTTTGTCTTCGGTCGCAAAGGTCAGCGGTTCTAATCCCGGTGCTACCAGCTTTTTTTTTTATTTATTTCAACATTTGTTTTAGGTTATATTAATATTTGGAGTCACAGGAGCCCTTAGATGCGATGAACTTGTTAATTTAAAGTCTAGCGAAATCCAAGATTTGGGAAATTTAATTTTGGTTAAAATCATAAACACAAAAAACAAAAAACAACGGTCGTTTACTATAATTGGCGATTTTTATTTGAATTTGGTAAGACAGTATACGGCTCTTCGTCCGGATGATATTGGCCTGCAGCGATTTTTTATTAAATACCAGAATGGTAAATGTCACCGTGTGGTAATGGGTATCCACAAAATATCAAACGTACCAAAAGACGTTGCTACGTTTTTGAAATTAACAAATCCTCATGAATATACAGGACATTGCCTTCGGAGGACTTCCGCAACTATTTTAGTTGACAACGGAGGTGATATTACCGCTTTAAAGCGGCATGGTGGATGGAAATCCACCAGTGTTGCTGAAGGGTACTTAGAGGATTCCATTTCCAGTAAAACACAAACTGCACAAAAAATACTTAATTGGCAAGAACAACCAAGTAATAGTTCTGGAATCGCTGACATAATAATCGACAATCAACTTACTAATAATATGATGTATACCAATGACAAAATTGTAAATGTCGAAGCTGAAAGCGGTGGCAGTGGCTTAAATTTAAACAACTGCAGTATACAAAACTGCACATTTAATATTACTGTTAATAAATAGGTAACACTTTATGTAATTTTTCGTTTGTATTAATTAAATAGTTGAGATATAAACAAAGCCTTCTATATTTTTTATAAAATGCATATTATTATTACGCTTGAAGAAAAAATAGTATATGTTACTCGGAGCAGAAGGCCCATTATATGTTTCGCCCAGTTTGCACAGCCTCGGCTAGCGCCTCGGCAGTGCAAGAATCTGGGCTCAACAATAATGTTGGCCTTCTACTCCTAGTAACATAATATACTATTTATACAGTTTTATTATATGTATAGATAAAAAACATTTTCCCATAAAGATAAAATTACCTGCAAGTGGAAAATTACAACATTTTTTCAATTTCTCCTTAATGCCATTGTCTTGTTTGTATACTTTCCAAATTTTAAAATGGTAAGAATGTTCTCTTTGCGAGTTAATACACTGAAGGACAAAAAAAGTGGCGCAACCAAAATTTTCAGAAAATATAAACCTTCAAAACTTTTGAGTTTGTGATCCGATTGCAATGATTCTTTTTTTATTTTAGAGAATGGTTCTTTGGTATTACGACGCGGTTATAAGAGGTTTTAATAATTGTAGGTTTGTAGCCAGTATTTCTTAAATAACAAGTACATGTTTTTTACGCTATTTTTGAAACACCCTGTGGACGTTGCTGTTACTCTAGTCGTACTAAGTCTTTTATGGGCATGTTGAGTAGAGCCTCCCTTATATTGTTGGTCTTAAATCATGTTTTTATCTTAGATGGTTCAAAAGATAGACGCTTTTAAGCAAAGTTTTGCTTTAATTAAGAATTTTATTAAGGTAACAGAACAACAACAATAATAACGACAACATAACACCAACAAATATAATTAATATCGGGTATTGGCTCCCCTTGCTCGTCAATTCTTATCGGCATGCTATGAATTAGGTTTGCAATCCTTTCCTGAGGAATCTTGTTCCACTCTTCAACAAGTGCATCACCCAAAGCAACAAGATTTTGTGGAACAATCTGACGAGACCTAATTCGACGCCCTATTTCATCCCTAGTTCAATATGGTATTATGTACATATTGACCGTTAGATCATTTCTTGGAAGCACGCAAAGTTCTGTACGGGCTTGCATTGAAATTCCTCCCCAGACCATTACGGAACCACCTCAAAAACTCTCTCGCTCTCGAATCATATCCTCTTCATATCGGTATCAAGGTCTTCTCCATACTCTTTGACGACTGTTACTTGAATCTAAACAGAATGTCAATTCAGCGGTAAATAACACTCTAGCCCATTCGGGATCACGCCAATACCCATATTCCCCGACGAAGCGACGACGAGCTTTCCTATGTCTTTGAAGTAATCTTGGTCCTGTTGCTGGTCTTCTGGCTCTTAGATTAACTGCCTTCAATTTTCGACAAATCGTTTTATCACTTACATGCGTTTCGCGTACTTCTCTTAATTGATGGTTAGTTTTAACAGCAGTTTGGAAACGATTGCGCAAAGTTTACAATCTAATAAAGCGATCATTAATATTGGAGGTACTTCTATGGCGCCCTGAACTAGCTCTTCTATGGCATTGGCCAGTTTCTTGATACTTTTGAATTGCTCGCCGTCCTGTCGTTTCGGGAACACCAACCGCTCGTGCTGCGTATCTTTTACTTTTACCATTTTTTACAAGAGCCATCATTCGTGCACCTTGTTTAAGTGTAATTTCTTGGACCATTATAAATTATCGCAAAAAACTACTAGACAAACTACTGACAGTCATCAGAAGTTTAGCCAAAATGACATTGTCACAAATCGGCCTACTTTTTCCTATTAAAAAAAAAGAGTGTGCGGTGAGTTTCGCAAAGAACGAGTACTACAAACCTTCATTGTAATTCGAGTGTTACATACTATTTTTTATAATGAACTGTTAAAAGTATAAAATAAATAAATAAAATGAGAGTTTTTCGAAATATTTATTTATGTTGGCGATCTTGACACTTTTGACACTTGACAGTTTTAATGATTTTAAATTTAAATGTTTGAATAAAATATTCTGAATTTCGCAATATCGCTGATAATTTAGTTAATACAACATAATTCTTGATTTACTACCTGGACTCTTTCATCTTTCGTTGATAATCAGTGCAGTGTAACCAATTGTGTAAAACAAAAAGTTACCAAAAACAGTGTTACAATGAATCTATTTCGATACTGTTTTTAGTGTCGAAATAGAAACTTTGTGAACGTGAATTATAAAAAATACATGTATGCGTTTTGTTTTTTAATGTCCTTTTTAGAAATCACATTAATCCTCATTTAAATAGGCGTAAATACCATCTTTATTTATATATATAATAAAAAGTGGTGGGCCTCCGTATTTAAGAGCATTATTTAACACTCATCAGCATAAACATTTTACAAGAAATAGAGATGATTTTATTGTTCAGTTACACAACTCTGCAAATTTTCAGAAGTCTTTTAGCTACTTATATCGCAATAGAAATGAGAAGTGGCCTTCCGAGTAATGTACAAGACTTTGTCATCTAATTTGTTTAAACGGTTTATCTTAAAACAACTTTTAGATGAGCAAAAAATCTAACTTTATTTATCCACGTTATAAAATTACACTTATATGATATAACCCTTGTTATTATTAAATTTAAATGATGTTTTTATTTTTTATGCTTATTATATACTGTGGAATATGCATTTAAGTCAATAGAGCACCTTGTCTGCATGAGCAAATGAGCATCCGTCAACTTACACTACACGCACAAGTTTACATTTGTAACTTAATTTTCTTTTGTTCCTTTGGTTCTTCTGCATTAACTCTACTGTGTTTTTAGTTAGAAAGGTTAAAATATACTCGAATCGAAACTTTATAATGTAAAATACATGTATGCATATATGCATACTTTTTTCAAGCTCATATATCCTATACTAAGTTTTTGCTTAATGTGCATTTGAAATGAAAGAGCATTATCAAGAAAAATCCCCAGATTCGTTGCCTCTGTAACCAATGGTAAAGAAAGATTATTTATATGAATATTAATATTCTCAGAAAAGTCGCCGATTTGACTCTTGTTATTACCAAATAAAATAAGTGGTGACTTAGTTGCATTTAGTTTTAAATTATGGTTTTGAGCATTTTCGTTAATATTGTTAAGATCTCTGTTAAATATTTATTGGAATGCAGGAAAATTATTTTTTGAAAAGGACAAATAAACGTGGAAGTCATCAACATATTGCTGTATTTTTGAGTGCTTAAGAACAGTATGCATATCTGCAACATAGAGAGAGAAAAGTAGTGGCCCCAATATAGACCCCTGAGGTACCATGATTGTCATGGGCAAAACGTTAGATTTTATTTTGGTACCATCTTTGTTTTTTAAACATACACAATGGGCTCTGTTTTCAAGATATGATTGAAAAAATTTTATTGTGTTTTCTCATGATTAATAGTGTCGAATGCCTTACTGAAGTCTAGCAGTGCGACACTTTGTATCTCTTTTTTTGTCCATGATAGACCTAATATCGTTTACAAATTTTACAAGAGATGTGGTAGTACCGTAGTTTTTTCGAAAACCAGACTGACAGGAATTAGGTATATCTATTGATTTAAAAAAATGTTAATTCATTACTTATGCTTTTTTAAAATTTTTGAAATTGCAGGTAAAATGTTAATTTGTCTTAAATTTTTAATATCTTTGGGATTTGATATTTGAGGTAATGGGATAGCACGTATTAATAATATTTTAAAAGTATTTTTTTGCAAAAAGAAAAGCAAATCTGGCACGTATTGATAATGCATCTTCACCAACTGCGTTTGTTTTTATGGAATTTACAATTTTAACTAGGCTGGATTCATTTAATAATGGTATTGAAAAATTATTTACAGTGTTATTATATTTTTTTGGTCGGCAAAAATCAATTTTTTTATTCCAAGAAGCATCAAACACATTGTTGTTATTAGAAAAATGATAATTAAATTGATTTACATCAGCCAAGTGGCATGGTTCTTACTTTAGGTTTTGATTTATACGTATTGAAACACTTATGGGGGCTTTTTACACAATTTATTTACAAAATTGTTAAGATACACTGAACTCTGCTGGATAACGTCTAACTACTTGACAATACAATGAACTCTTGTGAACACTTGACTCGAACTGACTTAAACTGCCCACTCATCCCCTTATATACAACATTATTTAATCTAGTCAGTGTGTTTAGAAGTTTCTAGAATTTTCTAGAAACATTATTTAAAATGGTCAGTTGATTTTTTTACAAACAACTAAAAATCAACTGTCAACAACAATCTTTCAAATTAAGGTCCCTTCCTTTACGGTTATCCCGTTACACTGCCCCCTCCTTAGATTCATTCCTCCTGGAATGTTATTTTCTACATCGGAATCCCGCACACTCCCTGAGCCAGCCAAACCATCTTCTTGGAGTTGCTGCGCATCTCCACTGTGGTTTCCCTGGTAAGGCGCCAAACGATCATGATGGACCACGACGGGTTTCCCTCTGGGAATTTTCACGATCCGATAAATGACATCGTTAATCTTCTTCCTGATGGTGTAAGGACCTTCCCAGTTCTTTTGTAATTTGGGACAAATACCTCGACGCCGTCTGGGGTTATAGAGCCAGACTAAATCTCCAACTTGGTAACTCTTTTCCATTGTCCGTGTGTCATAGTACCTCTTCATCCGATCACTAGATAATTGTAGTTTTCCACGCACCAGGTTGTGTATATTTTCCATTCGATCCTGAAGGTCGGTGACATATTGTTCACGTGCCATTTCTTCACCAGGTTTACAACTAAACACCAAGTCACATGGTAGCCTCATTTCTCTACCGAACAGGACCTTCGCAGGCGTTTGGCCAGTTGATTCGTTGATGGCCGATCGAATTGCCATTAGAAATAGTGGAATATGTCGATCCCAATCCCTCTGACAATCTGACACCACTTTTGACAGATAGTTGGTTATAGTCCGGTTCATTCGTTCCACCATTCCATCAGACTGAGGGTGCATCGCTGTGGTTCTCGTTTTGTGGATGCCTAATCTTTGGCAAACTTCTTGAAACAGCTTGCTTTCAAAATTTCTTCCTTGGCCTGAATGTAATTCTAATGGTACCCCAAATCGGCTTACGAATTCTTCAACCAATATATCTGCTAAAGTGGTAGCTTCCTGATTGGGAACTGCATATGCTTCAACCCATTTAGTGAAGTAGTCCATTACAACAAAGATGTACTTGTTTCCTACATCGGTCTGTGGAAGTGGCCCCAATACATCTACTGCGATTCTTTCAAAAGGACTTCCAACCAGGTATTGCTGCATTTCCGCCTTCGGTTTTCGGTGCGGACCGTTACTGGCAGCACATGTAGTGCATTTACGACACCAATCTTTAACATCATTAGTGCAATTTACCCAGTAAAATCTATCTCGGATCTTTTGCAGCGTTTTCGTGATACCCAGATGTCCTCCAGAACTATCATTATGCATCTGTTTTAAAATTTCCGGTACAGCATTTCTTGGGACCACTATTTGTTTCCTTGTTTCTGTGCCCTCGGAATTTTCTACAAGTCTTTTAACGAGCCCTCCGTCCAAAATTAAAGAGTTCCATTGGTACCAGTATGCTTTTAAAGCAGGAGAGGATGAGGATATCTCTCTCCACAACGGACGACGGTCCATTCTCTTCCACTCCCTAATCTTTCTCAGAACGGGATCGTTTTCTTGTTGCTCCTCCAGCATAGAGCTCTCGTCTTCTGGCACAACCTTAACTAAGGCAAGTTTTTCCTCGTTCTGCTCCACTCGGGTACAATGGGGGCAAGTATTTCTTATGTGGCCTAGTTCTCCGCAGTTCCAGCACCTCACTGGGCGCCTTCTTTTTGAAGAAAACTTCATTAACCTCTCGACTACCGTTTCGACTTCTCTGACGGCATAAACGGCATGGTTGAAGTTACCAGTGTCTTCCATTAGTCGAGCAGCTGCATGTGAGGCCTCCGTCGCCGTATCGAACTCCAGGGCAATGGTCAAGGCGTTTACAAGAGATCTCGGCCTCGCCAACCGTACAGCCCGTTGCAATTCGGCGTCTCGAAGACCATCGGTAAAGGTTTGGATCGCCAGGCACTCCAGAAAATCTTCCGCTGCATTTGGATACGCAAACCGTACCATTTTTTCCACTTCAGCTTTGAACTCCTGGATAGTTTCTCCATTTTTCTGCTTCCGGTTTTTCAACTGCACTTGGTATACCGGTTGTAGATGACTTTGACCATAACGCATCTCTAGACGATTTACCAATAGCTCAAAATTGTCAACCTCATCCGGTGTCAATACATGCAGGACGTCTAAAGCCTCGCCTCGCAGAGCCATGGTTAGGAACAATGCCTTCTCTTGGGGTGACCATCCATTTGCTCTGGCCACTGCGTCAAATTGTTTCAGGTAATTTGACCAGGAAGTCATCCCGTCGAAGGTCGGGGGTTTTATCGTCATCCGTACCTGGGCCGCCTCTCCGTTTTCTCGTCGTTCGACGTCTACGTGGCCGGTTTCCCTCCTTTCTGCATTTCCGTCGCCGTGGTGGATGATTTGGTTTCGGCGACAAGCTTCCAGTTCTTGTTGAAGCTTTCTTATTTCGGACTGCACTTGCTGGTTGATCTCGTCTCTGAAGTTGGCCACCTGCTGATTTTGCTCCTCTCGCAAGTTGGCTACTTGCTGATTTTGTTCGTCCCGAAGATGTGATATCTGCTGGGAGAACGAACTGGATAACTCATCTGATAGGGTAGACATCCGTTGTGATAGCTGGGACACCTCTTCGCGCTGGCTCTTCATCTGACTGGATAGCTCCTCTTGCTGGCTCGTCATTCGTCCTGATAGCTCCTCCTTCAGCTGGGACATATCTTCGCGCTGGCTCTTCATCTGACTGGATAGCTCCTCATGTTGGCTCGTCATTCGTCCTGATAGCTCCTCTTTCAGCTGAGACATATCTTCGCGCTGGCTCTTCATCTGACTGGATAGCTCCTCATGTTGGCTCGTCATTCGTCCTGATAGCTCCTCTTTCAGCTGGGACATATCTTCGCGCTGGCTCTTCATCTGACTGGATAGCTCCTCATGTTGCCGGGAAAGTTGTTGAGTTAGTTTAGAATTTGCTTTTTGAACTGGGTCTTCGAACTCCACGGCGTCAGGGTCCAAATTATTATTTACGTAGTATTCACGGAGTCTTCTCAACAATACGGATTTGCTCCCAGTAGTTTCCAACTCTAATTCATCGAGCTCTCTTCTGAGCTCAGCTACCAATAGTTCATTCATCTTTTTTCCAGGCATCCTTGTATCTTCACCCCACACCTGACACCAATTTGAAACACTTATGGGGGCTTTTTACACAATTTATTTACAAAATTGTTAAGATACACTGAACTCTGCTGGATAACGTCTAACTACTTGACAATACAATGAACTCTTGTGAACACTTGACTCGAACTGACTTAAACTGCCCATGCATCCCCTTATATACAACATTATTTAATCTAGTCAGTGTGTTTAGAAGTTTCTAGAATTTTCTAGAAACATTATTTAAAATGGTCAGTTGATTTTTTTACAAACAACTAAAAATCAACTGTCAACAACAATCTTTCAAATTAAGGTCCCTTCCTTTACGGTTATCCCGTTACAGTATGTTAAGTTTTTTGGCGGTGTTCCAAAAATTGGTGTCCTGTTTTGTAGACATTGTATTAAAACATGCAATTTGTTCTCTGGCAATCGCGTGTTTGGTATAATTGCGTAACTCTCGGTAATATTGTAGATGTGTTTCGCTTTTGTCCTTAATATATTTTTATAGGCCTTGACCCCCAATTTCATTAAAAGTCTAATTTTAGGTGTTATCCATGGAGTGTATTGTTTTTTAATAACTTTTTTATGTCGAAGAGGAGCTTGGTTATTAATCAAATTTAAAATATAGAAGTTAAACATTGTTATTTTTGCAATAATATCTCTAGTTTTACTTATATATATTTTGCCACGGAATAGGTGATGCAAAAATCCCAAAAATTTTTCTTTTACAATAATAATAAAATCACATACACTATAAATTAAGCAGTGATTTGACAAGGATTCTGAAATTGGTACAGTTTTCGTAGCCTTAGGACAAAAAGTTTTATTTGTAACAATGACACCTAGAAGAGTGTTAGTCTGATTATTAATGCGAGTAGATTTTGTCACATTTTGTTCAAGATTAAATGATTGAAGTAAATTAAAAAATATTAATGTAGAATTACTAGGTTGCAATAAATCAATATTTAGTTCACTTGTGTGGAGGACATAATCATAAAAGGGCATTGACAAATTTAAAATATCTTCCAAACTATCCAAAAACTCGAAATTTACCAGGTTACGTTTTTTAATATATATATATATATATATATATATATATATATATATATATATATATATATATATATATATATATATATATATATATATATATATATATACCTATATATAATTCATTTTTACACAATTTGTTTATAATTAAGTATTAAATCAAATGCTCACATTGTCTGACAAATTTATTGCTGCGTTTTTGCTGTCCGACAGCTTAAATATTACGTTTATTTCTAGCTCGAAAAAGCAGCAGTTTTAAATTTAGATAATTTCAAACTTTGTTGGACTCGTCAATAGGAAGCTATACACAAAGTTTCAAGTATGTATTAATCATTTTAAAAAAGTGTTGTGCGCGGTGGACTATTACAGAGATCTTTTAAAACTCATTTTTCGTGAAGAGAAGACTTGCTTGTTGCTAGCACGGAAATATTATAGTATCGATTCGAAAACCAGCTTAAATAATTGGTCATGAATTGGTCATAAATTGTCAAGTAATTTTTGGAATCTAAAAATTTTAAATTTTAATTTTCAAGGACATTTAAAAACTTTTAGCACGCCAAATTCAAAATATAAGTCTCTGCAACAGAAAATTTTATTCGAAACAATCTGAAATTAATTGGTTAGTACCTCTTAACATTTGGTCAGTATTAGTTTTGGAAAAAAATAATAAATTGGAAAAAAATATATAGAAAAAAAAAAGAGTGTGCGTGTAACCTTTACGCGCGATTGAAGTAAAACTTGTTGACGTACGTATTGAAAATAAATATTTAATTACAATTCAATCATATTTATTGCCTATATACTTTACAAAAAAATGAGATGTTATATTTATATTATTCATTAGAAATAGGAATTTGAAAGTTATCATTATTTTTTTTATATATGAAATAATAGGTTTATGATAACTAAAATGTGAAACATAGATTTTAGTCTATAAATACCATTTATGTATTTGAAACCGTTTGAAAATTTCATAAATAAATTTCGGAAATTTAAACTCCTCCCATAGCTGAAATTATACAGTTACTTCCATCAGAATCTTCCGTTAGAATCTACCCCTAGTCGTGCCTAAAGAAGTTTTGCTTCAATAATAGGTAAACAATATTAAAAATATACACACATTACGTTTAGAATGTGTGATTTTGTAGCTGTATCTACCTTATTGTAATACATCACAACACAAGAGCCTTCGATAGTTAGATAACCATTTCATTTTGTAGCATTTTATAGCATATTCCATAAAATTTAAAATCCTGAGTTAAGTTTGTTTCCTTCACGTCTACGAAGGATCTGTTATTGGTGGTCAAAGGTCAGCCATCTTGACCAGTGGTTTTATGGCCTTTATGGCTACCTAACCAAACCTAAAATAAGTATAAGAAAGTGTTAAAATATTTTGAATATTATTATTTTATGAACAAAAACGTGCAACATGCTTCTTTACTCAACGTAAAGATTCCGTATAAACAATTATTTACTATCATAATATGTATGTATGTATATAAACTTACTTAATCAAATCATAATGAATGTGGCTGTCTCTTCATTTTTTCATTTTTGTCATTTTTCTTCAAATCTTTCTGGCGCTTATAATATCCCCTTTGACGTTCACAATTTATTTTTCTTTTTAGCTCTTTAAGTCTATAAAACGAAAATAGTTAGGTATAAATAATAGGTATAAATAATTAGGTATAAATAGTGTAATTACACACCAAAAATAAAATTTATGCATATAGAGTACCTACCTACTCACTCATTTTCAATCAATATTTTTTCATCACTTTCTTCATTAATAAATCCACATTGTTTATTCATATTTAATACAAACACTTTATACACAAAATAGTTATTTATGATATGAGTGTTAAAAGTGAGGTTTTATTTTGTGAGTGAAAACGTTTGTGAAATGAGCGAAGCGAATTGAACAATTTCACGAACAAAATAAAATCACTTTTAACACAAATACCATACAATGTTTTTTGTACAACTTCCCTATTTTGATAATGAAACGAGCGAATTTGCAATGACAATAAACCAAACCGTGTTAAAAGTAAACTAAACCGTGTTAAAAGTAAACTTGTTTACATGGCAACGTGTTAAAAGTATTTTTAACACGCTGCTATGTAAACAATCGTTTTTAACATTGTTTGCTATCATTAAAAGTGTCACTTTTAATGACAGTTGTACAAAAAACTATTTATACAATGTATTTCGATTGACAAGATGATCAGCTGTCAATTCATACAATTACAGATTTAATTTTATTTCATATAGGAGGCAAAATCGCATGAGCGCCGCTAGGATTATTTTCAGGGGGTGCATCTGCATCTACACACTATTATGATCTAATATATATATAGAATGTAGAATGATTTGGACAGCAACCGCGACGCCTTTAGTTTTTATTCAAACAATAATTTAATAAAAAAATTAAAAAAATATGTAATTTTCTGGTAAATTCAGGTATTTTCTTTCATAGCAGGGGGGTACAAGCGCACCCTCTTGCACCCTGCTGCCGGCGCCCATGCAAAATCGTGTCAGTATTAGGTTTTGTTTCCGGTTTCTGTTATTAGAATGACGTCACGTCCGTTAGAATAACTTTTTTACTCCTAGTGTCGCTAAAGAAGTTTTACTTCAAAAATAGAATGCTAGCACGGAAACATCTTAATATTGTCTCGAAAAATAGCTTAAATAATTGGTTATTAAGTTGGTCATAAATGGTCAAGTGATTACAACAATTGGTCAGCTTTGGAACTCCAAAAATTTTAAATGTTAATTTTCGAGGCCATTTAAGAACTTTTAGCACGCCAAATTAGAAATATGTCTCTGCAACTGAAAGGGTAGATATCAGGGGCGGTGTCTGCCTATATGATTCAGAGCTGCAGAACATTCAAATATCTTAACTAAATCTTTTTCTTTATTCATGATTTGGTTTATTCCTTATTTTGTTTCTTTATTGAACATCGTTATACAATGAATGCTAGTTTCTGTGAAAATGATTTCATTTAGGTACAATTTAGTTAATTTAAAACAACACTCCCTTTCGCATGTTTTCTATTGTAAAAACCAATTAGAAAAATATGTTTTAACGAAAAAGTTATCGATAAATTTTTAGAAAAAAAAAACAAAAAATTGAATTAATTTATAATAAATAAATAAGTACTTTTTATACTTTTTTATCAATTTTTAAATGGTGTTAAAATTTTGACTTAACTGAGAGAGCTATGAACTTAAAGAAAAATCTAAATAGAAAGGAAAGAAGGAATAAATGCATTTACACCTTACTGTTTTTTTTTTCTCAATAAGAATGTTAATATATACATGGAGTATGCATCTAATTTTTGTAAATTTCTTTGAAAAGCTTATATAATAAGCTTTATTTCTCCATACCTATCTGTCTTAAAATATTAGTGTAGATATAAAAGCAATATGATTTTTTCGAAATTTGCAAAAAATACAAAAATAGTCAATATTACTGATTCTTTACCTAATTGCTATGTAATAATTAGAGACTGGATTATATTCAAAATGCATAGGTATGCATAAATATGCTGCATATTTCGAATATTTTCCATAAATGCATATGCCTTGCATATTTGGAGATTTAAGTGCATATAATTCCATATATTAGCAGTATATTAGTAACATTCTCTAAAATAAAATGTAAAAGTGTATATTCAGCTGTTAAGCCCCTTTGTTATTGTAATCACAAACAATTTTATTATTATGTCCATCAGCTTATCAGTTATCACCGTCCGGGCTCTTTAAGATTATAGAATTCCCAAATAGGATTACGTTAGTAAATACCTATTATATTTTGAATATTACAAATACTACCTGTACTTTCTGCTTTATTAATTATTTTAAGAAAAACAAACTAAATTAAATTTTGATGGTATCGTAAATTATTATATTAATGGTTAGTCTTAAATCAATCGCCGGTTGTTCAACATTTGTGATTGCAAGTTATTATAGTGTGAAAGTTTTTATTTTTTGTGAAAATGCCTAAAATAGCAAGAGAAAAATCAAGTCTTCTAAGAAGTTGGATTGGAAGCAACAATCAACTCAAAATTATCGACAGTGAAAATATGTTTTGCACTATTTGTGATAAAAAGGTAAGTTCTCTATTTCAATAGATTTTTAAACTTATCAAACTTCTTTACACATCTATGTGTCTGTCTATTCTAAAATGACAAGCAGTCCCGTAACATCGGGACTGTACTGTTTTCTCAACGATACTTCATCCATTTAATATAGTTTTTCGAAATAAAAACTAAAAGTAAATTATTTTCATTCAAAGTTTGATGATTTCAATTTCAGTTTGAGAAAAGTATGAGGGAGGTTTAAAAAGTTCGATGATTTTAATGTAGGTACCTATTTAAGAAAACATTTATTTCAGATTCCATGCCAAAACAAATTTCAAGTAATTCAACACATTAAGACTTCTCTTCACCAAAATAAGCTATCAAAAAATGATAATAAACCTCGTCAACAGATTCTACAGATATGTCTCCAGAGTCAGAATACGTCAACTGGGCAAGAAAATTTTGCAAAGGATTTATGCAATTTCTTTTTGAACTGCAATATTCCCTTGCACAAGAAAATAAATCGTGTCAAAAATTTTTAAAAACTTATTGCAAGATTGAAGATAAACCAGCTCAAATACCAAGTTCGGAAGAAATATGTCAGTGCATGTTACAAAGATGTGATGACGGGTATTAAAAATCAGTTAAAAGCGGAATATCTTTGGATTTCCGTCGACGAAACAACAGATACAAAGGGTCGACAAATTGCTTATTTAATTATTGGAGTTCTTAACGACTCAGGAGATTTTAAAAACTCATATTTAATTAGTTTAAAATGTTTAGAAAAAACGAATTATGCTACAATATCTAGATTTGTTAACAAATCCCTAACAAACTTTTTTATACCTGATCAAGTACCATTTAAAAAAATATTATTAATGGTTAGTGATGCCGCCTCATATTATGATCAAAGCTGCATCCAATCTTAAATTTTTTTTCCCTAATTTGATTTACTGTACATGTATGGCGCACGGCCTACAGAGAATTGCAGAGAAAGTTAGAGTTGATTTTCCAAATGCAAACATATAAATAAATAATATAAAAAAAGTATTTCTGAAAGCACCACTGCGGGTACAGGTGTATAGGGAGATGCTCCCCGATATTCCCTTACCACCAGAACCAGTATTAACCAGATGGGGGACTTGGCTTAAAAGTGCTATATTTTTAGCTGAACACTTCAACGGCATCAAAAAAGATATTTCAAATTTTGATCCGACTTGTACCGCTATTGATAAATGTCAAAAAGTATTTAAAGAAAAGTCTATTAAATAGTTATTTATGAAACACCACTTCACGCCCAGTTTCATACAATATTTTATCTACGATAAACAAATAAAAAATAATTACAAAATCAAATTTGAAAATTTAAACTACAAAACTGTCAGAATGACTTTTGTTGAAATTTAATGCTCTCATAGCAACACCATGAAAACGCGAATGCTAAGGATATTTGATTATATGAAGGTGTGTCAAAAACAGTGCGAAAAAGTAAATCCCATGTAATAGTTATTTACGTAACGAGTTATGAAAAGTCCAATTTTGTTTAACGAGTGTGATGTTGCAGCAAGAGCGAAGCGAGTGCTGCAAATGAACACGAGTTAAACAAAATGGCGTTTTATAACGAGTTCCGTACAAGATTTTTTATAATTTTGACGAAATTCCATAATTAAAGAAAATCATAATTATCTAATAATAATTAAAAACAATACATCTAGTTCTCGTGTTTATTTTGCATTGACACCTTTGTAATGACAATTCTATTTAATACAGATATAATTAAAAGGTAAGTTTCTGATTTACCTAAATATTAAGTATACCTACTTATTTAATTTTTTGTTTAAAAATGTCTGCTTTTAAATATTTCTTTAATAAAGTTAGTATAAAATATTTCTTAGTTGTTTACTTATATTTGCTTTATATTTTTCGTAACTTGTTTTGAAATGAACTTTTCAAAACTAGTTACGTAAAGTTTTACTTTTCAAAACTAGTTATGAAAAGTAATGACTTTCAAAACTGACAGCAGTTTTGAAAAATGTCACTTTACTTGTCAAAATTATAAAAAATACATTGTTACTTCACGCACACTTTTAATCCTTCACGCACTGCTGTCTATAATGACAGTTTTCACGAACTAAAAATTGATGCATAATATGAGGTAGAGTAGATAATAGTATATTGTTTTACGAGCAAGGAATGATACTCATTTCCCACGAGTACGATGTTTGCAGCAAGAGCCGCAGGCGAATGCTGCAAATCGTACGAGTGGGAAATGAGTTATTTCTTGCGAGTCAAACACTATACTTTTTCTACGGTTATACCACATAATAATGCAATAATTCAAAAATAAATCCAATACAAAACAAAACATAACGATATAAGTTATATTATTTAAGTAAAATTAACTATTATTTACAATATTTACAGTTATCATACCTTAAATTTATTTGTTAATTCAGAAAAATAAGCTAAAAGCACAGTTTCTAAAACGGAATTTGTTGCCTTTTTCTTTTGCCAGGTCACGAAATTTTCATATGCATTCTGGTACTTATGTTTTGAAATTTCGGGAATCAAATTCTGACAAGCTTCGTTTGCCGCTTCTCTTATTTCAGGAGGAGTTAATTCTAATTCATTTTTATCACTACTTAACATTTTTACTTAAATAACAATCTAATTTAAATAATGTATTGAAAACTATCTGTTGTACCTGTCACTACTTTATTACTGTCAATCTGTACTGTTAGTCAAATATATGAATACATAATTGTCACAGTATACTTGATTAAGTTAAAACAATAAAGAAATGAACATTTTGTGTTATCAGATAAAGAAATGAGATATTTCTTTATTAGATATAACAACGTACCCTATTTCTTTAGAGATTACTGTCAAAAAATGATACATTTGTATAATAACCGTAGAAAAAATATATTGTGTTACATAAAATCAAATTTCGATATAATTGAAAAGTCAATTACAAAATTAGAGGCTCAAAATGTATGTCTTAACGACAGTATTTCTGTTGTTGATTCAGTTAAAGAGAAAATATTAAATCTGAATGAGGAAATTGGATTAAAAATTAAAGATAAACTTTGTCACGTTTTAAACAGAAACGAGGGTTTCACTTTATTGCATTCAATAAATAGTATAATTAATTTCGGAGAATTTGAGATCTTTTTCTTCCTATAAACAAATATTAACAGATAGGAGACATAATATTACTTTAGAACATATGCATAAATATATGATTATTTATTGTAACAATAAAAATATGTAAATTTGTGTTATTGTATTCTTATTTATCTTGTAGTCAAAACAAAATATTTTAAGATTTTGTATGTTTTGCCGTTTTATTTGTCACAAAATCTGAAAATATATCAAGAAATAATAATACAGTTTGTTTTAAATTCAGAACACCCTGTATTTAACTAAAAATTATTTTTATAAAAATAAGTGCATATATCTAAATTATATATGCATATTTGTGCATATTTGAGCATATTCAGCCTGTTTTAAAATGCATATTGCATGTATAATTTAGACATTTTTTAGTGCATATTTTCCAGTCTCTAGTAATAATTATCCCACCAAAAACATTTTCATGTAAAATGTTGCCAAGACGAGCCCATATGACTCGCACTGTCAAAAAGTTATCAGATCTCATGTAGAGCCAAGCTTCTAACACTACACGCCCTAACTCTACAAGGCCTAACTTCACAAACTCTACACCTTAGTCAAAATATGTGGCTTGGCCATTTCGCTACATTCACATCGGCGTAAGGTGAAAAATCAATTCACTGTTCATTACTTTTGTGTTATACAATAGTTCTTGTAGTAACGAACGGCCAAGCCACATATTTTGACTAAGGTGTAGAGTTTGTGAAGTTAGGCCTTGTAGAGTTAGGGCGTGTAGTGTTAGAAGCTTGGCTCTACATGAGATCTGATAACTTTTTGACAGTGCGAGTCATATGGGCTCGTCTTGGCAACATTTTACATGAAAATGTTTTTGGTGGGATTTCATTTCTTTTTGTAAGTTGTTTGTAACAAAATTTTTTTTTATTTATGTCTAAGACAATCGACAATCAACAAAACAAGACAATCGACGCGCTCGCTGTCAAGGACAATTTTTTTTTATTTTTAGCTACTGTGTGGACGTAAGAGGCAGGAGACGTTCGCACACTTCTATTCATTCATATTTATATGATCTAATCTGAAGTATATGTCTCTCAATATATGTCGATATGTCTCAATATATGTCGATTAATTTTTTTTTTTTTAACAAGGAGTACCTATACATATATATATATATATATATATATATATATATATATATATATATATATATATATATATATATATATATATATATATATATATATATATCTGGGGGCACCAAGTTTTAGATTAGATTATTAGATTAGACCTCTAGCGTCATCAAAATTTAATTTAAAATTACAGGTCTCATACAAACTCCCATCCCCTAGTTTAAGGGGTTGGGGGATGAAAGTGACAAGTTTTATAATTTTTTTGTTGTTTGTGTGCTAATACTAGCTTACATACAAAATTTCAGCTTTCTAGGACATTAGGAAATACCTTAATAATTTTGATGATCATCAGTGAGTCAGTGACGAAATCAGCGTTTTTTAGATATAAATAAAATCTGAAGTATAAAAGCTAATGTAATTAAAACTTAATATGTTCAATAAGTCCGCTATTGACAATATATCCCGAAAATTTTGTTGATCTAGCATAATCCAAACCCAAGTTATGAGGGTTCAAAAAAACGACGAAGCGCTTCGAGAAAAGGTAGGTAGTGCCCGTGCGCTTCGCTTGGCTCGTCTTGGCGGGGGCACTACCGTGCCCCCAGATTTAAGCTATTTTTCGAGACAATATTAAGATGTTTTATTTCTTATATTTTTTCCAAACCAATGCTAACCAACTGTTGAGAGGTACTGACCAATTAATTTCAGATTGTTTCGAATGAAATTTTCTGTTGCAAAGAATAATATTTCGAATTTGGCGTGCTAAAAGTTTTTAAATGTCCTAGAAAATTAAAATTTAAAATTTTAAGATACCAAAAGCGACCATTTATTATAATCACTTAACCATTTATGACCAATTAATGACGAATTACGTAAGCTGTTTTTTGAAACGATATTAAAGTTTTTTGGTGCTAGCAACATGTAGCTGCAGAGAAGAAGCATAGTTTTTATTGGACATTCCCACGACAGTCAAGTGTTCTTTCATTTATTTATTTCATTTGTGTCTTGTGTCTATTACGGATAAACACACTTTAGTACCTCAATATATTGTTAATTTTCATTTTACTTAAGTACAGGTTATAAATTATCTATTAGAACTTGAATTCTTTGGTGTACCTACATTCTGAACTATACTGTTTTAAAGTAATGTGGAGTTGATTCATTTTCAAGAAAAATAATTATTTAGATGAAAATATAGAGAATATTATATTATTTTGTTCAAATTATCCCTGGCGAAGTAATGGGGTGATCGCTAATATACAATAGAAAACAAAATTTGAGCTAACATTTTTTGCATCCCTTGTACGCAGATAAAATCGATACGAACACGTGGTGCGAAAGGCGAGGATTGAAATTATTTGCATTGCATGAAATAATTCATAAGATGACCAGTACATTGCAAAAAAAGTTCACTTTCAAAAGGAACCAGTTTCTATTAACTAACAAAAGAATTTATCTGGACCTTGTATGTAATGAAATTTAAAAAGAGGTGGTTATCGTATTTGCGAATTTATTATCTCTCTCATGTATTCACTCGGTTTAGTATCACTGCGAGTGCGGCATTTCAGTTCGTCAGAAGAGATAGGTTTTATTATATTTTTGAGGTTATCTCGTTAGTTTATTTTAAATTATTATTAAATATTGTTCGATTTGAATAAATGTTTATTCCGATAATAATAGTAGTTGAAACATGACGTCTGTGCTACCAAAGGTACTTATGTTTCTTTCAATTTATTATACAATATATTATTAAATAATTTCATAATTTGAATTTAAAATTAAAAATATTTTTTAGCCGATTTTATATTCTTATTGGAGGAGTTCTTGTACATGGCGGGTTCGAATTGGTAAGGATATTTTACATTTTTTTTATATTTTCACATATTTGTATTATTTTAAATAATGAGACGTCTGATAAAATATGCGCTGTTTTTATTATTATTTTTGCATTAAGTGAAATAATATGTATAGTGATCAAATATTGTTTTTAGTTCCAAAAATTGTAAAAGTCTTTATGTTTTATATGGTTTAATTAAAAATACAATTTTCTTAAAACTAAAATTTCTGTATTGATCTAAACACACTTAAAATCGGTCAAAAAATAATTTAAATAGAGCGTATATGATGTTTTAAACGTGAATATTAAAAAAAACATTAAAAAATAATATTACGGTTTCAACTTTTTGATAATACATTTTTTCATGTTAAGAAAGAAACTATAAATAGCAAAAAATGCAGTACAATTCATTATTATATTTTGTAAAACTAAAAAAGTTACAAATTTGGGGTATTAAGATTTGTTATATTAACATACAAAATTCATTTTAAAATTTTCTAAAAAACTAAATAACTAATATATAAAAATCTCGATTTTTGTAAAAGTCAGGATATATGGGTGTCTAAAAAATCCAAACGAATACACCAAAATATAATTTTCACTGCTTAATTAAAAATTTTGTACCAATTCAACCTAATTATCTTGTTATTATTCAAAATTGAATGCTGATAAAATATATATGATTATTTCCTTCGATTTAAATTAACCAATAGAATGTCATAATTTTATAAAATTGGACCAATCAGAATCAAATATCAGCGACTATTGCACTAGAACAATATCAGCGACTATTGCACTAGAGAAATAGTCACGTCAAATATAAATGTCAAAAATTTGTCTTCTCAGGAAATAATCTTCCTAAATATAACGTGACCTTGATTAATAGTCTGCTATTTTTGTTGTTGCTAAATTTCTCGAATATTTTACAAAGATTAAAGCCCTCGAGCTAAAGTTCTCGGGCTTTAATCAGATTATTAATGTCAAATTATGTCTCAACAAATTGATACTAAAATATTCTCAAAATCTAGATACTACAAAAATAGCCGACTATAATCAAGGTCTTGTTATATTACCCTTGATTAATATAGGTGAAAACGAACATATTAAAATTAAAACGAAACGAGATTTGGTACTCCGGGAATGACCGAAGAGGGGAGCATAACTGAAGTATTATTTTTTCGAGCATGTATAAAAAATATTAATATTTAATATCAATGCAAAATAACCTAACATTTTTATTTTAATAATATCTATTAATTTTATTTTAAAAGAAACGTGATAAAACGTTTAAAATAAAGAAGGAAAAGTAAATAAAAAACAATTATTTAATTATTGTCTTACATAAACAATATTTTCTGCTCAGGGTTGATTTATTTAAAAGAGAATAATAGGCTATTGTTTATAATTCTAATAAGGAACAAATGTGTAAGACGATTTTATGATTGATAACATTTTTTTATCACAAAAAAATGATAAAACCGTGGAATGCTATTAAATTTATCCGAGCCTTTTTGAGAACTAAGTAATTTCGCCTTCATTTTAGTTTTTTTTTTTTAAATTACTTGAAGAATATACTGTTTTGGGAAAATATTTATATAAATGCTTCTTGGTAGAAATAGTTATTTATGCAACTAGTGCGTAAAATGACCTTTTTTGACGAATGTGAATGAATCACATGAGTCAAAAAAGGAACATTTACGCACGAGTTGCTTACAATATTTTTTCTACAACCGAATTTCTTTACAAGAAATACAAGTATAGGCCTGATTTTTTTTTACGCACTACTGCGAAAAAAAATATTATATTTATAACATATTTTAGATAAGAAAATATTTATTTTCTAAATTAATCTTACCTTATAATACCGGTACGTAGAAACGCGAAATGCTTGAATTATAAATTAATTGAAATGTCAATCAGTCAGAGCCTACGTATATTTAAATAAAAATACTTACCCTTATTCATGAAATTACTGAATATAATATCTAGTTTTGTATGTATTAAACTGCAATAATTTAACAATTAAATATATTTACACAAATTTACACAATTAAATAATAAAAAAAAGCTTCCTTACCCGGAATTGAACCCGAGTCATCTGGGTAGAAGGTAAGCACCTTATAATCTCGCCCAATAACACACGTAAAAATATTTGTATAATCTTATACAAAACAGTGCTTATTTTACTTTTTTTCACTAGTGAAGAAAAAACTTTTTTTTCACTAGTGAAAAAAAGTTAAATTTTACGAACCTTAAACCGTGCGTAAACGATTCGCAAAACAAGAAATATTACCGTAATCCTTGAATGATTTTAAGCAAAAAGCTTATATATTTTTCAAATTAAAAATCCTTAATCATTTGAAATATAGCATTTTTGACAGTTTTCAGATTTGCATAACTTTTAATATAATTAATATTTTTTAACTCTGCGATGACTATTCGACACTTAAGATCATAAAGAATAAGATGAAATCGGTTGCAATACGAAAATGCGATAATTTTATTACTTTTTAAAGCTTTAAACAATATGCATACCATTCATACACCCTGCGTCGTACGTTACAGGAGATTAAATGCATATTGTTTATATCATTAGAAAGTAACAAAAAGATTGTATTTTCGTATTGGAACCGGTTTCATCTTATACTTTATGATCTTAAGTGTTAAATAGTCATCGCAGAGTTACAAAATATTAATTATATAAAAAGTTATGCAAATTTGAAAAATGACAAAAATGCTGTTTTTCAAATGTTTAACAATTTTTAATTTGAAAACGGTGCGTCTGATGTAAAAATACATAGGAAGATATTTTCCTTAAAACCATTTAAGGATTACGGTAATATTTTTTGTTTTGCGAAAAAACAGTTTTTTTATTAGTAACCAATTATTTGTTAATAACAAATTTCCTAACCATTTCTTGGGAATCCACCCTTGATATTTGTAATCAGGGGGTCAAAATACATAAAAAAACTTTGGTGAAGCCTTGTCTCTTTAATGGCTACGAAAACCCTCTGGGCTCCTGGACTAAATAACTCCAAAAGTATTGACTTTTCGAAAAAACTATATAAAACATGTTTGTCTTAGAATTTATTATTCTAGCGATTACCATGTTTTTTTATAAATATTTTTCACCCCCGAATTGGGTTGATAACCACCACCGAATTGGGTTGATAACCACCCGCGAATTGGGGTGATAACCACCCACAGAGGAAAAGTTCATATTGGCATAGGGTAGATTTTGATTTTTTAGCTATTTTCTACCTACTGTCAAAATTTCAAACAACTGAAAAGTATGTCTTTTCCTGACTGTTGGCCAGTAGGTACTATTATTTAATATATTTAAGCGAGCAGTTCTTTTATAAGTCTTAAATGTATAAGTAATCGGATTCTCGAAAAAGATTTTCATGCAATTTTGTATTCAGGAGTTTTTGAGGGCGATAAATTAATTAGGCTAGATTTCATTGCATTCTTATTTTTAGGCAATGAAAAATGCTACAAACAACTTAAAAATATTATTCTTCCTGACTATTAGCGAGTAGTAACACTGTAGTGACCTTTTTTCATATTTCGTTTTTTCGAATTTTTACTATTTTGCTTTCAATGATTTTTTTTATTTTATCATATTTTCTCGTTATCAGGTTTATACTATTTTTTCGTTGTATTTTATAATTTATCGATTACGGTGGCTTCATAGTACTTAATTTAGTAAGAATTTCTCGTTTAAATATGTGAGATAATAACTGCGCCACCTTACGGTGGCGTCATAGTATTTGATTTAGTAAAAATTGCTTGTTTAAATATATGAGATATTAACTACGCCACCTTACGGTGGCGTTATATCATTTATTTTAGAAAGATATTTTTTTAGTATTTTCCCTTTTCTTTTAGTTTTTCGTTTATTTATAAATCGAAATTCAACATTATCTATTGGGTTTTCTCACAACGTACCTGTTCAATAATCTGAAAATCAAAATACAGTGCCATCTACCGGGTGTCTATCTAACCTAGATATCAAAGGTTTATAGAGTTACTTCAATTAACTTAAACTGTCACCTATTAAGAATTCGTAGAACTAAACAATAAATGTTACTTCGGGGATATTGTCACTTTACCGTCGAAATATACAAAAAAGTAAAAAAATTATTAAAAAACATTTTATAGTGGACCAAATAGTAAATCTAAACCATTTAGGTCAGTAAAAATAGCATTTAACTTTGCACTAAATTTCCGATCCAAATTTCTTTTTTTATAAGGTTTCGGACAACTTAATGAGTATAAAATCACAAAATGCTGACAGATCCAGGTGACGCTAGAGGCGCCATCTTGAAAAAACGTTTTCGTCCGATATCTCGGAAACTATGCACTTTAGAGCAAAAGTCATATAGACCATTATTATAGAAAATAAAATTTTGCATCTTTTGCTTCCAGTAAACTTTTTTGTAGAAACTTACCGTTTACGATTTATGGCCCATTTAATGAACCGGTTTTTTGATCGCAGCCAAGAACTCTTGAAAGATTAGATTAATCAATAAAATGCATCAATCCATTTTTAAAGATCCGTTTATTCTCTACAACTTTTGTTTTAAACTTTTTTTTCTAATGTCCATACTTTTTGAGTAATAGGACGTTTTATGTTGGACTACCGAGCGAAAAGTTGAAAATTTCAAGATACGCATAGAATATAATAGTACAAATTCAACAAATAAATTTAAAAAAAATATCCCGATTGTTTATGTAGTTAACAAATAATAGTTCAATTTCTTACCTGCAATAGTAACGAACATTTTTTATTTTACTTAATTATATTTCGCTTCCGCGTCACCCGCCGAGCGTTGACATTTCTTCATTAAACGTCCTATAACTCAAAAAGTATGGACATTAGAAAAAAAAGTTTAAAACAAAAGTTGTAGAGAATAAACTGATCTTTAAATATGAATAAATGCATTTTATTGATTAATCTAATATTTCAAGAGTTTTTGGCCGCGATCGAAAAACCAGTTCATTAAATGGGCCATAAATCGTAAACTGTAGGTTTTACAAAAAAGTTTACTAAAAACAAAAGATGCGAAATTGTATTTTCTATAATAAAGGTCTTTATGACTTTTGCTCTAAAGTGCTTAGTTTCCGAGATATCAGCCGAAAACGTTTTTTCAAGATTACGCCTCTAGCGTCACCTGGATCTGTCAGCATTTTGTGATTTTATGCTCAGTAAGTGATCCCAAATCTTTTAAAAAAAAATTTTGAATCGGAAATTTAGTGCAAAGTTAACCCAAAAAACGGCTATTTTTACTGGCGTAATTCTCGAATCCATTTAAATATATACAAAAAAAAATTATGAAATTCGGTCCAGCCGTTAAGAAGGAGTTCAGTAACATACACACGAACACAAGAAATATATATATATATATATATATATATAAAGAAAAGATAAAGATAACAACACTAAAGCGCCGTTAGACAAAAAATTCAATTGTTTACTTATATTATTGATACAATATGTGTTTTTTCAATCTAATGTTTATTTAAAATGCCTAAAAGATCTTTGAAAAAAACAGCTATAAACAATCTAATTTCACGAAGCCGAAAGAAGAAATTAAACAAAATCATCAGCAAACAGGCCAGATTTCTTAAACTTCGCGCAGTCAAGAGTCACATTATGAAATCCTTCTAGAAAATATTTAGGTTTTTACTAGCCCCACACTTTCTACTGAAGTAAGATGCGTGCAAAACATTACAAACATTATACGAGCAGAAAGGTCTTATAATTTTGATGTTTCACGAGCAAAGCTTATAATGTATATGTTGTGGGTAACGCTAGAAGAGGCAGTAACCCTAGATATACGCGAGTATACTTAAAATCAATCCTAGCTGGGTTAAATTCATTAAAAAACCAAGGTGCATAGATATGTTTTGTTTAATGAAAAACATACAAAAGAATAACATTATATAAAATTCGTTGGTTAGTATATTGAAATCTTATATAAAATTCTCTGACGACATACCTGATTGTAACTGGCTACCATCGCCTATGGAGCACCACTGATGCTCAGCTGATATAACAAAACATATAAATATAAGAGTTGAAAAATATTTTCTTAAATGATAAAATTATGTTATTACCTATGCGCTTTATGCCACATGTATGAAAATTTCGAAACACCCAACATTACTCAGTCAACATTGAGTAGATCCAGCTGTATGTGAGTAAATTGTAAAAAAAAAATATTTCAATGAGAATACGGACTTTTACCAAAAAGCTGATGTAATACTAAAAACCGGTGTAAACCTTGTTTTAGTCAATCTTTTTAGTTCGGGAGCCCAGAGGGTTTTCGTAGCCATTAAAGAGACAAGGCTTCACCAAAGTTTTTTTATGTATTTTGACCCCCTGATTACAAATATCAAGGGTGGATTCCCAAGAAATGGTTAGGAAATTTGTTATTAACAAATAATTGGTTACTAATAAAAAAACTGTTTTTTCGCAAAACAAAAAATATTACCGTAATCCTTAAATGATTTTAAGCAAAAAAGCTTCCTACGTATTTTGTCATCAGAAGAACACCGTTTTCAAATTAAAAATCGTTAAACATTTGACAAATAGCATTTTTGTCATTTTCAAATTTGCATAACTTTTTATATAATGAATATTTTTTAACTCTGCGATGACTATACGACACTTTAGATCATTAAGCATGAGATGAAACAGGTTGCAATACGATAATGCAATAATTTTATTACTATTTAACGCTATAAACAATATGCATTTAATCTCTTTTAACATATGACGCAGCGTGTATGAAGGGTAAACTAAATCCTTATCTAAAACAATCACTAGAAATAATTTTCCTTATTTTACATCCCAATCAAAATCAACTGATCAAGTGAAGAAGAATATTAAAGTAACTGTTAGTGACATCCATAGATTTATATCATTAGCCAATGAGCAAAATTATCTATATGAATCATTGTTGCAATATAACTTATCGTATGAAAATGCTTTATTTGTTAAAATGGTTTAGTGAAAAAAAAAAACAAAAGTCTTTTAACTCAAGAATTGGGACAAATTCTTCCTTCTCACTTAGAGGAAACATTAAATACTGATGAAATTCATTGTTAAGTAATTGATGTTATGTTATCATTAAGTAGAACATCATGGAAAGAAATGCAGACATTTGGAAATATGGCCAACAAATTTATCATTTTAACACAGTGGATGGCAGCATTTTAAAATATATCTAGAATAGATTTAATATTTGACTCATATTTTGAAAAATAAAGACACCAGACCATCAAAGATGAGTAAAAAGTGAATCAATACGCTATATAATAAAATTATTTTTAACACTCCATGACCGAAACAAGAAGAAAAATTTTGGAGTAGTTCAGAAAACAAATTGTTGTTGTAAGATTTTATAAAAAATTATATCATGAACGAATCAGCCCTTTCAATGTACTTAGTAATATCTAGGACGATAAATGAGAAGATGTGTACTGCAAATAATTCAAATATCGATCTTGCATTACTGCAACGTTTTAATATCGAAGAAGCTAATCTAAATTCACTATTTATTTTCATCATTGCGTCAAAACAGTAACTATATGGTCTTTTAGATATGCAAACAAATCTATAGTAATGGAATTGCCTCCAATTTCTGTAACTATCAAGCTTCATCTATTACAGGGTTTTTATATTGTATATAATCAAGTTAACTGTTTAAATCAAAATCTCGTCATACTTGATTCAATATGCTATGGATTCACTGAGCAAGATGACTTACTTTTACCTCGAAAAGTTGAAAATTTATTACCTACCTCCATTAGATAAATTGTTACCAAACTGTATGTGTGTGGTTGGTGTGTACACCTGTATTAAAAACAACGTACTGCTAAAAATAAAATATAGGAAAGTGGTCCGGACGGTGGTGAGGGTAGGACACTAGCGTAGCGGCAATCGAGCAGCTAAAAGTGGTGTGGTCCGCAAAGTGGCTCGTCTGTAATCGTACATTTAAAACAATGCATTGCTATCGGTGGTCGCCACCGGTGTCGGACACTAGTGGTTCGTGTGTATAGACCCTAAGAAGTGCGTACGACAAACATGCGTTTGTGTAGCGGCCGGAATTGTATGCTGTTCATTTTCTTAATTTATCAATACATATAAAAATATTTGTAATAAATAAAATAATTTTAATTAAAGTATTTTGGTAATGAAATATAAATATAAAAAAACTGAAAATCGATAAAATATATAAAAGTTCTAAAGATCAGACACGCGTCTGTAGGTATATTTCCATTAGGTACTATTCATACACCGTGCGTCGTACGTTAAAAGAAATTAAATACATATTGTTTATAGAGTTAAAAAGTTATAAAATTATTGCATTTTCGTATTGCAATCGGTTTCATCCCATACTTTATGATCTTAAGTGTCGAATAGTCATCGCAGAGTTGCAAAATATTATTTATATAAAAAGTTATGCAAATTTGAAAAATGACAAAAATACTATTTTTCAAATGTTGATAAATATAATCAAGGGGTCAAAATATATAGAAAAAACTTTGGTGGAGGCTTCTCTCCTTAACGGCTATGAAAACCCCGGACTATTTAGCATTATCCGTAATATAAACACTTATTAAGTGTAAATTATGTCCGGTTCGTTCTTTTCGTTTTCGCTGCTCTGTTCGTGACCCCAGATGATAGATATGCTTTCAAAAACTATTTTACTATTTAAATAAATAGTTTTATACAACGCCTGCTCAGGAAGTTGGCTTTTCGAGCGCAGTATGTCATCTCCGAAGTACACAATAGTCGCATACTTGACTATATGTATTTCATAAACGCACATGTTTGGTTATGACCACATAACTACACGGATTCCGCCTAAACTATCTGTCGTTTTTATTTGACTAGAGAGACTACTCGATCAGTCCTAACCCTTTTTAATTTATGTCACAACTGTCACAACGCAACTGTATTAAACGCAAAAAGAAAGTGTAGGTATTTAAAAAAAGTGTACTATTTAAAATAATGGTCGATTTAACAAGATGTTTAACTCCACCTGAACTAGTTGAATCAGCTAAAAATGCAACAACAAATTTATTGCCAGATGTGTCAAAAGAAAAAATTATTTGTTATATTCCTCTCAAATTCTACTTCCAGAGCAGTAGTTGTATAAAGTATTGATCCTAACACTTGCGGAAATTAACTTTCCCGCACTTAAACTGCTTGCCCGAACTCCGCTTCGCGTCGTTCGGGCATCGGCAGTTCGCGTGCGGGAAAGTATAACTTTCCGCACTTGTTAGGATAATAACTATTTCCCCATTTAAATTGAATATTGAAAAATCTTCAAGAAAATATTTATAATTAAATTTCGGTAACACTAAATAATATAAAAATATTTGATGTTTAAAATCTTTATTTAATATTTTTAACCCATATATTTAATTTTTTAATTACATTCAAAAACAATTTGATATTTTAGAATTGCTTAAAAATAAATTCAGATGATTATATCCTAAAACTTTTATGTTGAATTTTTTTTGTTTCAGTTGAATAAAATATTGAGAAATCTTCGAAAAAATAATAAAATTCAGTTTTTTTTTTAATTTAATTTTTGGTGTTTAGATTGTAATAACATGCTTTTATCCACGTTTTTTTAATGTTGATCAGCTGAAATACAAACGATCAAAACCAATTTTTTTAAAAACGAAAATTATCCTTGAGTTGAAATAGAATATGACAAAAAAATATACTTTGCGTTTTTGCTTTTTAGATAATCCTTTTTTTATTAGTTAAATAAAAGTCTAAAAAAACTCAAGAATTTACTAAACTAAAGTATGCAGAATTTTTTAAAAGTTTTTCTATTTTTTTTTATTAATTTTTTGTAAAATTACTGAGATACAAATTATTGCTAGGTACTTAGTTTATGAATGTAAAATTTTATCAACATTCAAAATTGATTGTGAATTTAACAAATCTCAAATAACTGAATTGCCAAATTACGTATCTGAAAATTTAAAACTACACACTTTCAGTTCATTTACTGTAGGAGACAAAAGTTGATTGCTACATATTTTAGCCTGCAGAATCCGAATTTTAGACAACTATAAGAAGTACAAGGAATTTGTTATAAACAATTGAATTAATTAAAAACTCTTTTGTTCAAGGCTTACTTAAAAATATTAATTAAATTAAATATTGCAAAATTAGTGGTGGAAAATTAAAAAAAATGTGAGGTGTACTTGGTTTTTGCCCAGTACTTGGTTTCTATTGCTCAAAACAAATTATATAATTGATCATTTTTAAGATTATAGTTTTAAAAAAGTTTTAACTGTTTTTAATGTCAATTTTTACGTTGATAAACGACCACTTGTTTGCAATTATTATGATCGAGCGGGTATTCGCCAACAGCCCCTCGCAAGCGCGTAATATATGCGTACAACTCGAAAAATTAACATAAATACATTTAGCAAGTCTTAAATTGTTCGTCCTGAATTGTAGAACAAGTTTTAAAAATATGCTAAAGCATATTCATTGCGCGTCTTACTTAAAAAAGGATATGAACAAACAAGTTTCGTTTTTCAACGTTAACTTTAAACAGTTATATTTTCATCTCTAAAATGTTTATTTATAAAAAAGTTGTTTTGAGCAATTGGAACAAAATTATGAGTGAAAAATCGCATTTTATCAATTTTGCAATAACTTTTTTTTTTAATTGATATTATCGATTGAACGTTAAACAAAATAGTACTGTTAATGATTTGCATAGATTTGCTTGTAAACAGACATCTTGAATAAGAATTAAAATTAATTCTTAGGCTTAAAATTTTTTACTGCCTTCCCACACTTGACCTTTGATTGGATATATATATATATATATATATATATATATATATATATATATATATATATATATATATATATATATATTGAGATGATATATGAATATATGATATATTATGTGCTAAATTAAATATAACAATGATTAAAAAGTATATTCTTGAGACCAGGGAAGAGTACAAAGCATTGGTACTTGGATAATTAATATTTCATTTTCAGAATATTACAAATTATTATCTTCATTCCTAAAGAAAAAATAAAGATAAATAAAATTAAAATGTTAAAGATAGATTTGGTTTAAAATAATTTAATTATTTGAATTAAGTGTCAAATACTTACTTTTAAAAGACTGCATATGAAAATCCATAATATGCACATTTGTTTTCGTAAAATTAATTAGAAATGAGAAATGCTGAAAAATAAGCCTTAAAGGCGAAAACATAGAACCAAAACGTGACATGACGCCACGCCACCCGACGCATGTCAGTACTTATAAATAGGGAACCGGACAACTTTTCAAATAGTATTTAAAAATAATCTTTATTCATATATATAGCCATAAAAAATAATATTTTGATTAAATAAATCCTCTGGAGTACTTGAAAACGTCAAAAACATAATTTATTTCAAATTGCCGCGAAAACAGCACTTCATGTCAATTCAGATCGCGTGACGTCATATAGAGGTAAACGAACTACGAGCCATATTACAAGTGATCAGTGCTTGGATAAATTAAGTATTTTGTGTTTCTTAATCATCATGGACCGAAAAAAATATCGTTGATGTGTTGTACCTCGATGTGGAAATACATCATTAACTACTCCAAATAATTTTTTTATTGATGTACCTCGAAAACCAGACATACGAAAGAAATGGTTAGACCTAGCAAGACGAATGTCTGTTACTTCAGCAGTTTACTTTTGTGAAGATCACTTTGATGTAATGTAATGTAGGTGTTATAGGTTATGTCTTACTTAGAATGTTTTACGTGTGCATAAACAATCTTGTATTTGTGTTTGTGCCAAAGAAACTATAGAGAATATTTAAACTTAATTATATCTTTTATATACATTTTATTTTACTTTATATTGAGAATGTTAATAAATAAAACCATTGACAAATTGTGTATAATTATTTTATTTAGTGCTTTCATATAAAATAGGGAATATATTTTTTTTCCAAAATTCACTTATACTAGAGATATAATGTATAACTAAAGTTCTGTTATGACTATAGTCCTTCAATTCGTAACTAATTACAATTAAATATTTTTAGAAAAATGCAAATAAATCGTAGAAAAACGCGAAATAACATACAAAACAGTGTTGTTTACTTACGACTACCTACATATGACGTTACGCACTGTGATTGGCGTTTGGGTTCTTACACGTCACAGATAATTTACGCAACTTTATTTATTGATTTAAAAATATGAATCATTGTTATTTCTTAAAAATCTTTATTGAGTGACATTGTTGTATAACAAACTTTATTTTAAAACACATCTAGACAACACGCTATGTGACCACACGCCGCGACATAAATATTATGGAATTGATAATTACTGACATGCGTCGGGTGGCGTGGCGTCGTGTCACGTTTTGGTAGTATGTTTTCGCGTTTATTAGATCATGGTAAGAATTGTGTAATTAGAGTAAGAAAATCTAAAATGTGTAATTTGTTTTGTTTCATCATAGTAGAGTTTGTTTGTTAAGAAATGTATTAGATTGTTACGTTGTTAGGATGTTCAATTGTTAATTTGTTTGGTAGTGATTGTTTCTCTTGGTTTGAAGATTTGTAAGGGAGCAGACGTTAATAAAAGTTCTGAAATTAAAATTGAGTTTTTTCAAAGTATATTGGGGGAAATTAAAGATTTGAAAGACATATTAATATAACAAGAGTTGAGAAGAAGCTGTACTACGTATTTGTTAACGGGAAGAAAGAATAAAAAGCATTTAAAAAGATCGAAAAGTTAATACGTAGAAGCATGGATTGAAAAAGATTATTTCATAGTAGATGATAGAAATTAGCACGTAAAGAAGAAATTGACTTCTCTAATTACTTACCAGTTTGGGAATGATAGCAGATTTATTCCAAGATTGAAAAAAGATCAGCATTTGTATGGTTAGTACAGCAGTTTCATGGGTGCAAGGACTGGTACCACATTGTGAAGAGGCTTGAAACGGTATTCTAGTATACAATTTAATAAACTGTATTTAAATTTGTGTATTCTTATGAACTGAACTCACTTTCAACTTAATTTGAGGATAATTTTTAAAATCACTGTTGTACATATGATCAGAATTTCTCATTTCATTATAAGTATTTTATTAGCATTTGTATAATTCACTTTCACTGTTTATAAATTGGATTTATAGGTTATACCTTGAAAGTCAATACGGCGCATATTCCGTTACCATAGGCGTTCCAAAAAAATTTCAAATTAAATTAGATAAATTATATTTAGAACAAAATTAGAATTAATAATATTAATTTTCAAAAGTTTTGAACTCTACCCTGAGATAAGAGTATTGCGGGCTATAGTAAAGTTATAAAAAAAATAGGTATTTATAAATTTCATTTATCTCTGATTAAAATTTCTTACACTAAAATTAAAACTCAACTGCAAGGTTTTTAATTATAGCATACCAAAGGTCATTTAATGACATTTTTTTTAAATTCAATCTATGACAAATTAATCCATAATCTAACTCTATAACAACAAAAACAAAAACTTGACCAAAATTTATCTATACAAAAATTAAAACCAAAAACTAGTAATTGATTTTTAAAATTGACAAAAAAACAATATGGACTTTTGAAAAATGTATCAAACACATAAAAAATACAATTTATACTTTTTTATGCACATTTAGGTCATACTCCAATATAATATTAAAACTTTAAAAAAAACTGTAATATACCATATTGATTTTTTTTCATTTTATTAAAATTGGATATTTAGTTTGTGAATATAGCATTAAAATATATTCATAAACTAAATTTACTCCGTGATCCCAGAGGGTTTTCGTAGTCGAGAAATGGTTAGGAAATTTGTTATACTCTTTCCAAAGTCAATGTAAAATCTCTTGGTCTTTGTCGGATTTTAAACTCCTTTGTTTACCATGCCGACCATTGGCGTGGAATTAAAGATTTTTTTTTAATTTTTTTTTGAAATTTCAAAGGAAAACGGTTGTTGTATATTTGTATATTTTGTATTAATTTGAAAATTGTCAAATAAATTTATTCTTTCAAATTAAAACTTGTTAATTTAAGTTTCTAATAAGAACATTTGACTCATTATTTAAATGGCACATAACTCATAATATTTTTATAACAATTGTTTGCAAGTAATACTTATTTTGTCAGACAATCTTAAAGGACCACGAGGGGGTATAAGCCTTCCTTGCCTCTGGAAAGGAAAGGGTTGGGTATGTTAGTAAGAATCTAAAATTAGTTTTCTTTTTAAAAACAAGTTTTCAAGATACATCACGATAGTTTTAAAGGAAATTGGTTAGAATGACTAACAATAATTGTCAGAGTCTTCTGAAATAGAATCGGTCCCAAGTTGAATAACTAATGGTGCTATTAGCGATACAACAGGATATATTTTTATAACATGCGCTTCGCATTTTGCCATACATATTATCAAGGACAATTGCGCTTATGGTTGTTGACTAATTATATGTTGGTAAACGTTTTTTTACAGTACTCCAAACCATTTTGATTGGATTAAAAATACAGTTGTATGGAGGTAAACGCAAAAGGGTATGAGCGTGTCTGCTACAAATGGTGTCAATGACGTATTCATTTTTAAAATTCTGACTTTTGATCATTCTTAATTCCTTCTTGGAACCTTTTTAGGAACAGTGATATTTTTTATTGCCATAATTTTTA
This sequence comes from Altica lythri, assembly GCA_964028335.1. Taxonomy (NCBI): domain Eukaryota; kingdom Metazoa; phylum Arthropoda; class Insecta; order Coleoptera; family Chrysomelidae; genus Altica; species Altica lythri. The sequence continues at coordinate 58,329,897 of OZ034807.1, read as the reverse complement.
AAATTTGATTCTTTTTCGTGTTATTATTAGGTATTTTGTTTAATATGCGGAAATGATACGACGCATCGTCCATAACAATTACCGAATTAGGAGATATGTTAGGCAAGAACTGTTCGACAAACCACTTTTTAAATCAATCGGCTGTCATATCTTCGTGATAATCGGCAGAAGACTGTTTTATGTTTTTGACCGACAATAGCAACGCATAAGTTACAAAACCGTCTTTGCTTCTGGCATGAAGAATAATAACACGTTGTTCATTGTTCTCTTGTTCTCCCCTAAGAGACATGTATTGTTTAGTTCTACGAATTCCTAATAGATGACAGTTTAAGTTAATTGAAGTAACTCTTATACACCTTTGACATGTAGGTTAGATAGACACCCGGTAGATGGTACTGTGTTTTGATTTCTAGATTATTCAACATTTAGGTTGTAAGAAAACCCAATAGATAGTGTTGAATTTCGATTCATAAATAAATAAATAAACGAAAAACTAAAAGAAAATGGAAAATTAAAAACAGAAAAAATGCAGAAAAAATAAAGTCAAAAACTATAAAATCAAATAATATAACGCCACCGTAAGGTGTCGCAGTTATTATCTCATATATTTAACGAGAAATTCTTACTAAATTAAGTATTATGAAGCCCACCGTAAGGTAGTGCAGCGGATATCTAATATAAAAAATCAATGAAAACAAAAAAAGCAAAATGGTAAAAATTACAAAAAACGAAAAATGGAAAAAAGACGCGACGCTACTGTTTAGTGTAATCGGCACAAGTCTATGCCCGGTACTCACCTAATGTCGCATTTTGTGTCTTTGATGTTTCGTTTGTATATGACCGACTCTTCGGCATTTCTTTAAATTTATATCTTAAGAGCCGGCAAAAAAATTAAAAAAATAATCAATAAATATATTTCCTGACCGTTTAAATTAATTTAAATGTAATAATTCCTGGGTTTCGGTCAATATATTATTAATTTTTTTTTTTTATTATTATTATTAACACTACATATGTTTCGGCAATTATGCCATTTTCAAGTGCTAAAATATTTATAAATATTTTAGCACTTGAAAATGACATAATTGCCGAAACATATGTAGTGTTAATAATAATAATAAAAAAATTTAATAAAATATTGACCGAAACCCAGGAATTATTATATTTAAAAAAATAATCAATGTTGCCATTACTCAAAAATGTCTTTAAGTATAAGTAATATATACAAAATTGATTTCATTAGTGAAAACTCTTTAAATATGAAGAACCTAGTTAATTAATTTAAGTATATATTTTTTAAGAATATTTTCATATTATCTTTCTAAGAGTCATTGACGAATAATTGAAGAGTAAAGTAAAGAGAACATTTTCAAAATATATAAATTTAGAAATTTTCGAAAATATATCTGGCAACCTAGATTCGAAAGTCGGTTCCTTTGTTGGGGTTAGAAGGAGTGGTTGTCTTGTTACATTAATATTAGTTAATCTATACTAATAAAAAAAAATGTTTTTTCGCATTACAAGAAATACTACCGTAATCCTTGAATGATTATAAGCAAAAAAGCTACTTATTATGTATTTTTTCATCAAATAAAAAATAGCATTTTTGTCATTTTTCAAATTTGCATAACTTTTTATATAATTAATATTTTTCAACTCTGCGATGACTATTGGACACTTAAAGTATGAGATAAAACCGGTTGTAATACGAAAATGCAATCATTTTGTTACTTTTTAACGCTATAAACAATATGCATTTAATTTCTTTTAACGCACAGTAGACGAACGTTCAAAAGTAGTTTATAATATCTCATGTCTCAATTGCAACCAAGTATACATAGGGGAAACATCTCGAACTGTACATAGCAGAAATATATCACACAAAAGTGATATTAACACTAACAAAACAAAATCATGTGCCTTAGCAGAACATGCGACCAAAAACAAACACCAATTTGACTTCGCAAGCACACATTCTGGACAGAGAACGTAACGAATATAAGAGAATGTTTTTGGATATGACCCATATTAGAAGAAATAAAACTTGTATTAACAGGAAATCAGATTTGCAAAATCTAAGTAATATTTATTGTAACATATTATCCCACACATAAATAGAGTAGCATAGTAGGTCACAAAAGGAATAAAAAACATCTTTAATAAATAATTACCAAACAAATAACATTATTTAAATTTTAAACATAAAACAAATAAAATAAAACAAAGTTTTGTTCAACAAAAAACTGTCTTAGGGGATACAATTGAAATAATATGGTAACCTGTTATCAAATTGTATCTCCCAAAACATATTTTAAGAAAACTTATAATTTATATAATTTTCATTGTTTTCAAAATTTATGTGTTTTGAATTTATTCTTAAGTAAGCAACTTCTTGTAAATTCCAAATAACTAATTGTATTTTTCTTTTTGTAAAGATAACTTGAAAATGAATTGAAATAAATTCGATAGCTTGACAACAAAGTCAAAGAGTATTTCTCAAGCCTATAAACTTGACTGCCACCACACGATTTACCTTCGTTTATAATAACATTCAAAATACCTAAACTTTATATATACATATATATATATATATATATATATATATATATATATATATATATATTTACATCACTATATCATTACTGCGTCCATCAAAAAACCAGTCATATTGCGTCCATCAGAATTCTTAGATATATCAATAATTAAAGTTAATTATACTTATCAACAGGTTTAGTAATGTCAGATAACCACTTTTAATTTTTTGTTAATCATAAAATAAAATTTCATTATTTATATGTTTCTCTATCATTTCTGCGTCCATATAATATTCTATCATTATTGCGTCCGTTATATACGATTTGTAAAAATTATATTGAAGTAACCATCATTACTGCGTCCTACAGTGTTGCCATTTAATATAATGTGTAATTATTAGGTAAATTTAATATGGTTTTAACTATATAGTGAACAAATTTGATTTGGTAAATATTTGTTTTATCTATACCAATGCCTTTTTAGAAAGAATAAAAATGTAAAAATACAAAATTAATAAATAACAAAGAAACAGATAAACAATTTGCAGTGAAATACAAACTATATGTTCTATGGAACATTTAATCTTTTTCTTTGCTATAAGTTGTTTTTACAAGAAAGTATTTTAATAAAACTAAATAATTTGTCAAATGAGTGTCATGTGATGTTGGTATTGGTATTAAGATAAAACATTAAAATGTTCTTTATTTTCTTCATTGCAATTTATGTTTTTAGTGTGGTTTAAAGTACCCACTATATATTTATTAATGAGGTTTTTAGTATTAAAAAAATTACTTACTATACTCAGTGACATTAGAAGTGTTACACCCAGAAGGAATCATTTCTTGATCCTAATTTTTTGACAACAGAATGACTATATTTAAAGAATGCTATGATAACAATGTTAATGTTTTATCTTTAGTAGTTTTTGTAACAATAAAATTTTATCTTAAATTAAAAAAAAAACGATTCATGAAGTCCGGTTGGTAAAGAAATTTGTAATTACTGTTCTTCAGTTCAGTTCCTCGAGTTCGAGGACATCAAAATTACCAACATGTTAATGATTTTGACAGGGGTAGAATTGTTGTCTATAAAGATATGGGTTTGTTGTATCGCCAAATTGCCCTTCGTGTTAATTGTACGGGAATGACGGTAATGCGTGTGTGTCGTGTGTGGTCAAACGAAGGAAGAGGAGCACGAAGAAGACCAACTGGCCAACCAAGGCGTACCACAGAGCGTCAAGATAGCCACTTCAGACTACTTGCTCTGCAAGATCCTTTTGCTACTACGCGTCAAATCGCTGATAAATGGTTTGGATAGGAAGGTAGACCTGTTACTATGTGTACACTATACCGTCGCATTCGAGCCTTTGGACTGTTTTCATACCGCCCACGACTAGTGCTACCTTTGACACAGGACCACTACCATCAACGTTTGAATGGGTGCACAGAATGGCAGCAATGGGTGGAAGAATGGCATAATGTAGCATTCAGCTATGAATCGCTATTTTGTTTAGGCATGCACGATGGCCGTAGAAGGGTTAGACGCAACCCTGGAGAGCGACGAGATACCGGGTTTGTTCTTGGATGACATGTACACAGGACAGTTGGAGTAATGATTTGGAGGGCTATTGCCTATGGTAGCCGATCACCACTTGTGTTCATTTGGGGCAGTATGACAGCTTTACGTTATGTTGATAATGTCTTAAAAACCACTTTACTTCCTTATCTAGACGGCCGTAGCCACGTCCTTTTTTAGCAAGATAACGCGCGTCCCCATATTGCTCGTCGAACTATGAACTTTCTCCAAGAAGCTGGCGTTAATTTTTTGCCGTACCCACCTCGTTCACCAGATTTAAATCCCATCGAACATGTGTGGATTATGATGGGAAGAAGACTGTCCCATTAACACCATTCTCCACAAACTCTGGCAGAGTTAAACCATGAAAATCAAGTTGCATGGAACAAGATGCCACAAGCAGACATTGATCATCTCATTTTGTCAATGCCTAGACGTGTACATGAGTGTATGCAGTTACTGGGTCACCAATTTTTTTTTTTTTTGTTATACGATATTGAAAATTCTTGAATATGTTTTATTCTCGATGTAAATCTACCATGTTGCCAAAAAATTAAGATTAAGAAATTATTTCTTCTGGGTGTAACACTTCTAATGTCACTGAGTATATTTATTTAGATATTAACTATAATTTCCAATTCTCATCTATACTTTTTTTTATTGAAAAAAAAACAACTTAATATCAATTTTTTATTATGTTTTAAAGTATAAAAATAATGATACATTTTTATAATTCAAATAAACACATAAAAAGAGTTTTTTTACAAATTAAATAAATAATTTAAAATGAAAATTTTCCAAATAACAATGATGATAATTTGAGAACAAAAGAGTGGTGCCCAAGATTGACTTGACATTTTTGTATGGAGTTACTTAAAATCAAAAAAGTTCTCATTAATAGACTACAAACTTTTAAAGATATAGAAACAGAATTAGAGTGGACATATAATGTAACTTCAGAAATTTTTAAGAATAATCTAGTTGTCGGATTAATTACTGCTAAGAAGTTTAATTTAATCTATTTGTTAAATAAACATTTTGTTGGATTGTAACATGTAATTTAAGATGAAATCTGTTTTGCTACCCTGTATAAATAATTAATGTGTTAATGTTTTATTTTACTATATTTTTTTATTAACCTTTAAAATGAGCTATAAGAGAACTTCCATTCTTAGATAATGTCATCACGCCCAGGATGGCATGATAAATATATGAACATTATAATTAAAAAATAAAAATCAACCTGTTTTAGAATTTGTTTCTAAAGTTGCGTATTCTTGAAAGAATGAATTTATTTATAATTAAGTCTCTCTCTCTCTCTCTCTTTCTCCTTGTATAAAATATAAATTTATCTTTAATAAATTTCTTACAAATATTATACAAACAATCTCTTATAACGATAAAGAGAGTATTTTATTTTAAAGTAGTCATAAGTTAGTAAACAAGTAAAAAAATAGATAAATAAATAAATAAATAGGTAAATAAATAAATCAATAGATAAATAACTAAATAAATAAATTAATTAATCAATAAAATATACGAAAGTAGTAAGATTCGAACTACAAAGCATTTTCTAAACCATAATAAAAGCAATTTGCATTAATATGGTAACAGAACTTGAAGTGTAAATATAATCAAATAAGCAATTACCTTTTAAGTATTATTTTGATTATTTGATTGGTTTTGAAACCTAAAAAATATCACAATAAAGTGATATACTTATTTCAAACTAAAATCTATAAACGAATTTTCCTCAGAGACCTGTCTATAACATATTAAAATTTACTTGTAGCTGGACGGATAATAAATCTTACATTTAAAAAGATATTTAGGCAATAAGAAATAACAATATTTTATTTTAATACTTACTTTATATTAATACTATAATACTTTATAATCCTAAATTAATACATAACAACCAGGCTTAATATTTTTTTTGAACGATTAGACATACTTACTTTTATGCAGAAAATAGGGTATACTATAAAATAAAATTCACAATCGTTTCACATCGAATAAAATGCAGCGGCCTTTGCAACGTTGCCTACGTTCTTTGTAAAATTCATATAGCGCACCGACAAAAAGGGATAAGATCGTATATAACGGCAGCGCCTCTACTGGTAAAAAGCCACAATACAAAAATATACATTTAACGGGTAATCTATCATTGATGCGTCCCCATCAAATTCATGTAGCCACTCCGGGGTTGCCATATGCACAACTTATTATAAAAATTTAGGATGTACAAGTTATTGACCGTTTAATTTCATTGAAACAATATCCGTTTTATGTGTAGATAGGCAAGAAATACACAGTTTGTAAAGCTGCGTCCGTATACGGACGCAGCTTTGCATCGGACGCAATATTGATAGGGATTCGCCTATTCAATGACGCACTAATGATAGCTGGATGTATATATATATATATATATATATATATATATATATATATATATATATATATATATATATATATATATTGATATTGATTATTAATATTTGAATATATAATTTTTGAACATATTCATAATCCATATTAAAATTTTTAAATAAAAATATCAAATAACCGTAATATAAACATTTCGTTTTCTAAAAAAATACACAAATCAAACGGTAAAAAAGGACGAAATGGAAATTTCATTATTTAATTAGTAATTTTGTACTAATTCAAAAAAATTTGCAATTTTTAAATTTCTCTAATACTAATAAGCAATCTATACATATAATAAAACTGTAGGAATGTATATGTTTGTGCGCGCATCACATGAAAACTACTGATCCTATTCGAATGCGGTTTTCAAAGACGTATTTGCTTCTTTCAACTTAACATCTGGTGTATAAAACTTTCTTCTCCCCACCCCTTTAACGGGGAGAGGAAAGAAATTTTTATACAAAAATCAACACGCCATGCGAGCGACGTCGCGGGTACATCGAAATAGAACCCAAAAATGTGGTTAGATTTTTTTGTCTGTCTGTCTGTATGTTTGTGCGCGCATCACATGAAAACTACAGATCCGATTCGAATGCGGTTTTCACAGATGTATTTGTCTTCTTTCAACTTAACATCTGGATTATAAAAATTTCTCTCCCATTACTTAAATGGGGTGGGTTAAGAAATTTTTATACAACAATCACACGCCACGCGAACGACGTTGCGAGTACAACTAGTTCATTATAAAGTTAGGAAACTCCCCAAATTTATGAATTATTAAAAATTTTAAATAGTTGTGTAAAAGTCAATACAAAGAATAATTGTACGATTAAGATTGTTTAATATAGATTTATAAAACAAAGAATATTTGTAATCTTATTTAAAAGTGTTGAAATAATAAATATGATAATGCATTTTATTTTGTTTTTAGCTTTAAATCTAAAAGAAATTCCATACGATATAAAACCAGTTTCATTGATAAAAGCAGGAGGGGAACAGCATTGTAACGAATTCAGAGACGTTAATCCTATGGAACAACTTCCTGCATTACATATAGATGGCGTAACGTTAGTGGAATCACTAAATATAATGCATTATCTAGAAGAATCTCGACCACACAGACCTCTGATGCCAATTGATTGTATTAAAAGAGCAAAGGTATTTTAATTGAATTAACAACACAATCCAGATAATGAATGAAAACGTAAAACAAAAAATAAAAGTTTGTATTCATTATCTTGATTTTGTTATTATGGCTCGGCGTTGGCATTTAAACACGCTTCAAGTTTTACTTTTTGCGTAGTTTGGACTAGTTCTAAGCTTAGATCTTTAAAACATTGTTAAATATTTGTATAAACCAATACATTTAATGACGATTAAAATCTACTCTTTTGATTTCGCTGTAGCAAGTGCCTTGTCTGGCTACAAGTATGGGCATTATCTCTAACACTAGATAATGTGTCAAGGGATGGACGGAATGCAATTATTGCAACTTTTTTATTACTAATCCTTAAAAGTCCATAGCAAAATTTAATTAAACGGTAACAAATAATTCTCTTCGTTATAACTCTGAAACGAAAAAGGGTATCGAATTGTGATATTAGCTTTTTTTGTTGCAAATTTAATTTACTTTCCTTCAATGATGTCAAACATATAACGTATGATTTAAATTTTTCGAGCAAAATAAAAAATCTGTTATTATGACAAATTGTGCCCTCCAGGAAAGTGATTGTAAATTTTAAGTAATAAATGAACACTTCTGTTTAAAATAACTACTTTCCTCTATCAAACAAGCTTTTATTCTCTAAAATCGGATAAGTCGTTTAGTTTAAACGATTCAAAGAATTACCTACGCTTTTAATAACTTCCCTCACTCTTTTTAACATCGGTACACTAATATGCCTAAATCAAAATGATGCAGAATTCTTTCAGCTTTCTTATGATGTTACCAAAATTATACCCTAACTGAAATTTTGTGGAGAAATTGAACATATAATATCGAGAAACAACCTGTTAAGTTACTGGCAATATGGTTTTCGCCAACAAAGGTTAACAGGCCATCTGCTAGCATATGTAACTCATGCCTGGTATATGATGCCATCCGCCCACATGGGCAGACTCAAATAGTATCACTAGACATCTCGAAAGCATTTGATCAAGTGTGGCATGCAGCTCTCTTGAACAAACTGCCTTTATACGTACTCTCGCTAAACCTTTGCAGATGAATATCCAACTTTCTCTCCAACAGGCACATCCAAGTTGCCGTGGATTGACATTCCTCCAACCTCTACAAGATGAACGCTGGAGTTGCCCAAGGATTAGCTCTAGCTCCTACTCGATTCCTTTTACACATTAATAATCTACTAGAAGAACTAATAATACGATACACGGTTTTTCAGATGATAGCAACCTACACTGTAGCAAAGCGCAGAACCGTCCCATATCCGTTAATATTCTGGAAGAGGGCAGAAGATCCAAAACAGCTTCTCTCAATCAAGATTTGAGAATTGTAGACGAGTGTGGAAGAAAGAAACTTGTTAATTTCAACGCTGTCAAGACAAAGACATGTTGCCTATCCAACAAGAGGCAAATATACGACTCATCCATCACAATGAACGATCAGACACTAGTAGCAAGCGACTCTATTACTCTGGTTGGTATAACGATCTCACAGGACTTACTCTGGAACGAACATATTGCGTCCATAGCAACTGCAGCAGGAAAAAAGTTAGGCTTTCTTTTTAAAGCACGGAAATATTTCTTTCCATACAACTTAGCTTCTCTTTACAAAGCCCAAATAAGACCTAATCTTGAATACTGCTAACATGTATTAGGATTGACGGCTCCGTCAACGACACCAGTATAACCAAAAACCTAGCCCCATTGTCCCACCGAAGAGCAGTGTCTGATCTTTCCCTGTTTTACCGAGATTTAAACGGATTTTGTTCAAAAGAACTCCGCTCTATAGTACCACCACTTGCCAGAGTAACGCGACATGCGAACTCCATCCACCCTTATACTGTTCAGTGCCAGACATCGAGAACGGATCGATTCGATCGTTCCATCATCGTCAGGGTCTCCAGATTGTGGAACTTCTTACCTTCCAACGTCTTCCCCACTCGTCCTAACTTACAGTCCTTTAAATCCCAAATTAATAAATTGTCTTTTCTGTCCCAATAAATGTTCTCGGTACATTTGTATATACCTACGAGGACATTCTTAAAAAAATTGACTTTCAATTGCGCCCTCTCTTGGTGAATTGCGGAACTTAATAATAATTTCCAAGATTTACTTATGGTCGCTTTTATAATTTTTTTCCTCAACTTTTTATGTCCAGTCGTTTCTTAGATATGGTCGCTAGCCAGTCTTAATAAAAATCCTTGTATATCATGAAAATAAAATAATTTTCCTTGTGCACATACACGTACTATTTGTATAAACGAGGTTGCGTGCTACGAAAAACGTCCTGTAAAATTTGCTATAACTTTTTTGTTTATTTAACCCTGGAATCTGAAACTTAAATATTAAATTTTAATGTAGGATTAGTTAAAAAAGGAAATTAAAAAATTTGTAACACAAACTTTTAATTTAAAGAAATATCCGTCGATTAACTTAAGATTTTTTAAAAATCTTTATTCTGTTTATATTTTGAATTAAAAATTCAGACATATCTCATTTTTTGCGGACATGACTATTAGTACGAGAGCCTACGACCAAGATTTTTGTCTCATAGCAATACGGCCAAAACCGCATCAAATCGATAGATACGATTATCCTGAACTCGAAAATACCTATATCAGACATTTTCCGCGTAGCGTTTGACCTGACCGAATTTTAAAAATTGTCAAAGAATTTAACCGAACTGCATCATAGCAGTATGTCTGATTTTCAGACTGTAGTTGAATGAGAGTTCTGAGATACCGGAAACATATTTTTCAGACGTTAATGGTGTAGCGTAAGACCGGAAAATCACTTACAAAAATTAGAAATGAGACAAAAAAAATGTCTTATAGCAATACGTCTGAAAATCTTTTTGTTTAGTAAATTTTGGTTATTTGATGCGAACAAAACAATTTTCAGACATTTTGCGCGTAGCATATAGCCTGAGCGCATTTTTCAAAATGTTAACAAATTTTACCGATCGGTATCATAGCAATATGTCTGAAAATTGTTGGACATGATAAAATAAGTTGTCCACATGTGCAAAAAATTTATATCAGACGAATTTAAGTGTAGCACCTTCTCTATCAGACAACTTTTCGATATTCAGATATCATTTCAAAATCGTATTGAGGCATCTTGAATTCTCTGTTACAAACCAATGAATAAGTTGCGACCCTGAATGATGAATGATAGTTCTAGTTGCCATTGAATTATTTCAAAATGTATTTCCCGTCTTCATTCTTCAGTACCTGTGATAAAAATTGCAATTACGAAGATAATTCGTTCATTTCAATTTCAATACGACTCCCTATCGGCCTACTATTTTTTTTTTCAATATTCATAACGACAGAAGTCACCGAGTGATCTCAGCTTTGAAGTACTTTGAACAGACTCTTGAAAAAAATTACCAAAGGAGAAATTTTCTATCAAATATACTAATTTATTTCTCGTTCTTTTATCGATAATATTCATGATCACTATGATCAGTTAAGGAAGAGATTATCGACCCTCGTGTGGAAGTTCGAAAAAAAAAAATTCTCGAGTAAACCGGAAGTGTGCTAAAGTCACACGTAATTAAGTTAAATCGATTCAACCAATTAACGAGACTTTTATCAAATGAAAACGTTAAATGATCTGTACATTTTAATTCAAACGCCAACGGGATGAGGGGTGAGGTATAAATTTTAGCGAGGTTACGAGTGTTAGTATATAAAAATAAATAATAATAAATATATAAAAAATATCACAGATCAATTTCACAGATAATATCACAAAATTGAAACAAAGTCAATTGTAAAATAAAAACTTAAAAATGAATTCTTCAAAAAAAATAAAAAAAAATCTGATAAAACAAAAAAGAAATTCTAAAAAAAAATTCTGAAAAACTAAAAAAAAATTCTAATTCAAACTAAAAAAAAATCTTCAAAAAAAACTAAAAATAAATTCAGTTGTCAGTTTCGTCAATTTGGTCGCCAAATGTAAGATCATTATCTGAACATTCTGAGCTCCATTCTTCGGAACTGCCCGTATTGACATTGAAAACTAAATCTTGGGCAGTGTCTAATAGATGCTCTTTTTTCATTAAATCTAATTCGTACTTATGTACATGTTCGCAAACTCTTTTCCACTCCTCAGTGGTAATGCTGGAGAACTTCTGTCTTGCAAGATTTTCGACGATGTTATATTATGACTTCCAACCCAATTTTTGACCGCGGCCCAAATCTAAGTGAGCGTCGTTCCAACGTTTGGAGCAGCTGCCGAGTGAGCTGTATAATAGTAAGAGAGGGGCAGGAGCGTAACACACGAAAAGCCGTACCCGCCGCAGGAGCGTAACAAGCGCTGAGGCGTCTGCCGGGCGACTCCGAAACGTTTTTTTCATTTTTGGGAGTATATGCTACACTCAAAGTGTCTGAAAACAGGTTTTTGGTAATCCTGGCAGCAATACGAAAAGTTAAAAAAAAATTGTCCGTATTGCTATGATACAGGTCGGCTAAATTTTTTGATATTTTCAAAAATGCGCTCAGGCTATATGCTACGCGCAAAATGTCTGAAAACAAACTTTTTCGTAATACAATTATAAATTCTATGTACATTATCGATATCAGACGTATTGCTATAATACCGACTGCCTTTTTTTTGACACAGCAGAAATGGCCTCCCACGCAGTAGCTACACTTTCCGTTACTGCACACCTAGTCGGGTTCAAAATCATATAATCTAACGATTTCATAGGGTTTTGGCCGTATTGCCATGAGACATGGTTTTGGCCGTGGGCTCTCGTCCTATATAGTATATGATGAATTATAAAATCATTTTTTTGCAATTTTCTTGTTTATTTATATGTTTCTCAAGTTTTGATTAAACAAATTATAAAACAAAGTTGTGCAGATTTTTATTGCAATCATTTTGGAACCAAATTTACCCGGTTGTCAGAGAGTGGATATTTTTTTTAATGCTAATTTGTTAATATTTTGGCTAAATATCAATTGCAATCTGAGTTAAAATCGCATAACTCATAAAAAATTGTTAAATTTTGTTTTATTATACATAATTATGTATTTATACATTCAACAGGTGCGAGAAATATGTGAAGTTATAGCCTCCGGAATCCAACCTCTACAGAACCTTACCGTCCTCATCCACGTTGGTGAAGAAAAGAAAGATGAATGGGCAAAACATTGGATAAAACGCGGTTTCAAAGCGGTTGAAAAATTACTTTCTGCCAGCGCAGGAAAGTATTGTGTCGGTGATGAAATAACTTTAGCGGATTGTTGCCTTATACCGCAAGTGTTTAATGCAAGAAGATTTCATGTGGATCTAAGACCTTATCCGATTATTTTAAGAATAGACCGGGAACTGGAAAATCATCCTGCTTTTCGCGCTGCCCATCCAAGCAATCAACCTGATTCTCCACCTGAAGCTATTAAATAACTTTATCATTAATATTTCAAATGCTATTTACTTATGTATATACAACTGTAGTAACCTCTATTCTTTAAATCATCTTTCTCATATTAAATGAAAATACATTATTGTTTTTTTGGTACCTTATGATCCAAATTACTATAAATAATTAATTGCAATTTAACAATTATCATACCTTATATATTGCATATTAAATAAAATATATATTTTTAATGCCGAAATAAATCATTTGGCTGACAAACCTTTAGTTGTCATTTTTGGAACGAAGTTCCCTTTCGGGCGTTACGAACAGTTACGACTGACGCTAGGAGCTAGCAAAAAGAAATTCATACCAAAATTTGTCACGACACCCGCATGTTTCTCTCTCTCACAGACCAAAAACTAAATAACTCTCTCTCCCTCTCTTTCATAGATAGATATATTACAATTAAAAAGACACTATTTTAAATTAAAAGAAAATGTACATTAAAAAGAAAATACTGTAGAAAAAATAATAATTAACTATAATAGTATTATATTTTATTTCATCATGTTTTTATAAATTAATAAATTCATAACCATTTTAAAAATAGTTCTTAACTTGACTGATAAAGTTAGGTAAGTAGAGATTTTATACAGACGATAATAAATGCTTATGTATGTACAAACTCTCTGTTGTGTTTACAAATTACATTTCCTTAACTAATTAATCGAAAGGAACTTCGTTCCATCCGGGTGTCCCTTGACACCTCTCACTTTTTTTTGTTTTTAATAACAGTGAGACCGCTCAATAGCTTGATTACTTCAGTTTTTTACAAAAACACCTCTCGGGAATACATTAATCGACATAATAACCAGCAGAATCAGTGACTGACGTAAATTTTAGTGCAGAATTAATTCTAAACAAAAAAATAACCTTAAAAACTACTCATTACCAGGGATTGACGGGATCAGTCCTTTCTTTCTGAAAAAGTTCGCTAACGTACTATCTCTACCTTTACCACAATCATGTTGATATGTTATTTCAAAAAGCTACGTAACTAGAATCATTGAAAAATTCCAAAGTTCCTGCAATCTACAAAAAAGAAAACAAATTGGATCCGTCGAACTACAGACCTATAAGTTTGCTTTCCATGTCTTCAAAAATCATGGATGAAAAATATAATAGGTACCAATCATGTAGTACCAAATGAGCAGCACGGTTTTGTCAAAGGAAAGTCAACCACCACTAATCTTATATTATGAGTCAATGATTGGTGTAGCTGTCTGAAATAAAACGTGCCAATCAACGCAATATACCTACCTCACCAGCAGGAAGTTTCGTTTCCCGATTGATCAATACTACTCGTCACATAAAGCAGTAACAAGTGGAGTGTCGCAGGGATCTATTCTTGGCCCACTCCTTTTTATTTCTTATATCAGTTATCTACCTTCACACCTCAAGCTAAAAAAGACTTTCTACCCCGATGACGCCAATTTTTATGGAAACTCTCTAATAGAAGGAGACGCTATCCAAACGGATCTAAATTCTATGAGCGAATGGTGCCCCAACTGGTTGCTAATCTTCAACTCAGAAAAGTGTGTTGTTCTGCATCCTCGTTTTCAATATTCGGTCGGAGACCATACCCTTACACAAGTTTCATCAGTTTTCGATCTAGGTTTAATACACTAAATTTAACATGGTCTGAACACATCATAAAAACTTGTTAAGGTGCTAATAGTGGTATACCTGCTTACAAAAATATTTTCAAAACTGTCCTTTCAGATTATTAATTTGTACAATACCTACGTTTAACCTCTTCTTGAAAACGGAGGTGTTGTGTGGTGTCCGGTATTAGTTAAATGTAATGTGTTTATACTATGTTTATATTTTTTATACTTTGTTTACAAAATTCTTGTAATTTTAAAAAACAATAAAGTACTATCTCTCTAGTGCGCGACCAGAATCCTTTACAAAGTGTTCAACGTCGGGCCACTACTTTCGACCTCTTCTTAAAAACAGGGGTGTTATGTTGTGTCAGGTATTCGTGTGCGACCAGAGTCTTCTACAAAGCATTTAATTTATATAAATAAAATTATGGTAAACTTATCGAAAATATCTAACAGAAAATTTAAGGTTTTTATTGGAGAGAATAGTAGTAGATTTAAATTTCTAAATAATGGTCTTCCACAGGGCTCTGTACTTTCACCTCTTCTTTTTAATCTGTATACTAGTGATTTACCGCAAACTATTTGCAAAAAAATTATTTATGCAGATGACATTGCACTAGCTTGTCAAAGTGATAAATTCGAAAACCTAGAAACTGTTCTTGACAATGACTTAATACTTATGACTGAATATTTTAAAAAATGGCGTCTATGTCCTAATCCTACTAAGACAGAGGTTTCCTGTTTTCATCTTTGTAATTCTGCCAAAACTAGAAAACCTGACGTAACATTTAATTCTGTAAAACTAAATCACAATTTTCATCCTATTTATCTTGCTATTTTTTTTTTCTACACAGAGCAATAAATTGAGACAATAAATGACAGCTAACATTAATACTCGCCTTTTGCTTGTGCTCACAAAATTTTTAAAATACATGTTGGTTGAAGAGCTATGAAAGCAAAAATGAAAGAATGTATTTTTTAATGAAATTGGTCTGTTTATTTAATATAATCTCCCTTCGCTTAAACACACTTATTCCAATGATCCTCCAGTAATTTTATACCATCTCTGTAATGATTTTTTCTGAAAGCTCTGCAAAATATTGTTCCACGGCTACAACAGCTTCTTCATTCGACGAAAAACGGTTTCTACGAAGGAATAATTTCAAGTTTTTGATGAGATAATAGTTGGTGGGAGCCAAATCTGTTGAATACAAGCAAGAAGATCAAGCAATTCCTACTTTAGTTCGTTTAATTTAGCCATCGTCAACACACTTGTGTGAACACGTGCATTGTCTTGATAAAAAATGATGTTTTATTCTGTAACTTAGTTTTTTTTCATGATTTTTTAACTGGTCTAATAGGTTGCAATAATATTCGGAGTTAATTTTTTTACCTATTTTAAGATAACCAATCAACAAAACCTCTTCTGTATCCCAAAAAACTGATGCCATATCCATTTTTGCCAATCTTTCTGACTTCACCTGTTTTGGAGCTGAAGAACCAGCTTCAGTCCACTGTAAACGTTCTTGTTTCAGTATAGGATCATGATGGTAAATCCAAGTCTCATCCATAGTTATAAAATGATCAGCTTTATTCTGATTAAAACGCTCCAAATAACGCTGAGAAATTTGTTTTCGATTCAGTTTGTGTTGAATTGTTAACAATTGCAGCAGTAACTGTACGAACAGATTTTTCATATGTAATTCTTTGTGTAAAATATGAAGTACTCGTTCATCTGTGATGTCTATGGTATCAGCAATTTCATGCTTAGTCAAACTTGAATCTGCACAAATAATATGGTTAATTTCTAGTGTTGTTGTACTTTTTGGACGTTTTCATCTTCGACGCTTGTACGACCACGTTTAAACTCTAAAACCCATCGATGCACAGTGGGAAATAAAGGAGCAGATTCTCTTAATACTTTCACCATTACCTATTGTATAAATTTCTGCTGCTGATAAACATTTTAAAACAAATAAATTTAATAACTGCACGATATTCGGTTTTTTCCATAGTAACAAAATACACTAAAGCAAGTAAACAATGCCCCTCATCTTTTTCAGGAGTCCATGGATCTGGTCTCCTAGACAAAAAAAGTGACTATAGCTACATAGACTGTTCTTGCTGTTCGATAGTGAATCTGTTTAGTAAAATCAATGTTTCCAGCTATAGAATATAATACTTTTGATCTTCAGTCCATTTAAAACACAATTCTTGCGGATTTACTGTTTATTCTGAGATTTTCCATTTGAATTGACTAAGTGACAGACTAAACTATTCGACTTTAACTTCGAAGCAACTTCGAAGACTTTAACAGGGCTGTCAATAACATATTAATATCTGACGCCAAATTAAATGTGACTTTTAGGTACTAGTCTTTACTAATCCAATGCACACTTGGTGCATCACAATTGAAAACTACTTATTAATATGTGACATTTTCATTATTTTATTTTAAAAAAGTCATATTAAAACATCCTCAATATTTTGCTTCCTTTTGTACACTACACATGCATATTATTTTAAATTGAAAAATTATTTATCTAAATGAAAGTGATTGCAATAATTATTTTAATTATAAGTCTATGGAGTACCGTCTTATTAAACGAGGAAAAATCTCCAGAAGAACAATCAAAATACCGTATTGTTGGAGGTGAACTCTGTACATCTATAAAAGGAGCAAATACTAAATTCATGGTTGGTTTAACTACTTCGACGGGTGCGATGTTTTGTGGTGGAAGTTTACTTACCTCAAGTTGGGTTCTTACAGCAGCTCATTGTATGGATTCTAAATCAATTTTTGTTATCCATTCAAAAAACTGGGGTAAGTTTATTTTTTTAATATTAACAAAGCATATTTTTTGCTATTTCTCTCCTTGGCTTTATTTGCGGATTTTCTATTAATTTTTTTTATCTCCTTTATTTTGTACTATTTATATTGATTTACTTAAAACTGTTCACAGGGTATTATATACAAATAATATACTTAAATTATTATTAAAATGTATAATTTCCCTCAAATTTCGTTACTTTAAGCTAAGTTTTTAAAAAACTCTTGTAAGTATATTTTTATTTAATAACCTCATATCAACTCGCTCTTGCTTCTCTTTTGTTGTTGTATCTGTTTTACCTATTGTCTTTTCTATCCTACTATTATCGGCCAACTAAGTTATATTTGTTACTCGAAACCATTGTATAGACAGGTTTGATAGTTGAAATATGTATGTAATACGAAATGCGATACACAAATCCCTCTCATCTGGGGATTCATCGTTTTAGCGGAAATGTTTTAAACGTCAAAACCATTATTTTTCCTTTAACTTAAAAACTTCTCTTTTCAGAAATTTGAAGTCAATAGAAATTTGTTTAAATATATCTGGTCTGATTTTATTGTATAACAATTTTGTTCACAAGATGGGCGAGATTGGTTAAATAGTTTTTGCCCAATTCAATTTGTTAATCCCGTTTATTATTTAGTTATAAAAAACATAATGTAATATTCGGATCGTCACCATAAAAACATACATTAAAAAAAAAGGTCCTACAAATAGTAGTAGCCAAGATAGATATCTTATTTAGATTACAAACCTTTGTGAATTTAAAAGAAACAAAACATGATTAACTTTTTAAAAATTAAAATAGCAAGTTAAAGTTTGTTTAATGTAGAGGAAACTAAGTTAGATTGCACAACTTTTTAAATGTTTCAAATATCTTAAAAAACAACGGAGACACAGCAATATTTCCCAAGAAAAAAAACACGATCAACTTTTTTTAAGTATTAAGATAGCGAGTAGTGGTTTGTTTTATATGATCTTATCTAAATCACAAATATTTTTAAGTTTTTCAAATATGTTAACAAATAACTAAATACAGCCAGGGGCGCCGAGTCCGTGGGTGCTCGAGTGCTCCAGCACCCACGAGAGGTAAATAGTGGGTGCCGAGCACCCACGACTATGAATATCTAAAATAATTCTCATTTTTTTACAAACGCATTCTGTACCTAAATATTATACTTAATAAGCGCGCCTAGAGACAAACCTAGCCGCTCTCACACACGCGGCGTGCCGGCCCGACGCCCTGCCCGCGTCGCTCCAACCTCACCGTCCGCGTCGCGTCACCAATCCCGCCCTGTCCCTACCCCCGCTCGCATCACATCACACACACACGCTTTCATTTGTTCTCAGTTCTCAGACTAGTTAGCATCTAGGTAGCACGTGAACGGTGAAGTTTGTCATTCGGAATCTTAAGGTACCTAAACCTGAAGAACCTTTCACTAGTACTAGTAGTAGCTCTTCTCAGCTTAACATAGCTCAAGAGCGAAACTTTACTTCTGAAAATTTATGTTCAGAGAAAAAAGGACGCAGTTATCAAAGTAACTGGCAATCAACTTTTCCATGGTTAATGTATGATGGAGACATCGATAAAATATTTTGCGAAGTCTGTAGAAAAACAATATCTCGTGGCGTTTCCACGCCAAAAAAATCATCAAGAGATGATGACTCCATTAAAGCATTCACTGAGATTGGTTTTTCTTTGGAAAGGTTCAAAAAGCATGAAATGTCTGAAGTTCACCGTTTTTGTGTTTTACACAAAGCCAATGCAAAACGTGGCGTCAATGTACACTCAATGTTATCAAAAAGTAAACTTGAAAATATGAAAACTGCTAGAACCGCCCTTATGAAAATGATTTTTACTCTTCGCTTTTTAATAATCGGAGGCCTCGCTATAAGGGGCCATGAGGATGAAAATTCAAATTATAGTCGGTTATTGAAGATGCGATCAGAGGATGAATTAAAGTTGTGGCTCTAGCGCAGTAAATATAAACGGTTGTCACACGATGTCACCAACGAACAGTGTACAATTTTGAGCAAAATAATTAAACCAATACAAAATGCTGTCTATTATTCTATTATGGTAGAAGAAACCAGTGATATTACCAATCACGAACAATCACTAATAACCCGATACATGGTTTTGCAGATGATAGCAACCTACACTGTAGCAAAGCGCACAACCGTCCCATACCGCTAGATATTCTGGAAGAGAACAGAAGATCCACAACGGCTTCTCTCAATCAAGATTTGAGAATTGTAGACAAGTGGGGAAGAAAGAATCTTGTTAATTTCAACGCTTCCAAGACAAATACATGTTGCCTGTCCAACAAGAGGCAAACATGCGACTCATCCATCACAATGAACGATCAGACACTAGTAGCAAGCGACTCTATTACGCTGGTGGGTATAACGATCTCACAGGACTTACTATGGAACGAACATATTGCATCCATAGCAACTGCAGCAGAAAAGAAATTAGGATTTCTGTTTAGAGCACGGAAATATTTTTCTCCATTCAACTTAGCTACTCTTTGCCAAGCCCAAATACGACCTAATCTTGAATACTGCTCGCATATATGGGGTTCGGTGGCTCCGTCAGGGCTCGGAGTTCTTGATGCAATACAGAGAAGAGCAGTTCGACTAATAAACGACACCAGTATTGTAACCTCTTTTTTCTCTAGATGTTAAAAGGCTCGTTTATCGAGGTTAACAAATGCGAACGGCACTCAGGGGGTAGGAGGAGAGCGAGCGTGGATTCGAACGAGCTCGATGAAATCTTACTAGAAAGATTTAAGGGGATCTATTTACTAGGAAAAGAAAAGATATAAGAATTTAAAAGGGACTAGAAAGAAAACGAGAGAAATGATGAAATAGGGAAAGGTAAATGGGCGCCACTTATTTTTTTATTTTAAGGATGGGGAAATATAAGAAACCCAGATGGAAAAAATATTAAATATAGATGTTGGATAAAATGATGTATCAGATGTTATAGATAAAGTTAAAATAAGAAAGATATAAGGGACGTAAGATAAGATGCAGTAAAATTGAGTAAACCGGTAGGTGTTCTGGTTAAAATTTTAAATTAAACACTTTTATTAGAAAAACTAGAAAGAGAAAGTTATACTTACTTTTTGTTCTTACTTATCACAACAGCTCCATATATTTTGATTAAGTTAAAAGCTAAAATTTATGAGTGAAATACGCCTTATTCTTGTTGTTAATGAGATTAGATCAGAATAACTTACACCAGGTCAGAAAATAAAACATATAAATAAACAATAAACAATATTTATTACTGTGTGTAGTAATAAGTCAAACAGATGAACGAAACAAATAGACATATAAAATATCAACAAATTAAATAAAGTAAAATACAGTAAAACACATTAGTGTTTAATCACATATAGAACAATATTACACATTCAATAACAGCTAAGTATTTTTATATTGTTATTTCGGTGTACCCATTTAAGCAGAATGTGATGTTAAAAAAAATTGAAAAGTATCAAACGTTAATAAAAAAATTGTAAATCACTTTTAGCTTAAAAGATGTTTTACTCGAGTAAAAAATTGGGGGTACCATATAATAATTTATAATAAAACAATTAAATTTAGATAAACATTAAGAAACCAAAAATTTACTATAAATGTGTTACAAAAATATTTACTCCGGCTCTGCGCAACGCCTTCACTGATAACTGAAACATGTATGTATGCGACGAACTGTTTCGAAATTTGCACACTTTAGGAGTCTGTCGATAAGGTACCCGGTTTTTTATAAAAACCGGTTTCACTGTGGATTCGATTAGCACTTCTTACGTTAATTACCCACACTTAGATATAATTCAGGTGGGTCACAATTAAGTTTTTGTGCCAAAGAAAAAAATGGTATCCCAATCTTTCTGGTAGTTAAGAGATAGTAATTATATTAAAAGACTTACAGTTTGTTTCCTAGATAGGAGATCTAAATGGGGCCACACCCAATTTATACGGTACAGTAGAATCTGGTGATTCTTCGGTAATACTAGACAGATTTTTCATCAGAGAGGTTCTACACTCACTCACTGACTTTAACTTTATTAGAAACACTAAATCGCAAGTAATTCTTTGCAAATCTAAAGGAAATATGCCGGTACTTGAGTCTAAGGGTTGTACATAACGACTTATCAGCATAGCAACCCAACCTAGACTGAATTCTCCAATCGCGGTAAAAATTCAGCCGCGTCGCTTCAAACCACCCCTCTTGCGCCACATGATCTTATTCAACCGATTTGATTGGTCGGTCTAAAAAAATCGATAGTTTTGACGGTTAAACCGTTAAAGCCCAGAATTTTCTGGAAGGTAATATGATCAGGGTCGGGTTGAGTAAGAAAAAATAATAAAAAACAAAAAAAATAAAAATCTGCTGCCTAGAGTTTTTTGGACATGCTACACAGCCCCTTCCGAAGAGAAAAAACTGGGTAGAAAACAGTTTTTAAAGAAAGGTAAGCTATGGTTGGAACAACAGTAGTGTGTTTAAAAAACTGAAGCTGATAAAGGTAGTGAACATCAAGATGTAGAAAAGCGATCTTAACGAGAACGACAACTATCTAGGTAGAATTGGGGTATTAGTGTCAGTTATTGAATGTGATATAATATTCACACTATTCTTTAGTGCATTAATATACAAGTGAAACTACACGAGAGTTTGAAGAACCACAAGGTAGGTAAAATGTATCAGATCTGTAGATCTTCGATACTAAGTGACCAGATTTTTATAAACGGTACCGGCCAACCGGAAGATCACAAAGTGATCGGGAATAGGTCTACTCCGAAGTTTCTGCACGGAAACAAAAAAGTGTACAGCTCGGCCTAGACGGGCAGCACTAAGTGGTATCTTTAATGCAAATCGACAAAAAAAGTATTTATATTGCCCTTGACATAAGATGTCAGGACACACGCTACATTCACACACACAAGGAAGAAGGTAAAGAATGCTATGTTCCCATAAGTAAAATTTCCCATAGGAGGCACAACGCGTATTTCCCTTTTTAGGAACTCCTATAAAGAAAAAAGCTGAATTTAAACCAAACTATTAATATTAATTTTGAAAAGGGAGAAAGAAACACGGACGATAGTTATAATTAGGAATCTAATAAGCCTACCGGCTCCATTAGATCCGACAGTCAAGGTAAGTACGTGATACGTTAACATCTGAAAAGATGTTTGGAAAAGTTCCGTCCTGCTTGGTTGACGTTAAAGATATCAACGAATATACAGTAAGGAAGAGAAGAAAACAGTAATTACTAAAAATATAGTTCTCTTTGAGAACATAAAATAAGAAAAATCTTAAGGTAATAGATCACACTAAGACATTAACAGGAATCTAACAAATCTTAAAAACAAATTATCCTAACAGTCTTCAATCCTAGCTAGGAAAAAAAATAAAGTAAGTAATAGAGGAAAAGAAAGAGAGGAGAAAGAAATTTTATCTGTCTTCCTTACAATCTCAACAGACCCACTACCGGAAAGAATTCCCTACGGCTTTCCTAGGCTTATCTCTCGTGACAAATTGCAAGGTCAAAATAAAATTCCAGAAGAAGTAGTTAAGATTGAATTTTGTTAGTCAAAAAAAGTAAGGTGATTCCAATAGTAGTCATGTGGCGGATCAAAGTTCTTTAAACCACGATATGTAAAGGTATAAAATTGTATGAAAGAACGAAAAAAATTTTTTAAAAAAAATTCAAAAAAAAATTTTCAAAAAAATTTTCAAAAAAAATTTTCATGTGTCTTCCACTAATGTACGATAACCGTCTTATATCCATATCAAAGATAACAAGTAGTTTATGGATGATGAACGAGAGATAAGGTAATAAAAAAAATGTTTTCTAAACATAAAACAGTAATAGATATTACTGAACGATACGATAATTAATTCACAAATGCAGACGCACTTATACGGTAGGTTAACGGTAGATAAAGGAAAAGCTATTTTTTCCTTCAAGAAAAAAAATACGAGTGTTAAAACACTCATAAGGTAGGTAAACGGTAGTTACGAGAAACATATTTTCTCCTTCGGTACGATAAAAACAAGTGTTAATACACTTTTTAGGTAAATGGACGGTAAATGAAGGAAAGTAAATTCTACTTTCGAGACGATAGAGATAAGTGTTAAGGTACTTATTAGGTAGGTAAACGGTAGGTAAGAGAAAAGTATTTTCCCTTTCGAGATAAAATGTTCAAGTGGTAATACACTTAAACGATAGATAAGCGGTAGTTATAAATCTGAATACACTTAAACGGCAAATAAAAGTTGGACATAGAGAAACATATAGCTAAGGAAGTTAACAAGACATAAGGAAATTGAACAAAAGAGAAAAGGGAAAAGGTTGCACTTAGTCGCCTCTTACGACAAGCAGTTTATCGTTTTGGGGGTATTCTACATAATCCCGCCTCCTAAACGGGGAGGAGATTAACGAGAAGTATGGAGTTTGAACGAAAAAGAAAAGGGAAAGGGGTTCCATTTAGTCGCCTCTTACGACAAGCAGTTTAACACTTTGGGGGTATTCTTTATATTCCCGCCTCCCAAAAGGGGAGGAGACAACGAAACATATTTACAGTTGAGTCAGGGTGAGATGTTGAGAAATGGAGAAGTCGAGAAAAAGAAAATGGAAAAGAAATGCTTATACGGATACTTCTAAGAAAACAAAGAAACATTAGTTCCTATTCGGAGAGTTCATCTTCGGAAGAATCATCGGAATCAGAGACATAAGGCTTTGGAGTGTCAATTTCAAGCTTAATGAAGAAACTAGGGGAGATAACGAGACATATAAACAGCAGTGATAGTTTTTACTAAACGGTACTGTAGTTAAGCGAAGTGTGTTCTCACTTACAAAACGATAATTTCAAGTGTTAATACACTTGAGCTGGTAAACGGTAGTTAAGTGAAATATGTTTTCACTTACGGTAAGATAATTTCAAGTGATAATTCACTTGAACGGTAGGTAAACGATAACAATAGCGGTCATGCTGTTGTTACGTAGAAAACCCAGGAAGCAAAAAGGAAACGCTGTCTGGAATCCTTAATGTGAATCCTCGGTACGATAAACGATAGGTAAGTTATTTGTATATTCTCTTATAGAAAAAAATACAACGGTACGACAGTTCAAGTAAAAAACAAATCTTCCACGCTGGGACAATACGGAGATATTTGTCATGCGGACTCCACTTTTATAACCGTACAGAGAAACATTGGTTAGGTAGATGGATAGAGATAGATGGTAAACGGTAAACAAAAATTTAACGAAACGTTATTTCCCCTAATATAGGATGCAGAAAAAAAATCTAGAGAAATGAAAAATATTTCCCTTTAGATAAAATACGGTAGAAAGTAGAAAAATAAGAAATATTTTTCTTTCAATAAGATACGGTAGAAAGTAGAAAAAAAATAAAAAATAATTTTCATTTAGATAAAATACGTTAAAGAATAGGAAAATGAAGAATTTTTTCCTTTAGATAAAATACGGTAGAGAATAGGAAAATGAAGAATATTTTCCTCTAGATAAAAATACGATAGAGAATAGGAAAATGAAGAATATTTTCCTTTAGATATTATACGAAAAAGATATAGAAAAACAAAATAGATTTTCCTATAGATAAAATACAAGAAAAGTAGAAAAATGGATATTATTTTCCTATAGAAAAAATACGATAGAGAGTGGAAAATTAAGAAAATTTTCCTTCAGATAAAATACGAGAAAGAAATATAGAAAAGTAAAAATTATTTTCCTTTAGGTAAAATACGATATGGAGTAGAAAAATAAAAAATTTTCCTTTAGATAAATTACAAAAAAAATATAGAAAAATAAAAATTATTTTTCCTTTAGGTAAAATACGATATAGAGTAGAAAAATAAAAAATTATTTTCTTTTAGATAAAATACGATAAGGAGTAGAAAAACAAAAAAATTTTTTCTTCTAGAAAAATTACGAGACCATCGATAAAGGAATGAAGAAGAAAATGGTCGAAAGAAGAGATATGCCGACATAGTTAGTTCCAAGTTAAAGCCAGTCTTTGAATTTATTTTTGTTAACGATACGAAAAAGATAGACGAAAAAAATATTTACTGATGTTACTG
Organism: Altica lythri; assembly: GCA_964028335.1. Taxonomy (NCBI): domain Eukaryota; kingdom Metazoa; phylum Arthropoda; class Insecta; order Coleoptera; family Chrysomelidae; genus Altica; species Altica lythri. Next base: position 58,304,190 of record OZ034807.1, on the reverse strand, counting down.
TACCATTTGTTTCTTTAGTTAACATTCTTTTGAGGACTTTCTTTTATCCTCTATTTTCCTGGTGGTGGCTGTTCTTCTGATCTTAGGTACTTAAATAATTTCAACCGCAGTTAAGAAATTTACTTCAAAATTGGCCATTGTGATAAGAAAAAGTAACGGAAATTGTCGATATTAAAAGTGTGTAATTTTATTGTCGGAAAAATAGGGATTTTATCATCAGGCCCCACGTCGTGGGCGTCATTAAAGTGTAACCTCTTTTTTCTCTAGATGTTAAAAGGCTCGTTTATCGAGGTTAACAAATGCGAACGGCACTCAGGGAGTAGGAGGAGAGCGAGCGTGGATTCGAACGAGCTCGATGAAATCTTACTAGAAAGATTTAAGGGGATCTATTTACTAGGAAAAGAAAAGATATAAGAATTTAAAAGGGACTAGAAAGAAAACGAGAGAAATGATGAAATAGGGAAAGGTAAATGGGCGCCACTTATTTTTTTATCTTAAGGATGGGGAAATATAAGAAACCCAGATGGAAAAAATATTAAATATAGATGTTGGATAAAATGATGTATCAGATGTTATAGATAAAGTTAAAATAAGAAAGATATAAGGGACGTAAGATAAGATGCAGTAAAATTGAGTAAACCGGTAGGTGTTCTGGTTAAAATTTTAAATTAAACACTTTTATTAGAAAAACTAGAAAGAGAAAGTTATACTTACTTTTTGTTCTTACTTATCACAACAGCTCCATATATTTTGATTAAGTTAAAAGCTAAAATTTATGAGTGAAATACGCCTTATTCTTGTTGTTAATGAGATTAGATCAGAATAACTTACACCAGGTCAGATAATAAAACATATAAATAAACAATAAACAATATTTATTACTGTGTGTAGTAATAAGTCAAACAGATGAACGAAACAAATAGACATATAAAATATCAACAAATTAAATAAAGTAAAATACAGTAAAACACATTAGTGTTTAATCACATATAGAAACAATATTCAATAACAGCTAAGTATTTTTATATTGTTATTTCGGTGTACCCATTTAAGCAGAATGTGATGTTAAAAAAAATTGAAAAGTATCAAACGTTAATAAAAAAATTGTAAATCACTTTTAGCTTAAAAGATGTTTTACTCGAGTAAAAAATTGGGGGTACCATATAATAATTTATAATAAAACAATTAAATTTAGATAAACATTAAGAAACCAAAAATTTACTATAAATGTGTTACAAAAATATTTACTCCGGCTCTGCGCAACGCCTTCACTGATAACTGAAACATGTATGTATGCGACGAACTGTTTCGAAATTTGCACACTTTAGGAGTCTGTCGATAAGGTACCCGGTTTTTTATAAAAACCGGTTTCACTGTGGATTCGATTAGCACTTCTTACGTTAATTACCCACACTTAGATATTATTCAGGTGGGTCACAATTAAGTTTTTGTGCCAAAGAAAAAAATGGTATCCCAATCTTTCTGGTAGTTAAGAGATAGTAATTATATTAAAAGACTTACAGTTTGTTTCCTAGATAGGAGATCTAAATGGGGCCACACCCAATTTATACGGTACACTAGAATCTGGTGATTCTTCGGTAATACTAGACAGATTTTTCATCAGAGAGGTTCTACACTCACTCACTGACTTTAACTTTATTAGAAACACTAAATCGCAAGTAATTCTTTGCAAATCTAAAGGAAATATGCCGGTACTTGAGTCTAAGGGTTGTACATAACGACTTATCAGCACAGCAACCCAACCTAGACTGAATTCTCCAATCGCGGTAAAAATTCAGCCGCGTCGCTTCAAACCACCCCTCTTGCGCCACATGATCTTATTCAACCGATTTGATTGGTCGGTCTAAAAAAATCGATAGTTTTGACGGTTAAACCGTTAAAGCCGAGAATTTTCTGGAAGGTAATATGATCAGGGTCGGCTTGGGTAAGAAAAAATAATAAAAAATTAAAAAAATAAAAATCTGCTGCCTAGAGTTTTTTGGACATGCTACAGTATTACCAAGAACCTAGCCCCATTATCCCACCGAAGAGCAGTGGCTGATCTTTGTTTTACCGATACATAAACGGATTTTGCTCAGAAGAACTCCGCTCTATAATGCCTCCACTTGCCAGACCAGCCAGAGCAACGCGACGTGCCAACTTCATGCACCCTTATACTGTTCAATGCCCAACATCGAGAACGGATCGATTCGATCGTTCCTTCATCCCCAGGGTCTCCAGATTGTGGAACTCCTTACCTTCCCACGTCTTCTCCACTCATCCTAACTTGCAGGCCTTTAAATCCCAAATTAATAAATTGTCTCGTCTGCCCTAATAGATATTCTCGGTACATTTGTATTTAGGTCTATGCCTACGAGGACATCCTTAATAAAAAAAAAGTCACATTCTGCTTTCTTTATGTATACTCGAAGCTTAAAATATACGAAACATTTTTCGGACTTTGTGAAACGCCGTCAACCACATCTGAAATTTTATTTGAAATTTTCAATAACGTGCTAAAAAAAAGGATGCACAAAATATTTGTTTACGGCAGTTTTGCCCAACAAGATGGTTTTGTCGTATATCTTGAAGACAATTCTTGACAATTATAGTGTACTTCTATGTTTTTTGAACAACAAAAAAAACTCAGAAAGATGATGCCGGTGCCAAAGCAAAAGGGTTTTTAAAAAGTTTTCAGTCTTTCGAATCACTATTTATCATTAAAATTCTGATAGAAATTCTTGGTCGCATTGAAGCTTTAAATGCTACGTTACAGAAGATATCTCTGCATCTGCAAAAAGCTGTCGATAGTATTAATGCAGTCAAAGAAGTTATATCGTCCCAAAGAACTGACGAAAAATTTGGAAACGCCTGAAAAGTTAGTGTAGAATTGACTCACAGTTTGGAATTGGATGAACCTAAAACACCCAAACCTAAAAAAATAGACCACTGTATTCAAGTGAACCGCACGAATTTTGTAGTCCAGCTGGAACACCCACGGGAATTTTGGAAACCTGGCGCCCCTGAATACAGCTACTTTTCTTAAGAAACAAAACAAGATCCACTTTATTAAAAATTAAGATAGAGAGTTGCTGTTTATTGTCTATTATAGATAATCTTATCTAGATTACAAATATTTTCGAATTTTGTAAATATCTTAAAAACAACCGAGATACAGCGATTTTTCTTCAAAGCCAAAACACGATAATTTTTTTAAAAATTAGGATAACGACTTGCGGTTTGTTTCATATGGTAGAAAATATTATCTAACTCATTTTTTTTTTAATTTACAAATATGTTTAGAAAGAACTATAGTCTATTTTATAAAAAGCTGGTATAATAAATCCCTTAAATGCCTTACAAAATAAACAAATATTTCTACCTGCACGTCGATTGGTCGCTTTAGTCTTTTTATGCAAAAAAAACACTGAATAGTCTTAAACGCACATACCCTGTAAGTATTACTGTGAATTAGAAATCATCGTCTGAAGAAGTGTCACCATTAACTGCAATTATTAGCGAGGCAAATGTCTCTTCAATTAAATTGTCTAGTTTCCACATTTTTTGTTCTATATTAATAACATGCTCAACACATTTGTCAGCATTCACTGTAATTAGTGCACCATAAAATAATTTTTCTACTTTTTTTATGTTAAATGTCGTATTTGTTCTAGCTTCTAGCAACATAATGCCTTACTTGTGCCGACATTAATTCAATTGGATTAAGTTCGCTATGATAAGGTGGTAATCGGAAAATAGTTATTCCACGCTTTTTTACTATGTTGTCGATAACATATAGGGAATATTGCCGTCTATTCTATTCTATTCTATTCTATTCTATATCTTCCTTTTGCTAAGACCCGGTCAGAGCTTTTTAAAGTTTTCATGCTTGATAACTGCAATAACTAGAACTGATCCCTCTGGAATCAGTTCTATTATTTGGTGGAAATATTCTTCGAATACATCAATGCTTGGCGGAGACTAGTGACATTCTTTTCGACCCACATTTTATGTACAATATAATCGTAAAACTATCGAAATTCACATTTTCTTCGCCTAAAAACTAGAATACATGTCGAGGATGCTCTTGAACGTATTTCTATTAGCAATATTTTTGTAAACTAAATCACTTTTGTAGTACAAATAAGATAACCACCAGTCACATTATATAACATTTACCTACTTACTATTAAGACACCACTTTCCTATTAAGGTTTTCCAAAATAAGCCCTTAATACCCATTTGTCAATACTGGGAATTTTATGTAATAGGGAACTGGACAAATTTTCAGATAGTGTTTAAAAATAATCTTTATTCATATATATATAGCCATAAAAAATAATATTTTAATTAAATAAATCCTCTGGAGTACTTGAAAACGTCGAAAACATAATTTATTTAAAATTGCCGCGAAAACAGCACTTCATATCAATTCAGATCGCGTGACATCATTTGTGAGGTAAACAAACTACGAGCCATATAACAAGTGATCAATGTTTGGATAAATTAAGTATTTTGTGTTTCTTAATCATTATGGACCGAAAAAGATATCGTTGGTGTGTTGTACCTCGATGTGGAAATACATCAGTAACTACTTCAAATACAATTTTCATTGATGTACCTCGAAAACCAGACATACGAAAGAAATGGTTAGACCTAGCAAGACGAAAGTGCGATGGAATGTCTGTTACTTCCCCAATTTACTTTTGCGAAGATCACTTTGATGTAAGTACTGTACCTAAAGTGTTATTACACAGCCCACAACACAAATAATCATATTTATTGTGTACGTAATATAGGAGAATAACTTGGTAAATAATGGAACTAGTTTTAGGTTATGTTTTCTTTTGTTATTTCTTCAATCATTTCTATGGTTAAATTCAGCAGAACAAAAGTCGGAATTAGTGGCAAAGAAACTGCCCACCATGAAAATATCAACTTTTGGGAGATTTCTATTGTCGGCTTTTGTATAACCTTGTTCCATAATAAAAAATTAACAGAAGGCTTCAAACACAACTTCTGTTATGACTATAGTACTTCAATTCGTAACTAATTACAATCAAATATTTTTAGAAAAATGCAAATAAATTGTAGAAAAACGCGAAATAACCTACAAAGCAGTGTTGTTTACTTATGGCTACTCGCAAATGACGTTACGCACTGCGATTGGCGTTTGGGTTCTTACGCGGCACAGATAATTTACGCAAATTTATTCATTGATTTAAAACTATAAATCATTGTTATTTCTTAAAAAGCTTTATTGAGTGATATTGTTGTTAATTTTAAAACACATTTTAGATTTTTTTTCGATTACTGTCCGGTACCCTATTAGTATTAGGTTAGAGAATACTCTTATCACAGCCGTACTTCACTTTAGTAGAGTAGGGCTGTGCTCTTATACATACATCTATATTTATTACACACAACTTCCAATTGCCACTTTCTTTAATATTAAATAATTTTGTAATTGAATACCTAAAACTTAGGTGTCGGTTACGAACTACATTTTAAATATTTAAAACTTTGAAATCCAAAAAAAATTTATACACCAATATATATTTTATTTGTACGACTATGAACCCTTACTAGTAAAGGACACCGTGACAGTTTTATTATACCAGCATAATAAAAAATAGACTAGAAGATACAGCGTTTTTTCTCAAAAAACAAAACACGCTCAACTTTTTTAAAAGCTAAGATAGCGAGTTGTGGTTTGTTTTATATGATATAAAATCTAACCTAGATTATCTTTTTAATTTCGGCAAGTATCTTAATAAACAACCAAAATACAGGCATTTTTCTGAAAAAAACAAAACACGATCAATTTAAAAAAAAATGAGATAGCGAATTGCGCTTTTTTAAAATAATAGATAATCTTATCTTAACCACAAACCTTTTTGAATTTTGCAATTATCTCACTAATCAACTGCGATTTTCCTCAAGAAACAAAACATGATTAACTTTTTTAAAAATGAAATAGCGAGTTATGGTTTTCAAAAAATCACTATAACGTCGATTAATAACATTAGTAACTGATATTAACAACAATTTTTAAGGAAAGCTTAAATATTTTAAAAAAACTTTCAGCAATTGCAGTAAATTGCGTTCCGACAAGCGTCGAAGGTGTAACAGCCCCCGTTCAGAAGGCATGTCCGGCCCCGGTTTTAAATATTTTGTTCAAATCGTGACACTCATTTAGACGACACACGGTGAAACGGAACGAATTTCTATGTTCATGTGTTTTTTTTTTCAATCATCTCGGTTAATTGTTTATGGCTTTAAATACCTTTTATTTTGAAAAACTTTTTAAAATCTTTAATTTTTATTTTAACTAATATTGAACCAAAATAAAATAGATAAATTTTATTAACAAATAAGTTGTTTTTCGATTTTTGTAATTGTCTAAAAAACAGGGCAAAATTAGCAGTGTATATACGGATTTTTCATCTACTACCTCCCAAATAACATTTAGAACCTTCAAATACCAGAAAAAGATTTTTTTATCGTATCCCGGCATCCGGTTTGTAGTGACAAAATCGGATGTAAATTTGCTCGGCTCCGTTAAAATTTCCTAACCCGATACACGGTCGAATCGTGTGAAGATGCACATTTAAAATTATTATATGTTCAGACGGAACGGTCCGGGTAGTTTATCGGAACTACAAAAATGTCGGATTGCTTAGTGGCGTGTGGATCTCTTCGAATAAATTTGAAAGTACCCTTAATAGAAACGAATAATCAAAAATCACTTATCGATGTTACAACTACTATAATCAATTTCTAGTCAAATCGGATTTTCCTATTTTACTGAGAGTAAATTAATCCTTAATTAATTTCTGGATAAATTAAATGTACTTGATTTTAGTTAGTATCAATAAAATATCACTCTTTTTTAGACACTCACAATAAATAAAATAATTAAAGGAAACATTATTTAAATAGAATTACTTGTATTTCGAAGAGGTTAAACACAAAAAGACCAGATTGTTTGACGTATCAAATCGTAATGGAACGAGAATTACTAATCACGATTAGGACTGCTGCAACACTGCTGACGACAAATTTTTGAACTACAGCTCTTAAACTAAGTAATTCTCACCAATATAGGCAAGGTAACAATAGTCTGAAGAAATTATTCATAATACAAAACGATCAGATAGATCATGACACCACGGTACCTTGGCAAGAAAAAGACAGATCATTACAAAATAATAACTTATAAATCATTTTTAAGTATATTCGTAATAGTAGGGGAGCCCAGAGTGCTATTGAATCGTGTAGATTAGGTACCCAAATGAAAAAAACTTCCTATGATGTTTACTCTTTCAGTGGTGGGGGAAGCCTATACGGATTTTCAAAAATGTAAAAAAAGAGTTAAAAAAAATACTCGAGCCCGTCAGATTTTGATTTTGCAAATAGCCTACATACTTCTGCTTACAAAAAGATAATAATCTGCCAAATTGCTCTGTTCGAAAAGCTGTAAAAAACGATCAAAATTTGAAAAAAATTTTAGTTTCTCCGGCGTGTCAGAAATCAAAACGAGGTGATAATTGACCTCTAAAAAAGTTGTCCGATTATAAAATCTGACGATTTGCATGTGACCAAGAACTCCTACATGATTTTTGAAAATGCAGAAAAAAACGTGACATTGAAATACTCCGGCGCGTCAGATTTTTTATACAGACGTTTTACCTCGATGTATTAGTGATACCCAACCAGTTTGGTAAGGGAATTTTCTTAATCTGACAAGAAAAAAATTTTATTTTTTTATTTTTGTTAATCTGGTCATGTAGTCAAAATAAAAAACTCATTACAAAAAAGTGTGATACAAAAATATAAAAATATATACACACATATCTATGGGTATTTAAATTTAATCTTCATCTGACGAATCCTCTTCGTATTGACCATTCAAAACAGATCGATCGTCTTCATCAATATCTTGTGTATCTATAACAAAAATAAAAATGACGCTTCACAATCTTCTATTAATTATCAAAAATTGTTAAACAAAGAAAAACATACTTAAATCTGCAGTTTGGTCCAGAATATCAGGTGATATAACGATGTCTTCGTACGCATCTGGAAGCTGATTCCCTGCAAACCAATTCAACTCTTACTTTCCGCCAATATTTTTCCATCCGAAATCAGTTGGGGAAATATCGCTTACAATACGATAATGTGCGTTTCTCCACAAACATTCAATATATTTTGTCCGTAATAAATGTTGCCGCAGCTCAGATTGACACGGAGGTAAATTGCAAGCATCATAATTACGTACATTTATCGAGAACGGTTGTGAAGTATCTGTCACTTTATAGGTCCTATTAAAAATTTCAATCCTAGCTCGATTCACATCAGTCCTCTTTTTTAAGCCATATAATTGACAAACGAATGATTCTATCATAAGGAACGATTCTTCTGTTGTGGCAGTTTTGGATCCTAAATTAGCAAATGCTTGTTGAAAAGTTTCAGAGCTCATCATGATATTAAAAGGTTTTTTTTACCACGTCTATAACTATAACGCTCATAACTAATTTCTTCATTAGTATTAAAGATCATAATGAAATATTAATAAATATTATACTTGTGTAAATCATTTAATTTTCCAGTTTAAATAGGCAATTTGAAATATGATCGTTATACCATTGGTATGATATTGATAATTTTTGACACTTCGGCTTATGGAAATGGTCAGAAAATGATAATTTTATATTTTTTAGGTGATAATCTTTAAAATAAAAAAAATTACAAATGCGCTCGAGTAGGTATTTCAAGGTCATAATTTTTTTACAACTTTACGACTCCCTCAATTTTTTAGGTCACACTCAAATTGTCAGATTTTCGAAAAAATCTTGTTTTCTGCATGTAATGAACTTGTGTTGTTTAAATCTGACGCGCTTTAATTGTTCATGTGATCAATTTTTTTTACTAATCTGACCAGGTGTTCTGACCACACCCATCGCTATTGAAGGTTCAAACTTGGTGAAAGTACCTAGTAGGGTCCAAAGATTCTCCCCTATTGTTAATCTGCCGCGCTCGAGTTACTACCAAAATCCCCGCTTGGGCTCCCCTACTATAAGGAATGTTGTTGAATAGATCATTTTTTGAGCAAATTTTTACACGCGACTTTAAAAGTAAGTTATCGCGCAAGATGACGCAAATTATTTAACCGTTGAAACAGGTTCAAATTCAACATTAAATACTTTTATAGTTGGCAAAGATATTGATGATTAAGTAGACATTCTACAAGTACAAAATTTTTATACAATAAGATTCTCAAGTTTAGGTATATTTAAACAAATTTGAGCAAATAATAACAATTATTAACATTCATTAAAAACAGCTATTTTGCTTTTATTTATTTCAACTTTTAAACCTACAATTATGTCAAAAAGGGGTGCTTTTTGCAAACTGTATTCCCTATTAATAAAAATGGAAGAGTGCGAATGCGATGTAATCTCATTTCAAAAACTCTTATCAATTTTAAGATACCTCTCTACAAACGTTAAATGAACAATAGCTATGCTTGTAACTTGTATATGTTATGGTAAATTTGATTAATTGAAAATTGTTAATAATTTTACAACATTATTAATAATAACAGCGTGATTTGATAAATGTGAATAATCAATTGAAATTAATTACTTTTATTAGTTGTTATTAATAATTCGCTAAACACATTGGTAAAAGTAATGAAATAAAGTAAGACCTAAGGTTTTTTTGTCTTACCTATACAATATTATACTTATTTGAGACCACAAAACAAGGGTGCTATTGTACTTGTTTTATAAAAAATTGAAAACAAATATTTCCCATTTTAGTTCACAACAATATAAACAACACTACTTATGCCAGGGAGAGAAACAATTATTGCCTCTTGATCACAGAACAACACTTAAATTACAGAATCGTAACAAAATTAAAAGAGGCACTTAAAAAATAATACTAACTATTATTTGTTCTTGCAAGAACGACTCTTGTGGCATTTAGAATTGCAAGGAACGCACATTTTTTGCACTTGCAGCTATTGGAATTGCATTCGCCTGTACAATTGTAGTGTTGATAGCCTTGTTCTCCCATATTTGAGTCTTTGCGAGCTCATTCTCACAGACTGTTAGTTGTATTTGGAACCTCATTATCAGTGACAAACTTTTCCTTGCAAATGGTAAATTCATTTCGAGAATACAGCTGATTTAAAACTTCATATACTTAGAAGTTTTTCTAGTTCTTCTTCACTTGTAATGTGTGAAATTTCAACAGCAGGCAGAAAATATTTGAGGCCAATTTTTGATTTACACCCAAACATAGCTTCGTAGGGGCTAGTATTTATTCCTGAATGCAAAACTTTGTTTTTCATAAATTGTATGAATCTTAGACCCTTATTCCAATTTGTTGTGTTGTTTCTTACCATGTGGCTAACATTTTTTTCAACATCCTGATTGGCCCTCTCAACAGAACCTTGAGATTAACTATGTCGCGGCTTTCTGTGAACAATCTTAGATTCATCCCCCATTTTACCCACCTGATCGATGACAGTATTGACGAATTCACGCTCAATATCACTTTGTAAAATGCATGAAGCTCCTAATCTGGTAAATATGTCTTAAAAATGATATCCAACTTCCTCATCTCCTTTCGATTTTAATGCTTTGTAAGGTGATCTTGATATACCATAATGAACTTATATTGTCTGTGACTGCATGTCGATGAGATCAGTACTCTTACTACCAATCCTTTCTATTATATTGTAACGGGATAACCGTAAAGGAAGGGACCTTAATTTGAAAGATTGTTGTTGACAGTTGATTTTTAGTTGTTTGTAAAAAAATCAACTGACCATTTTAAATAATGTTTCTAGAAAATTCTAGAAACTTCTAAACACACTGACTAGATTAAATAATGTTGTATATAAGGGGATGCATGGGCAGTTTAAGTCAGTTCAAGTCAAGTGTTCAGAAGAGTTCATTGTATTGTCAAGTAGTTAGACGTTATCCAGCAGAGTTCAGTGTATCTTAACAATTTTGTAAATAAATTGTGTAAAAAGCCCGTGTTTCAAATTGGTGTCAGGTGTGGGGTGAAGATACAAGAATGCCTGGAAAAAAGATAAATGAACTATTGGTGGCTGAGCTCAGAAGAGAGCTTGAAGGATTAGAGTTGGAAACTACTGGAAGCAAATACGTATTGTTGAGAAGGCTCCGTGAGTACTACGTAACTAATAATTTGGACCCTGACGCTGTGGAGTTCGAAGACCCAGTTCAAAAAGCAAATTCTGAACTAACTCAACAACTTTCCCGGTTGCAAGAAGAACAAGCTCAACAACTTTCCCGGCTGCAAGAGGAGCTATCAGGACGCATGACGAGCCAGCAAGAGGAGCTATCCAGTCAGATGAAAAGCCAGCGCGAAGACATGTCCCAGCTGTCCCAACGAATGACGAGCCAACAAGAAGAACAAGCTCAACAACTTTCCCGGCAACATGAGGAGCTATCCAGTCAGATGAAGAGCCAGCGCGAAGATATGTCCCAGCTGAAAGAGGAGCTATCAGGACGAATGACGAGCCAACATGAGGAGCTATTCAGTCAGATGAAGAGCCAGCGCGAAGATATGTCCCAGCTGAAAGAGGAGCTATCAGGACGAATGACGAGCCAGCAAGAGGAGCTATCCAGTCAGATGAGAAGCCAGCGCGAAGATATGTCCCAGCTATCACAACGGATGTCTACCCTATCAGATGAGTTATCCAGTTCGTTCTCCCAGCAGATATCACATCTTCGGGACGAGCAAAATCAGCAAGTAGCCAACTTGCGAGAGGAGCAAAATCAGCAGGTGGCCAACTTCAGAGACGAGATCAACCAGCAAGTGCAGTCCGAGATAGAAAAGCTTAAACATGAACTGGAAGCTTGTCTACAAAACCAAACCATCCACCACGGCGACGGAGATGCAGGAAGGATGGAAACCTGCCACGCAGACGTCGAACGACGAAGAAACTAGGAGACGACCCAGGTGCGAACGACAATGAAACCCCCGACCTTCGACGGGAAGACTTCCTGGCCAAATTACCTGAAACAATTCGACGCAGCGGCCAGAGCTAATGGATGGTCATCCCAGGAGAAAGCATTGTCCCTAACGTCTTGACGTCTTGCAATCATTGACACCGGATGAAGCTGACAACTTCGAGTTATTGGTGAATCGTCTAGAGATGCGTTATGGTCAAACTCATCTACAACCGGTGTACCGAATGCAGTTAAAGAGCCGAAAACAGAAAAATGGAGAAACTATCCAGGAATTTGAAGCGGATGTAGCAAGAATGGTACGACTTGCGTATTCAAATGCACCGGAGGATTTCCTGGAGTGCCTAGCAGTCCAAACCTTCACCGATGGTCTTCGAGACGTCGAGTTGCAGCGCGCTGTACGGTTGGCGTGGCCGAAGACTCTTGTGGACGCCTTGACCATTGCCCTAGAATTTGAGGCGGCGACGGAGGCCTCACGTGGAGTTGCTCGACTAAGGGAAATCACCGCTAACTACGACCATGCCGTTCATTTCGTTAGCGACGTTGAAGCGGTAGTAGAGAGATTAATGAAGTTATCTCCAAGAAGAAGGCACCAAGTGAGATGCTGGAACTGCGGAGAACTAGGCCATATAAGAAATACTTGCCCCCAAAAAGAAAAATCTTCTGCTGAAGTACCCCAGCAGCAGGAAAACTAGAACGGGTCGACTCCTGGAGGGCGAAATCGACCCCAAACATTCCCGAAGCCCCTCACACCATTAAATTGGCAACTCTGCGACATCACGTGGACAGCTTATATGTAGATGGCCTCCTTGATGGGAAGAATATTAGCATGCTGGTAGACACTGGAGCTACAAAAACTATCGTCCGACCAACCATCATTATGCTAAATAAGATGTTGCCTACCAGTTGGAGACTGCGTACCGCTACCGGAGATTCTGCTAGAGTCTACGGTGAGATACAGGTGACGCTACAGTTTGGTTCAACCTCTCTTGTTCACTCAGTGCTGGTGGCTGACGTTGATGAAGATTTTGTTCTGGGCATGGATGTTATGCTCCACTGTGGTTTTCATTTGGATCTTCGCCAACGTATCCTTCGTACTGGTAATGAAGAAATATTTCTGCACCGAAAACAAGTTGACAATGCCTCGATTAAGCTAATCGATGATATCGAACTTCCGGCAAGCTGCGAATGTGTCGTCACAGCGCGGTTGGATGGACTGGAGCCAGATGGTGCCCCAGCCATGATAGAGCCGAAGAACCATGACCATGAATTGGAAAAAGGACTCCTTGTGGGTAAGACTCTTGTTAGATCCGCCAAAGAGGTACCCATCCGAGTTATCAACTTGAACGATCATCCAGTTCTTCTCCGAAAGGACACGGAAATGGGAAGTTTAGAACCAGTAATGGCCATAATTCACAAGATAAATGTTACGGAAACAGATGAGATCAACGAAATTGGACAATTAATGACAAAATTAGACCCCTCTTTGTCAAAATTAGAAAAGAAACAGGTAAGAGATCTACTTTACCGTTATAAACCTGTATTTGGTTCTAAAAGTAAACTGGGAAGAACTGATGTTGTACAACATAGAATTGACACTGGTGATGCACGTCCGATTCGACAGGTACCCCGAAGATGCCTCAAGTTAAAAAGGAAGAAGCAGACAGAGCCCTTAAAGAAATGATTCAAAATGGCATAGTCGAACCATCCAGTAGTCCGTGGGCTTCTCCTGTGGTATTAGTGAGAAAGAAAGACGGATCAATGCGGTTTTGTGTCGACTATCGAAAGCTAAATGATGTCACTAAGAAGGACAGTTATCCTCTGCCAAGGATTGATGATGCCCTCGACGCTTTGGCGGGTTCTACTCTGTTTTCTACCTTGGACCTTAAAAGCGGATACTGGCAAGTTAAAATGAATCCTGCAGACAAAGAAAAGACTGCCTTTACCAGTGGATCAGGGTTGTGGCAATTCACGGTCCTTCCGTTTGGCCTCTGTAATGCTCCTGCGACGTTTGAACTACTAATGGAGAACATCCTGCGGGGTTTGTTATGGGAAACTTGTCTAGTTTATCTAGACGACATCATCATAATGGGTAAGACCTTTAAGGAACATTTATCTAACCTGGAAGAAGTTTTTAAAAGATTACAGAACGCTAATCTAACATTGAATGTTAAGAAATGCCACTTGTTCCAGAGACAGGTCAACTATTTAGGACATAACGTAAGCAAGGATGGCGTTGCTGTTGACCCCGCTCAGATACAAGCAGTTCAGGAATGGCCAATCCCTATCGACAAACATCAGCTCCGGAGTTTCTTGGGTCTTTGTTCCTATTACCGACGATATGTCAAGAATTTTGGAGACATCGCCAAACCCTTGACACGTTTGACAGAACAAGATAAGTCCTTCTGTTGGGATCAGGAATGTCAAAAGGCGTTTGAAATATTGAAGAAACAGCTTACGTCAGCACCTGTTCTTGCTTATCCACTTCCTGATGGTAAGCTTATTCTGGACACCGACGCCAGCAATGTGGGAATTGGAGCCGTCTTGTCACAGCTACAAGACGGTAAGGAAAGAGTGGTTGGTTACTTCAGCAAAACTTTATCGAAAGCTGAAAAGAACTACTGTGTAACTCGGAGGAAACTGTTAGCAGTTGTAAAATCCGTCGAACACTTTTATAAATATCTGTATGGCAGAAAATTCCTGATCAGAACAGACCATGCTAGTTTAAAGTGGCTACTTAGCTTTAGGAACCCAGAAGGACAGATAGCAAGATGGCTCGAAAAACTGCAGGAATATGATGTTGAAATCGAGCACAGACCTGGAACCAGACATCGTAATGCTAACGCACTTTCCAGAAGACCATGTCGACCTGATTGCCCCCATTGTACCCGTATGGAGCAGAACGAGGAAAAACTTGCCTTAGTTAAGGTTGTACCAGGAGACGAGAGCTCTATGCTGGAGGAGCAACAAGAAAACGATCCCGTTCTGAGAAAGATTAGGGAGTGGAAGAGAATGGACCGTCGTCCGTTGTGGAGAGAGATATCCTCATCCTCTCCTGCTTTAAAAGCATACTGGTCCCAATGGAACTCTTTAATTTTGGACAGTGGGCGCCTTCAAAGACTTGTAGAAAATTCCGAGGGCACAGAAACAAGGAAACAAATAGTGGTCCCAAGAAATGCTGTACCGGAAATTTTAAAACAGATGCATAATGATAGTTCTGGAGGACATCTGGGTATCACGAAAACGCTGCAAAAGATCCGAGATAGATTTTACTGGGTAAATTGCACTAATGATGTAAAAGATTGGTGTCGTAAATGCACTACATGTGCTCCCAGTAACGGTCCGCACCGAAAACCGAAGGCGGAAATGCAGCAATACCTGGTTGGAAGTCCTTTTGAAAGAATCGCAGTAGATGTATTGGGGCCACTTCCACAGACCGATGTAGGAAACAAGTACATCTTTGTTGTAATGGACTACTTCACTAAATGGGTTGAAGCATATGCAGTTCCCAATCAGGAAGCTACCACTTTAGCAGATATATTGGTTGAAGAATTCGTAAGCCGATTTGGGGTACCATTAGAATTACATTCAGACCAAGGAAGAAATTTTGAGAGCAAGCTGTTTCAAGAAGTTTGCCAAAGATGAGGCATCCACAAAACGAGAACCACAGCGATGCACCCTCAGTCTGATGGAATGGTGGAACGAATGAACCGGACTATAACCAACTATCTGTCAAAAGTGGTGTCAGATTGTCAGAGGGATTGGGATCGACATATTCCACTATTTCTAATGGCAATTCGATCGGCCATCAACGAATCAACTGGCCAAACGCCTGCGAAGGTCCTGTTCGGTAGAGAAATGAGGCTACCATGTGACTTGGTGTTTGGTTGTAAACCTGGTGAAGAAATGGCACGTGAACAATATGTCACCGACCTTCAGAATCGAATGGAAAATGTACACAACCTGGTGCGTGGAAAACTACAATTATCTAGTGATCGGATGAAGAGGTACTATGACACACGGACAATGGAAAAGAGTTACCAAGTTGGAGATTTAGTCTGGCTCTATAATCCCCGACGGCGTCGAGGTATTTGTCCCAAATTACAAAAGAACTGGGAAGGTCCTTACACCATCAGGAAGAAGATTAACGATGTCATTTATCGGATCGTGAAAATTCCCAGAGGGAAACCCGTCGTGGTCCATCATGATCGTTTGGCGCCTTACCAGGGAAACCACAGTGGAGATGCGCAGCAACTCCAAGAAGATGGTTTGGCTGGCTCAGGGAGTGTGCGGGATTCCGATGTAGGAAATAACATTCCAGGAGGAATGAATCTAAGGAGGGGGCAGTGTAACGGGATAACCGTAAAGGAAGGGACCTTTATTTGAAAGATTGTTGTTGACAGTTGATTTTTAGTTGTTTGTAAAAAAATCAACTGACCATTTTAAATAATGTTTCTAGAAAATTCTAGAAACTTCTAAACACACTGACTAGATTAAATAATGTTGTATATAAGGGGATGCATGGGCAGTTTAAGTCAGTTCAAGTCAAGTGTTCAGAAGAGTTCATTGTATTGTCAAGTAGGTAGTTAGACGTTATCCAGCAGAGTTCAGTGTACCTTAACAATTTTGTAAATAAATTGTGTAAAAAGCCCCCATACGTGTTTCAATATGTTATGTTAATATTCTTTTGACAGGGTTGCCAAAAGTCTAAATAAATAGTTATTAATTCAATTGTAATATTATCTATCATATTTATTTTTAAGTTCTTTAATCATTCTGGTGCGTCCACCATGTCCAATAGAAATATGTGTCTCATGAAAAATGACAATATTTTCCTGTAAAGAGGTGTAGTAAATAAGTGAGTCTTTTTCGTCTTTCACTGGAAGAATTAATTTTTTTGTTTTCTATATTGACTATGTACTTCGTACCCTGACAAGCGTTGATAATCCTCAAGGCATTTTCTTCTCTGTTTTCTCTTTAGTAGTTGTTATATACTTTGTTGTCCGTCTCCTGTAAACAATTGGTGATTTTTCCCTTTCTTCGATTTTATTTCAAGATATCTTTCGTTAAATCTGGTTTTCATAGTAAGTAGATCCTTCATTTTAATAGCACTCAAAAACGACAAATCGACAAACTTTTTACGTAAGTACCCACAAATAACGTGCGTGCATTTTAAATAAAATACAATTTAAGCATCTTTGTTGCTAGGTCGAGAAAAGTAGTCAACGTAGGTACGTTTGTTTACAAATTTATTACATGTATCGGTAGTAAGGTTAAATTATTAATAATCACCGACAATATGAATAATTTCTCACATTTATCACGACTTTCAGTAATTATTAATAATACTTAGTCCAAAATTATTAATAATTTTCAATTAATAAAATTTACCGTAACATATAGGTACTTACATAAAATCTCCTTTTATCAAACATTAGCTATTTCCAAAGGGTCTTGAATAACTTCAGAGACACCAGCTATAAACATAAAGAAATAAACACACCCGTTACTGTAAGCTTTATTAAAGTGAAACTTTTATTAGATCGTTTTAAGTGCATGTTGCATGTCGCATGTCGGTCGAACGCCGAGTAGGTATAAAGTATAAAGTAGGTGGCGCTTATAGTTTAATACAAAAATGTACGGGAGTGAGCACATCTGCTAATGAAAATAATCCTACTATTCGTATTAATACGAACTTCGACTAAGTAAGTATCTACGACATGTAACGTTTTAAAAATATTACAGTCGTAAATAATAATTTTTGAAACTGAAAAAATGGAACTTGAGCAATAAATTATGTAACATTTATA
The DNA here is from genome assembly GCA_964028335.1 of Altica lythri. Lineage (NCBI taxonomy): Eukaryota > Metazoa > Arthropoda > Insecta > Coleoptera > Chrysomelidae > Altica > Altica lythri. The sequence continues at coordinate 58,286,372 of OZ034807.1, read as the reverse complement.
TTAAATAAAATCTTTTAAAATTAATCAAAACACTTTCATTTTTAAACAAATAAACTTTGTAATTATCCTACCCTTGTTATATATATTCATTTCATTCTTTTGTCGATTTACTGAAGTTTTCACTTCTATCGTGTGTGAATCGCACACACACCTTTTGATTTTGATTTCGAATTCGATTTTGATTTCGATTTCAGTTTCGATTTCGATTTTGATTTGATAAAGCGATTTTTATACACTTAATGGAATATGATTCAAAAAATTTTTAGTTAAATGTCTATAGGGTAAAAAAAGTTTCACTTTTACCGTGGTTTCATAAAACCACACAATGCTTTTTTTTATTATTTTATTTCTTCTTTATTTTTAGATGAATGCCTTCACAACCGGCTCAAAGTACAACGAACATGTATGCTTCTCAGGGTAACCAAATATCTCACTCACCCTCGATTTAAAAAAGACGGATTAATTAACGATATAGGATTGCTACGATTATCAAGTCCAATATTTAGAGACAGATATGTTGACTATGTTAAGATTCCTTTATTAAATGGCTCTGAGGTAGCTGAAGTCTATCCGGTAGCAATTGTTATGGGATGGGGGAAAATAAAAACTGAAGCAAAACAAATGTCTCGAGAGTTAAAATGCGCGGTTATGAAAATAATGCCAACTACAGAATGCAATAAAATAATAAATCTTGTCCAGCCAGATACACAGGTATGTACTGAACCAGATAATACTACAGATGCATGTGTCGGAGATTCTGGTGGTCCGTTAGTATCTGGAAGAACTCAGATTGGTATTGTGTCGTGGGGAATAAATTGTGCGGATAAATATCCAGGTGTTTATACCAGAGTGGATAAATACTATAGTTTTATTTTTAAAAGTCAGAGAATTGGATCTGCTGGTGTTCGAATAAGGTGCCTTATGATTTTGAGACTTGTAACTTTTTTACTATTTGTTTTTACTGTATAGGTAATTTGTTGAAGATAAATTTCATAGTTAATTAAGAGCTAGGAAGGCAATAATAAAGTGAATTGTCTATGAAAATGAAGAAATATAGGTTAATATCATAATTGTATAAACCTGAACTTTTAGAAATTTAATACTTTTCCAAAAAATAATTCAGTAGTAAATCAACAATATCGTTTTCATAAAAAAAATAACACTAAACGAAAAACTTCAAGGAAGATAATTTTGTGGTGAATTAATTTTTATTTGTTTAGTATTTTCATTCTCATAAAAAACTTCGTAATTATCAGTAGGTACATACCAATTGTTTACTAAACCTGAAAATCGTTTATTTAAATCAAAGAAAGTGAATTATATTTATGAAGCATTCATTGATAAATTGTTCTAAAACAGAAACATGTTTTTTTATATAATGTGTATTGGTGCATATTTTGAAAAACACGGTAATATAGGTACATGTGACACTGTCAAAATTTTTATTGCTTACAAATTCAATTTCCAGTATACAATATAATAACCTGTATAACATTTTTTAAATAAAAGTTGTATTGTACCTATATTCTAATGAAGTTATATTTATTTATATTTAGAAATAGCTGTGCGCGTTTAAAAAAGTGCGGTATAAAATAAATGCCTTACAGGCACGCGTTTAGACAGTCTTTTTGATAATAAAGGCGTGTTTACATGATGCCAGTGACTGGCGCCAGTCTCACTGGCATGCCAGCGCTGGCATGGTACTGGCATCATGTTAACACTTTCTTGTGCCAGTCCAGCGCTGTCTGCCAGCGCTGTCTCGAATAGAAAGTTGGTCTATTTTTCATGCCAGTGGCCCTCGTCCGTGTCCCCTCCAACCCCGCGCCAGTAGTTGTAGACACGTGTAAACACAGCGTTCCAGTGACTGGCGTACATGTGAAGGGTAAACTTTACCAAGTAAGAACTAGGGTGCCAGTGAGACTGTCGCTAGCTACTGGATACGTGTAAACGTACCAGTCCAGCGCTGTCCCAATCAAGCACTGGCATGCCAGTAAGACTGGCGCCAGTTACTGGCATCATGTAAACACGCCATTAGTCGTTGATGGCAGAAGTGGTGGCAGGTATACGACATGACGCCGCATTGGTGGCATGTGCGAAGGCTGCGTGCATATTGGACAGTATTTGGTCAATTCAACGTTACTGAATCATTATTTTATTTTAAAAGAACTATTATTCTCAAATAAAAGTACTCCTTATTACATAAGCTATCTGCCTGTGAAATTTCCGTCGAATTTGGTCCAGTCGTTCCAGAGATCAGCCGGAACAAACAGACAGACAAAAATGTTATTTTGGTATATGTAACGTGTATTTGCATTTAGTAAATAGTGTTTATTTTAATATAACAAACAGACACGCCAATTATATTTATTGGAACGAAGTTCCCTTTCGGTTACAAACAGTTACGACTGACGCTAGGAGCTAGCAAAAAAAAAATTCATACCAAAATTTGTCACGACACGACACGACACACGCATGTTGTCTCTCTCTCTCTCATAGATAGATATACCTATCTTTATTTAAATAGGAGACCCTAATATAATAAATACTAATAAAAGTACAATTAAAAAGACACTAATTTAAATTAAAAGAAAATACTGTATAAAAAAAAAAGTGAGAGGTGTCAAAGGACACCCGGAAGTTCCTTTCGATTAATTAGTGAAGGAATTGTAATTTGTAAACACAACAGAGAGTTTGTATATACATAAGCATTTATTATCGTCTGTATAAAATCTCTACTTACCTAACTCTATCAACAATATCCGGAACTTGTGCAGAAACATTGTCAGGATACATTATTGTTTTTATTTTCTATTATTTTAACATTTATTATCTACAAAAAACCTGTATAAACTTAACAAAGTCGCGACACTACTACACTGTTCAAAGCAAAATAGAAAAAAAAGTAAAAAAATTGCAGTTTTTCTGCTCGCTATAATGTTTGCAATTGGGGACGAAACACATCACCATTTTTACTGCAACAGAATACTATTTAATAGTTAAAGAATACATAATTAATTACAAGATTACCATAATAAAATTTATAAACTTTGAAACAAAACATAACCTCAATTCCACTAAAATGCATATAAAATTTAAACACTTACACTAACTTTCAATGTTTATTCACTATCACAAATTGGATACAATAGGTCGTATGAAAAGTGTCCGGAAAACGTGAAGATTTTTGATTAGAAACCACTACAAGTAATAGAAAAATCTTTTATGGCATTTTCAATGCAAATATGTTTTGTAGTTTTGTGTTTTGTTTAGAAATAGAAAGATTTGTAAGCTCCTCCCATAGCTGACGTCACACTTTTCTATTCATTGTATTATATTTATCTATGAGAGAGAGGGAAGGAGAGAGAGTTATTTATTTTTTGGTCTGTGAGAGAGAAAATGCGTGTGTCAGTGCATTGTGTCGGTGCATAGTGTCGTGACAAATTTTGGTATGAATTTTTTTAGGCTAGCTCCTAGCGTCAGCGTAAATGTTCGTAACGCGCGAAAGGGAACTTCGTTCCAAAAAATAAGTACCTATAATAGTATTATATTTTATTTTATCCTGTTTTTATAAATCAATAAATTCATAAACATTTCAAAAATAGTTCTTAACTTGACTAGTTAGGTACCTACGTCAAATTACTTTAACTGTCAGTTACTGTCAAATATTTTATTTTTAAAATTTTATATTAAATTGTTAATTCCTGTTTTAAATTAAATTGAAATAAAAAGTAATTCTAGGTAGATATATATCCTCTAATCCTCTGGTATTGTATAAATGGACACTTTTGTTAAAAGAAACGAACTGTTGAAAATAATGGATTTACTATTTTTTTTTTATTTTGCTTTGAACAGTGTAGTAGTGTCGCGACTTTGTTAAGTTTATACAGGTTTTTTGTAGATAATAAATATTAAAATAATAGAAAATAAAAACAATAATGTATCCTGACAGTGTTTCTGCACAAGTTTCGGATATTGCTGATAGAGTTAGGTAAGTAGAGATTTTATACAGATGATAATAAATGCTTATGTATGTACAAACTCTCTGTTGTGTTTACAAATTACAATTCCTTCACTAATTAATCGGAAGGAACTTCGTTCCATCCGGGTGTCCCTTGACACCTCTCACTTTTTTGTACCTATATATGTTTACAACTAAACACTATTAGTGATAGGTGAAGACCAAAATCAATATAATATAAAGGTAAAAACTGTCAAATTCAACCGGTTTCAATAGAATAGAATAGAATTCTTTATTTGACCACGATTGTATATAGGTTACGCCGAATCCGTGTAATTGCCGATAATACTTCGTATTGGCCATTGGGATTAAAATTTGTGCAATGGGGAATTAATACTAAGTACTTATCATGATGCAATAAAAATGGAGCCATGTTTGGTCAGCCACCAAAAGTAGGATTAAGATCTAATATTCCACAAGAATTTCTAGTTGCAATTATAAACGGAATAACAGAAGAAGATATGTTAAAACTAAGTGAAAACGAAGAAATACAACATCAAGCAAACGTATAACATTAAATAATACAGACCAGTTAATTTTTTATGGAGAAATTGAAGTTGCCACCCAAGTAAATCCTGAAATGAGTATAATTTTCAATAAGAGTTTGGAACAGAACATTAATAAAACGTTATATACTACAAAAATTGATACTATCATTATTAGTAATGATAATTTGAGTCCTAGTGAGGAACCTGAATTACACCAGGAAAATTCTCAGGTTGACAACTACAACTTTAATTTTAAGCTTAACTTTTAACCAATTATTTACTTATGTTAGTAGGTCTTTAATAACCAAGATGTAAAAACAACTATAATGGAGAAAATACCAACATCCAGTAAGAATAATACTTTGTTAGAACATCCAGTACTCTAGTCAACATCTTCAAAAACGTGAAAAATTAAAATAAAGGTCCTAAAAATATGAGCGATAGCTCATTGGATTCGGAATCACCTCTAGAAAAATGTTTTTGAAGGAAAAGTGTACAGGCAAAAAATTGCAATTGTTATTAACAAAATAAGATGAAAAAAAACAGATGTTTATGTTTTTGTTAATAACTCGAAAAATATTAATATTTAGGCAATTTTGAAAAAAGCTCGTTAAAGAGGAGGAAATTTCCGAAAAATAAGTCCGTCCTCCCGGAACTCTATCTCCATTATTTATATTTTAATTTGACGTTGAAAATGGGGCTTTGAGCGGCTTTTACGGCATACGCGCGCTACCGCTAAACGGGGTTTATCAGATAAAATATTTTTTTATGACATAAAATGTTCTTTTACAAATTTGAAAAAATTCCAGTTTTTTCCTAACACTTGAAAGAATCTAAATCAGTTGGAAAAAACATTTTATCACTGTTTTTCAAAAAGTTATTCAATTGTTAACTAACAATTTTTTTCCTAATATCTGTTGACATAAACAATGGGATAAAAGGTATAAATAATTGGCCTAAAAATTTGAAACTTTGTGGAGCCCTTTTCATATGTATACTTTACAAGATTCTGTGATAAATGTTTATATATTTAGTGCGGATGAACTATTTTCCTATAAAATTTCGAGTAAAACAAACCAAAATAGTGCATTTTTAAAATGTTATAAAAGATTTTAGTCTACGAATTAAAAAAGTTAGACTGGAGAGTTCTCCCTCAAGAATATTTGTGTGACAGGACCAGTTCAGACTGTCATTAATAGTGATCCATAAGAGCTTAACCGAACTATTTAATGCTAGAGAATTATTAGTAGGTATAATTAATTTCTGAGTTTTTTCTATGTTTAGTTTTAATTTATTGAAGCTAAACTACTTTTGCGCTCTATCTACGACAGAGCCGGAGACCTGGTTCAAAAAGGATTCATCCTTGGAGTAAGAAACAAAAGTATCATCTGCAAATTTAACAGTTATTGTTTGAGCCACATAGTAAAAGAGATCATTTATAAAAACTATTAAGAGCAAAAAGCACTAGAATGGAACCCTGCGGAACGCCACTGGATATTTTGCAAGGTATGGATACTTTACCATCCCATTCAACATACTGAGTACGTTCATCAGAAAATTTAAAGGAACCATAATGCTCGGACTTACGCAATAAGATGTCATGAGTGTTTTATATTTTTGTATACGAGATGATTGAAACTGTTCAACTAGAATTATTTGCAAAGGTAGATTATTACAAACTGATATTAGCATTGAATTATATTTGATTAGTTGTTAAATACCAGGATTTTACTTAACGACCAATTAGTTCTGCATTGTTAAATTTGTTTTAAAAACATTGTTTTTTTTTTTAAATAAACAATCTAGTTAATAATTTTGGCTTAGAATCAGCATAGACTACCCATATTGTGTATTTATAAAAATATATTTTTCTTTGTACTATGCCGAAAGTATGTCGTTCCAGCTTCAATATTACGGCAGAAAGCCTAACTTTTATGCCCCGATAATGTCGCGCAGACAGCGGGCCAAAAGAAATTATTCGTGCACTGATGTCACTGTCACTGCAAATGTCGGGGCAGGCATCAATATCTTTTAACACAGAAGGCAATTTTCTTCGTACTTTCTGCATAGTACAAAGAAAAATAGTATACACAACATGGGCAGAAAGTTTGAGAGCCCTGCACTGCAGGCCATGATGCCCACGGCTTCGCCTCGGGCATCATGTCGCGTAGTGAAGGAATCTCAAACTTTCTGCCCTTGTAGTGTACTATACTATTATTTGATAACTAGCGACTGGTGCAAAGCTGATACTAAATATACAATAGAATGTCTTGATATACAAAGTTCGCAGATTTTTTGTCTATAGACAATACAAAACTAATCTCTGAAAGAGCGGAATATAATGGGTCATGTAAAAAACACTTAACGCTCAAATCTAAGCCTGCAACGTTAAAAATTTGGCTTTGCGACTTATTATTGGTCATTGCAACCGAAAAACGGTAGAGAAATAAATAAAACGGATTTTTGAAGGTCTACTTTGCCGCTAACGATAAAAATTATATAAAAAGTGCAACATTTATTTTGTCACATGGAGCTATATGTATGAATTCGACGTTATATCTGAAAAAAAAATCAAACAAAATCGGAGCTCTAAATGGCTACTTTAGGTTTCTATAGTTCTACTTCCTGTCGAGATATACGATTTTCAAACGAAATTTTTCCTAATAGCTCATTGTACGGCCCCTTGGACGGTACCGCCGGAACTGCAAGGATACTTCATTTAATTTACATATTGTAAGAAGCCATATTATTATATTACATGCACATATAATTAAGGCACTTAAATGGATAAGGATTAAGGCTGTGTTATTTAAAATCACTTCGTAAATAGCCATTATTTCTCGTAAAAAGTAAAGGATAAAAAATGGATATAGTATGTAATCCCTAAGAAATAGACATATACCATCCTGGACGTGTACACCACTTTAAAGTGTGCACTATTTTGATCTACTTATCTCGTATTAGGGTTCAGCCAGCGTTTGCAATATAACCGCAAAAACTGTATTTATATATGACATCACATTAGAGACCTCTAAAATTATCAATGTTTCTCTACTATATTATGCATTTATTATACAGGGTCTCATTATATTCTGCCTGTTTTTAAGAGCTTATATCTTTGAAACGGTTCTAGATAATAAGATGCGGTTTTTACAGTTAGGTAGGTTTAAAATTACCGTAAGTTTTGTTGTGACACATTTATATAAATGGCCTACTTCCGGTTTAATTTTAATTTCCGCATGTCATTATCTAGAACCATTTAAAAGATCTTAAAAACCGTCAGAATATAATGAGACACCCTGTACATAAAACCTTCTTCTTGAATCACTTTATCTATTAAAAAAATAGATAAAAATCCCATACGTAGTTTAAAAATCTAAGCATAAATGGGGAAAGACCGCGGAAAGCGGTAGTGAAGTTAATGCAACGAAACACGTGCCATAATAGACCGTCGAATGTCAGTATGTTAGCCATCACGATTAAGATTACCCGGTAAAGATATAATCTAGATAAATCAAAATATGTAAAAACTGTAGGTTTTCTTGGCGCTATCAGCGTGAAAATAGATTTTTCTTGATCCCCTACCCGAAAATACGCACTTTCTGGCAGCTCTTCGCTCCAGAAAGTCCAACTTTTATGGCTTGCTTGAATTACAGCGCGCTCTGGCGGACTATGTTCGGATGGGGATCAAGAAAAATAGTATACAACCCATGGCCAAAAAGTTGGATGCTCTAACACGTGGAATATAGATGCCGAGGCGAACTTTCCAACTTTCTGGCCTAGGGTCGTATATAGTATTCCTTTTGTAATAAACACCACACGCTGTGCAAAAAAAAAATTCCCTATGACACCAGGGTAGAGGAGTTTCGGTACTATTTAAAAAATTGGGGATAAGATCTCTTACTTTCCTAAAGGTATTACTTATAATTATTTCAATTTGTTCAAATAATGAGTTAGAGTTTACGATTTCTCTTATGCCCATTTTGTTGTTTTTAATAAATCCGATCCTCTTCTATCGTGTTATAAAAGGGGTTTAGGGGAAAAAATCGTCGCACCACACGAGTATTTTTCACAAATGAAAATCCGATTTTCGAAAAATGCTACTGAATATTTTCCTTTATTTTACTCATGCCATAATTAGAAAATTGTGGTTGAACTCCGTATTGAAATCCGACGATCTATCATGAAAAAAAGGGTGTGGCAGTCAGTGGGACTGCCGGCAGAAGTTATACTTCTATGCACTGTTAACTAATAAAACTTAATAACTACAAACACAGGCAAGTAGAAATATTTTTTTTTAAATTAACTGTATTCAATTAAATAAATACTAAGAAAAATAAGACCAGTTGATGTTTGTCCTTACTTCAAACACGAAAACCAAACAGTAAGTGTTTACAAAACCCGATTTGCTTACCGTGGGCTATTACAAATTTTAAAACACTAGAAAACAATGCAAAACATTTTCTAACCACATATAGGTACACACTTTTACAAAATTTTAACGCACTTTGAACTGCACTTTTCAGTAACTTTGCAGGAACAGGTTTTAACTCACACGCATGTCTTCGACTCAAAAGCATAGTAAAGGATATAATGCAACCATGTGACAGTATTTTAGACTACAATACAATACTCATTACTGAATATTATTATTAATATAAAATACTAAACTTAATATGTATACTTATTGGACAGAATTATAAAATAATATGTCAAACCTAATGCGATACGTCAATGTAATACAATAACAATAGCTCAGACTGTTTGTTGTATATCTATCTCTTTTCAATGCAATGAATGTTTAAACCATGGAGACTAGACAAGGAGTACGCACTCGACCGGGGGAATTGCCAAAATCTGTCCACGGTATCGTACATATTAGGTTTACTTTTTTCACCACTAGCGTCGCTAGTTTTCCTTTTGTACCGGTATGAATATAGACAATTAAATAATCGTGAATTATTAAATTGGTTTTTATTATTTACATCTGAAAGATCGAACTATTTTTTTCATTGTGTAAATAAATTAATAATGAAATAATTAAAAATTATTTATTTTATTTCAAACTATGTCCTCATTGGTCGCAATTTTGGTACAAATGGAATACCAGTGCCCTCTTATTTTGGTAGCCCTATTTGCATACATGTAGTTCGTACTCCTTGTCTAGTCTCCATGGTTTAAACCACGAAGACTAGATACCAGGAGTTTAAACGTAATGTTAAAAAAATGGTCTCAATTTAGGGGACAGAACTATTGCCGGTAGAGTGCGCTTATGTTCCTAAGATTTAAATACAATATTTCAGAAAATAAATAAAAATGCACCAAAATTTTCAAATATTAATTAAAAACTACACAAATTTATAAATTAATTATTGATGTCCTTGTTTGTTATATGGCTCTGCTACTTGGCAATCGCCAGATAAATTAAACAGATATTATTTTGATGTTACTCACTTTTGGTGCTTTGAATATACCCACTTTTTTTACACTGTCATCTGACTTTCGGCCACTAACACAACCATGAACAGCACAATACTTTCCCATTTCTTTTTATTAATTTTATTACAAGTAATTTTAAATAAATTAATATCATATATATTTAATTTAATTTCGTGAAATTTAAATGTCATAAACATCGGTTTGGTTCTTACTGCTCCTCGCGCCGCCAGTGGCAAAAAATAGAACTATGATCTGGCCCGATAATTGAGACCAGAAATATTATGAAAAAGCCTATACCGTGTAGACTCCTGGTATCTAGTCTTCGTGGTTTAAACGGTATTCAAAGGACTTATAGTGATGACTAATAACATGTAGTAAATATTTCATCTTTGTTTTTACCGAACAATATACCTTATATGTGATTTTGTCTCTCTCTTACTCACACCATTACATATGTAATGATTTTTCCCATTTAGCTACACACTAATTCATTCCACAGAGTGTCCGAATAGAAGTATAACTTCAAAAAGCTTTCATGTAAATCAGTCGAATGACTTTTATTACTTAGTTTGATAATTGATTTTCACGAACTAAAAGTCTTTATAATAATATACATTTTTCAAGTAGCACAGTATTGGTCACTTGACGGTATTTATACCGGGTATTATTGAAGGTATTGTAAAGTCAACCAAGCATAAAATGGTATTTTGGATTTAGCGTTGTCTTTTTAGTTATTAACTTTATGTGTGAAGATATCTAAGATTTAATAAAACACATTTAAATCTTTTATTTTATCTTCTTTACTACAAAAATACACGTTTAGTTCAATTTATAAAAATATCATTCATCAATACGTCGGCATAAGTCTTACGAAAATATTAATATCATTTGGACACTAGATAATATCATAACATAAAGATTCTAAACTAGGTAGATAAGTTAAGTACTGCAATAGGAATAAAGAAGAAGTTTTGCACATAAGAAATTAATTAAAAATAGAAAAATAAATAAATCGACACTTATTCCAATAAAGTTAAAATTCCCAATATTAAAGTTGTTATACTCGAATAGAATAGAATGAAATAGTAAAGTATGTTTCATAGTTCTATGTTATGTGCACACTGTATAAGACGCTTGGTACGAAAGTAGTTCTGGTGCAGAACCACATTATAAATAGACGATAGCGACACTGTGTGATTTTGGTAACGTAATGAAATCGAAGTTTGGAACCGGGCTTCAAATTTTACAATTAAGACAGGTTATTGCCATAGTTAAAAGCGCAAATTTCATTAAATTAAAGAATCACTATTATATGCAACTTATATCGCATGCGTACGTTTTCAAAGTAACTTAAATACATCATTTTTTTCTATTACTTGGAGCCTTCTTTTGTATTGTAGACCGGTCAAAATCTATATAAAATCAAAAAAAAACATTGCAAACGCGCATGTAACTACGATTTTTTTATATGTTGTTAGGTCCCTTGAGAGTAGCTAACACCCAAGTTTGCAACCCTGAAAACCTTGTGCTGCCCCCACGGTGCTCGAAAAACTGCGAAATTTTGGCACATATTTCAGTTGTTTAGAAAAATATACCTTAACGAAGAGTTTTTCAAGTACGTGTTCTGGTACTTTAATAAAGATAACTAAATTTGCTACAATTTCAGCGAAACCTGAGCACACTTTGTCTTTTGGTTGCGAAAATACAGCAAGTCAAAGATGGGCAATTTTCCCGCAGTGCTAGGAAAACTCAATCTGCTAGGTCAATGTCAAATCCAAATCTGTTCAGTAGTTTTTGCGTGACAGATTAACAAATATCCATGCGTCCATTTCATACTTATAAACTTTCGCGTTTATAATATTAAAGGATGATTAGGTTTTCGCTAAATAATAAAAACATTGTGCTCAATAATATATTTTATGTATTATGCATAAAGAACAAAAAGTACACAGCGGGTGTGACACAACCTCTGCCCTTTTTTGGCAAGGCAAGATGAAGTGGTGCAACATCCTCAAAAAAAAAAACCGACTAGATAGATCTCACCAACATTTTCCTTGACCCAAACTCCAACAAGGAAGACGTAGGAAATGCTGGCGAGAAGATCTTGATGAACCTCTACGGAGGAGATGCGGGGACACTGAATACTTTGCGATACTCAGCATTTGTCAAATCGGCAGTAACGGTCAAAGTGAACCTTGCTCGCCTCTCCCCAACTACAGATGCTGCAAAATATCATTCGTGGAGAACTTACCACCAAGTACAAAAATGGTTAGGGGGTGAAAAGAACCCGTGTGACTGGGGATGGGAGACCAGCGAACAATAGAATGCCTGTCACAATGTGCGCAGAGCCCGCTTCTCAGACCCTGCTTAAAATGATGGCTTGCAAATGCAAGAAAGGTTGCTTAGGTTCGTGCACTTGCAGAAAGGCCGGGCTCAAGTGCTCTATCTTATGTTCCGTTTGCCACGGTCGAAATTGCAATAACGCCATCCCTATAGTTATGGATGAGGAGGACGAGGATGAGGACAATCCAACACCATATGCCGACCCGCCTTAACCCCCAGAAAACATTATCCCCCCACCCCCACTCCCCTTTACTGATCTTGAGTGGTTGAGACCTGGTCCTTCCAAAAGGGCGAGAGTCTAAGGCTCTTAATTTGTGTAAATTTAAAGTTTTAATTTGTTACTGTTTTTTGTATTTACATGCATCTTAAATGCCAAATTTGTACTTTTTGTTCTTTATGAGTAATACATATATTATTGAGCAGAATGTTTTTATTATTTAGCGAAAACCTAATTATCCTTTAATATTATAAACGCGAAAGTTTATAAGTATGAAATGGACGCATGGATGTTTGTTAATCTTACACGCAAAAACTACTGAACAGATTTGGATTTGACATTGACCTAGCAGATTGAGTTTTCCTAGCACTGCGGGAAAATTGCCCATCTTTGACTTGCTGTATTTTCGCAACCAAAAGACATAGTGCGCTCAGGTTTCGCTGAAATTGTAGCAAATTTAGTTATCTTTATTAAAGTACTAGAACACGTACTTGAAAAAAGTACATTTTTCTAAACAACTGAAATATGTGCCAAAATTTCGCAGTTTTTCGAGCACCGTGGGGGCAGCACAAGGTTTTCAGGGTTGCAAACTTGGGTGTTAACTACTCTTAAGGGACCTAACAACATATAAAAAAATCGTAGTTACATGCGCGTTTGCAATGTTTGATGTCGATATTGACCGAGCTATTGGTAGATTTGTCAAATTTCCTTAAATTAAAAAGCTTAACAAAATGGGATACGTTCATCCGGCAAACCTACAGATTTATCAAACAAGTTTCACATTTACTCCTAATAAAACAATCCACTATTTGTGTAGATACACTATTGTGTATTATGTATCTGGGTAGAGAATCTGAATAAGACAAAGACACCATAATGGGGCTCAACCAAAATGTTATAAAATGAAACACGGACACTTCAAGACAGTTGAAGGAACAGAAGCAGGGCTTTTCGACTTAGAGCCAAATACTCAGAAAGCCTGGGTGAATACCCAAGCATTTTTCAAGCGGAAATACTTTTTTATATTTACCCTCTTATGTTCCAGGACACATAGGAAGAGAAGAAAACGAAACAGCAGATAAGCTGGCAAAAAAACTAAAACCCCTTATTTGGGACCAGAACCAGTAGTAGTACAGTAAGCAAGAAGTGGATAGAGAAAAATCCATGTACTGAAACAATTAGGAATGACTAAGACAACAGAAGACGCTCCTGCGAAACTATAACCAGAAAAATCTTTTAGATATCTAAACCTCAGTAAAATAAACCTCCATATTAAAACGGGAATATTAACTGGGCACTGCCGATTAAGAGCACACATGAAGAAACTAGGAGTGGTAGATGAAGCAAAGTGCAGATTCTGTGTGGAAGAGGACCCAAACCTCAATACACATACTCTTAGAATACCTAGGATTATACGAAATAAAAGAGAAAGATCTACCTAACTTGAAACCCAACGATTTCCTAAACTTTCTAAGAAAGATAGTAAGAGAAGATCTGCTATAATTATGAGGAACCATCAGAATCATAAGAAAAGGGAGACATTATAGATCTTATCGGTCACAGGTGTATCTGTCACCCCTAATTATGCTCATACACACATACATTAATAACCAAGACAGTCAGGTAAAAGAAAGAAGATCGCCACTTTAAAATGTAGATACCTATAGTACGAGTGTACAATTATATGTATTACATAGTAATGATACTATTGTTAGTTTCTTTAATCTTTTTAAATCCGATTTTGGTGACCTTACAAACATTAACTAAAAGGAAACTAAATTAGCTAAGTTGGAAATCGAAGGTAGATCACATGTGCCTCAATTATATATTAGTGTATGTAGCAGATAGAAGTCTGAATGCGATGGAAAAATAGTACATGGATTTAAAATCTAACGTAAATCACATGTGCCACATTTATATATTAGTATATGTCCCAGACAGTATTGATACTATTTTCGATTTCTTAGACTTCTTTGAATCTAATTTTAATGACATTAGGCCATTAACTGAACGCAAAGGCCACTTTATTTTGAAATCTAACTAAGGTAGATCGTGTGTACCACAACTATACATTAGTGTATGTATTAGATAGTAGCGACACTACTGTTGGATTTTTCCACCTCTTTGAGTCCGATTTCAATGACCTTACGCCATTAACTGAGGCAAGCTTTCTAATTGGACCGTTTGGTCAACCTGAAAAAGATCAATAGCTTCTCTGAGGTCGCACAGTGTCACTTGTGTATGTTAACTATCACCTTCTATTAATTTTACACTTTCGTTTTCTCATAAAGCCTTTAAACTTTTTTTCTTGAAATGATAATTAATCAAAATGAGTAAACTACATTTAAATATTACGTAAAATTTTCTGCGTAAAAGCCATCGTAGCTCAAAAATTATTTATAGCACTAGAATCTTAAATTCAACAAGAAATTAATGGGTCAAAATTTGATCGGAAGATTCGACATTTTGAACTTAATATATAATAGTTGACCGAAGTTCAATTGGAAAAAAAAATACTAAAATGATCTTCTACCATATTTCGCTTAAAATCTTCGGTGAATTTTGGTTTCAATAAGTCAAACCATAAATCGCATTGTCGTATTTACAACAAAGTTAAAACTTTAGATACACTTTTAAAAACGCTTAAATAATTTTTGTCAACAGCTATGAAACCGACCTTACTTCTGTCGTTTTTCTTTTTATTACTAAATGAACTTTTAAACAAGTAAGAAAGGGTTGAAATATTTGAAGACCAAGCCTACTATATTCCTTTGGACAAACCCGACAAACCCTTAGGAGTATTCATTAACAAGAATAAATTTTGTCACTGTCATCATGCACTAGTTGTCGTAGCTGTATTAGCTTCAGAAGGTGCCTCTTCTTTTTTACGTAACCAACGAATTAAGTACTCAATTACCCAAGCTAGACAGCCTATAATTATAAGTAAAGTTTGTGAGTGTATACAAATTGGAAAACTTTTCGTAGCATCTCGAATATAGCCTAAAACAAATATAATTTAACTTCTACTTAAAAAAAAAGAATTTCATATTACCTAATAATGGACCTAACACTACCACAAACAATCCTTTGCCAACCATATGAAGTCCAAATGCCGATGGTAATTTTTCCAAACTGGAAAATTTTGTTGTATATTCTGCAATGGTTATAGTAAAGTTGATAAGTGTGGCACCTCTTGCAAAACCACAAACAAGCAACCATATTACGATATTAGTCCACTCTGTTTGTTGTGCCAGTGCTGTAAAAAATAATATTTTATTTAATACGAAAACCCTAACAACATTGCCACAAAATATAAACAGGACCATAAGCAAAGAAAATCCTGAAAAAAAACTTTAAATAAAGAAATGCTTCAAATGATTCTGAAAGCTTACATTTTCTAAATTGTTACCTATTCACTGGCTCCTCGGCTGCCAATAAAAATTCATACAAACATATTAGAATATATTTAAACAAAAATTGAAAATTAATGGAAAACGAATATTTTAATGTAAGAATAAATGTATAACTCTAACCTATACCTACGGTTTAAAATATTGAAAATTCTAAACGAAAATCAAGGTCAAGTATTGGAACTAATCTGCATGTATTAAATTATTTTGAATATGAGACAGTTTTATGTAATATGATGCTTATACAAAAAATATATCTAGAATATTAAAAGAAAGAAAGTTTATAAAATGTATACTTAATATAATTTAAGATTAAATATTGCACAATCCAACAAAACAATCTACCACTGTATTCTTTGGTAATTTTTGAACGAATTTGATATCAAAAATTCGTATCATTATTAAATTTTGACATAGAGCGAAAGTCTTTCTTAATGTAAATTCCAATAGGCAAAAGAGAAAATTTATCTACAGGAAGGGGTGAATTTCCCGAGTAATATATACCTACTATTTTTTTTTCCTAGTGGGTCTAAAATTCAAAATCGTTTAGGCATTTACTGTTTTGTACATGCACGAGATGTGGCGGGGACCTCGACGTTATGTGGATGTATATAAAGGGGAGAATTTAATATTCGACCAGATTAGGAAAAAAAATGAATCAACAAATGTTGCAGTTGTAGAATATTAATTATTCTATCGCTTTACGAGTTTTTGAAAAACATTTTCAAAGGCATTGACCATTTAACTAAGAAGAAACAACTACTTCCCGGGCTATGTGCCCCGACGGATATTGAATTATACTTCAAAGTCAAACGGGGTTGGCATATCTAATAGATAATTTAAACCAACCGTTTTGGTTTGTAGTATAGGACGTTTAGAAATGAAACTTTTAAATCATAATCATGCTGACGTTTTGATCTTTATTCAGATCTTTATCAAAGCTGTAAGACAACGTATTACAATCATTAAAATCTCTTTTTTTATAATCTTAAACCATATTCAAATAATATAGAGATTTGTTGAAGCAAGAATATCCTGACAAAATATTAATTTTTTTATTATTTACATTTTTCAAACATTGTTTATAAAAGCCCCCTAATTTAAGGCAAAATTACAGTCATCATCATCATCATCATTTTTCGCTTATTCTACCATTTCTAATTATGGTGTAGCCTTCCTTATATATTTATTCTTTAATTGTCCCCATGTTACTCTATCCTTGGCTGTTATGGACCATGTTGTACTTATTTGTTTTCTTATGTCATGATCCCATCTTGAGTTTGGGCGTTTTCTCGGTCTCTTGATAGCTCTTGGATACCAAATTGTTCCTCTTGTGGTCCATCTGTTTCTTTCTGTATGTCCTGCCCATTGCCATTTTAGAGATTTAATTCTTTGAATTAGGTCTGTCACTTGGGTTTTCTGCCTAGTCCATGTTATTCTTTTGCGGTCTCTCCTTGTTATTCCTAGCATACTTCTTTCCATTGATCTTGTTGTTTGTTATATCAGTTTTAAGTGTCCAAGTTTCACAGCCGTATGTAATAACTGGTAGTACACATTGATCAAACGTTCTTTTCTTTAGATGTAATGGCATTCTAGACTTGAATATGAGTTTTGTCCGAATGCACTCCAGGCTAGCTTGATCCTTCTGTTAATTTCTGGGAGTAGTGAACCAGATTTGTGTATTGGTTGTCTCAGGTATATGTATTCGTCTACAGTTTCTAAGGCTGTATTATCTATTTTTATTTCTTTGTTGTTTACCAGCTCGTTATAGAGGATCTTTGTTTTTGCTACAGATATACCGTGTTGGCTACTACATCTACCGATTTTATATTTTTGGTAATTTTTTCATTAGTTTCATTACTTCTCAATTTTTGGTAATATAAAGCATTACACATATATACCGATTTTTACTTTTTTTTCGATCAATCTATCGATTTCAGAAATTTGAGAACACTGCTAGTGAGTGACAACGATACGGACCAAAATGCGGACCTAGACCTTCGGCGGCATGAAAGGAGTTTTTTTGAGAGTGATACTACTATTCTTGTCTATATATGGTGGCCGGGCACTACTCGGAAAGTCGAAATAGTAACTTTTATAACACTACAAAAAAACATTTTTTAATATAATTTTTATACGTAAAAATTAAACAATTCCTATTTACGATTATGCAAATTACATTCCTTAATATAAAAAATATGGTGGGGTTGATTTAAAAAAAAAGTAGGGTTTTGGTTCAAAACCTGAAACGCCAGGTATTAGAATATCACATCGCAACATTATTTTTTTTTAAGTCTAATAAACAATAATTTGTTTAAAAAATGTTTAGTATGTCATTTTAGATTTTTTTTTTGTATTTATAACTAAACTTTTTCAACAAAAAAAGAAATCCTTTAGGTAAATTGCAATATTTTATTAACTGTAGTTACTACAGCGCCAAACAGAGCTCACGCATAAAAAGATCTATTATTTTAATGTTTAAAAAAGTTTTTTAAATAAACCTAAACAAATTATAAACAATTTAAAAAAATACTTTTTTGATCTTTATTTATAATTATTTAAGCAACAAGTTGACAAAAATAAATGTAGTGAAGCTCCATTTCTGTGTTTTTCAATTCTCTGAAATATTGTCTATAGTAGCTAGTGCTGTTTAACTCATATATTTCTATGAACAGCACAAAACTAATTTCTCAGCGAATTATCGAGGTTTTTAGATTAAAAAGAAATTTGGATTTGAATTTTATGCTGATTTTCTGTCCCTTTTTGGTCACAAAAAGGCTTATTGTTCTATAAATGACATGAAATGAAAAGAAACTGAATAATTCCGCACACGACAATTCCCCACACGAAAATTGCACACAGAATAATCCCCACAATCATAAATGCCCACACGCAAAATACCCACACAGAAAATTGCCCATACAGAAAATTGCTTACACCGGAAAATTCCCACATGGAAAAATACCCACGTAGAAAAATGCACACATGGGAAATTAGGCACCTTTTTATAAAAATTGTTACCAAATTAATTTTCAAAGAATATTAAAATACTAAAAGTATTGAGATTTTCACAATTTTTATTTAATGTATAACGCGTTTCACTATCTTATAGCTTCTTCAGATACAATTAAAACTTACAAAGTTATGGTAAAAATAAAATGAAATAATGGCATGACATAATGACATAATGATGGTCGAAAGACATTGTATAAATAAACTGAAATAAATTTAATAACGGTGAATTATTTATTTACATAAAGGTCTATGTACTAATCCTGTATATATTACTACTATAGTAAAAATTTATTATTATTAACTTTGTCCTTATTGCAATTTGTAGTACATTTGTTTTATTTCAGTTTATTTATACAATGTCTTTCGACCATCATTATGTCATTATGTCATGCCATTATTTCATTTTATTTTTACCATAACTTTGTAAGTTTTAATTGTATCTGAAGAAGCTATAAGATAGTGAAACGCGTTATACATTAAATAAAAATTGTGAAAATCTCAATACTTTTAGTATTTTAATATTCTTTGAATATGGATTTTCATCAAGTAACGACTAAGAATATTCAAAATTAATTTTCATTTGTGTCCCAGTAGTTCCGACCATAAAACAACTGGAAGTTTAAATTCAAACTGACGTTTTTTGTTTCAACGTATATTGAACGTGCAGCAGGTAGAGATCCACAGTTTCCTATGGAATCATTATATTGCAGCTCTAGAGCGTACTCCAAAAAGAACAGATTGCTGTAAGAGATTCCACAACGCTCTTAAGAGGAACCTACAGGCTTGAAAGCAAGAAACTCGCAAAACTAAAAAAAGGGTAAGTTACACACAACAGCTTACCAGTGATTGTACCTATACATTCAGTCAAATACTCTGTCTTAAAATTTCAATACTGGGCTGAAATATATACAAGGGGGATCATATTGAGAACGAAAAGTGAAATAATTTTTTGAAAAATTCCTAAAACTAGGCGGATAGAAATTAAGAGCTGAAATTTGGCAGATATTTTTATTACTGTATTTCCGAGGGCTGTGTGCATGGGTTTTGAAAACCGTTTATGTGATTTTCATAGTCTTATTTTAATTTTATTTTAACCATAATAAAATACGGCCATGAAAATCATATAAAAAATAAAGGGTTTTCAAAACCCATGCACACAGCCCTCGGAAATACAGTAATAAAAATATCTGCCGAATTTCAGCTCTTAATTTCTATCCGCCTACTTTTAGGAATTTTTCAAAAAATTATTTCACTTTTCGTTCTCAATATGATCCCCCTTGTATATATTTTAGCCCAGTATTGAAATTTTAAGACAGACTATTTGACTGAATGTATAGGTACAATCACTGGTAAGCTGTTGTGTGTAACTTACCCTTTTTTTAGTTTTGCGAGTTTCTTACTTTCAAGCTAGTAGGTTCCTCTTAATTAAATTTTCCATTGCAGTCATCCCAGCGTATGGATCCTCTTCGATGGATTGAAGAGGGACCTTGCGTGCCATGCAAGAATATGAAAATTTTGACGATAAAGATATTTTAAAACGTTGGACAATTTACAATAATGGTCAGTACTTTAAACTCTTAATAATAACTGATAATAACATAACTCTTTTAATAGTTTTAATTGTTTGATAAATTTAGAGTTTTTATGAATGTTTTTGTAATTTTACAATTTTTAAAAAAATACTTTATAAACCATTCTTAAGCTGAAATTTGCACCATATGTTTCCCAACATATGTAACAATGAAATCCTCTCATTTTACAGATGTCATTCGTACATTTTTTACACCACCCTAATAGGGTACCGGACAGTAATCGAAAAAAAATCTAAGATGTGTTTTAAAATAAAGTTTGTTATACACCAATATCACTCAATAAAGATTTTTAAGAAATAACAATGATTTAAATTTTTAAATCAATAAATAAAGTTGCGTAAATTATCTGTGACGTGTAAGAATCCAACCACCAATCACAGTGCGTAACGTCATATGTAAGTAGCCATAAGTAAACAACACTGCTTTGTATGTTATTTCGCGTTTTTCTATAATTTATTTGCATTTTTCTAAAAATATTTGATTGTAATTAGTTACGAATTGAAGTACTATAGTCATAACAGAAATTGTCGCAAGTGCTTGAAGCCTTCTGTTAATTTTTTATTATGGAACAAGGTTATACAAAAGCCGAAAATAGAAATCTCCCAAAAATTGATATTTTCATGGTCAGCAGTTTTTTTGCCACTAATTTCGACTTTTGTTCTGCCGAATTTAGAAATGTGAAAACATTTGTGTAAGTATTTCAATCTCTTTTTATTTATCTTAACCATAGAAATGATTGAAGAAATAAGTAAAACATAACCTATAACACCTACATTACATACACACTAAATATGATTATTTGTATTATGGGGCGTGTAAAAACACTCTAGATACAGTACTTACAACTTACATCAAAGTGATCTTCACAAAACAGACATTCCATCGCACTTTCGTCTTGCTAGGTCTAACCATTTCTTTCGTATGTCTGGTTTTCGAGGTACATCAATAAAAAAATTATTTGGAGTACTTACTGATGTATTTCCACTTCGAGGTATAACACACCAACGATATCTTTTTCGGTCCATGATGATTAAGAAACACAAAATACTTAATTTATCCAAGCACTGATCACTTGTAATATGGCTCGTAGTTTGTTTACCTTCCATATGACGTCACGCGATCTGAATTGACATGAAGTGCTGTTTTCGCGGCAATTTGAAATAAATTATGTTTTTGACGTTTTCAAGTACTTCAGAGGATTTATTTAATTAAAATATTATTTTTTATGACTATATATAAAGAAAATAACTCGTGTCGTTATTTTATTTTCCTTAATTTTGAATCTGCCGCGTTACCGGCAGAGGTTACTGCACACCCACTGTGGGAACAGCGCAGCAAAGGTTGACTGAAAGAACTAATAAGAAAATAAGAATTAGAGGTTATTACTTTATCACGTTAAGAAATTTTTACGAAGACAAAGAATCGACAAACCCGTAATAAAAGCTTTAAATGTTGTTTCTTTGTTATTTCAGGTAAAATCTGTTTAATTTAATTTTAAGTTGTATATAATATTGTAAATATTGTAAATAAATAAACTTTGTTATTTCAGAGAAACGCAGTTGAGTTTTTATTAAGTACAAACCCAATTCAAACATAAGGTGAATTGAGATATATTATAAAACAACATTTTTGCGGATACTTTCAAGAAGATGGAAAAGCTGAGGTTTGATTTAAAAATGAGGGAGACCGCTGGAAAAACCACAGTGTTATGCCTAACCTCAATAGGTACACCGGATGGCCGTTCCTTTGCTATACCTGATGAATATCAGCAAATTAATTTACACAAGGAATTAACGACAACACAAGTATATGGTAGAGTGAAAAACACTTTAAAAAAAAGGAATCAATTTAGAAAGGTATGGATAACTTTGACAGAAAATTTAAGAAAAGCTTATTTAGATGAAGAGAATAATTTGCTATTTGAAAATTTTTACTTAGAAGAAATTACAGAAAAAGAACGTGAAGGATCCACAGAAAGCACTTCTGAGG
The DNA here is from genome assembly GCA_964028335.1 of Altica lythri. Classification (NCBI taxonomy): domain Eukaryota; kingdom Metazoa; phylum Arthropoda; class Insecta; order Coleoptera; family Chrysomelidae; genus Altica; species Altica lythri. Next base: position 58,263,861 of record OZ034807.1, on the reverse strand, counting down.
ATTCAATAACAAAATTGTTGGAAAAAGTTTTAGAAAGTAGACATCAAGAAAAATCTGAAGTTCAAAATTTAAACAAAGTTGCTAAAGATTTTATGATTGACAAATTTGATGGTAAAATATCCAATGCAAACCAATGGATAAATGATTTCGAAAAAGAATGTGAACGGTGTTTAATTAAAGAAGATAGGAAAAAAATTGAGATCCTAAAGTTTTTCTTAGAAAAGCCTTCTGCAGACTGGTACAGCAGTATGATTTTGAAGTTCAGTGTAGAATCTGACTGGAACAAATGGAAGGAAAATTTTTCCGAAACTTTTGGAAACAAAGGCTGGTCTCCAATAAGGTATGCTTTTACATTTAAATATCAATCTGGTTCATTGCTTGAATATGCTTTAAAAAAAGAAAAATTATTACTACAAATAAGAAAGAGCATGGATACCGAAACATTAATAGATCTAATAGCTATTGGTTTACCAACCAATGTATCTGAAAAAATTAAAAGAGAAACCTTACAAGAAACTAAAGATCTTTTTAATGAGATAAACAAGTTAGAACATATTGTTGAGAAAAACACAAATTATAAAAAAGGAAAAGGTTATTTCGATAATAAGTCAAAACGCGTAGAAGAAAGAAAGCCATGTAGGATTTGTGAGGAAAAAGATAAAGGTAAACGTTATCACCCTGAAGAAAGCTGCTGGTTTAAGGAGCAAGGAAATAAAAATAATAGAGCAAGACTACTAAGAACTATAAATAATTCAGAGATAGAAATTGAGCTTAATGAAGAAGACCCAAAAAACTAGAAGTACCACCATTAATTAAAATCAAGTTACTTTTGAATGGCACCTTTGAAGTTGCTGGTATTTACGACTCAGGTTCAAATGTGTCATTAATTAATGCAAAATTATTAAAACTAAAACAAACAAATATGAAAAACATACATAAGGTAAACTTGAAAACTATTAATGGTGTTAAAAAGACAAATGGTATGATTACTATGAAAATTAAAATTTACAATATTGAGAAGACCATGGATATCTTTGTAATAGATAATGAAAATTTCAATTATGATTTTCTTATTGGTCTGGACTGCATAAAAAAATTCAAATTAATTCAAAATGAAAATCTGGAAATAATACAGTGTAAAACTCCAGATGAAAATAATAATACTTCAGATATAGAAACTAAAAAAGTCAGCATACCTGGTTCTTCAGGTGACACAGAAAAAAGTGACGAAATATTAGGTATTAAACCTTCAAATAATAAAAATGATGATATTTCTGGTGCACTAGAAGATCAAAAAAATAAAAAATATGAAATTAATTTTAATGAGCATATAAATACAAACGAATTTGAGATAATGGTTAATCATTTAGATTTGTATCAACAATTAGAAATCGATAAATTAATCGAAAAATACAAACCAGTTTTTGCCAAAGACAAATATGACGTCGGTACTGTGAAAGAGTATGAAGCTCATATTGACTTAATTATGGATAAGTACTGTTACAAACGACCATATAGATGCACGACTGAAGATAGAAGAGAAATCGAAGAACAAATATCCAAACTACTAGAAAACCATTTAATTGAAGAATCATACAGTCCATTTGGGGCTCCAGTAACATTAGCTTACAAAAAGGATGAGGAAAAAAAATCTAGAATGTGTATTGACTTTAGAGATCTCAATAAAATTGTTCTACCACAGGCGCAACCCTTTCCATTGATCGAAGACTTAATGACAAAAGCAGTAAATTGTAAATACTTTACAACTTTAGATATCAATTCCGCATTTTGGTCTATCCCGCTAAAAATTCAAGACAGACACAAGACTGCCTTTGTAACACAGGAAGGTCATTTTCAATGGACTTGCCTCCCATTCGGATTAAAAACAGCTCCGGCCATTTTCCAAAGAATACTGAGCAACATTATAAGAAAACACAAACTCAATGGTTTTGCAGTAAATTTTATTGACGATATTCTTGTTTTTTCAAAAACTTTTGCAGAACACATTATACATTTATCAAAATTACTGGAAGCAATAATAAAGGAAGGTTTTAGGCTAAAATTTAAAAAATGTACTTTTGCCAATAATTATGCAAAATATCTAGGTCATATTATAGAACATAATTCTGTCAAACCCCTAAAAGATTATTTAACAGCAATAAAAGACTTTCCAGTTCCTGAAACAAGAAAACACATCCGTCAATTCTTAGGGAAAATAAATTTCCACCATAAGTTCATACCGCAAAGTGCAATCATTCTGGATCCACTACATAATTTGTTAAGAAAAGATGTAAAATTCATTTGGTCCGAGGAATGTAAAGAATCATTTAATAAAATAAAAACACTTTTATGTTCAGAACCAGTCCTTAAAATTTTTGATCCTAAATTACCAATTGATATTTACACAGACGCCAGTATAAGAGGAGTAGGAGCGGTGATGAAACAGACAGATGAAGATGGAAATAGTAAACCTGTTGCTTATTTTTCGAAAAAACTAACAGAGGCTCAGAAGAAAAAAAAAGCAATATACTTAGAATGTCTAGCGATTAAAGAGGCTGTCAAATACTGGCAACACATGCTTATGGGAAAAGAGTTTACGGTATTTTCTGACCACAAACCCCTAGAAAATATGAACATTAAAGCGAGACCAGATGAGGAACTTGGAGATTTGACCTATTATTTGTCACAATATAATTTTAAAATTAAATACAATCCAGGAAAATCAAACAAGGAGGCGGATTGTTTAAGCAGAAACCCGGTACTTAATCCTCATGAAAACATGGATGATTTTTTAAAAGTAGTGAATTTAATTAGTCTAGAAGATATAAAAAAAGACCAAAACACAATTATAGATACACTGAAACGTGAAAATAAGTTGATATTAAAGCATCAAGTTTACTTTAAAAAGATTAAAAGAAACGAAAAAATCATTATATCCGAAGAGCTTAGTAAAAAGCTAATAAAAGATGTCCATAATACATACTGCCATATTGGAAGTACCCAGATGATAAATAAGATTATACCATTTTACACAGCAAAGAATATTTTAACAAACATTAAAAAAATTTGTGAAGAATGCGAGATATGTATAAAAAACAAGTCCAGGAGGAAGTCGAGATACGGTTTAATGTCACACTTAGGCCCAGCAACACATCCGTTTGAAATCATGTCTGTCGATACCATTGGAGGCTTTGGAGGATCTAGGTCAACAAAGAAATATTTACATCTTCTCCTTGACCATTTTACAAGGTATGCTTACATTTTAACGTCTAAATCCCAAAATTCTAATGATTTTATTAAGCTTACGAAACTTGTAACTCAAAACAACAATATTGGCACGATTTTAACGGACCAGTATCCTGGCATAAATTCAAATGAGTTTAAACAATTTTTAAAGAATGAAAATATTAATTTGATATTTACTGCTGTCGATACACCCTTTTCCAATGGTCTGAATGAAAGACTGAATCAAACGTTGGTAAACAAAATAAGATGCAAGATTAATGAAAGCGAAAAGAAAATAGCGTGGACTACAATTGCACAGCAATGTGTGGAGAAATATAATGAAACGGAACACACGGTTACAAAATTTTCTCCAAAATATCTCTTGGAAGGTGAAAATGTGAATATTTTACCAAAAGAATTAAAATCAACATCTACAAAAGAAGATCTAGAAAAAGACAGAAAACAGGCTTTGGAAAACACAATAAAATCTCACAATTATAATAAAAAAATATTTGATCGACTTAGAAAAGAACATGAATTTGAAGTGGGAGACCGAGTCTACGTTGAAAATGGAAACCGATTAAATAGAAAAAAAATGGACGAATTGAGAATCGGACCATACAAAATACTCAAGAAGGTTTCAAATTCCATTTATGAAGTGGACATTGGACACAAAAAAAAGACAGGTTCAAATTTTTTTCATATTACGAAATTATCTCCAGTGTTGACTGACGATCACCGAACAATTATTTAAAATTGTTCTCGCCGAAGGGGGGAGATATAAAGAAAATAACTCGTGTCGTTATTTTATTTTCCTTAATTTTGAATCTGCCGCGTTACCGGCAGAGGTTACTGCACACCCACTGTGGGAACAGCGCAGCAAAGGTTGACTGAAAGAACTAATAAGAAAATAAGAATTAGAGGTTATTACTTTATCACGTTAAGAAATTTTTACGAAGACAAAGAATCGACAAACCCGTAATAAAAGCTTTAAATGTTGTTTCTTTGTTATTTCAGGTAAAATCTGTTTAATTTAATTTTAAGTTGTATATAATATTGTAAATATTGTAAATAAATAAACTTTGTTATTTCAGAGAAACGCAGTTGAGTTTTTATTAAGTACAAACCCAATTCAAACATAAGGTGAATTGAGATATATGTCCCAGAATTAACTACGGAAACTTCGTATACGTATTCCTTGATGACAAATAAGTAGGGTCTTTCCTATAAAAAAAATTTTTTTAGAGACTCCTGTCAGAGTTATAACCCTTTAAAGAGGGGTGGTAAAATAGGGTTTTAATTTAATATCTTCTGATTGGTCCAAGATAAAAAATTAAAAATTTGGGTGAACATCATTTTTATAAAGACGCATTTCTCCTGCCACTTTTTACCTGCCCTACCCCATTCTAAGGGTGCAAATCAAGGAACCCCTCTTAATATTTTTTTTGTAACTTTCTTAGCAATTAATATTTGCAATAACAAAAAATTATTTTAGGAAGTTTTGATTATTTAGAAACTTTTTTGTTCCTTGTCGTTTTTTGCGAAATCGTTTCGGTTTGGAGTAAAAAAATAAAAAGTAGGACCATGTCAATTGAGTATCGTGTATCGCGATCAAGTAGCGCACATTTGCAAAGTAGGTTATAACTCTGACAGGAGTCTCTAAAAAAATTTTTTTTATAGGAAAGACCCTACTTATTTGTCATCAAGGAATACGTATACGAAGTTTCCGTAGTTAATTCCGGGACACCCTACCCTGTATATGAATAAAGATTATTTTTAAAAACTATTTGTCCGGTTCCCTATTCTATCAGGTGAATGAATTACTTTTTTCCATAGCTAATGCTAAAGTGTTACTATAACAACTGTTTTGAGTAGATAAAGTATCACTTTAACCGCAAGGGTAGATAAAGTGCCACTTTAACAGCAAGAGTAGATAAAATGTTTTAACTTTTTTTTATTCAATAAAATTTACAAATTCAAACACATTAAGGATTAAAAACAACTGAAATTTTGGACTTTTTAGCTTTGTATCCTCCACTCAAGTTTTTTAGTAAGGTCGTTAACTTGCTGAATTTAGAAATGTCACAATTTTCATTCACCAACAACGTACGCTTCAGCATCGAATAATACGACCATAATGACGATGGCATCGCTTTTTTCGACTTTTCAGAAAAATACGCCAGAAGTATTTTTTCACTCACGCCATTGATATTCTTAATGCTTTTCTACTTTTTAAAAGACTGGTATTCTTTCTCATACATCATCCTAGATTTTTGTGGCAACAATAAACTTTCTGCTTCCAATGCTGCATTTTCTACATCTGATGGCAGGTTTTCCTTTTCTTGTATCATTTTTTTTTCGTCCATTTCGTATTTATTCACTTTGTACACAAAACGCAACAATATTCTTCGCAAAAACTAAAACGTAACATTTGTTTGACATTTGTTGACAGAGTAATTCATATCCCAAGCAACGGAGCAACACAATATCTTTGAAATTCTATTTTCATCACTCCGTGCGGAAAGCACTGCTTTCGACCATGCAGCACCGTGCGGAAAGCATTGCTAACTTCAACGTTACGAAATATAAAACTTATCATCACTCCGTGCGGAAAGCACTGCTTTCGACCATGCAGGACCGTGCGGAAAGCAATGAATGACCGAAACAGAGTTGATAAGTGTTTCCCAATGAAAAATAAATGAGATAGAAAGTGAATTAAGAGAAATTGAGGATGAATTTTCTAATAGTTTTGCTTTTGATAACGCGGTAGTAGATGAACCACGATATAATCAATCAAACGTTTCATTACTAAATAAAGATTTTGTTGATTCTCAATTATTATTTAATATACTTAATTAAAATAAAAAAATATGTCTATAGGATTAAACAACTGTTCAAATATTACATTTAACGTATTTAACAAAGATTCATAACTATACATAATTTTGTAATAAAAAAGTCTCTTATTTTAGACAAATTCAATAGCTTTCCTCACGCAGTGATGAAAAATAGAATACGCAATTCGTGCGGTGCGCAGGTAATCCCATCACTCGTGCTTTTTATCACAAACGCAATCGTGATGGGAACACCTGCTTTCCGCACTCGTTACGTAATGTACTATTTTCACCTGAACTTAAAGTCTTGCTATAGAAAAAAATGTTGTATTGCACACGACGATAAAATCGCATTATCTTCTCGAGCATAATTAGAAAAAACGCTCTCGAAGATAAAGTACAATTTTATCGTTAAAATAATATGCTCAGTTTTCTATGTCGGTACTTTTCCAAATGGGCATTTTTCCATGTGGGCATTTCTCAGTGTGTGCAGTTTTCCGTTTGGGTATATTTCAGGGTGGGTATTTTTCTTGTGAGTGTTTATGTGGGGATTAGGCTGTGTGTAATTTTGGTGTGGGGAATTATCATGGAATCGGAATAAAGTAGTAACGATTGCGTTAGGTATTCAGAAATATGTAAAGTACTGAAACCTGCGCAGTGAATATTCGTAATTTCCTTAGATAAACCTTCATGATCGTCATTGTACAGTATTTTAGAGAATTTTTTATACCGAATTCATAATCGAAAAACAGTTTGTTTGTTTTGTGGATATGTTATCAATAAAATATTCAAAATATTTTAAAATTCAAAGCAGTAATTAACGGCAGCATCGGTAAAATGAAATCGGTGTACAAATTTAAATTTATTTTACTTTTAATTAAATAAAAATAAGTTTTTTCTTCAAGCGTATAATAATAACTATATTACTTTTTGCAACACAGACCGTAGAAATATCCCATTATTTTACTAGTACAAAAATGAATTTTCATTATTGTACTAATAAAATAATGGGGCGTTGTAATCAAGTAGGTAGGAACTGTCATTTTTAAACTTATTTAATTTGACGTTTGTCTGTTTTGAAAATTTTGTGAAAAATGTCTCAAGAATTGCAATGTACGCCTCCGGAATTAGTTGAAATAGCTAATTCCAGTATTGAAACTCTAATTCCAACGAAGTCGCGTAAACTGTATGATTTTGCATACGAAAAATTTCTAAAATGGTGCAATGAATATAATGTACAGCAATACACGGAAAACGTTATGCTTGCATACTTCACGAATTTGTCCAGAAAGTTTAAAAGTTCTACTCTATGGGCACAGTATTCAATGATTAAAAGTCAATTAAACATTAAACATAATGTTAAAATAGAAAAATATAGCAAATTAATTGCATTTATAAAGCGCCAAGGGGAAAATTATACACCGAAAAAATCAAAAGTATTAACACAAGATCAATTTGATAAATTTCTCAAGGATGCACCAAATAATGTTTATTTAGCAACAAAGGTAGGTACTTTCTTATTTCTTTTTAATCATTATTACGTTTATTAAACCGTTGACAGTGATATCTACTAGCAGATCAATATTTAACTTGACAGCAAATATTACCTCATTTCCTACTTATAACATTTAATGACGGTAGCTCAGTGGCAGAGCTTTTGTCTTCGGTCGCAAAGGTCAGCGGTTCTAATCCCGGTGCTACCAGCTTTTTTTTTTTATTTATTTCAACGTTTGTTTTAGGTTATATTAATATTTGGAGTCACAGGAGCCCTTAGATGCGATGAACTTGTTAATTTAAAGTCTAGCGAAATCCAAGATTTGGGAAATTTAATTTTGGTTAAAATCATAAACACAAAAAACAAAAAACAACGGTCGTTTACTATAATTGGCGATTTTTATTTGAATTTGGTAAGACAGTATACGGCTCTTCGTCCGGATGATATTGGCCTGCAGCGATTTTTTATTAAATACCAGAATGGTAAATGTCACCGTGTGGTAATGGGTATCCACAAAATATCAAACGTACCAAAAGACGTTGCTACGTTTTTGAAATTAACAAATCCTCATGAATATACAGGACATTGCCTTCGGAGGACTTCCGCAACTATTTTAGTTGACAACGGAGGTGATATTACCGCTTTAAAGCGGCATGGTGGATGGAAATCCACCAGTGTTGCTGAAGGGTACTTAGAGGATTCCATTTCCAGTAAAACACAAACTGCACAAAAAATACTTAATTGGCAAGAACAACCAAGTAATAGTTCTGGAATCGCTGACATAATAATCGACAATCAACTTACTAATAATATGATGTATACCAATGACAAAATTTTAAAGTTGCCAGTTTGGCTATCATCATCCTTCATTTTTGTTGAACACCTGTGTGTGAATTGTTTTCAGTCAAACGGGTTCTGTTTTGCAGTTGGAGGTGGAGATGTCACTACTATCGTATCGTTTGTGTTTCCATCACTCGATGGATATATATAGATGTTGATTTTAGTGCATTTTCAGTCAGCGGGTAAGCTCGCTGACGACAACATATATCCTTGTACTGATGAGACCCAATAGGTCCAAACCGGTCTACAAGTTATGTTGTCCCTCTAACTGCAAACGGGAATTGTTGACTTCAATTCCATAATTTTATTGCTTCGTTTTGTTTACTTTTGAGGGCTTGTTGATGGGAATATTTATTCCCGAAACTTGTACCCCTTTTAAATTAAAATATTTTTGTGGTACTAGACTTTGAGTTTATTCCTTTGTTTACCATTGGACCACATTTGAGATATGGATGATTTTCTCTTTTTTAAAGTTGCCAGTTTGGCTATCATCATCCTTCATTTTTGTTGAACACCTGTGTGTGAATTGTTTTCAGTCAAACGGGTTCTGTTTTGCAGTTGGAGGTGGAGATGTCACTACTATCGTATCGTTTGTGTTTCCATCACTCGATGGATATATATAGATGTTGATTTTAGTGCATTTTCAGTCAGCGGGTAAGCTCGCTGACGACAACATATATCCTTGTACTGATGAGACCCAATAGGTCGAAACCGGTCTACAAGTTATGTTGTCCCTCTAACTGCAAACGGGAATTGTTGACTTCAATTCCATAATTTTATTGCTTCGTTTTGTTTACTTTTGAGGGCTTGTTGATGGGAATATTTATTCCCGAAACTTGTACCCCTTTTAAATTAAAATATTTTTGTGGTACTAGACTTTGAGTTTATTCCTTTGTTTAATGACAAAATTGTAAATGTCGAAGCTGAAAGCGGTGGCAGTGGCTTAAATTTAAACAACTGCAGTATACAAAACTGCACATTTAATATTACTGTTAATAAATAGGTAACACTTTATGTAATTTTTCGTTTGTATTAATTAAATAGTTGAGATATAAACAAAGCCTTCTATATTTTTTATAAAATGCATATTATTATTACGCTTGAAGAAAAAATAGTATATGTTACTCGGAGCAGAAGGCCCATTATATGTTTCGCCCAGTTTGCACAGCCTCGGCTAGCGCCTCGGCAGTGCAAGAATCTGGGCTCAACAATAATGTTGGCCTTCTACTCCTAGTAACATAATATACTATTCACTTAAATTTGGTAGTGAATAATAAAAAACTATGTAGGTACCTGTAAAGAATATAAAAAGTATATTTACCCGATCTAGATAATCCAACCGAAAAAATCCCGATCATAAAAAACATTTTCTTCGAAATATTAATTCTGTCACAAATTGGCGGCAAAATCAGTCTTGCTAAAATGTCTGTAATGGCTTGAAAAGATAAAAACGTCGCTATGTCCTTTTTGTCGTATCCCAAGTTGAGGAAAAAAAATGGTAACACCGTCTTAAAGTTCTGCTCAGCCACGTATGCTAGAGAAAGTCCCAGAACAAGGTTTAAGTAAACTGGGCATTTTAATAGGTCAAAGTCCATAAATTCTACAACTTTCTGCCATAAGGTTAATTTAGGTTCTTTTCTTGAAGGAGGTGGTGACACTTGCCTCAATTTCTGAGACATAGAGAATGGTACACCAGGATAACTCATATTTCGACGCAGTTGCCTAGACGAAACTTGCATTGAGTCTTCAGTTTCTGTTGCCTAAACATAAATTATACAAATGCAACTCTATAATTTCTATATGCATTATAATAAGATAGAAATCTCATAAAAGTTTTAAAAAGATCTAAATATCTGGTGTAGTTATCGGTCAAACCACTAAACGCTCAGCGATCTAAAAATATTATAAGATATAAGCAGGTTTTAAAGGAGAATCATGTTTTAGAAGTGAAATTAGCTGAAACATATTTCTCTTCTGTTTATTTCATTTGTACTGATTATTTCCGATTACACACCATTTCCTTATCATGCAAATATGTCATATGATATAATTACAGCGGAAACATGAAACTCCTTATTACCTTATAAACAAAGAATGTGATATTATCTTTTCAGTTTTTCTACCAGAGATGTTTTTTGAAATTATAATCGCGAATTTGCATTTAATGCAAATCTCATACCAGACAGTCGGTTTCACCAACTTAAAAACAGTTAAATCTGTTTCGAAAAAACAACTTTCCGGTTTATTTTTGTGTCAGAAAATCTCATTTGGTCGGACCGGGCCAGAAAATAAAAATGAGTCCTGTAAAACGTTTTACCGGACTATCACAATAATTTTCTGGCCCGGACCGACAAAATGAAATTTTCTGGCCCAAAAATAAACTGGAAATTAATAAATTCTGGCCAGTTTAAAAAAAATATATTGTACGTAATACGTCCCAAAAGTGCTTTTACTGGACTCGCAGGCTTGCAGGACTCACCTGCGGCTCGCTCTGCAATTGCCCACTCGTCCAGTAAAAGACCACTTTCGGGACTTGTTACGTAAACTACTATTACCAGAGCAGATAAACTACTATTATCATAGATGACGTTATTACCTCTCTTGTCAGTGTATTGTAACGGATTAAATATAAATACACTTGTACGCTACTTGTACAATAATCAACATGGCCGGTGTGAAGGAAGCTAAATTATCGATAAAAAAACGGAAATAATATAATTTCACTGTGAAAAAAATAGTGTCGTAGATAGAATATAAAAGTGCCAAAAACTTTTCATCGAGCGTGTTTGCAGCAATGAGCAGTGTGAAAAAGGTTTTGTTTAACCGACGATAATCCTAACCTACAAAAAAAGAACAACGAACAAACGGCAAATCTCGGCGAGTTGTTGGGAATGTAAAAAAAGCTGAATCATAAATATAAACAATTCGAGGAAAACTACCAAAGTATGAAAGAAAAAGTCAAAAATTTAGAAAGTTAATAAAAACGTCCAATACCCAAACAAGTCAAGATTTCCAAAGAAAATTGGGCATTACCGACAACATCAATCCAATATGAGCTGACGGCAATAACGAGAAGTTAGCTATTGACGACGAAAACGTGGCTCAAATAGCACAACAACTCATTGATACAAACAAGAATTCCGGAATTCTGAAAACTGAAAATCCACTTACTAAGTGTCCGACCATCAAAACCCGATTACTTTACCCGGCAACAATGTCGCTGTAAGACAGAACCCAACGAAAATAACAGTAACGAGTGGGAATTGGTGAATACAAAGCTAAACAAAATAAAAACAGATAAAAACGCTAATCAGATAATCAGATCTCTAGCCTATAACAAGTGCGAAACCAGAAGACTGTGCCCAAAAGACTGCACGAAAAATTTTTAATTTTTAACCGGTCTAGCACCAGACACCACAGCTGAAAATGTATCCAGTTTTTTGGAAGGAAATAAACTGGATGCAAATTGCAAATGTGGAAAAATAAAGACATGACGAGACAAGCACTGCAGGTCATTTAAATTAGCAGTACCAATGGAAGAAAATACAAAATATATTTGCGCCCAGAACTGTGGTGTGAATTTCCTACAATAACAATTTTTTGAACTTGCAAAGCTGGGTGTGGCAGACAAAATCCACACATCAACAAAGATAAATCTTAGGATACTACAGTGCAACATGCGGTCCCTGAGAAACAAAATAAATGAATTAGAGGTCTTAGCGGACAAGAAGATTAACATCCTCTGCATAACGGAATACTGGATGTAAGAGCATGAAATCAAGAAAGTACACTTTGAGGGATTCAAACTCGCGCATTCTCAGCCAGAATAGGAGGAGAAACATGTATTTTTGTTAAGGATAGAATAGTTTTTTATTAAAATACCTTTATTTTAATATTAAGGAATTCATATCTCTAGAAGGCGTAAATTTGGATGTCGTAACTATTTACCTATATACCTTTAAGGACTCCTTAGGAAGGTTTTTGGACTCCCTAAATAATAGAAAAAAATGGCTTAGTTGATGATTTTAATGTTAACTTTTTTTCAGAAGATACAAACATCAGTATAGGCTACAACACACTTTACAGAGTTTAACCTAGATCAAACAACGTTTAGCAAGCCAAATCAATGAGCTCTGCTTTTCTGACAATAAAGGTCAGCTTGTTGATCTCAATCTCAATATGTATAAAACTAAAAGTTATAGGAAGGAAAAGTTGATTATAGACCAATAACATACGCAGGACTGTTTTTGTGTTATAACAGAGTGTCTGAGATTGACTAGAACTGTGTGAGTGCAGATGATCTGAGCGTGAATGATAGATTCAATATCCTAATTGATAATCTAAGGAGTCTATTTAGAATCTTTGCAAAAAAAAGTATAAGAGAAAAAATAATATCTTAATTTTTTATCAGAACTTAAAAGATAATATAATCAGCCTTACATAACTTACATTTTTTATTAAAGATTTAGGAAAGGATATAAGCTTGCCTTAGGCCATGCAAAGAATAATACAAATGATAACATGATCCGAAACTCTCATAACCATGCAAAATCTATATGGAAAATCATAAACAAAAAGCGGAACATTCAAAAAATAACCTCCACTCTGACACCAATAGGTTTAATCACTATTTCTTAGAAATTGCTTAACTTAGTTAAAAATATCCAAGATGTAAATATAAATCCTTTGGATATAGAAGTCTTTAGAACCTCCTTTAATCAATTTTCATTCTCTTAAGTCAGCTTTAACACAATCCAAGATATTTAAGTATATTAAAAACAAAAATAGCTGTGATATCTTTGGGATCAACATAAGACTTATTAAGACTGTAAAAAATATAATTATAATACCGCTCACTAAACTAATTAACCTATGTTTTGGATCTAATCCCTTTCCAACAATTCTCAAGAAAGACAAAGTACGTCCAATATATAAAAGAAAGCTAATGTGGACTCTCCGGAAAATTTTAGGCCAATTTTCCTATTTCCCATTATTTCAAAAAATGTAGAAAAATGCATGGCCCTACAGATAGCTCAATTTCTAAGACTCAACCATTTGCTTCATAGATTACCAATTTAGTTTAGAAATAATCAAGATACTGTGATGGGCATATTAGGTTTCATGTACCTTATAAGATCAAGTATAGCTTAGCTCTTCTGTGTGACTTAAACAAAGCATTTTCCTGCGTTAACCATATTTTTATAAAAAAGCTAGGTAAGTTTAACTAATGTTTAGCAAGCATTAATCTTATTGAGTCATACTTAAAAGAAAGTAGTGAGAGTTGGGTATGCCACATCGGCAGAAAGTGTTTTAAATATCGGAGTAAAACAAGGCTCCATATTAGGACCTATACTATTTTTAGTCTATATAAAGGATCTACCAAACGTAGATTATATTGCTAAATTTGCACTTTTTGCAGATGACACCACGATAACCTGCACCAGCAATACGATGCTGGAAAGTGACACCAAGCGTGTCTTTGCACAACAATGCAAAACGATAAGAATTCCAGTTCGGTTTAGTTACTGGGAGGATTGACGCCAAGAGTTTAAGACATTTAATATATAGACATTGCCTTTCCAGTGTATGCTTGAGAATCTTAGGCCTGTCAAAAAAAACCTGAGATCTATATAAGTCATGGGGATATACATAAATATGATTCCAAAGCAAGGATAAGATCATCTCAAAATATAGGAGAGTAAAAAGGTGTCAACCGGCCGAGATTACTGGGCTTTAAAATACTTTAATGCTTTGCCAAAGGATATAAAAATAAGAAAATGCAGTCTACTTAGTAGAAAAATATCTGTATTTTAATACATTTCTCAAAAGTACTATTTTATACACTATCTGTATGTAATGTTTTAAATAATTTTTGGCACTATATGTAAAATTTGTCTTCTAAACCTTAGTGTAGGAATATTTAATTACGTATGTAAGATTTTCATATTGAGCATTGCTCAACGAAGGTAGGTAACGAGAAAGATCGTATAAGTCAATCATCTAGACCGGCTATAAATAGATCAAACCCCAGTGTTTTTGTGATTCTTTAGACTATAATTTACTTTTACATAAGGGTAAGTAGTTTTTAACAAAAAAAAATAATTACTATTCAATTAGTGTGACCTTTTTAACCAAAAAAATTTATCAAATCAATAAAATGTTCGACGAATAATAGTACCACCGTGACGACTTATTGAACCCAGTATCAGCCTGCAAAATAATCTTAAATCAATCACTAGGATTTTAATTTTTAGAATAGCTTTACATTACCACATTATAAAATGAAAAAATATTTCGAAAACAAATATCGAGGGCAAAGAAAAATGATTTTCTGGTTATAATTAAAAGCGAGTTTATATTTGTCGCATTCAGTTACGAATCTGAATACAAATACTCTGAATGGGATGTGCTTAACAACACACAATACACAATATTTTACACACTATTTTGGCTACAATTGTTTAAACACTTACATCAAGCTGCAACTGGATGCTGGACCCAGTGAAGTCCAATCTGGAATAGCTTGATACCAAAGACTCAGTGGAAATTTTACGTCTTCTTTGAGAGCCTCCAAAGCTTACGGTAGAAAAGTTACGTGGGAAAGTTGATTTTCGTGTGAAACCGAGTGGTTTTGCTGGTTCGTCTAGTTGTTTCATTGCTAACTCAGAATAATTTTTTGTTAGTAACGTTTGACCTTCCGGTAAATCTAAATCTTCATCTTCAGTTTCCTTAATTGTTTCCATTTCCTGTGAAAAGTTTTATGTATAAAATCTAATACACCAAATTTAGCACTTCCATTTTACACCCGATTTACTCCTTTACCTCTGTCGAAGCAAAATAAAATACAATCTTCTGCAACAGCAGCAATGAAACAGAGGAAATAATCATGTTAAAATTCTACTATACTTATTATACTTAGATCATACCTTATGATATCCTCCTTCTTCTTCATCGGCTTTCTCGGGTATTAAATGCCATTCAACTGGTTGTAATACCACAGATCCGGCTATACCATTCATTGCAAATGCACCAATAATGAGAATAGCTCCTCGAAATGAATACAATTCCAACAAATACCTAATAGCTTGTGGCATAAACATCATTCCAACAGCTGTACCAGCTAACGATAATCCTACAGCTTGGCCCCGTTTTTTCACAAAATAATTACTAAGGGCTACAAATGTGGAAGAAGCTGCCAATCCCACCCCTAAACCTAAATATAATATAGTAACGAAAATTATAAAATATTACCTGAGCTTACCATTTATAATACTGTAGGTTGCAAGTATGTGAGCCATACTTTTTGCAGGAAATGTCAAAATTAATCCTAGACTACATAATGAAGTTCCAACGAGGGAAACAGTACGATATGAAAAGGCACGAATTAGAGGTCCTACGAATAACCCAGAAAAGTTAACAAGAGCATCAAGGCTACTCATGATAACTGCTGCGCCAGTAGTTTCTATGTTTAACTCTTGAAGTAAGTCACCAAAAAGTAATCCAAATGATTGTTCTAGCGACCTTGTACATAACTAAAAAGAGTAAAAAAAATTGTAAAGTTAAAACGTTGTTTTGTTTACATTACGATATTTTTACATTTTAAGTTTTAGTTATCTGAATCTAGGGAGTTTGTTTTTATTGTTAGGTACATTTATTTATTGCCAGAAAATTTTAATAACCAATAAAACTAAATATCAAGAATCATAAAATACAACAATGCCTTTTAGTTTCTTATTGAGTACCTACCTACAGTTGGGTCCGTGGTTCTTTACCCGTGCGTCACTAATACCTGGCGAGATAAAACACATACTTTTAATCTAGCGTCATTGTCTTTTACGCATGAAACTAAAGACAAAACAGCTACCGCATGTTATTAAGTTGCAATTTCCGACTTACTTCGTATGCTTTAAATGATTACGCACGGGTAAAGAACCACGGACTCAACGTATATCTAGTTCTATGAAGAGAGTACCTAAACGATAACGTTTTTGCAACTACTGACATAAATTTTAGAAGTATTAATTTAATCAGGCTATTTTTATTATTTCATTTAATAAATCTAACCTTTTTTAGAAAATTTAATGAACAAAGAAGTAGACGAACTACTTGAAAGTTTTTTCAATACAGGAAAAGCTAATAAAAAAAATAATTTAGAACCTAGAAGAAATAACTCCGCTAATTCCACTATGCCAAATTCTGAGCCACATATGTGGCGCAAAATAAATTGGGATCTTTTTAAATTATAGTTAAAAAATATAAATGTAACAAATTTATATCCGGTTGTGAGAAATTGATACATCACCAACTTTGAAAAATGCTCTTTTATGGCGGTCAAGACCTCATAGAAATAAAAGCGTGATCAATTTCGGAACAAACCTTTAATTGCTCAGAAGTGCACAAAGAAATAGTATCGACAATTCCCTTTGTAGTGATGATAAATATTGCCACATCAAATACTGTGAAAAAACTGATATCCATACACTGCAGAATGCACAGGAATACTCAAACATAATATGCACCTTAAATGCTATAGCTTACATAATACGAATACGAAAATTTCGAAGCACTATACAGCAAACCCAAAAATTAAAGCCAAATTTTAAAACAGAATAATTTTAGGTCACAAAATCCGATAAGCAATTTTAATATACTAGACTATGCAAATTCAAAATTCATCCCAAAATATTAGCCAGGCTTTTTCATCTCAGCAACGTCTTCTTTCACCTTGAAAATAACCCAATAACTCACAGGTATTTGGACCACTTCGTAACGTCTTTAAACCAACTTCAATTCCCCCCAGTACATTGTCCACTACTTCTAAAATACCATTTTTTAATAACTCTAGACAAAATAACAATACAACCTGTAGACAACTCACATTTATCCAATTATACAAAACCAAAAATTATTTACAACCACCTATCCGTATTTGACACAAGAAGAAGCGAATTCGCAACCAAAAAAAGGAAAAATGTCCCACACTGGAAGATATATATTACTGCCAAGAGACTATTCTAAAGAAAGACACAAAATTATTGATGGCCACAACCCAAAAAATTGCTATATCAATAAAGTAAATATTCAAGAATCAATAATAGAACAAATAACTGTAAATGAAATACTGGTAATACCATCCAAACATGAGAAAGTTCTATCAAAGTGTAAAACTGAACAACTTTTAAAAATTTCGTTCCTGGCCCAACTAATTCCAAGAGATTGCGAAATATCAACTATTCAAGAATTCAACAAGGGAAGCCATTAATATTGCCACAAATTTAACGATGCTATATTTCCAGAAGTTTAATAAACATATTAAGCTGCTAAGGTTACTAAAATTGATTTTGAAGAATTATACGAAATCAATAATATTGCAAAACAGTTAACACCTATCAAAGAGTTAATCTACAATCACACATCTACGATTACCACACTTTCTGGAATATTGATCATTTGTGCCATTTTAATGATTTTAAGATCCGTCGCCAAAAGGGGAAAAACAAGAAAAGATGTACCGAAGAGAAAGTTAAGAAATGGGACCAACACGATTCTACAAGCGGACCATCCAAAAATATCTCCGATATTTTTTGTTCTTAAGGAGGGAAGAGTTACATGACCACTTTTAACAACGTAGCTTTTTAGTTCTAGAAATTATATAATGTAATTTTATCACTTTATATTTGTATAAGCTTCTTAGTTTTTGATATAATTCCTAAAATTCAATTCTACCCTAGCTTTCAAACCTTCAACTTGTACCTATTGTTTTTATAATTTTTGTAATTTAAATAAATAAATATTTTTTTATAATTCACGTTCACAAAGTTTCTATTTCGATACTAAAAACAGTATCGAAATAGATTCATTGTAACACTGTTTTTGGTAACTTTTTGTTGTACACAATTGGTTGCACTGCACTGATTGTCAACGAAAGAGTTCAGGTAGTAAATCAAAAAGTATGTTCTACTAAATTATTAACTACATTATCAGCGTTATTTGCTAAATTCGGAATATTTTATACAAATTTGACAAACATTCAAATTTAAAATCATTAAAACTGACAAGTGTCAAAAGTGTCAAGATTGCCAACATAAATAAATATTTCGAAAAACTCTCATTTTATATATTTTTTATACTTTTAAAAGTTCATTATAAAAAATAGTATGTAACACTCGAGTTACAATGACGGTTTGTAGTACTCGTTCTTTGCGAAACTCACCGCTTCGCGGTTCGTTTCACAAACTGAACTCGTACTACGAAACCTCTGTCATTGTAACACTTGTATTACAATATACTATTTAACTGTTTCTTTTGCAAACGATTTATAATTCGAACTCATTCTTTTATTTGGAGGGTCAAGATCTTTACATCACGAGAATAGTTATTTACGTAACGAGTTATGAAAAGTCCAATTTTGTTTAACGAGTGTGATGTTGCAGCAAGAGCGTAGCGAGTGCTGCAAATGAACACGAGTTAAACAAAATGGCGTTTTATAACGAGTTCCGTACAAGATTTTTTATAATTTTGACGAAATTCCATAATTAAAAAAAATCATAATTATCTAATAATAATTAAAAACAATACATCTAGTTCTCATGTTTATTTTGTATTGACAGCTTTCTAATGACAATTCTATTTAATACCTATAGATATAATTAAAAGGTGCTAATAGTTTCTGACTTAAATATTAAGTAGGTATACTTATTTACTTTTTTGTTTAAAAATGTCTGCTTTTAAATATTTCTTTAATAAAGTTAGTATAAAATAGTTCTTAGTTGTTTTATATTTGCTTTATATTTTTCGTAACTTGTTTTGAAATGAAGTTTTCAAAACTAGTTACGTAAAGTTTTACTTTTCAAAACTAGTTATGAAAAGTAATGACTTTCAAAACTGACAGCAGTTTTGAAAAATGTCACTTTACTTGTCAAAATTATAAAAAAGTATTTTATAAAAGTTGTTTCAGTTATCGAATCAAATATTTCGCAACTAGTAGTCAGACGAAAAGTGAAAACGGAAAACTCTAAGCTCTGTTTTCCTTATATATCAACGCAATAAACGTTTCTTGTGGAGAAAGTGTCATACGAAAATTGTCCCAATTGATTAAACAAATACTGAAGGGACAATTCTTATAGCGAATCCTTCAGTTTAACAAACTGTCCCTTGACATTTGTCTTATTAACTGGATACAGTGTATTTTGAAACTCACAGAAAATTGTTTTCCGAAAAACTTTGTTTGATATCTAGAACAAAGTCTGTAAGACACTTTTCTTGCAAAAATTTAATTCATTATTTTTGTAAAATGGAGTGGAGTGGAGTGATTTTAGCTAAAAAAGAGCGATCCACGATTTTTGAAATCCAAGATTTATTGAGTTTTGTCCCAAAAACAAAGTGTTGGGAGAGCAGTGTCTTTGAGCGTCAATACTTCTAAACATTAAATTTTATTACTTTTCTTGACTGGTGCTCTTTTGCCTTACTGTTATATATAACATGTACTCTTGTTTTATTGGATTAATGGTTTTCCATTTTCTATTACAATAGGAAATATGCATAAAAAATAAAATGGCCTGATTTTTTTTCCTGAGCTTTTATGGTCCTAGTATTACACTCAATTCGTTATTTTCTAATGTAATATGTATTTAATTATTTAAAACATAAATCAAAAAGTGAAAAATTTACGAGCGAAATTCAAGTTTGTAAAATGCCACACCAATGGTCGATTTGAAACGTGACGTCATAGGGCATGTCCTGTCAGTCACCTGTGATTTATTTTCAGACATTCAGGTTGTGTTGGAAAAAAAGATTGGTTGTACTTGCTTGCTTCTTCTTTATGGCTCTGCTCTCTTGGGCAATCAGCCAGTGCATTTGTGTTTATATGTATTAGGGCCACTTTCGTGAGTCTGAGCTTGTACTCATGCCCTATATTCGGTGTGAGCTAAAAAATTGAGATTGGTTGTATTGCTATTCTAGGTTAGTTTTCTGATATTTTTATGTCAAGAAGTACTAAGCGTCATCAACAGCAATGACGGACAACGGTTTTGTGAAAGCACTTTTTATAGTGTTCGGACACAGTGGTAGGTACCATGCAATATCTATAAAATGGCTTTTTTTCTTCTTCCATGATTATTACGCGATATTTAAACTAAAACACCTTGTTAACTATCAAACTAACTCTCAAAGCAAACAATAAACTGATAGGACGTGCCCTATGACGTCACGCCTAAAGCGCGCGAGAAATAGGAGCGTTTGAACTTGTCAAATTAAACCAATATTTTTAAGATTTTATGAAAAAATAATTACTACTCTTACAGCTATGTTTTTTTTTCTACATTAATATGAAATGAATATTGAATAAAAAAAATAAAAAAATTGCCTGCATATTCCCTATTAGCATCATCGTCTGTACGTTATGGTAAAACAACATAATCTATCCTTTCAGTGTGTTATTCTTTTGATTTTTCAATCAAAAGGTAATCAGTTGTAGGTATAATTTAAAACACCAAATAATTGGATTATTGTTTAATAGAAATTGCATCATTGCATTCGATTTCTCCGAAATTTCACTTTCCTTTTAAATAAGACGACTTCTTGTGTCTTTTTGGTCGTGAGCATAATCTTTTAAAAATACAATAGGTATAAGGGCATTTATTAACGGCATATTTCTATATTAATAATACATTAGAACTACTTACATTTATAATACTGACGCCTACAACAACAACCCAACCCCATCCTCCGTCAGGTGGGACTAATTTCTTATCTTTAAACATATTGGATGGAAAACTGAAAATTAAAAATATTAATAAGATGATTATACAGTTTAGATTACAGGATATTTATTTACATTTTTGGTTTAAAAAATTCAATATCTAATTCAGGTATGTTAAATAATATACAGCTGATCATCTTCCACGGAGTTGGCCTAAATTCACAATTTTGAAGAATTTTTGAAGGAAATGATTTTAACACTTGTTTTCTTCTCTACCATCTCCAGATGTTTAAATCTATTATAAATACATTTTCTATTCTATACTTGAATATATTCACATTTATATATTTTATCTCCAAAGTATGTAATGATATAGTTTACAAACAAATAATATTCCATGAATTTTGTAAAAAAATGTAGTTACCGGATATTGATTGAACTTTATAATCAAACGTGCCAACTTTTCCACACGTTTTGAAATTTTGGTTGGCAGGAATAATCCTACCATATCTTGACGTAGCAAAGTAGGTATTATACGTGAATTTTGTTGAGGTTTCCGTACAGAAATATTAATTATTAGTTACGTTTCCTATACATTAAATATTATCATTTTAACATCACGTCATATTTTTTATGCATATTATTCAGTCAAATAATACTTCAGAACATTAAAAAATCTATGCTTCTAATCCTCTGTCATTCCCACAGTGCCAAATCTCGCTTTTGGTAGATATTATATATTCCTCTTTAAAATCTATCTGGTTTTATTTGTCTTTCGTTTATTTCGTTTTAAAGTGAAACTTTTATTAGATCGTTTTAAGTGCATGTTGCATGTCGCATGTCGGTCGAACGCCGAGTAGGTATAAAGTATAAAGTAGGCGGTATATAAAAGGAGAAGTTACCACCTACTAAGAGGAATAGACGTACCGCTGATAGTAGAAACGTGAAATTGGTACAGATAATTATTTTCATAATGTGAACACCTACTAAGAAGGGATTTTGAAAAATTTTGACCCTGAATGGAAAAAATAGAAGTTGAGAGTGTGGTATGAAAAAGTCTTTAAATCGGCACCGATTGTTATAAGAGTGGAAATTTAGACTCTTAAAAATATTTCATTGAACATTTGTTTTATGGTTTATTAGAATTCATCCTCTAAGGCTGCTTATAAGGGGTTGAAACTTTGTATGGAGAATATTTCAAAATTACTTGTGGGAAATCGTAAAAAAAATACGTTGAAAACCAAGTCGTTAATAGTCTTAAAAAAATGCTAAAAATTATGAAAAATAATTGAAAATCTGGATATAATGTTAAAAATCCTGAAAAGTTATATTGGAAGTTTTGAAAAAATGTTGAAAAGTTGTTGGCTTATTACAAAATTGTTAAAAATGGTGAAGAAATATCGAAAATTTTATAAAAATATTGAAAAACGTGAAAAATAGTTGAAAATTATAAAAAAAAAACCTTGATAATCTTGATAAAATTGTTAAAAAACAGTCAAAATCATTAAACAATGTTGAAAATCGCAAAAAAATATAAAAAATTGTGAAAAATAGTTGGAAATCCCAAATCATGTAAAAACGGAAAAAAATGAAAAATGTTAAAAATGTTAAAACAATTATTGATAAATGTCGAAAATGTAAAAAAAATAAAGTAGTGGGAAAAATCGAAAAACCAAAACTAACTAAGTAGTTATTATTTACAAAAAATCTATCGAGATTTATTTTTTGAAGTTATTCTTCTATTCATGCACTCGATTTGTGTGGGGTTAAATGGGAAAAATCATTACATATGTAATGGTGTGAGTAAGAGAGAGACAGAAACATATATAAGGTATATTGGTGGGTAAAAACAAAGATGAAATATTTACCACATGTTTAGTCATAACTATAAGTCCTTTAAATACCGTTTAAACATTCAGTACCTACATTGAAAAGAGATAGATATACAAAAAACAGTCTGAGCTAATTATTTGGAATATCATAGTGACGTATTAAATTGTGTTTGACAGATTACTTTATAATTCTGTCACGTAAGTAAACATATAAAGTTTCGTATTTTATATTAATAATAATATTCAGTAATGAGTATTGTATTGTAGTCCATACTACCGTCACATATGGTTGCATTATATCCTACACTATGCTTTTGAGGTTGTTGGCTACATAAACAGAGTTTTTAAGAATAATCGAAAAGTGCATTCCGATCAGACAATAGAAAGAAAAATTACAACTCGGTACCTAAGTATTCCAAATGGATTCAATTTATGTACTCGGGGTTTTTGGGGTCGCTGAACACGAATATAATGATGTCGAAAGTCTCCGCGGCACTTGGTGCCTAGAGTATTTACCTCTTCTCCTGGTGTTTTATGTACATTCTGTACAAAATTACACTTGGAACTCGGCTGTTTTTTGGGTCGCTGAATACGAATATGATAATGGCGATGGTGTCCGAAACACCTGGTATTTAAGACGGACCTCGTCTCCAGGAAATGTTATGCAAATTTGATACAAAATGAGTGTTTACTCGGTACTAGGAGGTTTTTGAAGTCGCTGAACACGAATATCATATAATGATTTTGCTAAATCATTCGCATAAAAATTTATGGATCCGGCCGCGTGCATAGAAGTATAACTTCTGCCAGCAATCCCACTGTCTGTCACACCCTTTTTTTTAAGTAAAATTTTCGAAATTATTTTTTTTTATAATATAATTACAGAAAAAAAATAATATCTATGCTTGTGTTAGTAAAATATTAATTGCAATGCAAAATACATCAATTAGTTAAGATTTACAGTAAGGATTTAGATAATTGATAACAGTTTATCAGATAAATTTAAACACTTTATACCTCTGATCAAAATACAACCAAAAGGATTTTTTAATAACTCAAAAATCTATTCACAAAGGTACCTACACGTAAAATAATTAATCCACTATGTATTAAATTGGATTTTAAAATAAGATATGGAGCAAATTTTACCAAAAGTTTATATTGCATGTATAGTCTAGGCAACATTTGTTTTGGATTGGACATTTTGCATAAGAAGCTATGTTTTCGCTGGAATCCCTTCAGGATGTGCCCAATATCAATAATCAAGATATGCGCCAGTCGCGAACCTTGTGCTAATTTTTTTATTTAACGAAATCTGAAAAAAAATGAAAATTTCCTTTTTTTGCTTCTGTTTTCGTGTATAACTCGGTGAATATTGTTCCTAGAAAAAAAATCTGATCTGGATCTGGAAATTTGGGAGGGGCGAGCTAGTGCTCAGCCAGCACTGAGGCCACATATGACCCATTGTGCATCTTCCCGTAAGTAGGGATATCCTCACCTCAGGCTGTCACCAGGCCTATTGATTTAAAATAGGTGATGAGGCTCCCGAGGGGGATCTCCCTGACATCGGCTGGTGTAAGCCAATACTCGCCCAACACGGATCTTCTGATTTCAGAAAAAGTAGAGCAGTCATACATAATGTGTTCTACTGTTTCCTCTTCTTGTTCGCAGCCTCTGCATAGCGGCGATTCTGTTAATTTCATCCTAAAGAGATGTTGTCGCAATTGGCAGTGACCTGTCAGGATTCCCACAGCTGTTCGGAGATTTTGTCTGGTCAATGCCTTAAATTTTTTTGCTGTTTCCTCGCCAGGATGAGGTAATAACTCTCTGGCCAGTCTACAGTTCGTAGTTTCATCCCAGCACTGTATAAATTTTTGGTGAGAGTGATGTTTAATAAGGTCCACGACTGCGGACGATGTTAGCTTGGTAGATGGGCGAGGGCTAACATACATGTAGCCCGCAGCCCTCCTTGTTAAATTGTTCGCAATGCGGTTGCCTTTAGAGTTCCTATGTCCTTTGATACAGCTGAGAGTGACCACGGTATTCTGGCTGGCCTCAGTTAGAGATTGGTGACATTCTAGTACTAAACTTGAAGTGAAACGTGGTCTATTCAAAGTCAGTAGTGCTTGTCGGCAGTCTGTGTATGTGTATATATTTATATTCCGGCCTGTGATGTTCCTATTGATTAATTCTTTTGCAGCTATGGTTATGCCTGTGAGTTCTGACTGAACCACACTTGACAAGCCATCCATAGCCCATTTTATTTTTAGGATTAAGGATCTAGAGTAAATTCCACATCCCACACCTTGCTTTGTTTTTGATCCATCCGTATATACGCTCAGAGAGTTCACAACGTTGGGTTCTGCTGTCTTGTTTGTTAATATTTTGTAGGGTTTGTCAAAGACAAATCTTGATGCGACGGCATCCGTGTCTGCCTGTAAGAGTGGTATCACTTTTATCGATTCCCTCCACAGACTATCCCTATAGGTGCCTGTCCCTACAGTGGGTTCGATACCAACAGTGCGAAAGCGTACCATGGTCATCAATGCGACCTCCTTAACAAATATATCAAGGGGGGTGAGACCGAGTATGACTTCCATTGCGCTGGTCGGTGTGCTTCGCATGGCTCCTGTTACGAGAAGGCATGCTGATCTTTGAATTTGGTTTAATTTTTTGATAGCTGTCGTTTGTTTCACTTTAGACCACCACCCAACAGCACCATATGTTAGCATAGGTCTTATGATTGCCGTGTAGATCCACATGGTGACCTTGGGGGATAATCCCCAGGTCTGTCCTATGGTTCGGCGGCATTGCTCATAAGATATAAATGCTTTTTTAACTCTGCTTTCTATGTGTTAGTTCCACGTCAGCTTGCTGTTGGATTATTTATTGACTCTCTGACAATCCATCTTCCCTCACGTTCGGTAAAAATCTTATTTGGAGCTATCCTTGATTTATTTTCAACTCTATTTTTATTTCGGTAACGTTCAATAAGGTGTTAAACGGTTGATCTATTAATAATTTTGGATATGTCTCTTTGGCTATATCCATTTCTTTGGTGTGTAATAATTAAATTTCTTTCACTAATCGCAGTTCGGCGACCCATTCTTAAATAATTTTGTTATTCATCCAATAACTACTTTTAAATGTCAAATTATAAATAAAATAACTAATAATTCTACTTCTGAAATTTTAAATTGATAAAGTAGTTTACTGTTTCATCTTAGCTGCATCATTTTAGCTGTGAGATCAAAATTTTGCATACCTAAGATAATTAAATAATTATTTTTATTTAAGTACGGCATATTGGAAACACAAAAAATAGCATGTGCTATTTTAGAAGATTTCTAGTAATTTAATTTCAGTATGGGATTTTCTTCTAATAAATAATGAGTTGCTGACAGAAGCTAGTTTTATTGAAGATCGTCTGCCTCATTTAAGCTGTGAGTCACTGTGTATATAATAGTTTTGGTATTATGACTGTTGATGTAATAATCGAAGGTAAATCCTACCCCACGATTTACCTTCGAGTCAATTTTTTGAGGCTTGGGAAAAACTCTTTGACTCTGCTGTCAAGCTTTCGAATTAATTTTATTTCTTTATAAAACATTAAATAAACTTTAAACAAGTTATTAAATTGTATCCCCCAAAATGTATGTTTTAAGAATTAATTTTAAGAAAATGTTTAAAATCTTTGTTTTTCAAACTTATTGTTAACTGTAATGGTTTAAAGTTTTTATACTAGAATATCACGACTGATGTCTTGATAAAGAATTAAAATCATTTCGAAAGCTAGACAATAAAGTCAAAGAAATTTTAAGCCTAAAAAATTTACCTTCGATTATCCATATATACGTACATAATAATAATTAATAAATTAATATTATTTTGTCGATCTTATCTGGAAAACAGAAAGCAATTTGTATTTCATAAGGGGCACACCTCACGGAGATTTACAGCTAAATCAGGCGTTCCTCAGGGATCAAATCTCGGTCCCTTGTTGTTCCTTCTATTCTTAAATGACATCGATTGTTCCTTAAACTCAGGTAGATTGATTTATGCTGATGATATGAAAATATATCTTTCTGTTTCAAATGTAACTGATTGTTTACTATTACAGTCCAATTTGGATAAGTTATGTAGTTGGTGTTCCGTAAATAAACTGGCTTTGAATGTTTCAAAGTGTAAAACGGTATCGTATTCCAGAAAAAAAAACATAATTGATTTCGAATACAAGATTAACGGAAACATTATATCTAGACATACCTCTATTAAGGATCTTGGAATAATTTTTGATTCGCACTTAAGCTTTGTTGAACATATTGATTTACTCTTAACCAATGCATTTAGGTTATATGGTTTTGTTGTGAGAAATTGTCAAGGATTTAGGGATGTAAGAGCATTAAAATCACTCTACTTCTCATATATTCGTTCTAAGATGGAATACTGTTCTATTATCTGGTATCCTCATTATGAAATTCACATATCTAGAGTCGAATCAGTTCAGAAAAAGTTTCTAAAATATTTATCATTTAAAGTAAATGGAACTTATCCGTCAAGAGGTATAAGCTATCAGTCTTTTTTAGGAAATTTTGATTTTGATAGTCTGTCTTTTCGTAGAGTTGTGTCGTCCTTATCTCTTTTATATAAACTTATTCATGTAAGGCACTATAGATATAGGTATTATCATCAGCCATTTTTATTCCAATGTCAATCAATTTACGTGTCAGACCATAGACAACTTAAAGAGACACGTGCAATCGTATTTTGTAGTAAAAATGGGAACTAAACTAGCTGGTAGTGCGAAAAGCGAAAAAGCACTTATAACGGTATAGTAGCAGAGTAAGTACTATTAGCGGTTTTAGTTTAAAATAAATGTAAGGTACTTTAAGCATAAAAAGGGTGTTAAAGTAAAATTTTAAACAAATACATGGTGCGCTGATATCGGAACTTGTTGCCAACTTTATATTAACCATCAACACATCTGTTCTATTATCTCTAGTTTTGTGGTTGACATTGGACTAAACATGGCTGACGATAATACCTATGTTTATAGTGCCTTAATTCATGGTGAAATTATTTGTCCAGATATTCTAGCCAAGATTAATTTTAACGTACCCAGATATAATAATAGGCAACATCTTACCTTTTATTGTGAACGACCAAGAACGAATTTATTATTTAAATCGCCCATAAATATTATGTGTAGTAATTTTAATTATTTATGTAAATCCTGTGATTTATTTGTAGATAACCTAAATGTCATAACAAAGAGCGCACGTTTGAATTATCTGAGTTAGTAATTAGTATTAAGTAATTATGTTTTTTTTTTATTAGTATTAAGTAATTATGTTATTATCCTCTTTTATATGTTGAATCTTGTACTATGTATTATATTGCTCTGTAATGGGATTTTACATCTGTTGGGCAATAAAGCTATTATTATTATTATTATTATTATTATATATGTAAATAAAATATTGTACTATAAAAAAAATTGAGACGACCAGTGACCAGTTTTTTGTTTTGAAATTTTAATAAATGTAATAGAGACGGGTGTGAATGGAATTTGTGAAAATTGTAATTAAAAATATCTATTGAAGTTAAAAAAATAAATTAATTAAAAGAAGAACCCTAATTAAAAATATATACATATAAATTATAAAAACAAAAAACTCAAGTAGAAGCCAGAGCAGTAAAAAATATTTTAAGTTATAAAGATAAAGTTAAAGAAGTTACAAGGAACGCCGACAGTAAAAGACGGGGCAGTAAAAGAACCATAATAATAATTGGCATTCAACGTAGCGCTCAAAAAACGAGAAAACACTGACAACCAGATAGCACCAAGAACATAAAAAAAAACATCAGAAGAAAAATACCGAGACTACCGAGAGAGAAGACAAGGAATTTGACAGACAGGAATTACATAAGATATTTGTATATATTAGAGGCAGTGAACCAAATTTAATATAAATTAAAAACAAATTAAATTTAAAACTAAAATCAATTTAAAAAAATAAATATCGAAACAAGAAGGCAAAAACAAGTTAGAAATCATGGAAAACAAGGAGATCACAAAAGAAAGATGCAATAAATATAATACAAACAAATGACTCGGAAAGACATATATGAAGAAAGAAGTAAAAATAAACATTATAAAGAATATAATACATATAGAAACAAAATGAACGAAGAATATAAAATTATGAAATTGAAATTAAATGATGAGTATGAAAATGATAAAAAATAGCAAAGACAAGTTTAATAAGGATGAAGCATTGATGAAACTAAATTATATCAAGGTGATGAGGTGATGAAAATAAATATAAATAATCACAATTTATAAAAAGAACTTTTTATAGTAGAAAGCTTTTTTTACTGATTTACAGGTCACATTACTATTATATAAATTATCTTGTTACTTGAATTTGTATATTATGTGGGAATTGATTTTTGTAATCGATTTAAAACTCATATCAACCCGAAATTGTGTCGTAATCTCTATGTATATGCCTAAACACACTTGAAACATGTATTGTCATCCAGTACTTAGCTATCCTAAAAATTTCAGAGCTCTAGATGGTCGGAAAATAGTTTAAAATTCCACCCGGAATGACAAAGAGAAAGACAAAGAACGTGACGAAAATAAAAAACATTCTAAAATAAAATAAACTCCAAATTTTTCAAAAAGTTTCAGGATGTGATGACGAATTGAATGACAGCTCGATCATAATTTTCCGAGGCGGGTAAAAAATGTTGACCTAAAAAGCACATGTTAACTAGACTATTAGTGAACTGAAAAAAAAAAACACTTTTGGAATATGATTTGTGTTATAATTGAGACAATGAAAAACAAATTGTTTATCAATGTCGTGTTACTTTTGCAAAAACGAAGTTAAAGCAAAAGCAGTTATTGAAAAGTAAATATGTTAAGAAAAAGTTCGATCTATTAAAGGAGGAGCTGATTAATATGTTGGAAGAAAAAGAGGTCAAGAAAAACGATTGTGGATAAGAAAATGGATCAGTGATAGTTCTGTAACAAAACTACGAGTAGAGGGTTCCATTGAGTAAAGGTTGGCGTTTCCCTGGGTAGTCGCCTAACTGCCACATTCCTGATGAATGAATTTAATTCTTCCAACCATTTAACCTTGGGGACATAAATGTTTTCTCCAGCACCAGACCTTGTTGATTTCTCAATCTTAGTTACCTCTAAGTAATATGTACTTCTAATATTCTAAATTATAGTCTTTACTTTTTTAATAGTAAAACCTTTCATATCCATTCCTTGTGGCGCTGAAGATCGCATTTGTTTGTTTTTATATGCTTTAAATTGAATATCCCATAAACATTGTTGATGTTGCACAAACTTTAACGTATCTGCTTCGCTTAGTTTTTGGATCATTTTATATCATTAAAAATTCAAACTTTGCCACTGAAACTTTACTCCTCACAGGTACGCCAGCCACTGGAACGCTATGTCTTTCTATTCGACACCGCTGGCAGATAGCGCTGGAATGGTGCAGAAAAGTGTTTACATGAAGAATGGCGTGTTTACATGATGCCAGTAACTGGCGCCAGTCTTACTGGCATGCCAGTGCTTGATTAGGACAGCGCTGGACTGGTACGTTTACACGTATCCAGTAGCTGGCGACAGTCTCAATGGCACCTTAGTTCCTACTTGGTGAAGCTTACCCTCCACATGTACGCCAGTCACTGGAACGCTGTGTTTACACGTGTCTACAACCACTGCTGCGGGGTTGGAGGGCACGCAGACGAGGGCCACTGGCATGAAAAATAGACCAACTTTCTATTCGAGACAGCGCTGGCAAACAGCGCTGGACTGGCACAAGAAAATGTTTACATGATGCCAGTACCATGCCAGCGGTGGCATGCCAGTGAGAAGGCGTCAGTCACTGGCATCATGTAAACACGCCTTGGATGCTACCATGCTAGCGCTAGCATGCCAATGAGACTGGCGCCAGTTACTGGCATCATGTAAACACGCCATTACTACAACATGTTAGCAAATTAAATGATTCATATACAATAGTATATTGTTTTACGAGCAAGGAATGATACTCATTTCCCACGAGTACGATGTTTGCAGCAAGAGCCGCAGGCGAATGCTGCAAATCGTACGAGTGGGAAATGAGTTATTCCTTGCGAGTCAAACACTATACTTTTTTTACGGTTATACCACATAATAATACAATAATTCAAAAATAAATCCAATACAAAACAAAACATAACGATATAAGTTATATTATTTAAGTAAAATTAACTATTATTTACAATATTTACAGTTATCATATCTTAAATTTATTCGTTAATTCAGAAAAATAAGCTAAAAGCACAGTTTCTGAAACGGAATTTGTTGCCTTTTTCTTTTGCCAGGTCACGAAAATTTCATATGCATTCTGGTACTTATGTTTTGAAATTTCAGAAATCAAATTCTGACAAGCTTCGTTTCTTATTTCAGGAGGAGTTAATTCTAATTCATTTTTATCACTACTTAACATTTTTACTTAAAATAACAATCTAATTTAAATAATGTATTAAAAACTATCTGTTGTACCTGTCACTACTTTATTACTGTCAATCTGTACTGTTAGTCAAATATATGAATACATAATTGTCACAGTATACTCGATTTAGTTAAAACAATAAAGAAATGAACATTTTGTGTTATCAGATAAAGAAATGAGATATTTCTTTATTAGATATAACAACGTACCCTATTTTTCTAGAGATTACTGTCAAAAAATGATACATTTGTATAATAACCGTAGAAAAATAATATATTTTTGTTCAGTTAGATTCCTATCAAGATTTTGAATACAGTAGCAAGATACTATATTTATTTTTAAATCAATTAAAAAGAAAGTCGTGTTAGTTACACTATTTATAACTCAAGAACGGCTGAACCGATTTGGCTGAAAATTGATGGGAAGGTAGCTTAAAATCAGGAGACCGACATAGAATACTTTTTATGCCGTTTAACCACCTTCTTTTGATATTTCAATACAAACTATGTATTTATTATATAGTTCAATAAATTCCTAATAGATGGCAATATAAATTAATTTGTTTGGACATCTAGGAAAGATTGTGTTGTTTTGCAATTTCTAAATAAATAGATAAGATACTAAAGTACAATAAAAAATAGTAAAAAAATTGCGAAAAAAAAACTAAGAAAATACTTACAAAATCAAGTACAATAACGGCACCGTATAAACGAACATTTCTTCCTTGAGTAAGTATAATGACGCCACCATAAGGTGGCAGTTAATATTTCATATATTTAAACCTGAACTAAGTACTATGGCGCCACTGTTGGGTGGCGCAGTTAATCTATATATATAAAAGCGAAAGTTCACTCATCACCGTATCTCAGAAACTATAAGACATACAAACTTGAAATTTGGCAGGTAGGCTCCTTATAGAGTCTAGACGTCCGCTAAGAAAGGATTTTACGAAACTCTACCCCTAAGGGGGTAAAATGGGGGTTGCAAGTTTGTATTAAAGTCCTATGTTTTTAAAATAAGGGACTTAAAAATTAAAATGTTTTCTTTAGACGTCGTGGAGGTGTACAAGTTTCGTTTCAAATTAGTTAGTAATATTTGTTTTTTCTTCGTCGTGTTTATTTCAAAGTTTCATGCCGATTAGGTGCTAGCTTAGATTTGTTTTTTTTTATTGATTATACTGACGTGTATATCAAAGTGTCATATCGATTACTTACTTAAAGAAGTTTGTATTTTTCGTTAAGTAAACTTACGTTCGTTTGTAAAATGGATGGAGAAATTGTAACAGTCACAGTTGAAGGGTTAGCAATCCGATGTAGAGGGAAAGAGATACCTGGCGATGGAGCGTGTTTATTTTCATCTCTGTCTTATTTGCTTTATGGAAATATTTCAATGATTGCTCAAGTTAGAGCGAATATAGTAAGCCACGTGACCAACGATTGGCAAAGATTTAGGTGTTTTACTATGGACCGATCCGCGACCCCTTACGATACAAAACATCTTTATGTAGCCGATATGGGTAGGTTGTATACTTATGGCACAACTTTCGAACTGAAAGCAGCTGGAGAAATATTTCCATTTGAATTCCAACTGTTTCAAGGTAGCAGACTTATTGCCGATACAAGGGATGTAAAGAATGCGTTTTAACGGACATTTTAACGAATGACATTTTGACGTAGTTATTTCTATTAATCTATCTATCTATCTATCTATATATATATAAAAGCGAAAGTTCACTCATCACCATATCTCAGAAACCATAAGACCTACCAACTTGAAATTTGGCAGGTAGGTTCCTTATAGGCTCTAGACGTTCGCTAAGAAAGGATTTTACAAAACTCTATTCCTAAGGGGGTAAAACAGGAGTTGGAAATTTGTATGAAAGTCCTATGTTTTTGAAGTCTAGAAAATTAAAATGTGTGCTCTTGAGAGGTTGAGGAGGTGTACTAGTGTACTTATATTGTATTTTTAGAAATTAACCCCCTTTATAAGGGTTGAATGGGACTCGGATACATTTTATACAACAATCAACACGCCACGCGAACGATGTCGCGGGTACATTGATTTAGAACCTAAAAATGTGGTTAGATTTTTTTTTCTGTCTCTCTGTCTGTATGTTTGTGCGTGCATCCTATGAAAACTACTGATTCGATTCGGATGCGGCTTTCACAGATGTATTTGCCTTCTTTCAACTTAACATCTGGCATATACAAATTTTGGCATGATTTTTGTTTCGGGATAGTTGAAAGCATGAAAAGTGACATATGCAACTTTTTATACAATAATCAACACGCCACGCGAACGACGTTGTGGGTAAATCGATATAAAACCCAAAAATGTGGTTAGATTTTTTTGGTCTGTCTGTATGTATATTTGTGCGCACATCTCAGGAAACTTTTGATTCGATTCAAATGCGGTTTTTACAGATGTATTTCTCTTCTTTCAACTTAACATCTGGTGTATAAAAATTTCTCTCCCCGCCCCTTTTACTATACAATAGAGGGGGTCAGATTTGGTATGAAAGTATCTCATATTTAAAAATATCAATAAAATTATACACAACATGCATACATACGTGCTATAATTTAGTTTTGATATTCGAAACTAGATGGCGCATTGAGGTTATTAAAACGCGCTGTCGTTGTTTTTTATCGCAAGTACATATAAAAATGACTCACAAATTACTATATCTTACAGATGATGAGGTCCAATGTAGAACTGTCATAGACCAATATTATAAGATAGTCATAATCGATGTTGTATGATTTATTATTATCAAAATCTGTTCAGTGGTTGCAGCGTGATTGACTGGCAAACATACAATTTTAAATAAAAAAAGAAATTTAAAATAGTTAGGCCAGACCTATTTCACTAAAGACATACCTACAGAATAATTAAAATTAAATTTTTATATGTAAAATAGACAGTCATTAAATCATTTGTGAAAGTCCCAATTTCACGCGGGCAAAGCCGCGGGTAAAAGCTAGTACCTTATATATTTAAAAAAGCAATTCTTACCCAATTAAATACTATGAGACCACCGCAAGGTGGCACAGTTAATATTTTATATATTTAAACGAGCAATTCTTACGAAATTTAGTATTATGACGCCAACGTAAGGCGGTGCAATTGAGATCTTATAAATTTACACCAGCAATTCTTACGTAATTAAGTTCTACGACGCCACCATAAGGTAGCAAAGTTGATATCTCATATATTTAAAACAGCAAAACTTACTTAACTAATTACTATGATGATTCCGTAAGGTGGCGCAGTTAATATATAATATTTATATCTAATTGATAAATTACAAAGTAGTATATAAAAATATAGTTCGCTGGGTTAGTTAGTTCGTAATAAAGGAGATGTTATAGAAATGTTCGGATCTATTATTTATAGTGAATTCTGATAGATTTTGTTTAAAGGTGTTATGTCTGTCTTGGTCTTGTTGTTAACACCGTTTTGATTTTTGTCTATTATGTAAATAAAATATCTAACTATTAAAAAAATTGTGACGACTATGACCAGTGACTAGTTTTTGTTTTAATTTTTATAAATAAATAATGTCGCACAGAAAGTAAACGAGACAGACGGGCAGTTCTTAGAACCTGAGAATGTTCGATTGGTTGCTGGAGTCTTCGATGCTGGAAACGTAACGTTAGCGACGTTCTAGAATTGTAACGTTAGTAACGGATTTAATTGAATATAAAAAGGACCGCTTTAGAAGGAAGAATTAATTGTGACAGTAATAGCTGGCGACTTGTTGTGCGTGATATTTTAAAGACGCTATTTGGTAATTGTGACTGTATTAAAATTGTGTAAATTAGTTTAAGATATTGTTATTTAGTTGTGTTTACCAATAAATTGTTAAGTTTGTCTGCTGTTTATCACTTATCCCGAATCCACGAAGGAAAAATTATAACAATGGGTGTCAGAAGTGGGATAAGTGAAAGAATACGTCGAAGTCTATGGTAAACACAAGAACTACTAATTACGTCGAGATGGAAGAAATTGGAAAATTGTTGGCAGCTATGGAACTGCGTTCAGAACAGAGCAGAAAAGAAGAACGTGAAGCTATGGAACTGCGATAAGACAACAAGACAACGTGAAGCTGAGGAACAACGCAGAAAGGAAGAACGTGAGGCTGAAGAACAGCGCAAAACGGAA
Source organism: Altica lythri (assembly GCA_964028335.1). Taxonomy (NCBI): domain Eukaryota; kingdom Metazoa; phylum Arthropoda; class Insecta; order Coleoptera; family Chrysomelidae; genus Altica; species Altica lythri. Next base: position 58,228,246 of record OZ034807.1, on the reverse strand, counting down.
GAAAGAGAGGCTGAAGAACAATGCAGAAAAGAAGAACGAGAAATGTTCATGAAGATATTTCTTGATCTGAAAGAAAATAAAGTGAGTAAACAGGAATTCCAAGAACGATTTGAAGCAACAGAAGAAAAGTTAGAGGAAACCAAGGAAGAACTTCTACAGCAAATCCAAGAAACTAAACTAGCTATTCTCCGACTCGAGGGACAGAATGTAAGAAACTCTGCTTCATCTACGATTGTGACTCCATCTACGATTGTGACTCCACCTCACCAGAGTATAATTAAGCCCCCTACGGTGAAACTCCCTGGAACATCTACAGAAGACAGTTTGAAGCGGCTGCAGAAAGTAACGGCTGGAGCAATGAGGAGAAAGCAACAGCTGTTATGCTAGCCTTGAGGGGAAAATATTGCAAATTATACCGAATGAGAAGAAGCGCAACTATAAAGCAGTAGTATCAGCCCTAGAAGTTAGGTATGGGAGTCAATACCTAAAGTAAGTCTATCCGAGCCAATTGAAATCAAGAATGCAAGAAACATCCGAGACTCTACAGGAGTATGGGGCTGATGTAGAAGGACTGGTCAGATTTGCCTATCCAGATGCACCGGAAGAATTCAGTCATCAGCTATGTGTGAGCAGTTTCATCGATGGAGTGAAAGACACGGACATGCAGCAAGCGTTGAGACTGGGACGTCACCAAACATTGAAGGATGTTCTTGTTTATGCACTGGAGTTTGAAGCAGCGAAAAATGCTTCCCGCCAGTATCGCAAAGTTCAGGATGTAAGGACGGTGACTGAAGCTTTTCGATGTACACTGATAAAAGACAAAATTTTCTTGTTGAAAATTTTGAAAAATATCTTTTAGAAATCTGAGTGAATAAAGATATGTAGATATTTATTCATATATTTGTTAATACACGATAACAGTAAATAAAGTTTTACTTAAAACCTAATTATTGTTGTGTTTAAATGTGATTCATTATATCCAAAATTACACAAAAATATAAAATGCGGATTATTAACAATGCTTTTTTTATTGCAGTTTTTGTAAATATTGTTGCATATTTTTGCAAATTCGTTGCATTAAAATGCGCATTTTTTTGTAAGTTTTTGGTGCATTTTTTCCGGTCCTTGAATATTTATGTGCAATTGAATTTAGACGAAATTTAAATTAAAATAATTATACATAGCCATGCGCCGCCCCTGATGACAACAAATTATTTAAAGCAGACTAAGCAGAGTAGCATGCAACAAAAGAAAGAAGTGATTGATTGCTATTCTATGCGTATTTTAAATAACAATATATCTGCATATTACATTTTTATCGTCAAATATTACCACAATATAGATTATTTTAAAAGCAATAAAATGCATAAAATAAATTAGCTTAGCGCGAACTCATTGTAGGTAACTGAATAATTTAAAAAAATGGGAAAACAAAAAGGAGAAATCATAATTGTCTCTAAATATCAAGAAGCTTACACTACCTATGTATGTTTTTAAAAAATTAGAAATAAGCATTAAAAATAATAACGGATCTAGGTATTTCACACAAAGAAAACAACCCTTAATCATAAGTAAACAACAAAGGTTGTTATACCTATTAAACATAAAGTTATACGTACTACAAATAGAATATACGTACACATTTGTTATCAGCTCATTGTCACTTATGAACTAAAATAATGTATATTAATTTAATTTCTGTTTAACCTTAGTATGGCTCGAACCCGAAAACATCGATCCCACAGGCGTAGGACACGATCACGTGACGAGTGCACGAGCAAACCACGTGTTCTCGTTCCAGCTGATTCTCATTGCATTTGGATTTGGAATCTCGATGACTAAGACTAGCCCACATTCCGTGTTAAAACACCATAATCGAAAGAAACTGTTTTCTGCAGTGCGGTACGAAAAAAGAAAACAATTTCCGTAATTTTATATATTACCAGTAAATTAGTTAAAAATTCTCAAAATCAGATTTTTCCTCTGCGAAATTTCTAATCAAGTTACAAGTTACTTTTCTCCCGTTTCTTACACATTTTCCTAATTATTGTGGAGTTTCAAGTTACCACTTACTGAAATAAATGCGGCTGTTTTTAGTTTTATTCCACTATTCTTTTTTGATCTTGAGACCAAAATAGATAATCACTTTCCACGGCTAGCAGTACCTACCTAAATGCTACTAATATCAAAAAAAGAAAGATTAGGTGATTACAAAGAAAAATTAAAAGTATCACAATCAGACTTCAATCATAATATTAAAGATTAATAGGTTAAGTCGTTGTAAATTGTCTAAATGACGCCTAAAGTTCAAAATGTACCTACGGTATAATGAAATGAATATTATTTTATAATGTTTATATAATGTCATAGTTTGAAATTTTCGAGTATGGTATTTAATGTTTTGTTTATGTAATAAGATTAGGCTATAAGCAGAACCCTCTTGTAGAATAAACATCTAAGTGAGAAAAACTGTTTGTTTGTATTAAAAGAATTAGTCCTAAATATAAGATTAGCATGAGAAAGATGATAAAGAAAACCTCACTTAAAAGTAGATGTATAAATATATTCTTTTCTCTTGTGGGTTAAATAAAATAAAGTGAAATTAAAGGGGTGATATTAATTCGTTTTAAATTGTAGCCCACATAAATCCTAAAACTTCTTGTATGAAAAATTTTAATTGAATTACGTTATTCAAAATTAAAAAGAAGCTGCTTGCAATATAGACCGCAACGTGTTACTGTGAAACTTTGTGCCCCAGAATAAGATTCACACATACCTATGTTGTATATGTAACTATTTTACATAAAGTCATTAGTTTTTTTTACAAAATTCTCTCCCTAACAACACCAACTAAAATGTCGCTCTATTGTACCAGTAGTATAAAGTAATGGTAATATACGAATTTTTGGAGATTTTCGACTAATTATTCTAACATAATAGTTGATAATCAACCACTGCCAACAGTTGATGAACTTTTCAGTTCGAAGGCAGGTGGGAAACGATTTTATAAACTTGATTTAAGCCAAGCATATTTACATATTGAAATACTACCAGAAGATCGCCACTTATACTAACATTAAGTACACATATACTTGTAATCGGTTGATGTTTGGTATTTCTTCGGCACCCGCAACTTTCAAAGAGAAATAGAGAAAGTTTTACAGGGAATACCTGGAGTTTCAATGTATTTAGATGATACAAAAATCTAGATCGGTTGAATGAAGTTTTAAAAAGATTATCAAAACATAATTTTCATGTTAATCAAGAAAAATACATATAGAATATTGTGAATATTTGATAAATACTTACTCAGGGAAATCATAAAATAAAAAAAAGGTTGATAGTTTTATAAATGCACCTACACCAACTGATAAAACACAACTTCGTTCGTTTATTAGGTTAGTAAATTGTTATGGTAAATTCTCTAAATGTTTCATTTAGTACAAATAGTGAAAATATTCGTAATTTCTTAGTAAATGAACCAGTTAGCATTAGAAATTATACAGGCCACAATAGATAGGTTGCTGGTAAGGTGCAAGATAAATTAGGGAAATTAGATTATTTGGTTAATCTTGATGATGGATTTGGAAGAGACATATTAATCAAATGCGCTCAAAGTAGTAATTAAGTATTTATATATAGACTAGCTAACCCGGCGGACTTCGTACCGCAAATCATTTATGTCATTCTTCCATTTTTCGTTTTTTCAATTTATTTTGGATTTTATCGTTTTCATCATATTTTCTCGTTAGTTATCAGGTTTATACTATTTTTTTTTCGTTATATTTTGTAGTTTATTAATAAAATATATTAGATGCATCACAATACTTAATTTAGTAAGAATTTCTTGTTTAAATATAAGTGATATTAACTGCGCCACCTTACGGTGGCGTGATTAAAGTAATCAAATAAGTAGTGGTTGCTCGTTTAATGGAAGCGCCATCTGGTGGTAACTTCCATTAATACGAATATCATATTCATATTAACCATTAAAAATACAGCATTCTACTGATTTTCACGACAATCGATTGAACAGGGCAGAAGTTGTTACTCTGCAGCGCCACCTCAAACCTCCGTGGAAAAATACATCCCACCAAAAACATTTTCATGTAAAATGTTGCCAAGACGAGCCCATATGACTCGCACTGTCAAAAAGTTATCAGATCTCATGTAGAGCTAAGCTTCTAACACTACACGCCCTAACTCTACAAGGCCTAACTTCACAAACTCTACACCTTAGTCAAAATATGTGGCTTGGCCATTTCGCTACATTCACATCGGCGTAAGGTGAAAAATCAATTCACTGTTCATTACTTTTGTGTTATACAATAGTTCTTGTAGTAACGAACGGCCAAGCCACATATTTTGACTAAGGTGTAGAGTTTGTGAAGTTAGGCCTTGTAGAGTTAGGGCGTGTAGTGTTAGAAGCTTAGCTCTACATGAGATCTGATAACTTTTTGACAGTGCGAGTCATATGGGCTCGTCTTGGCAACATTTTACATGAAAATGTTTTTGGTGGGATTTCATTTCTTTTTGTAAGTTGTTTGTAACAAAATTTTTTTTATTTATGTCTAAGACAATCGACAATCGACGCGCTCGCTGTCAAGGACAATTTTTTTTTATTTTTAGCTACTGTGTGGACGTAAGAGGCAGGAGACGTTCGCACACTTCTATTCATTCATATTTATATGATCTGATCTGAAGTATATGTCTCTCAATATATGTCGATATGTCTCAATATATGTCGATTATTTTTTTTTTTTTTTTTAACAAGGAGTACCTATACATATATATATATATATATATATATATATATATATATATATATATATATATATATATATATATATATCTGGGGGCACCAAGTTTTAGATTAGATTAGACCTCTAGCGTCATCAAAATTTAATTTAAAATTACAGGTCTCATACAAACTCCCATCCCCTAGTTTAAGGGGTTGGGGGATGAAAGTTACAAGTTTTATAATTTTTTTGTTGTTTGTGTGCTAATACTAGCTTACATACTAAATTTCAGCTTTCTAGGACATTAGGAAATACCTTAATAATTTTGATGATCATCTGTGAGTCAGTGACGAAATCAGCGTTTTTTAGATATAAATAAAATCTGAAGTATAAAAGCTAATGTAATTAAAACTTAATATGTTCAATAAGTCCGCTATTGACAATATATCCCGAAAATTTTGTTGATCTAGCATAAACCAAACCCAAGTTATGAGGGTTCAAAAAAACGACGAAGCGCTTCGAGAAAAGGTAGGTAGTGCCCGTGCGCTTCGCTTGGCTCGTCTTGGCGGGGGCACTACCGTGCCCCCAGATATGCATACCAATTTTCATGACAATCGGTTGAACGGGACAGAAGTTGCTACTCTACAGCGCCACCCAGTCGCGAGTGGCGTCAATGAGCATATTATGCAAACCTTCTCCTTGGAAAAATACATATACATACCAATTTTCATGACAATTGGTTGAACGGGACAGAAGTTGCTACTCTGCAGCGCCACCTAGTGGCGAGTGGCATCAATGAGCATAACATATAAACCTTCTCCTTGAAAAAATACATATACTTATCAATTTTAATGGCAATCGGTTAAACGGGGCAGAAGTTGCTACTCTGGAGCGCCACCTGGTGGTGAGTGGCATCAATGAGCATAGCATATTCGTTTTCTCCGTGAAAAAATACATATACATACCACTTTTCATGACAATCGGTTGAACGGGGCAGAAGTTGCTACTTTGCAGCGCCACCTGGTGGCGAGTGGCATCAATGAGCATATCATATAAACCTTCTCCGTGGAAAAATACATATATATACCAATTTTCATAATAATCGGTCCAGTAGTTTTTGAGTTCATCGATTTCGTACATAAAAACACATCCTTTTTTATATATATATAGATTGTTACATTTTTTTTTATCATCGTTAATTTGAAAAGTTGACATGAGAAAGAGTGTTAGGTTTTCTCAGTAGACTTTGGTATTTTGGTGTTGTTAGGGAGACAATTTTGTAAAAAAATTAATGACTTTATGTAAAAAAATTACCTCAGAAAGAAAATAAATTAAATTCTACAAATTCCCTTGCGACTTAATTTAAAATAGTTACATACACAACACATCATTTACATTTTACACAGATCCTACGAATAGTGTTACCTCTTTTTTTTCAAGATGTTAAAAGGCTCGTTTATCGAGGTTAACAAATGCGAACGGCACTCAGGGGGTAGGAGGAGAGCGAGCGTGGATTCGGACGAGCTCGATGAGATCTTACTAGAAAGATATAAGGGGATATATTTGCTAAAAAAAATAAGATATAAGACTTTAAAAGGGACTAAAGAGAAAATGAGAGAAATGATGGATAAGGGAAAGGTAAATGGGCGCCACTTATTTTTTTATCTTAAGGATGGGGGAAATATAAGAAACCCAGATGGAAAAAATATTAAATCTAGAAGTTGGATAAAATGATGTATCAGATGTTATAGATAAAGTTAAAATAAGAAAGATATAAGGGACGTAAGATAAGATGCAGTAATATTGAGTAAGCCAGTAGATGTTCTGGTTAAAATTTTTAAATTAAACACTTTTATTAGAAAAACTAGAAAGAGAAAGTTATACTTACTTTTTGTTCTTACTTATCACAACGGCTCTACTTATTTTGATCAAGTCAAAAACTAAAATTTATGAGTGAAATACGTCTTATTCTTGTTGTTAATGAGATTAGATCAGAATAACTTACACCAGGTCAGAAAATAAAACATATAAATAAACAATAAACAATATTTATTACTGTGTGTAGTAATAAGTCAAACAGATGAACGAAACAAATAGACATATAAAATATCAACAATTAAATAAGGTAAAATTCAGTAAAACACATTAGTGTTTAATCACATATAGAAACAATATTACACATTCAATAACAGCTAAGTATTTTTATATTGTTATTTCTGTGTACCCATTTAAGCAGAATGTGATATGAAAAAGGAATTGAAAAGTATCAAAATTTAATAAAAAAATTGTAAATCACTTTTAGCTTAAAAGATGTTTTACTCGAGTAAAAAATTGGGGGTACCATATAATAATTTATATTAAAACATTAAAATTAAGATAAACATCAAGAAACAAAAAAAATTTATCATAAAGGTGTTACAAAAATATTTAGTCAGACCCTGCGTAACGCTTTCACTGTTAACTAAAGCATGTATGCGACGAACTATTTAGAAATTTGCACACTGTAGGAGTCTGTTGATCAAGTACTAGGTTTTTTATAAAAACCGGTTTCACTGTGGATTTTATGAGCACTTCTTACGTTAATTACCCACACTCTGATATTATTCCGGTGAGTCACAATTAAGTTTTTGTGCCAAAGAAAAAAATGGTATCCCAATCTTTCTGGTAGTTAAGAAATAGTAATTATATTAAAAAACTTACAGTTTGTTTCCTAGATAAGAGAATTTAATGGGGCCACACCCAATTCATACGCTACAGTAAAAACTGGTGATTCTTCGATACTACTAGACAGCTTTTTCATCAGAGAGGTTCTACACTTTCTCACTGACTTTACTTTACTTAGAAACACTAAATTGCAAATAGTTATTTGCAAATTTAAAGGAAATTTGCCGGTATTTGAATCTAGGGGTTATACGAAATCGACTTATCAGCACAAGGACCCACGCTAGACTGACTCTTTGATCGCGGTCAAAATTAAAACCGCGTCGCTTTAAACCACCCCTCTTGCGCCACATCATCTTATTCCTCCGATTTGATTGGTCGGGCTCGAAAAATCGATAGTTTTGACGGTTAAACCGTTAAAGCCGAGAATTTTCTAGAAGGTAATATGATCAGGGTCGGCTTAAGTAAGGAAATAGATTAAAAAAAATAAAAATTTTTCATAGTGTTTTTTGGACATGCTACAATAGCTTAACTAGTTTCATAACCAATATGAACAATTTTACCAAAGATGGTTGTTAGATTTTATATAGTCCATTTCACCGATTTTGGCCGATGACAGAAATCATACTCGAAGTAAATTTAGAGTTACATCTCTCTCAGATACAGTCAAGTTAGAAATTTAAATGAGGACGTTTGTTTTTTAATACAACACTTAAGTAACTGCATCTTGTTTCACCGGTAGATAAAAAGTATTCAATACGGAAGTCTTGACTTAATTCACATTCCTAGTAACCGTCATGTACGGCTCGTTGTTAAAGGGTTGAATTTAATAAGGATTTCTGTAATGTATGTATGTATGTATGTATGTATGTATGTATGTATATATGTTGTTAGGGGTAACAGATACACCTGCGACCTATAAGATCTATTGTGTCCCCCTTTTCTTGCTATATTTCTAAAGATTCCTTAGACCTATAGCAGCTCTTCTAGTTGTGAAAGGGGAGGCAAGGATGGCAGCCTACAGAATGGGTTGCAGTGGGAACTGGAAGTATAACGCCGCCAGTGGGCATACAAGGATTGTGGACACTGTACAGATGGACACCTTGGAAATGCTACCAGACAGGATGGTGAAGATCACAGATCTAGAAAAGCCATACAATGTCAATATTATTGACAGGGCTGCCTGGGAGAAAGGTGAACCTGAATATATGAAAAGGGGGTTCACTTGGTATACGGATGGCTCGAAGAAGCCAACAGGCACTGGGGCGGGAATATATGGAGTCAGACCCAAGGCGCAGTTTTGCGTAAGCCTGGGTAAGCTGGCTACTGTTTTCCAGGCTGAAGTTGTTGCCCTATCAGAGTGTGCAAGAGTGTGTTTGGAGCGTGGTATGACAGACCACACCATATACATAAACTCGGATAGTAGAGCAGCGCTAATGGCACTTGACAGTTTTGACTTTACCTCTAAAGCAGTATGGGACTGTCATCAGGCCATGAAAACCCTGGGAGAGTACAACAAGGTTATCCTTAGTTGGGTTCCGGGGCACAAAGGTATCGCTGGCAATGAGGGAGCAGACAAGTGGGCAAACAAAGGAGCTGAAAGCCCGCTCATTGGCCCAGAGCCGACGTGTGGTATTGCTTACAACACAGCACGAAGAGCTGTTCGCCAGTGGATGGGCATAGAACATCGAAAGAGCTGGGAAAGAACAGAAGGTAAAATACAGTCAAAGAGAATGCTGCAGACACCTACTGGTGCTATAGCGGCAGATGCCCTTGGGCTGAGGAGGAAAACCCTGCGGAAAGTGGTTGGCTTCATCAGCGGCCACTGGGTATTTCGCGGACACCTACATAAGATGGGAATTCAAGTTGAAAACCTCCTATGTAGGAAATGCGGTGAGGAGGAGGAAACAGCCTTCCACGTGATGTTTATGTGCCCAGCCCTGCAAGGTCTGCGTGTGAGATCCCTTGGCCTACCGACTGGAGATCAAAGGGAAGAACGGGAAACCATAGTCAAAAGAATCTCTTGGTTCATTAAGAACCTGGGATTTGACGAAGAATGAGGACCTGTGAATGAGGGTGCACAATAAGCTGTACTAGCTGCGATGCAATCCCATGGACCACCTCTAAGCCTGGCCCTCTTTTAAAAAAAAAAAAAAAAAAAAAAAGCTCTTCTAGTCCTATCTTCCTTAGAAAGTTTAGGATATCATTGGGTTTTAAATTAGGTAGTTCTTCCCTTTCTATTTCGTTTGACCCCAGGTATTTGACCCTAGAAGTACTTAATGCTATGCATTCTGAGAGTATGTGTATTGAGATTTCATCCTCTACCTCACAAAATCTGCAGTTTGCTTCATCTACTAATCCTAGTTTCTTCATGTGTCCTCTTAATCGATAGTGACCGGTTAATATTCCTTCCTGTTATAATTCGGAGGTTTTTCTTACTCAGGTTAAGACAGCTGTAAGATCTCTTCGGGTTATAGTTTCCTAGGAGCGTCTTCGATTGTCTTAGTCCTTCTACTATAGATCATTCCAGTACCTACTTGGATTTTTTGCTGCTGATTCCACAGTATGGTTCTTGTCCTGGAACCCATAGGAGGGTAACAGGGTTATTCTGTCCTAGTTCATTTAATTTGCCTAGGCATTCCCAGACCATCTTTAAACTGATTGTATCTGAGTTCAGAGCTTTGATGGCTGCTTGACTATCTGACATGATTACAATCTTCTGTCTACGATAGTTCCTTTCAATGTTAAATTCTATACATCTTACGATGGCACGAAATTCCGCTTGAAAGATGCTTGGGTACGTACGTGTTTGGTTCTAGGTCCAAACACCCCTGCTCCTGTTCCTTTATCTGTCTTGGAGCCATCCGTATACCATTTTATGGCGTTTTGGCTTAGTCCCAATATGGTGTTTTCGTCCCATTCAGATTTGCTACCCAGTTTAGTGGTAAATTTTCTTACAAAGTTAAATTTCATTGGCATGTCATCTTGGGGCATTTTCCAAGTTTGATCAAGTTGAAGTAATCGAGGTTTTTCCTTGATTATTCCTTCTTTGATCATTCTATATATTGTTTTCTTTCTAGCATTTTCTACTTGAATATGCAGTGGCGAGAGATTTAGTATTACTTCCATTGCAGCAGTGGGACATGTTCTCATTGCTCCATTTCTGTAATGAATGCATAGTGTTTTAGCTCTTCTAGCGCACGTCTGTTCAGTTTATATTATGCTGTGTAGTTCATCAGTGATTTTTTCTATGGATATTTGACAAGAAATCATACTCTTTGGTACTCTTAGAACTCGATCTATACTGTAGAATGTTGTGGCTGCAAGTATATTAGCTTGTTCATTGCCTTGTATTCCTCTATGTCCTTGACCCTGACTAGTTTGACTAACAAGGAAAGCAGTCGACGGAACCGTGTGAACTTGAACGGAAAAAAATTGGATAATGGATTTGAAAATAATGAATCGACATTACTTCTAGAACCAATAAAATCTTATCCAAATTAAGACAACAATCAAGTAAATACACATAAGTGTAATCTTTATACAATAAACCATATTACTAAATAACACTAGTAAAGTACAAAACGGAGTTTGAGTTTTTTTTAAGAGTACCTATCTAACGAAAGATCAGTGTAATTTAAACCATTAGCAGACAAACAATAAAAAAAAAACAAAAAAAAACTGTTGCTATATAGAACCAAAACGCGATAATTAATGCAGCCAAGTTTTTTACTCTAAATAATTAAATAACCGAACTGTAATATAAAAATATTTTTTTTATTAGGAAATATAAAAAAAGAAATATTTTTTCTGCATGAAAACCCGTAACGGTATGTTTATATACTTTGAAAAATTAGTGTAATACATACATAACACAAATAATCAAGGTACAAGAAATGTAAGCAAACTCATCATACCCAGAATGCACTACACTAAGACTCAAAAACATATATTCCATATGTAGGTTCAAAAATATATAATAAACTTACAGACTTATTTAAAACCAAACCCTACAGCAAATTTAAGAATAAAATTAAGACCTGGATTTTTAATGAACATATTTCATTATATTTGTTGAATTAATACCTATGTAAATTTTTTGTTCATATGTAGATTGAATTGATATTATAGATATAATTGTTTTTTGATTCAACATTTTCCATATTTATAAGTTAATTATAGTTTTAACTATATTTTACAGAATGATAATTTGTTTAGAAAACCAAAGAATATTGTAAATAGTAGGTACCTATACACACACAAACCATCAGATTTATTTGTATATATACTAACACACTGGTTAGAATATTGTAATAATCTTTTAATCTTTAAGTTGTTTTGAATAAATAAATAAATAAATAAATACATACCTACAGAATAATTCCAAAAACTAAGAACTTAAACTTTGTATAACTGCAATTAAATTTCATAAGCAATATTTAACATTTTAAAATATGTATAATTCCATTAATAAGCAATTTTATGATTGTTGATTGTATTATTATATCATAAAAATATACTGAGGAGAAATTTTGATAAATAATATTGGATACTAAAGATATAAGGTAAATACCATCTGATATGATAACAACATTTAGACAGTATTTTATTTATTAACTAATTTTCTCTGCTTTTGATACAAATTAATGATAACTATGAAATTAAGGCCATCTATAGTGAATGTTTTTTAAAAACTATAGAATTTTCCAATCACACTTAACAAAGAAATACTTTATCACATTTTATCTGCTTATTCTTTACCTATATATTATGGAAAGTACATGGCATATACAGCAGACTAAATTATACCAGTACGTTTCCATTAAAATAAATTTGAATTACAGTTGTTTGTATGATATTTTAGTTATCAAAATAGTATATTGTGTATCTAGTAGGAAAAGCGATACATTCCCGGACGACAATGTAAATTGTAAACATTGAGAGTCCGGGAATGTGCTTTTACTACGAGATACACATACTTTTTTTTCTGAAATCGCATTAAATATTGTAGCGTGTTTGAAAAACTTTAAGTATAAAATTTAATTTTTTTATTTTTTTTATAATTCTTCCTTACTTATTACCGCCCTGTATTCTCAACTTATTAGACGTTGTATATCTCTAACGGTTTTAGTTGCTAAGCAGAATATCGATCGGTGAATTAGCCAATAAGGTTCCGATTTTAACATCACATGATGGGACGCGAAAGACAGCATCCCTGAGTACCGCCATTTTCTAATCATTCTAGTTTGGGTCCTTGTGCGATTAAGAACTTCCGCACGACCTCTAGTTTCAAGTTCCCGACAAATTTTCTTAAGATTTTTAAAAAATTACTTGCTATTAAGTGTTTCTGTTATCGTTACCGTTATCGTACCGAGGATTCACATAAAGGGTTCCAGAAGTGCTTCCTTTATGCTTCCTGGGTTTTCAATGTAACAACAGCAAGCCTGCCATTGTTACATTTACCGCATCTTTTTCGAAACCCACGCTTCGAAAAGTGAGTTTATGGTTTTCTCTAATTATCTGTGAATCTAAAAAAGAATGGGTTTAGATTATATCGTACCGTTAACACCAATTACCTAGAGGATGAAGCCATATACTAAAAAAGTATCTAAGAAACATTTAAGAGATAATGTAAGTTTTTAACAATTTTTTTTATATCTGTATCGAGCAAGAAGTACCATTTATTTCTATGGAACATTTTATCGTAATTGTACTTATCTGTAACATCCATAAGTATAGTGCCAGTGCCGTAATGAGAATATCCGGGATGTGATTTTTTTGTGTTTAAGCTTATCTGTAATTTTTTGCTCATATTTTTGTACCTGCTATTTGTAAACTGTTTTACATATTTTTTTATCTTTTAATTATTATCTCGCCTTATTTAATTAAGATCTCTTTATATTTTTCTATATGGGTACGTTTTATCTCGAGATAATTGAAAAACCAAAAGTGATATTTTTGATTTTTTTATCTAAATTTTTCTTTCTCACTTTTAGTTTTAAACATACCAAAAATAACAATAGAATTATACTTAGCTGTTGTTTTATGGTAGTAAAAGTTATGTTTTTAAATTTAAACACAAATGTGTTTAATAATATTATTTACTGTTTATGATACCGATATATGATTTACTGTTTATAACACAGATATTTTTTTATTTTATTTTGTTTATTGTATCTCTTACTTATTATCAAACCAGATAATAAAGTCTGTTTAGTGTTTATTAACTAGATTTTCTTTTCCTAGCTAGAGCCTGCTACTCTGATCAATACCTTCAGTTTCTCTAATCTATACTTTACCAAAGTAATAGATTTTGTTTCTTAAATATACCTTATCTTATTGAAGATTTCATTTCTTCATTTTATTTTATTAAAGCAATAGATTGTGCTTTTTTGAATCTATCTTTATCTTACCGATTAGATTGATAACCATAAGGATGAGTAAAAGAAAAGTGTAAGTATCATTTTTTTAGTATCTTAAATAAGAGTGTGTAATTTAAATTTTTAGCAAGAACATCTGCCGGGTTACCTAATTTTACCTTATCTTATCTTATATCTCTTATATCTTTCTTATTTTAACTTTATCTACAACATCTTATAAATCAGTTTATCCAACATATATATTCAATATTTTTTATCTGGGTTTCTTATATTTTCCCATCCTTATGATAAAAAAATAAGTGGCCCCCATTTACCTTTCCCTTTTCCATCATTTCTCTCATTTTCTCTTTAGTCCCTTTTAAATTCTTTTATCTTTTCTTTTTCCTAGTAAATATATCCCCATATATCTTTCTAATACGATATCATCGAGCTCGTTCGAATCCACGCTCGCTCTCCTCCTACCTCCTGCGAGTGCCGTTCGCATTTGTTAACCTCGATAAAACGAGCCTTTTAACATCTTGAGAAAAAAGAGGTTACAATATAATCGTAAATTAAGAAAGTTTTATAAATGCATAACTGTTTTAGATATTATATTTTCTATGAAACCGTTTCGGTGACATTGTTTGTTTATCATTGTTGATTAGTGTCACAAAACTGTCAGTTCGGTCGGTTAGTTACATATTGCTTCAAATTTTTTAAATTATGTTTAAAATGGACAGTGACGATGATGTCCAGAGGTGCAAAACGCCTCCAGAGTTACTAAAACACTACTACTGATGTGGTTTTAAATTTATTGCCAAATAAAATCAAGGCGCTAAATATGAATTTGCTTATATACGTTTTATGGATCATTCCCGTACACAGGTACGGAATAGTTATTTTTGGTCCTCCGTCCAGAAACAATACTATTAATTACTTCAAAATCGTCCGGAAAATTATTTTTCGGCCTAGGCCGGCAAAGTAGCTTTTAGATTATCTAAAGAGATGGCGCTATGAGTTATCAAAAATACATAATAAATACTACAAATTTTAATTAAATTTATTTAAAAACAGCGTATAATATACTAAGCTAATAACTTTTTCTAAAGGTAAGCAGGATTCAAACTTACATTTAATTTCTCTCACAACTTTTATTTTAAATTTGACATTTATGTCAATTTACCATTCGATTATGAAAATACATATCTCGATTTTATTATTGCTCATTGAACTATAATAGTTCATTGTCTCTGCTATTTTTATATAAAATTATTAGATATTAATATTATCAAAATACCAATTTTTACTGTGCTGCTTATTAGCACAGTATTCGTATGTATAAAAATTAAAGATCGTGAAATCGATTATCAGAAAATCATTCCTTATTACTATAAAATTCTTTTAATCGTGCAATAGATGTCAATATACACCTAATCTTGTATGTCACAAAGTAATTTTGAAAATATTAAAAATTGGTCGGGCCAAAAAATAGTGTGTGTTACACGTCCGGGAAATGTTTTGCAAGTGCTCGTATTGTTTCGCCTCGGTGCTACGCCCCTCGGCTACACAACTTTACTCGCTCTTGCAAAAAGGCATTTTCCGTCCTTGTCTCTGTCCTTGTGTCACAAATAACTATTATTTCAACGGTCTAAAATGAGTTTCCACTCATGACGTCATAGCACTTCACTTTGATATCGCTGTTAGGAGCGGAAGGCGTGTGTATTAAAAATAATGGCCGAAAGTCCGCATAAAGTAAGAAGTTGCTGGTAACGGATACGGTTTTTGTCAGGCTTGCACCCTTGTGCCATAGAGTAAAATAAAATTTAAAGTAATACATACCAACAGTACAAGCTTTTTTCTCCGCCGAATATTCCTCAAAGTGTTCCTGTTTCCTCTTCTTTCCTGACCTATTGTCATTATCATCTAGTGAATTTTCCAAAATATCTACTTCTAATGAATCACTTTTGTCGGTTTTATCATTGCCGTCATCAGAAAGTAGTAAAGTGAAACTTTCGTCAAATAAACTCGAGTCAGATTGAATGTGTGTTGTCTCTGTTGGTGGTGATTTGACAACTGGTGAAACTTTGGTATTCGGTAATTTCTGAGAGATTTCTGATAAAGTTTCAGAGAAATCAGAGAAAGTTATCTCTTCTAATATGTTCTTAGCTTCTTTAAACAAATTGCAAAATTCCCGGACGTGTAACACACACTATTTTTTGGTCCGACCAATTTTTAATATTTTCAAAAGTTCAAAAACTTTTTACCCTATGCTATGACATACAAGATTAGATGTTTATTGACATCTATTGCATGATTAAAAAAATTAGTAATAATGAATGATTTTCTGATAATCGATTTCAAGATCCTTAATATGTATACATACTGAAACACTTATGGGGACTTTAATACAATTTATTTACAAAATTGTTAAGATACACAGAACTCTGCTGGATAACGTCTAAACTGCTTGACAATACAATGAACTCTTGTCAATATTTGAACTTGAACTGACGTTAACTGCTCATACATCCCCTTATATACAACATTACTTAATCTAGTCAAACAATCTTTCAAATTAAGGTACTTTCTTTTACGGTTATCCCGTTACAATACGAATACTTTTCTAATAAGCAACACAGTAAAAATTGTTATATTAAAAATATTAACATTAAGATCTAATAATTTTATATAAAAATATCAGAGAAAATTTTAGTTCAATGAGCAAAAATAAAATCGAGATATGTATTTTCATAATCGAATGACAAGTAGTTGTAAATTGACATAAATGTCAAATTTAAAATAAAAGTTGTGAGAGAAATTAAATGTAAATTAGAATCCTGGTTACCTTTAGAAAAAGTTATTAGTTTAGTATATTATACGCTGTTTTTAAATAAATTTAATTCAAATTTGTATTATTCATTATGTATTTTTGATGACTCATAGCGCCATCTCTTTAGATAATCTAAAAGCTACTTTGCCGGCCTAGGCCGGAAAATGTCATTTTCCGGACGATTTTGAACTAATTAATAGTCTTGTTTGTGAACGGAGGACCAAAATAGTTATTTGTGACACAAGGACGGAAAATGACATTTTGCAAGAGCGAGTAAAGTTGTGTAGCCGAGGTGCGTAGCACCGAGGCGAAACAATACGAGCACTTGCAAAATATTTTCCGGACGTGTAACACACACTATTTTTTGGTTCGACTAATTTTTAATATTTTCAAAAGTTCTGTTATGTTCAAGACTTGACTGCTTGTGCTAACTGAACTAAGACCACTGACTAGAAGATAGCCGACAAAATGTCAGCTGGTAATTAATTTTTATACATACAAATACTGTGCTAATAACATAGACAAATTAATTAATTAATTCTATTATCTCTGGCTAATAAGAAGCACAGAGAAAATTGTTATATTGAAAATATTAAAATCAATATCTAATAATTTTATATAAAAATAGCAGAGACAATGAACTATTCCATAATCGAATGATAAGTAGTTGTAAATTGACATAAATGTCAAATTTTATAATACAAGTTGTGAGAGAAATTAAATGTAAATTAGAATCCTGCTTACATTTAGAAAAAGTTATAGGTAAGTTTAGTATATTGTACGTTGTTTTTAATTAAATTTAATTAAAAGTTATATTTATTATGTATTTTTGGTGACTTAAAATTTAAACTCATTGCGCCATCTCTTTAGATAATCTAAAAGCTACTTTGCCGGCCTAGGCCGGAAAATGCCATTTTCCGGACGATTTTGAAGTAATTAATAGTATTGTTTCTGGACGGAGGACCAAAAAAAATATTCCCGTACACAGGTACGGAATAGTATATTCTGAAGAAAATGGCATACAATGTTTTTTGTACAACTGCCCTATTTTGATAATAAAATAGGCGAATAAGAAAATGGAGTGTTAAACATATTTTTTCTACAACCGTGCGTAAAGTATTATCTTTACGCACGGTTTAAGGTTCGTAAAGTTTAACTTTTTTTCACTAGTGAAAAAAAAAGTTTTTTTTTAACTAGTAAAAAAAGTAAAATAAGCACCGTCTTTTATAAGATTATGCAAAGATTTTTAAGTGTGTTATTGGCCGAGAACGTAAGGTATCTGGCTTCTACCCAGCTGACTCGGGTTCAATTCCGGGTAAGGAAACTCTTTTTTTATTATTTAATTGTGTAAATTTGTGTAAATATATTTAATTGTTAAATTATTGCAGTTTAATACATACAAAACTAGATATTATATTCAGTAATTTTTAATATGACAGAAATATCAGTTCATGAATAAGGGTACCTAAGTATTTTTATTTAAATATACGTAGGGTCTGACTGATTGACATTTCAATTAATTTATAATTCAAGCATTTTGCGTTTCTATGTACCGGTATTATAGGTAAGATTAATTTAGAAAATAAATATTTTGTTATCTAAAATATGTTTTAAATATAATATTTTTTTTGCAGTAGTGCGTAAAAAAAAATCAGTCCTATACTTGTATTTCTTGTAAAGAAATTCGGTTGTAAAAAAAATATTGTATGCAACTCGTGCGTAAATGTTCCTTTTTTGACTCATGTGATTGTCGCATTCGCCTGCGGCTCATGCGACAACATTCACATTCGTCAAAAAAGGTCACTTTACGCACTAGTTGCATAAATAACTATTTAACACGCTTTCACGTAAACAATCAATTTTAAAATTGTTTGCTGTCATTAAAAGTGTCACTTTTAATGGCAGTTGTACAAAAAACTGTTTTCCATAATTCCTGTTTTTAAGGCATAGAACAAACAGCAGACCTCTCCTGTATTCCAAATCTAAAATTTTCTCTAACTAATCTTATTGTCCGTTTGTACAAACTGAGTTATCTGTAATGTTTAGGTACCTTCCTTCCTTTGAAAATAAAAACGTATCCCATTAAAAAAATAAAAAAAAATAATGATATAATATTTTAATAAAAAAATATAAAATTAATATTAATTTACAAATATAAATAATTATGAATGTTATAAAAATAATTCGTATAATCTTCCCCAAACATTTCCTGATTTTAGTTTCATATATAATTAATACCTATTAAATTACAAATATAATTATCAATGTTATAAAAATAATTCGTTTCGTTTTTCCCCAGATTTAACGGTTTTTAGTTTAATACAAAATTAATATCTATCTAATTACACATATAAATAATAATCAATGTTATAAAAATAATTCGTTTAGCTTTCCCCAAGATTTTCCGGTTTTTAGTTTCACAGGTAACGACACAGTCAAATTAAATGAACTTTCCATATTGTTCTTAATAATTTTCGCAACTTTTCTAATGTATTTACAAGGAACTTCGTAGATCAATTCATCGTGCAAATGGAGCACCATCTTTGGTTTATTACTTGTTTTTTGAAAAATTTTAAGTAATTCGGAATCTATTTTTATCATAGCAGTTTTTACCAAATCCGCAGCAGAGCCTTGAATTATTGTATTGACAGCCTGCCTCTCTGCTTGTGCTAAAAATATATCATTAAACGTTACTAATATTATCACAAAAAGAAAAGGTAGTAACAATCATGTGCAAAAATTCTAAAAGAGATAAAGAAAACATATTACGTCCCTGTACCATCCTCTTAGATAATAATCATTTTTTTTATTATTTTGATTTCGAAATTACTGGGAAAAAAGTTCACTAAAAACTACGATTCTTAACAAAATGTACAGGTTTTTGGTGAAGTGGTGATACGTTTTTAACACAAACTTTTTTTTCATTTTAATTATCTGAATACATTTCTTACTTCTTTTTGAATTATCCTCGTCGCTGATGTGAGAAAGGTACCTCTTTCGACCAATCAATGTTTCGACATAACCGCATTCGCGACAACGTTCTATGGTCTTCTTCGTAAAACTCTTAATGCCAGGATAGGTGTTTCTGAATGTTTCCATTAATTCTATAGCTGTGCTTTCATCCACATTCATTTGATTTGCCATACTTTTGCTACCCATTCCATAAATGATCCCGTAACATAAATGTTTTGTCTTTTGTCGCAAATCGTCTGTTACCTAAAAATAAAATCTTCTGTCACAGTAAATGTCTAACTAAATTTTTAAAAAAACATTAGAATCGATATATTTATATAGAAAAAAAACGAAACAAAGAGCTGAATAAAATATTTATCAATTCAAAAGTTTGAATCCGTTTTCACTGAAGGACGTTCATAAATCTCAGAGTAGCGGAAGGAAAATTGTAAATGATGTAGTTATCTATACATATAATAAAATTAGAGTGTCTATAATATTATAATAATATGTACATATATACATATACCAAAATAACATTTATTACAAATTTTGTCTCTGTCTGTTAGTTCCGACTAATGTATGGAACGGCTGGATCGATTTTGGTGGGATTCTCACTGGGCAGATAGGTGATTTAATAACAAGTAACTTAGTAACTTTTATTTTAGACCGCTTCTGAAACCAACGACTAAATATCACAAAGGTTGCCTATGGCGCGGTCATAGAACAAGCAAGCGGGTTGTTGGTAGCGGTTGCGTCTCTAGTCCATTGAAAAGTTACATTTGGGGTTGCGTTTTTTTAGAGGACGCCATTTTATTTTTTGGAACTGTAGGGGGGTCAGTGTAAAGCTAAAATCAAGTTTGTGGGGTCGCCACCCTTGTCCCACGGCCGCCATCTTGAAAATAGGGGTTGGAATGGTTTTTGCGATATATCTCTTAAACTATTTATCTGATAAAAAAAATAATAAAGATTTTTTGTTGCAAATTAAATTCTCTACAACTTTGGTCTTGTAACATTTTGTCGTAGAACTATAAATAAAAAAGTTATAAGCGAAAATGTTCAGAAATTCGAGAAAAAAAATTCTATTTTTGGATATGTCTGCTCCATGGACTCAGGAGGGAACGAAAATTATTCGTCTCTTTCTTCCAGCGTTGTGAATCTGAGAAGTCGTCAGGTGAAGAGACATAACACTGTAAAATCAGCTCGTATTCAAGTTGGTGGTAAAGTGGTTTGTTCGAAAAATGATCGACCTTCACCCTTGTTTAGTGGTGGACGTAGCGTGAACCGAATAGGTCTACTGCAACCCACACTTAAGAGAAAAATAACACCGATCCCTCTTTACTGGTTCTTGATGTTTCTGGAGCAGAGCAAGTCGACGCATCTACGAACACAAAAACCGGAAAGACCAGGAAGCGCAGAAAATGGACTACCGAGTTAAACTCATTTATTTTTCACTCCAACTTTAAAATCCCGAAGACGCAAACTGAACTCAAGAATAACTCAGGATATAGATTAACATCAAAGCTAATGGAAATACCAGCTCGAATATCTCCTATCTTCTATATATGGACGTCATAAAAGTGGACACCTCAAACCGACAACAAATTTAATATTTGCTTGATATCATTGGACTATTTTATAGTGATTTAAAAATGGAATTCGGACTAAACAACTATAAAACCTTAAACGTCGAAAAAGCAAAAGAGGTTAACCTATAATATGTGGTACTGCCAAATGAAAGTATCATAGACGCAATGGAAAATGGAGACACGTACATATACCCAGGGTTTCAGCAGGCTAAGATGATTGTTGTGAACGGCAAAACTGCTACCCACGAGTTTTCCGTTCCTCAGGTTCAAATTCAGAAAAATTCTTTAAACGAAATTGACGGATATATTTTTTTTTACCAAAAGTCATACCTAATTACATCAATATCAAGAAACTCAAAAATTAACGACATAAATTACCGGAGTAACAAAAATATATATATATATACAGTATGTCTCTAACAATGATCGACCAAAAGCAAGCCAAACAAAGAATTAGTGATATGTTAAAAAAAAGTAATTAATACCTATGCTGTACCGGTCCTGACATACTCTTTTGCAGTCCTGAAATGGTCAAAGAATGAATTGGAAAAAACCAGCGATTAACTCGAAATATGATGACAAAACACACACATATCAATAACAATTTTACATAAAGTTCTTTCCCTCCACTCACAGTAGATGACGGCTCAATATGTCCTCCACAGGAAAGGCAGAACTCTTTGCCAAAATGTTCTCTTCTAAGTCGACACTAAACACACTGGACATTGATCCTTCTATTCCACGAGCTGCCCACACAATGAAAAATATCACATTTAGTGTTAAGCGTGTACAGAAAGTTCTTGCTACTCTAAATACCAACAAGGCAAGCGGCCTTGATGAAATACCTGCTTTATTTTTAAAGGCTTGTGCTCCTGAACTAGCGCCAATTTTCACTAAGGTATTTCAACTATCATATGATTCCGGTATTTTTCCAGAATCCTGGAAAACTGCTCTAGTACAACCAGTCCCCAAGAAAGGCTGTAAAACCCAGCCTTCTAACTACAGACCTATAGCTCTTTTATCTGTTATTAGCAAAACTATGGAGAAATACGTCAATCACGAGACCCTGAGCTACCTTGAGACACACAACCTTTTAAGTAACAGGCAATATGGTTTTCGCCAACAAAGGTCATCAGCCGATTTACTAGCATATGTAACTCATGTCTGGAGTGATGCCATCCACCGCCTTAAATAGTATCACTAGACATCTCAAAAGCAGTTGATCACGTGTGACATGCAGCTCTCTTGCCTTCATACGGACTCTCGCCAAACCTTTGCAGATGGATATCCAACTTTCTCTTCAACAGAGACATCCAAGTTGCTGTAGATGGACATTCCTCCAGCCTCTACAGGATCAACACTGGAGTTCCCCAAGGATCAGCTCTAGCTCCTACTCTATTCCTTTTACACATTAATGATCTACTAGAAGCCACTGGTAATCCGATATACCGTTTTGCAGATGATAGCAACATACACTGTAGCAAAGCGCAAAACCGTCCCATATCCCTAGATATTCTGGAAGAGGACAGAAGATCAACAACGGCATCTCTCAATTAAGATTTGAGCATTGTAGACGAGTGGTGAAGAAAGAATCTTGTGAATTTCAACGCTTCCAAAACAAAGACATGTTGCCTATCCAACCAGAGGCAAACATACGATTTATCCATCACAATGAACGATCAGACACTAGTAACAAGCGACTAGATTACGCTCGTTGGTATAACGATCTCCCAGGACTTACTCTGAATCATATTGCATAAATATCAACTGCGACAGGAAAGAAGTTAGGCTTTGTTTTTATATCGGCGGCTCCGTCAAGGCTCAGAGTACTTGATGCAATACATAAAAGAGCAGTTCGACTAATAAACAACACAATAAAAACCTAGCCCCATTGTCCCACCGAAGAGAAGTGTCTGATCTTTCCCTTTTTTACTTTGCAAGACCAGCCAGAGTAACGCGACGTGCCAACTCCATGTACCCTTATAATTTTCAGTGGCAGATACCGAGAACGGATCGATTAGATCGTTCCTTTATCCCCAGAGTCTCCAGATTGTGGAACTCCTTACCTTCCCACGTCTTCCCTGCTAGTCCTAAATAGTAGTCCTTTAAATCCCAAATTAATAAATTGCCTCTTCTTCCCCAATATATTTTCTCGGTACATTTGTATTTATGTCTATACCTATGAGGAGATCCTTAAATAGAAAAAAGTCATCACTCGAAGTCATCACACTACCGCGAAAAGAAGAAGGAAAAGCTCTTACTAACATTGTAAACCAACATCACGAACAGATAAAGACATTACGAGATTTATTTGTTAAGAAATTTCAGACATCAAACTTGCATGATGTAGTAAAAGCAGAGAAGAACTACTCTCCTCCAAAGTTTGCACATACAGATTTAAATCTGATAAGCACCAGAAGCGGGCCCAGAAAGCACTACATAGACGACACCAACATAATCGAAACCAATACCACATTGACAAGGAGTCAAACCAATACCACATTGTCAAGGAGTCAAATAGGTGGCATTCTGAGGATCATTGCTCCCTGAGACAGAAAGATTTAGTTTGTGATTCAGGATCAGGTCATTAATACTAACAATTATACGAAATTGTTGGTTTTCTGAGGGTTCACTGCTCGCTAAAACAGAAAGGTTTAGATTGCGATTCACGATCAGGTCATTAATACTAAAAATTATCAAGAAATTTATTATAGTTAATCCAAATTGTGCACCTGACAAGTGTAGAAAGTGCCAAAAAACCACGGAAGCCATACAGCACATAACATCAGAACCAGAAGTTGGCCAATAAATTTGGATTAATTAATTCTTGAGAATAATGACTTAGACTTTACTACGATAGGCCTGTTATCACCGATAGACAGGGTAATCGGCCAGATATTGTGGTAGTTGATAAAAACGCTAACTCAGTTCGTCTAGTACATGTTGCTGTGCTGAATAATAATGTGTTGAATAAACATAACGAGGTCGAAGTCATACCAGTGACCGTGTCACCTACAAGCCTAATCCCTAAGAGTCACTTAGAAAGCCCTGATAAGCAGAGATTCCATAGGAACACATTCTGAACACGTGTAACACTGTTCGTAAATCTCTTAACACGTCAATATTGAGACTAATCCAATTTGCTTTTACGCTTAGGAAAAGTAAATATTACCAGCAATTGCTGAGTAAATGTATAAGTCTTTAGATAATAATAATCTTCCGATTACTTAAAAAAATGTATATTCAGTTGATTTTATCGTACTCTACCAACATAGAACAATTTGGAAACAGTTTTACTATTTATTAAAAAAAAAGTGTTAAGGAGGTCCTTTCGCCGCCAATGTTAAATAAAAAATATTAGATTATGAATAAATTTAATTTTTTTCTAATAGTTAAAGACCTTATTTATTGAATAGTGAATTTTTCATCATACCTTACCGTGCAAATTTTTGAAAAAAAAAGTTTTAAAATGTTAGTATTTGTACAGAGTCTTATGAGAAAGTAAGTCCTTAACGATATTTTTCGAATTATACTATCAGTCACCGATTAGATGGAATAAAGAAAAACTGAAAATGAGATTTTTGAAATATCCAGGTTCCTTTTTTTGCAATAAAATATATCAGTCACCGGGCAATTTACTGAGAAATAAATAATTAAAAATCACAAAAGAATCTCAAGTAACTTACATTAAAATGGAGTCAAAACATTTGGCAACGTTGCGTAGCGCGCGAACTAATTCCTTCAATGTAAACTTTTCTTTTTTTGTACTTACAACATTATCACACCATTGTTTACGTTTAAGACTCACAAATTTACAAGCATCCTTGCCACGAGACATTCGAATATTATGATTAAGCATTTTTATTTAATTTACTCATTCACCACATTGACAGCTAAAGCTTAAACGTTGTTAAGGTTAGGATTGTGTGGATACCTCTGTGGGATACGATACCTTTGAAGGTGGATACAAATATGAACAACCGTGAGACAGCGTTGTCAAATCACAGACAGGCTATTAACAGCTGATTTACAAGAGTCAAATTAACTTCTGTAGTTAACTATTTTTTTTTAATTTTCAAAATTTCAATTATCAATGCCTCATATACTATTTATTTTTTAATTTTAGGAATTTTTATGGGTTTTTTTATTTTAATTTATCGAGTATTGACTACAACAGTTGTTTTGACTAATTTGCAGCGAAAGGACCTCCTTAAACGACGTTCATAGAAAAATTTTAAACGTACGAACGATTAAAGCTACATTCTGGTCGAAAAAATTCATTTCGCTGTAACATTCCATGTTAAAGTTCAATTGCGTCGTTTTATATTAATCGAACTGCATGGTAAAAAACCTGAAAAATCAGGACTTTTTTGGAGCAAACTACCGTCAAAGCCAAGTTAGAATTAAATTTTAAGATTAAAAACCAAAATGAAGCGAAACAAATAGAAGAAAGTAAAGAAATTTCTAATGAAGTTGGTAAGAAAATGCGATTGGCTAATGAAAAAGCAGTACATACTTAATGGAAGTAAATCTGACACTAATTAATGAACATATAAAAAAATCGCTTATGTTTCAAGATATACAAAAATAAAATTATGGAATCTTACCAAATCTATAAGAAATCCAGTATTAGGAGTTTAAATCATAACAAGGACAAAAAAATAATAAAAGTTTGATTAAATAACGTTATAGAATATAGATTTCTTTTTTGGATTCAATTATATATGTATATATATCGTAGCGCGAGAATATCACTATTCTGGACAAACGTGAATATGTATTAAATTCTTATAGGTATTAAGCCGTCACGTCAGTACCCTGATTGTAAGGGGAAAAGTTAATAGTACATTCCAGGGAAAGATGCGACGTGCAAAATAATAATGCTAAACGTTACCTCATCATCAGTAATCCGATTCCATTCAGCTCCAATGGTTTTAAAGACATCACCAGGTCCATTCATTATCTTGCAAAGTAATTTATCTTCTGAAAAATGTGCAAGGATTCGTAATTCAAGTTGACAGTAATCAGCCGAAATTAATTCACAGCCCTCACAAGCTTCAAACACTTCTCGGCAACTGATGCTCACACCCGACACGTCAAAATCTCTATTAATATTTTGTAAATTTGGTTCGTGCATAGTTATGCGACCGGTTGAGGTATGGGTGACATAACAACCGTGTATTCTGTTATTTTTGATTGCTTCTAGTAATGGGAAAATAATCTTGGTACGGATTGAGTTCAATTTACGCCACTGAAGTATTAAATCTGCTATAGGATTTTGGTTCTTTTCGAGTATTTCTTTTCTTGTGCTCACTTTGCGACCTTTGAATAGACCTAAAATAATCAGCTTTTTACGAGAGCTAGATGTATTAAGTGTAATAGTATATCTGCCGTCTTTGCCGGCAGTTTTTTCATCAATAACGATTGTTTTCAAAGATAGGATTTAGGAAATTTTTTAACGTATCTAGCCTGTGTCCATATAAGCTTCTGTCATAAGGGTGGAAGCCACTCCTTCTAGACTGTAATTTTTTTTAATGAGAATAAACTTATAAATCGGTAGGTTGGCCAATTCTAAGGTATTTTTGGCAATGTTGATTTGTGTTATTTGCAATTGAAATCTTACATTTTTATTAAAAAATCGCATATTTTGTACCCGTTTTTGACGAATTACTAAAAAGTTTTGATATTAGAAAAAAAAAGTGAAAAATGTATGTAATAAAAAAACAAAGAGATTTGTTTTTTAACGATTTTTGTAAACCCAATACGAATGGAAGTATTACTTTTTAAAAGATGGTTATATTTCAAGAAAACCGAGTTTTAAAACCTTAAAACTGGCCTAATGTAGAATTGCTCATTTATTTTTTTTTGTGAAAATAGCATGTTGGAACAAATTGAAAAATACTGTTATGTACGTAAACTGATTATAATATTAATATTTTTTAACATCACTTACCGGTTACTTTGCCAACATCACCTGTAGAAGCAAAGTTAAATTTTCTTCCTGCTATACTAAAAGCTTTCTTCTCAATATTACTCATTTGTACTTTTATCGACGAAAAAAGATTCTCTAGCGTATTTTTGTTTATGTTAAATCCATCCAATTCTATTTTTGCTAAAATTGCCATCACTTTGTTTTCAAATTCTAAAATTAAAGTAAATTTGTGGCTAATATAGGACATCAACAAAATATCTGCAAGGTTTTTTTTGGTAGCGAATCAAATAAATTCCTACAAATTAATTTTTATTGGAAATGCTTTTAGAAACATTTATAATGAAAATAAGAAAAATATTCACAATTTATAAAAGAACTTTTTATAGTAGAATGTTTCTTTTGGTGATTTATAAGTCATATTACTATTATTAAATTATTAGACCCTTGGCAAATAGCGCTTTACGAGATAGATTACGGCATAGTCCACAGTATAGTCTAAAATTTTTAAAAATTTTCTAAATTAGTTATTTTATTAACAGTTAAAATAATAATTACTGTTGTCACATGTAAAACAAAAAAAAAATCTCTCTCGCGTAGTCGATCCCATTATGATAACATAATAGAACTGTCACCTTGATTCATATCCGACGCTTAATCAACTAGGCTACGAACGACATGTTCGAGAATTCAAAGTAAACGATGAGATAAGTGTGCTGTCGTCAGCAAAGCTATAAATTGGATTTTCTGTCTTCGCTAGAAGGTCGTTAATGTATAGTAAGAAGAGGATTGGGGATAATATGGACCCCTGAGGAACACCAGCATTGATGGTAAAGGTGTCCGAGAGAAACCCGTCAATCGCCACTTGCAGAGAACGGTCCTGAAGAAAACTAGAAAGCCATGAACAGAATCGACCGGGCATACCGTAGGATCGCAGTTTACTTAGGAGCCAGACACGATCAAATGCTTTAGAAATGTCTAGTGCAATAGCCCGGGACTCCCCATGATGTTCGACTGCGTTGCTCCAAAGATGGGTGACATATGCTAGGAGGTCTCCTGTTGATCTGGACTTACGAAAGCCGTACTGATGGTCGCTGATAATATTAAGGCCCTCTAGGTACTTTAGAAGTTGTTGGTTAATAGCTTTCTCCATCACTTTTGATATAACTGAAAGCAATGCGACAGGTCGATAGTTGTTTGCCTTTCTTTGGTATAGGCTGAACTCTTGCCTTCTTCCAGCAAGATGGAAATATTCCTTTTTTGTAGGATAGGTTAAAAAGTCTACAAAATATTGGTGTTAGCTCATCAGCGCATTCCTTGAGCACTATAATAGGAATTTCATCTGGACCAGAAGCCTTCCTGACATCGAGCCCTTTAAGAATTCGTTTGACAGGACGCTGACGGAATACGATATCAGTCATTTCCGATTGAACTGCTGGAATGTTCGGTGGTGTTTTTCCCTGAAAGTCTACGTTGGAATGAGAAGAAAATAGTTCTGCCAGTAAGTTCGCTTTATCTCCGGCTGTGGTTGCTATTGTGCCGTCGGAACGTGTTAGAGGTGGAATATTTGATTTGGTAAAATTTTGACTGACGGCCTTAGCGACTGACCAAAAAGACCTAGATCCGTTAGGACTGGCAAGAAGTTTGTTTTTGATCCTCGTGTTATGCGTCTCTTTGCTTTGATCTATCGTTTGCTTACACTGGTTTCGAGCGGTAACAAGGGTGGTGCGATTCTCAGACGTTGGATTTTTACGCCACTGTCGGTAAGCTAGATTTTTAGATCTGACTGCGCGCTCGCAGTTTTTGCTAAACCACGGCTTGCCGTTAGAAGGGCGCTTATTGGAATAAGGAATAAAGGCTTCCATGCCAGTTAGAATGACATCGGAGACCTCTTGAGCACAAACGGATGGATCATCAGAAGAAAAGCACACGTTCAGCCAAGGAAAAGTGTGAAAATGGTTCTTCAGGTCTTCCCACCTGGCTGATCTGTAATGCCAAATCTTGCGAGGTTTAGGAGGCTGCTCAGAACAAATTGGTAGCTCGCTTAGTGTTGAAATAAGTTTGTGATCGGAAGATCCTAGCGGAGACTGAACGGAGATAGTGTATAGGTCTGGGTTTGATGTCAAAAAAAGATCCAACAGACTAGCAAAATCACCATCTCGGTCTGGTATCCGCGTTGGTTCTTCTAAGAGTTGAGGGCCTGTTGATGGGAATATTCCCGAAACTAGTAGCCCCTTAAATAAAATATTTTTGTGGTACTAGACTTTGAATTTTTCCTTGGTATATCCTGTTTAGCTAATTACTGCTTGTTCTATTCAGTTCATCAGCTCTTCTAGTACTTTACCGTGTGCTTGACCAGAGATATGTTCCCAGTGATGGCTGTGTTGTCTACGGATCCAGGCTTTCATCCGGCTCCAAACGGTACTTTTTGGTACCCCCAGAACTAGCTCTAGACCATACAATATTGTCGCTAATTGTGTAAACTTGAATCTTAGGTTGAGTGCCCACATTGGTGCGTTATTTTAGGCAGATATTTGGGGCGTTTGGGTAGGATTTTCTCTGCCAAAAACTTTGAAAAGTTTTATAATTTATGTCTATCTACCGACTGGAACTTTCTGTCCAATGATATCAACTCAAACTACAGTAAATTTTTAAACAAAATTGTTAACGCTTTTAACAAAGCCTTTCCTCTTAAACCCATTAAATCCAAACGTCATAAACCTTGGACTACTAAAGGTATACGTAATTCTGCCAAGAATATGCGCTCCTTATTATACATCAAGAAATTTACTGCTAACATCCATGTCACCGAATATATAAAAAAATATAGGAATGTTTATTTAAAAATAATAAAAATAGCTAAACAACGGTATTACCAACATAAACTAGATAGTTCCAAAAATGTTTCTAAAGAGACTTGGTCCATTATTAATGATCTTCGTAATAAAACTAACTCAGTGGATCAAAAATTCCCCTTTCCCAGTTCCGATGATTTAAACGAATACTTTGTTAATGTCAGTAATAATCTGACTGCAAACATCTCGCCTAAGTTCGATCCTATCTCTTTTCTTCCCGCCTCTAAAAATGTTGCAAACACCTTCTTTTTAAATCCAGTGAATTGTTCAGAACTTAAACAAACAATCAACAATATTAAAAGTAAATCTTCTTGTAGTACAGACGGCTTATCTATCAAAATCTTCATAAACCTTCCTGATAATGTGATAGAAATACTATCATCTCTAATTAATAGATCTTTTGAAAACGGAGTATTTCCTGAATGCTTGAAAACGGCTATAGTCATTCCTCTTCACAAAGGTGGTGAACACTCAATTACCGGTAATTACCAACCTATTGCTTTGTTACCGGCCCTTTCCAAAATTATCGAAAGATTAATAAAAGTCCGACTCATGCCTTTTCTCCTTAAGCACAATATTCTATCACAAAATCAGTTTGGATTTCTGTCAAATAAGTGCACAAACGATGCCATGTTTTCAGTGCTCAATGAAGTTTACTCATCTCTTAATAATAATCATTCCACCGCTACAGTTTTCTGTGACTACGCCAAGGCATTTGATTGTGTAAATCATAATATTTTATTAAAAAAATTAGAGTTCTACGGTATTCGTGGCATTTCACTGAACTGGTTCAAGTCTTACTTGGAAAATAGGAAACAACTAGTCAGAACAAACGGTAAAGATTCTAGCTGCAGATTAATTACTAGTGGAGTACCTCAAGGTTCCGTGTTAGGTCCCATACTTTTTTTACTCTTTATTAATGACATCACTAATTTAAAAATTAAAGGAAAAATCTTTCTATTTGCTGATGATACTAGTATCACCTGGAGCAACATCGATAATCCATCTTTACATGCCGACATTTCTAATGATCTTATTACAATCAAAAACTGGTCCGATTGTAACTTGCTTTGCTTCAATGTCGAGAAGACAGTTGCATTATCCTATAAAGAAGCCTTTCATCCAATACTTCTTGAAAGCAATTCCGTCAGTGTCGTTGAGTCTGTAAAATTTCTAGGTCTTTTCATTGACAGCAGTCTAAAGTGGTCTCTTCACACAGATTCACTAACGAAGAAACTAGCATCAGCATGCTTCGCGATTAGATCGGTTTCTAAAGAACTAAATCTCCACTCTGCCAAAATAACTTATTTCTCTCTCTTTGAATCTCATCTTCGCTACGGACTTCCCTTTTGGGGTTCTAGTAGCCTTGCACAATTCAACGCTATTTTTAAATTACAAAAGAGAGCAATTCGTTATCTCCTTGGACTTAGCTCAAGAACCCACTGCAAGCCATACTTTCAAAGGAACGGAATCCTAACACTCCCTTCATTATTTATTCTAGAAACTGTATGTCTGATTCGAAAGCATTTACATATTTTTCCTACGAGACCCAACCATGGCTACTCCACTAGAAACTCGAGTTATGATGTTTATTTGCCAATCCCATCCACCGAATTAGTAAGAAAGTCAATAATTTATCACGCAAAAAAATTGTACAATCACCTCCCTGTGCAAATTAAATCGGCGACTTCTTTTACTAAATTTAGAAAAATGACTAAAGAGTATCTCATTGAGAGATCATATTATTCAGTGGATGAGTTCCTAAATGAATAATTAAAACGTCTTGAATATCACTTCCAGTAGCTGCAAGTCTTATTTTAAATTCTGTAAATTTTTTGTATTTTATTGATTTTTTCATATTATGTATTGCAGTTTGTATTTTTTTTTTAAACTTTTGCAATTATTTTAGGTAACAAATTTGTTCTTTTTTTTTAAATTTTTTTATATTTTCTAACATTTTAATAACCATTGATGATATATTTATTTATATCAATCAGTAATTGTTTTTGTATATATTTGTGTTATATATTTCCCTAGTGTGTTTTAATCTTATCCTGCTTTGTCCATAAAAATTGTATTTTTTTTAGTGACAATAAAGCATACGTATTATTATTATTATTATTATTAACCATAAAGATGGATTTATCTCTTAGTTATATTTTTTTTATTTTTTGCTATAATTTATAGTATACTTATCCAAAAAGTTTTGCTGTGATTATCTTGTATCCTGTAGAAGGCAACCCTTGCCTTATTTTTCACAATGTAAAGATGAGAGTAAGGTTTAATACAACTTTCATTGTTCCTGACTGAATGCCTCTCAGATAAGCAACTCTTACCTTAGCTTAATGATAGCACTTTTTTGTTGACTCTTAGATGTATATGTGATTGTTAATTTAGGCATCAAACCCACGTTTTTCCGTAAGAGTGTTTGGCACCATTAAAGTGGTTATCGCCCTATTGGTTGTGTATTCAAGATAATAATTCCAAGTAAGTATAGAACTCACTATAGAACTAACAAAAAAAGTTTAAAGCAGAAAATAATGATTTTTATAACGATCAACATTCATTCTAACATCATATGTATACTACTTTGGTAGAATGTCATAATATATTGGAATTTGTACAGTTTTAAAGTAACTGATAAATAAAATAACTTACCATAAGCACTCAGATAATGACAGCTATGTTCACCTAATTTATTTTTTAAATTGTAATCTAAATGCCAGGATAAAATCGCTTCAAGTGAAGCTCTAATTTTGAAATCAGTAGAGCTATAAATATCCAACCCAATACTTCCTATACCTTTACAATTTCCGGATAAATCTGATAAAAGGACAGCTTCAGGACAATGTTTCATAACCTAAAATAAAATAAAGGAGATATATTAAACATCCTACCAATGATACGATTATCATATCCATAATTGGTTGCATCTATACCTTATTTGAAGAAAATTTATGTATTTGATGTTTGAAAGTAAAATTATAAAAAAATATATTGATTTTATTTTCTTGTTAACTTAAATTCTGACTTGAAATCCTAATCTAATATGTTTTTTTGTGAAGTTATCAATTTATTAACAACTAGCTGATTTTTACGGTTTTGTAAATTATCAATTTGATATATTATATATTAACTGCGCCACCTTATGGCGGCGTCATAGTACTTGCGCAAGAATTGCTAATGTAAATTTATACCATCTCAACTGCGCCAAATACTTTTTTTAATAAAAAGTATCCTATTTTACTTCAAATACCTCCAAGAATATATGCATAAAGTTTCATGATGATCGGTTGATTAGTTTTCGCGTGAAAGCGTAACAAACAAACTTAAATTCACATTTATAATATTAGTAGGGATGACACAGATTATCCAGAACTTCCGATGGTACGTGTGGACACGTACAAGAAATTAATTGCTGCTAAGTATTGAGCTCCTTTGAAAGATATACTTTTAAAGGTTTTTCCGAAATATTGTAAATATATCTTAATAAAATCGCTGTTATCCTTAAAGTTGTCTTATAGTATACATACAGTGTAAGTATTACTTCCGTCAAGTTTGTATTACAATGTTGACATGTTTGGCTTTCATTTCTGCTTCATCAGCCTTGTCCAACGTGTAGTTAATCATTCCACAGCGGCAACTCGAGGTGAAACCAATGCTTATAGACAAAATCTCATATTTATGCTTAGGTTATGTAGATAATTATATTTTGGTAGTATTATTTCATATTTCAGTCAGAATATTGATTGCCTCCGATAACGAAGCTGCTTTTAAGACTCTACAATCAAACACATTCAAGTCCAAAACAGCCTGTTACTGCAAAGAGTTTCTCAGGCAACTGGCTAAACACAACAAAATCATTTTGATGTGTGTCAAGGCATAAAGGGATTGTCTAAAACGAGTTTGCTGATAGTTTCAAAAAGAAAGAGCTAGTACTCCTTTTATCAGACTTAAACATTTCTGTGGTACTTCAAAATACCGCATTATAGATGAAGTTCCTAATTGGGAAAAGGTACTCAGTAGTGCAGCCTACTGGCAAAACACTCCAGGCCAAAGACAAGCAAAATGGTTAATATGACCCTCACTGCGCTACCCCAAATTACTCTTAGAGCTGCAGCAACTTGTGCTCAGAGTAACCACAAGAATTCTCAATGAGATACCATCTCTGTAAAATGGGCAAAGTGGACAATGAACATGCAGATTCTGTGAGTTTGCAGATGAAACAGCTGAACAGTTTACAAAAGTACATCCTAAGCGGATAACAGACTTTGTTAAAAGTCTAGACCTTATGGACTCATAATTATATGTAAGGTATACACATAATAATTATTCCTTTTTTCACTGCTTATAGTTAACTTTGAGTGCTTTCGACAACCAAATCGGTTATCTTCTTAAACAATTTGACGTTTGAAGTTATTCCTAATTTCGTGATATAGAACATTTTCTCTGTAGAAATCTTGAAGTTTTCTCTGTCTTATCTCATGAAATATTTCTTGTACTCGGACAAACGAATTAATAAGATCCTCAAGATTAAATAGCGAAGCGGAAAGAACACCATTCTGATACTTTTGTTAAGTTATGTATGACATTTTATTCACTAGCAATCAAAAGAAAATCTATACATATAATAAAACTGTAGGAATGTATATGTTTGTGCGCGCATCACATGAAAACTACTGATCCGATTCGAATGCGGTTTTCACAGATGTATTTGTCTTCTTTCAACTTAACATCTGGTGTATAAAAATTTCTCTCCCATTTCTTAAAAGGGGATGGGGTAAGAAATTTTTATACAACAATCACACGCCACGCGAACGACGTTGCGAGTACAACTAGTTTATAAATATAGTAATCTATACATATTGTTACGTTCAAGGGGTTCAAATAA
The DNA here is from genome assembly GCA_964028335.1 of Altica lythri. Taxonomy (NCBI): domain Eukaryota; kingdom Metazoa; phylum Arthropoda; class Insecta; order Coleoptera; family Chrysomelidae; genus Altica; species Altica lythri. The sequence continues at coordinate 58,193,441 of OZ034807.1, read as the reverse complement.
AATCACTGCTGAATGAAAATGTCTAATTTATTTACACACACTATAAACGAAACGAATTATAACTAAATAACTAAACTAACTATAACACTACACACTAATTTATGTACAACAATTAACTCCGATTTATATTCACTTATTTATTTACACTTCGCAGCTCGTAGATCGCTCAAATATTTAGACTGTCGCTGTAACTTTTCAACTTCCCCGTGGGTCGTGGCTCTCCGCTTATATACCTGTTCACCGCTTCCAGAACGTCTTTCGGTAACAATTTCTAGAAAGTCTGCAGGCGCCGCGTATAGTGAAGGAAGTCTCTCGATCATCTGTTCGAGAATTAGCGCGTTGTTTACCTGGAGGGCGACAGGGGCGTACTAAGGGCAGTCTCGCTCGTTACAATATAATAAAACAACTGTAGAAATGTATATGTTTGTGCGCGCATCACATGAAAACTACTGATCCTATTCGAATGCGATTTTCAAAGACGTATTTGTCTTCTTTCAACTTAACATCTGGTGTATAAAACTTTCTCCCCCCCCCACCCCTTTAACGGGACGAGGAAAGAAATTTTTATACAAAAATCAACACGCCACGCGAACGACGTCGCGGGTACATCGAAATAGAACCAAAAAATGTGGTTAGATTTTTTGTCTGTCTGTATGTTTTTGCACGCATCACATGAAAACTACTGGTCCGATTCGAATGCGGTTTTCACAGATGTATTTGTCTTCTTTCAACTTAACATCTGCTGTATAAAAATTTCTCTCCTATTCCTTAAATGGGGTGGGGTAAGAAATTTTTATACAACAATCACACGCCACGCGAACGACGTTGTACTAGTTAATTAATAAATATACGACAATAATAATAATAATAATAATAATAATAATAATAATAATAATAATAATAATAATAATAATAATAATAATATTTATTCAAATTTAAAAAGATTTATAATAGTTTAGACTATAAAATCTTATCAGTCTTGTCGTATTACACACACTCACAGATACACACTTATAAAAACAAACATACACGTCATACACACATACAGAAACACATACACTTTGTTCTATCGTAAATAAAAATTAAATGAAATAAATGATATCCGAGATATATACAAACATAATTAAAATACAACGTCAGTGAGCATTAAGTGGTGTACTATATGGAGTTCAAAAATTCATCCAGTGAATAGAATGCATTTGTGCAGAGATAATTAAACAATTTTCTCCTAAAAATATTGTAGATCTCGTTGCCAATTAAATCTATAGCATGGTTGAAGCATTGGATACCCTGGTAACTCCCAGAATTTTGTCCAATTGCTAATCGAGAGTACGGTAACCTTAATTGGCCTGCCCTCCTTGTATTATATTCATGTATCATATTATTTTTCTGACATCTGTACTCATTTTTTTTACATTAAGAGTGATTACATAAATATAAAGACAAGGAAGAGTAAGTATTCCCAGAGATTTAAAAAGATTCCTACATGATGTTCGATGATGAGAACCTGTGAGCTGTCTTATTATCTTTTTTTGTACTACAAATACTTTTAAAATATGTGAAGAGCTTCCCCAAGCAGTTAAGCCATAGGTTAGAATAGACTGAACTAGTCCAAAATATGCCAATCTCAAAACTTGGCATGAAGCTGTTCTATAGAGATGTCTAAACACAAAGCATATACTAGATAACTTAGAAACAACATTGTTAATATGGACCTCCCATTTACAATACAACTATTGATATTTAATTCCATTGCAAATGCATTATTTTGATTAGCTCTACTTTCGTTAATTATTTTCCACGATTCTTTTCCAATATTATTAGCATTTAATAGCCTGTTATTATTATATTCCCTTTTTGATTTTGTAACCAATGCTTCATACATACACCTGAGTTGCTTATACCTATTTTTTATTATTTCATTACTTGTTTCCTTGGATATACTATGCATTTCACGTACCATTTTGTGTAATTCCTTGATCTTATTGGTTATCCAGGGCTTATTTGTTTTGTTTTTGCCGGTTTTTATTTTCTTTAGGGGAAAAGCAATTTGATAGTAATAATGAACAGTTGCAGAAAAGGTATTGAATTTAGTATTTAAGTCATTTGCATTATAGACGTCTATCCATTTCTCAGAAGCCAATAAATTTCTGAAAGTTACCAGATTGCCCTCCGAAAAATCACGTTGAAATCTGGGCTTATCAGACTCTACTATTGCACCTGGCATTATAAATTTACATAATTGGAATCTATGATCTGACAAGTGTGTGTCCACAACTTGACATTTTATAGCCTGAAGATTTGATATGATAACATCTATAGATCTGTTAATTCGGGTAGGTTTATCTATGTAGTTATACATATTGAATTCAAGAAAAATGTTTTTAAATTTTTTATTATCTGCATTTTCATCTAGCATTTCAACATTAATATCACCACAGAAAATATAGTGGTAATTTTTGTTGTAAATTGTGCACATCAGATCATAGACTCCATCCAAAAACATTTCAAGATTACTAGTTGGTGTTCTGTAAGCTGTTACAATAAATAACTTTTTCTTATTTGCTAATTTTAGCTCTATAATGGCTGTTTCAAGGTGTTTTTCAATATTTTTATTATAATTGACTGATTTAATTAATAATTTATTTTTTGCAAACATACATACACCGCCATGCTCACTGACTGATCTGCAATAGCTACTTACTAATTTAAAGTTACAAAGATTAAGATGCACAATAACCAATGTTCAGTCACACAGAAGATGACAGGAGAATATTCTTCTAGTAGCACTTCTATTTGTGAAATTTTCTTTACAGATATACCTTGGATATTCAAGTGTATTAGAGATAAGTCATTTATTTGATTTTATTGATTTTCACTTGGATTATATTTTTTTATGTTATTACCACTTGAACCAGGGCAGGTATTAGGACTCCCTACTTTTAGAAATCCTCCCTCGTTACTCTAGAATATTTATTTGCATGTTGCTTAAGTTGATAAGAATGGTATTTATTAAAATCAAAGCGTTTTATTGCCACACTTCTTGGCCAGTTGCTTGGATTGTACAGCTCCTCTTTAAGGCTAAAGTCTGCACTAAGCATGAAACATTTGTTTTGTGTTTCAGATGTAGGTAATTCCTCTAGATGTATATTTGCATCTTTGAACTGTGGAATACCTTTTAAATAATTTGTAATTTTTTCTTTAGTTACATGTCTTTGAATTCTATACAAATATAACCAGACTTTCTTTTCAACTCCAAAATTATTTATATCGTTTGTTCCTACGGTCTTTTTTTGCGTGTCATTATTTTTTTGTTTTTTAAGTCGTCTTCTTCTGACTTCTTTAAAATCCTGTTTATTAGTGTCTCCTACAGTTTTTTCTATATTTATATTTCGATATAAAAAGCAAGTTGCCCTCTATTAAAAGAATAAAAAGTGGACAATTTCCGCCTGTGGATGAGAAATAATTATTCTCCACCTTAGTTAAGAATTTCCTAACTTTCTAATAGGCTAGACAACCGTTAGGAAATATAAAAGTTACAGTCATTCCAAAATGATTTTCATATTATACACATGTTTCAAAAGAAAACTGTTTTCTACATTTTTGAGAAATTAAAAAACTTACCATAGCCTTTAAGTTCTTCTGTTTTCCTTCGGGATCTAACAGCCAATCAGCTATTTTTGGATCACTAATATTACAATAAAAATTTACTTCGCAGAAGTGCTGGAGCATTTTTATTTGCTCTTTCGAATCAAATAAAGTCACAACGGTTTCAGAAACTTTGAATAGAGATTTTAACAATCTTACTATTCTGTTATGAAGTATTTCTATCTGCAAACTTACGTAATAGGCAATATTTGCACTCCATGAGAAAGCAAATCCCTCAATTTTTCGGTCGTTGTAGACAAATTTTTTTGTTGGCGTTTGATGCAATTCGGTTTTACCAAAATTCGGACTAAAATATAAACCAATAAGTTTTAATAATTATTATGTAATAAAAACTTACTTAATGTACGTTAGATTTTCGGTATGTTTACTACAAGCAATAGAAAAAGAGAAATTGCGACGTTTTTTTAGTTCTTTAGCAAATGTCTCAAAAACTGATTCTTCCTGGCATACATTTACTATCTCTAATTGTCCAAACTTGTTTTCCACTTTTTCATTAATTGGAACGTTTCTTTGAGGAGCTACAATATTACGAAATAGAATATACATTTTTAATGTTTTAGCACTAGTTGGACGAGTCATAACAGAAATTAATAATATTTTGGTTTTTCACGATTTCTTTTTCAATTTTTCATGATTTTTTTTCTAATTCTTCTCGAAATTTGAAATGTTTTATAAATTTTCTTCTTTCATCATAGTTTTCGCATAATTAAGCATCATACTTGTTGAAATTTATCAGTCTCCTTGTTTATTAAATTATCTGATACACAATGGCGTGTTGCACTTGGAAAGTGCCGAAAAAAGTGAAAACGTTATACTCAAGTTTAAAAAATAAATATTATAATTTTACTAAACTGAAGTAGAATTTATCCATTTTTAACCGACTTCAAAAAAGGAGAAGGTTGTCAATTCGACCATATTTTTTAATATCTAATATTATATATTAATAATTTAATAATATATATTTATATATAATACGTACCAACAGTACAAGCTTTCTTCTCCGCCGAATATTCCTCAAAGTGTTCCTGTTTCCTCTTCTTTCCTGACCTATTGTCATTATCATCTAGTGAATTTTCCAAAATATCTACTTCTAATGAATCACTTTTGTCGGTTTTATCATTGCCGTCATCAGAAAGTAGTAAAGTGAAACTTTCGTCAAATAAACTCGAGTCAGATTGAATGTGTGTGCTCTCTGTTGGTGGTGATTTGACAACTGGTGAAACTTTGGTATTCGGTAATTTTTGAGAAATTTCGGATAAAGTTTCAGAGAAATCAGAGAAAGTTATCTCTTCTAATATGTTCTTAGCTTCTTTAAATAAATTTTGTGATAATTTTGGGGAACTAATTGTAATTTTTCCGAAGTTCTCTACAAGTTTCTGAGGCGTTTTGGTTATGTGTTTGTTTTGATTTATTGTTATTACTTCATCACTTATAATGTCTCTATTATTTTCAATTTGATAGGAATTAGAACTCGAGAAGCTGGATGTATCAGAAATATCAGAAATAGATGAATGTTTCGCAATTAACAGTTCCCCATGTTTAATATTTTTATCGCCTTTATTGCCTTCGATGCTACTGGAATGTGAGATCGACAGGCTAGAATCATCAGAGATATTAAGATTTTCAGAAAGTATTGAGGACTCATCAGAAGTAACCGTAATACTTTGACTTCCATTTAATTCCAAACAGATTTTGTTAGTACCCGCTAATTCTAAAGAGGTTTTGTTAACGCCATGTAATTCCACAGAGGTTTTTTTAATAGATATATTTTTCTGCATAACTTTTGGCGATTTCTTCAAGGTTTCTTGTATTTTGAGCTAAAAGTTATATGTGCTAATTAAAAATAATATTGAACAAAACTGTGCCTTAATAATACTAAGTTATCGTGATTTTTGTAGTTCTTTAAACTATTTTCTTTAAAATCAAATGTACAGTTTTCGATTTACAGTACTTTTGTTGTTAAGTGCAGTGTGTAGGTACTGAATTAGTGAACTTAGTGATACTCAGTTGATGTTTTTTGGAGATATTATACAGACTAAACAAAAATAATAATTTTAGCTCAAGATATATTTTTTAAGATTCAAGTAAAAACTAGATTTTTTAAACTTTTTTTAACTACCAAAATCACTTTAAATGGATTTCTTCTATTTTCTCAATTTAAGAAATCGTCAATATTTTCTTTTTAGACGAAAATACTGTGCTTAGCAACTATGGTTTCGTTTTTAAAAATTTTACGTTATATTCTAAACTCTAAAAAGCCATGCCCTTCTGAACTTCAAAGTAAAATCACCGCTGGTGTTTAATGTTGTACGTAATAGTCCCTACGATTTAAACGGAGGTATTTAAACAAATACTCTTGTGTAGTCAGAATTTTCAACAGTTTAATTTTTAAACAATTCATTGGAGTAAATATTAAAATATTTTCATATTGAAATACTTTAAATGAAAAAGTGAGTAAATAGAAAACTGAACAGGTAAAATCACGTCACATATAGAGTATATAATTTAATTGCATAGATGATAATTACCTTTCCATTTTCATCAGTTATTTCTTTGTCCTTATTCTCTATACACTTATCAGTTATTTTTTTGTCTTTATTGTCTGTACATTTATCAGGTATTGTTTTGTCTTTATTGTCTGTACACTTATCAGTTATTTTTCTGTCTTTATTATCTGTACACTTATCAGTTATGTTTTTGTCTGCATTGTTTGTACACGTATCAATTATTTTTTTGTCTGCATTGTCTGTACGCTTAGCAGTTATTTTTTTGTCTTTATTGTCTGTACACTTATCAGTTATTTTTTTGTCTGTATTTTCTGTACACTTATCAGTTATTTTTTTGTCTTTATTGTCTGTACAACTATCAGTGATTTTTTTGTCTTTATTGTCTGTACAAGTATCAGTTATTTTTTCATCTTCACTGTCCCATTTAGCATCCAGTAAACCCATCTCCATAGTAAGATATCTCCTTGCATCTCTAACAAAAATTTCTGCTGCTTCTCGTTCCGTCAAACCCTCTCTACCATTAATCCAAACATTCTTACATTTTTTTCGTTGCTTTCTGTCGTATTCTGATTCCCCCTCTCGGTGTTTTTCAGTTTCAAATGGAACGACCCGGTGAAGAATATTTTCAATGATTGAAATGTCGGAATTTGCTAACTGAATCACTGTTTCTATACCGGAGTTGTATAAAGAGCGTGCCGTTTTTCCATTTAGAACTGTAAGTTGCATTAAATCCAGCAGGTCTCTAAATAAGTAAAAAAAAACTATTGTACTGTACAAACAAACACTGTATTTTTACAAAACCCCAAATCTATTAACAAGAAAGACGTTTTGTAAGATGTGCAACACCACAATCAACTATTTTTGAGGATTTTAGGTAAGACAATTGCATTATAGTGCTGAAATCGTCCACTTCTGTTACAGGACTTGAAATTTAAAAAAGTGACTTGGATTGCTTGTTGAGAACACAAGATTATTAATATGAAGAAGGCATAGAAAGAACAAAATCCCTGGAGAAACTGTCATTATTTTGATGTAAATTAAGAGATTAACTATATACTACAACGATTATATTTCTACTGCAAAAATAGCAAAAAATTTAAAGGTGGGGTTGGGGTTGAGATATATTCAATGCAACGATCTATTTATTTGAGCTATGGGAAACAAGAGGTCTATAGTGTAAAATCTGTACTCCCTATAATAAATTAATTGTACTTTTCAAGTTATATAAGAAACTTGGACTTGATGTATTTTTTCATTGCTTAGCAGACTTAAAGCACTTTGTTATTTTATAACTTTTTTATTAGAATCAAAGGATTAGAATCCATAGGATTTTTTTAGATTTAAAATTTATAAGGATTTTGCGAATCTGGTTGTCTTTAAAATTAGTCTTGAGAATTTCGTGATTGACTTAACTTTAGTATCAAGCATGTACAAAATGTTCACCAACAAAATGTAATACAGCTTATGAAAGCTCGTTTTACAGATCTTATATATCAGGTATCACTTACCTACTAACACCGAACTGCATTCTTTGTTGAAATTGGGCGAGCAACAGCTCCATACTACTCCATCCAAGCTGTCTACTAAACGACGTCACCATTCCGGCAAAAGAAGAAGCTGATTGTTGCAGAGATTGTAACATACCTGTGGATGGTTTATATTTAACAAATAAAAAACAATTGAAAATCAACGTCATACATAAGGACTGTGCATAAACAATTAATGACGATTCACTTCCAAAGTGATGCCCGTCTAGATAAATTCGCGTTTCATATACGAGTAGGTGATGATCCAGATTTGTCATCAGAGTGCTAGAGTACAGGGGTAGTTCCAGAAGTACCCGATCTGGCATATAGAACCAATATCAAAACTAAGCTATATTCTACTCTAGTTTACAATTATAAAATATTGGGTGACAAAGGATTAAAAGAGGCCGTAAGAGCTGCCAAGACTAACAAGACAGAAATGGTAATGTTTCAATCGAGAGTTTCGCAATGTTTCTTAGTAATAAAGCCAAGCATTTGCGTCGATTCATATTCATGAATGAAACATGGGTTTATCATTTAACACCGAAGATAAAAGAAAAGTCGAAATAATAGACTGAAAGAGAACAATCGATTCGGAAAAAGGCATAATAACTCTATCGGCTTGGTAAGGTTGTGGTTAGTTTTTTAAATGTGCTTGGGATAATTTTCATTACCTTCAAAAAGAAAAAACAATAAACGGCTGTTATTATGCGAACTTATTAAAGCGTTTTACTAATAAAATCCAGAAAAAAAGTCCGCATTCATCGGAGAAGATAGCGTTTTTTCATCATGACAATGCAGCAGCTCAAACATCAGTTATTGTGATGACCAAAGCCAATAAATTAAAGTGTCATTTGCTTCCTCCCGCACCCTATTCAGCAGATTAAGCCTTAATAGATTATTATCTATTTCAAAGCTTAAAAAAGACTTAATGATATAAGATTTGCTAACAAGGATGAGAGTTGAGTCTTTTGATGATGGTTATTTTGAGAAACTCGATGGTTCTCACTATAAACATGGCATTGAAGCTATTGAATATCGCTGAGAAACGTGTCTTTAGCTAAAAGGGGACTATGTTTAAAAATAAAGATAATTTTTTTCTCTAGTAGGCCGGGTACTTTTGGAAGTATCAGTATTTCTTGTCTTAAGAATGTGTGAAGATAAGCTAGGGAAGAAAAGAGTTATTATGGGTCAACGTATTTTATTGCAGCTTCCTTCATTTGTCGTAATTGTTTAATTATATATATTTACGTTAAAGATATGATTATAACAATAAAAGTACACCTACTAAACTAATAACCTATAAATGAATGGTTCAAAGTATCCAAAAACCATGCTATGGTTTTTAATTTTATTTAAAACTTTAAAATTTACATTAAGTTATATAGTTTGAGTGTTTTGGTTTAATTTGGAAAATTGAGTTTCTATGAAATTAGATGGGAACACATGACTGACAAATAAGACTAAAAATTTTACACATAATCTATCTAATCAAAATATTCCCTATACACTTATAAAGTTACGACTTGAGTATGTTCTCACCGTGTGAGATTAATGGGCGCACCATACCAACCACATGATATAGGAGTAGTAATTAATTAGGTATTGCTTTTGCTTTTGGCACCGGCCAATGGATATAGAATCTCCATACTTAATATTTTTTTATGTTATACGAACCTCGATTGCAGCTGAACTTTTTACAGACCCAATTTAAAGGTTTCTCGTTGACCAAATCCTGCAGGGCCAGAGCAACAAAAAATCGCTTATGTATGAGGTATCTATGTAGAGATTTTTCCGTATTGGTATGCAATTTTCCTCTGGTAGCATTAACCAAAAACACATCTTGAACACCAACCAAATCACCTACCTTTAATTAAATATATAATTTCAAAAAACTAAATAAAAATATTGTATAGACACACTTTACTGCTTTCTTTGTGGATTATTATTTTGTTACAACTGTACTGAAAACCGTTTTATTTACTTTATATTTAACGTTTAGTTTCTAGATCACTAATCAAGAGATTGTAATATAAAAAAAATCTTTTCAAATCAAAGTTAATGATCTTTTCAACGATTTTTCATGTTTGCATTGAGAAAAACGTATTCTCTTATATAATTTGGTGCCGTCACAAATATATAAATACCTTTTTCATTGCTCGAGGTAAATTCTCCCACAAGTTGAGATAAAACATCCAATCAATATTGTCAAAGGAGTAACAGGCACTGTATGGTGTAACCAGATAGATGAGATGTAATTCAGTTTCCAACACTAAACATTGCCTAGCTTTTTCCAATTCTGTAAACAATGACAAACCTTCATCCGGAGCTATCGAAGAAGACAAACAGGCCTTCCCTAAAAATAAAAGATTTTTTTAAATACATTATGTTAAAAATGAAATTTCTAACTTCAAATATCTTGTTTCAAAATGTAATTGTTTTTTTGTCAAGAGCATACATAAATTAAACGATTTCTTAAATGATGTAAATCCGATTCTCTAATGGTAGGTTTTCGCGCTTGGCAAGTCTCCGCAAGCATTCACAAATTCCAAACCTTCACAAACGCTTGAATGCCATTTACACGTTTGCGCGTGCGCTAGTGTGTTACGGAAAGGCCGTAGCCGTCGAAGTTATTTCATCAAGGTTCACTTTGATATGCTTCGAGAAAGGCTATAATTTCGTCGTTTGACCAAGAACCCATTATGATACCTACAAGGTTGTTAACAGCACAGCACAAATCACACCTGTCCGGCGCGAATTCGTGAGCGACACTTAACATGCGCCAAAGTCTAAATACGTCGCAAGCACTTGCCGCAAGCTTCCTTTGACCTATGTTCGAAAACCGACACTGGTCTAGATCGGCAACAACTCTTCCCGTATCAAGCAAGCCAAACACCTTCTTTATACGCTTGTGTTTGTGGAAGCTTGCTGAGATTTGCCAAGCATGAAAACCTACCATAATAAATTAGAAAAGTACATTCAAATTGGGTGAAACTAGATATTCAAATAGTAAGAAAATCGTTATTTTCAAGATTGAGGATCAAACGAGTTTACGTATAATGAAAAAATCTGAAATGAAATGCTAGAGATAATTGCATTATAAATAAAGCACCACCTCTGCCCAAGCCGCCTTGTCTATCAGAACACTAATATACTGCCTCTCCCCTCTCGATTTCAGACGCTCCAACAACGGTATGTCGCTTGGACTCTTCAGGGAACGAACACCACAACCCAGATGACCCTCCATACCCACTGGAATGGAGGACTCCAAAGAAGATCATGAGTTCCGAAAATCAAGATCCCCCTTCCCACCCTAAGACTCCTTCAAACGGTAAACAGAGACCTTCCCGCAGACCTGGATGCCCTTCTCGACGACGCCCCTCTAGATAGATGGTTGATGATGCACATATGATGGACGGAACACCACCACCACCACCACCACCACCACCACCACACACTGAATACAAAAAAATGAGCCATTGGCAAAGGTTTCTGTGGTCCCCATCGTCCTCGCCAAATGGGAGGCCTCACGACGAAGGAGACACGCCACAGCGTCAATCTCCCAAACCCACATTGCACAACGTGGGTCACACTCCACACACACTCACACTGACACCTAAAAAAAGAATGACGGTTTAGGCACGTTCAAGGAACTTTGGAACCAGAAGACATAGGAGCTACAAAAGAAGCAACACCAACCTGCTGCAGATAGAGAGGTTTGTGAGAGCAGGGCCGGTGACCGCTGCTAACACCTTCCACTCCTTCCTACAACAGGGTCCTTACATCCAACACACCCACCAACACCACATTCGTTTAAACCTCCTGAACTTCCTTCCTTCCTTCTTTACATACTTCCAAAATATTTTGGGATTAGAAAATTAGAACATGTACTTAAAGTTGGATGAAAAGTTTTGACAAAAACACAAAATTGCATATGAAATCGTGACCTTGAATAAATGCGTGAACCTATTCAGGATAAAATTGTAGATGTTATACCAGCATTTGAATTCAATGCCATTGACTTCACACAGAAACAGAGTGTACGAAATATTTTTATGAAGATGTACACACAAAAAAGTATTTTAATAAAATTTTTGTTCTTGATAGTTATAATTTATCGACCACTTACCTAAAGAAGTTGCAATGTACACTTCTCCATCTTCCTGATTTTGCAATCTAACGAACTCGTTTCGCAACAAAAATTCTAATGCTTCTTGTATAGGATTCCCTAACAATGAGCAACTTTTGTCTCCTTCGGCTAATAACGTGCTTTCAGTAAAAAGTTGCACATCGTCCGGTGTGGAAGCAACTCCGCTAGCTATAATTTCCAATATGGCCCTCTTTAATTTTCCTGCACTTTCGAGACAACTTTGAACAGGTTTCAAGTCTGCTGTGATGAGTTCTTTTCCAATTTTAAAGTCAGTTTTTTGGCATATTAAATAACTTTCTCCGATCGAGTCTTTGCCCATTCTCCCAGCTCTACCAATCATTTGACGATAAACTAAGGAATCTAAAAATTTGTTTCATATGTATTTCTTGCAAGCAATTATCGAGTGCCTCTTTCTATTATTACAACTTGGAAAAGTTGATTGGTCACATTTAATATCCAATAATATAAAATTATTAAGCAATATTTGTCTTCTTACCCAACGGTTTCCCATGGAATATTGGAGTTCTAATAATTACCCTTCTAGCAGGTAAATTTACCCCAGAAGACAAAGTGGAGGTAGCAATCAGTACTCGAAGTGCTCCACTTCGAAAGGCACCTTCCACAATATCTCTTTCATCCATTGTTAAGCCAGCGTGGTGAAACGCCACTCCAAGAGAAACAGTTTTGCGCAGAATTTCATCAATGCCCACTGGACAATATTTTAGTTGCTCCAAAACTTCTATTATAAGAGTTTTGTCCAGCTGTGCACGCAAAAGCGTTCCCCAATCGGTCTTCGAATTACCTGTAATTTTCACATAAGACTATAGATAAAAACATTTATATGCTAAAATACAGTATTATTATTATTAAGAAACTAAATAGTTTTCGGTGAGAGTAAGCCTTGCAGTACATTCTAGCTAGAAACAGCCTTCCAGGCTCTGAACGCGTGTCTAGTAACGACAAAAAAATGAAAATGTGCATTATCTCTCTCTTGCTTTCGCTCTAATAACGATAAACGCTTACACAAAAGTATCCTCCAATCAGAGCAAGGTATATGAGAGAGCACATAATTTTTATTTTATCTCTATGTTGTTACTCGGCTCGCGTTCGGAGCATTGGAGGCTGCATCCAAGTTTGGGACTGAGGTACTAATGGAAATGTCTTTTTATACTTTTGTACGTCGATGAACTTATGCAATAAAATTTTGATATCTGCGATTTGTCACGGATATTACTAGTATTGACAATAACTCCTTTCGTACTTGTATTATTTACTAAACCGGTAATATACATGTTTATACCAATAGTAACAATTTAACATTCAAGCAAGTCTAAAGTAAATTAGTTATATTGTCACTACCTCATCAAGTCAAAAAATTGTAAAATATTAGTGTACACCAACATGTTATTAATCTAATAATAATTTCATAAATCTGACCTTGCTGATATAATATTTTCAAATAGATTACTCAACTCATTGCTCCTGCCTCTAGGTTTTGAGAAAAATTATGCAGAAATATCTTATTAATAATACATGAAATTTGAAAGAAAAATCGACAAGTTGCCATACCTATTTGGTAAATTCCTGAGGCTATCTGCTGGGCGAGACTTTCACACCAATTTTTTGTAGGGCAAAATATAAGCACTGAACATGATTCTCGAATGGTTTCAAGACTTAATTGCAAAATATTGTCGGAATCAACTTTCAGTCCAGGCAAAAGTTGCAATTTTCTGACCATCTTTAGATTTCGGTCAAAAACTTCACCACATACTTGAACCTGTTCATTAAGTGGAACTGGTCGGAAGTCTGTTGTGTACAATTCGGCCTGTAACCAGTTTGCAATTTCTGACAAATTCGGTAGCGTCGCTGACATGCCAATAATCTGAATCGCCAGTTTTTGTTTTTTCGCAATGTATCTGTAACAATTGTTATAAAAATATAGAAAAAAGGAATTGAAGAATGTTTTTTTCTCGATTTTAACTAAAACATACAATCAGTAATTGTTATTTAATTAATGCAACTATTTTATAACAAAAAAAAGAAAAAAGGTAGCGATTGTATAATGTTATTACTATTATAAGAAAAATAGAAACAAGGATATCAAAGAATATTTTTAGAAAAATAGAAATCTGAAACCACTAAAATTTACAAGATATCAAGAAAAACCGTGCAACCAATATGAAATTAAGAAAAAAAACAAGAAAAACAAAAAAATGAGATTATTATGGTATATAATGTGTTCCTAGGTCTGGGTTCTATTTTATTGCTTATATGTTTGTTTTTTTAATTAAAACTATTTTTCTCAAATTCTTATTTCATTTACATTTCAAAATCCATTTACATTCAACTTTCTTTTAATGACATAACATTGTCAACATAAATTTCCCAAACTTAAAACATATTTTTTTTATATAAAAACATTTTTTTTATAATTTTGATAGCGTTTTCCTCTATTTCTATTGTTTTATGTTGCATTATTTTTTATTACTCTTCTGTAATAATCATTTCTACGATATCCATTTTCAAACTGTGTTCCATTATTAAATCAATTATTCCTTATGTTATCTTTACTGTTCCTCAATCGTTCCTCATATTGATTATCTTTATTTTCATTATATCTTTCTTTTTGTTAATTTTCTCCATTCAGAGTAACATATGATACTTCATTTATTATATCATTCTCTCGATTCTGTAATTTTCACATTTTTTTGTTATTGTCATTACATTAACTTCTACAACTTTTTATATATTTTTATTTCTTTGTTTAAGCATTTTCATTTTGTTGCTCTTCTACATGTTCAATTCTACGATGCATATTATTAATCTTCTCCTGTTGTCTACTACTCCTTTTTATCTCATTTAATATATCTTTCAACTGGGCTACTTTTTGTTCTGTTTTAACAGCTTCTTCATTCATCATATGTTTCATTTGATTTTTAAGTTCTATTTTAAAATTATTTATATCTAATTTTGTTTATTCTATTTTTTCTTTCCAAATCTTAATATCTTATTTTCCGTTTTCTCTTATTTTTCTAGATCTTCCACCCTATTTTTCTCTTATTTTTTTTTATAGTTCTCTTGCTTTGCATTTTTTCTAAAATTTGTCCTAATATATTTTCAAAATTCTTTTCTTCGCTCTTTTTCTCTTCTCTTGAATTTTTTTATATTATAGCTTCTGTTTTTATTCTTTGTATATTAAAATTATGCAAATTGTCTGTTCAGATCTATCATTATTGTCTATTTGTATCAATTCATTATTGTTATCTCCTCTACCTCATTATTTACCCCTTCTTGTTTATTTTTTCTATCATTTTTTGTTTGTTTAGGCCTTCTTGTTTTAATATTCTTTATTGCAATTTTAAATTTATATTTGGTTTTAATTAATAGTAAATATTGGTTTAAGTTTAGAAAATAACAAATCACTGGTTCCACCATTCAGTTTAAAAATATTACCCTGTATAATTTTAATTGGACATCACTTGGCTGTCATTCTATTCATGTTTCTGTTGTACCTACTGCTATTTTTCACGTCTCTTGTTCTGTTCCTCTTGGTTGGTTGGTTGTTTCTCTTGGTTGGTTAGTTTCTATTCTATCCTGGTCTCTTGTCTCCCTTAATTCCAATTTGGTATTATTTCTCCCTCTTCTGTTTCTCTTGGTTAGTTAATTTCTATTCTATCTTGGTCTCTTATTATTATTCAGTTTATGGGTTGTATTTTATTTCTTAAATAGTTGTTGTAAATATTTTTTTTTTCAAATTAGGATTTCATTTACATTTATTTACATTCAACCCCCGTTAATGACATACATAATTGTCACAAATGGGAAGAGACCCATGAAACATGAAACATTAATGAAAACTAAGTGCCTTTCAAAAAAATATGAAAAACCGCAATAATTATGAAGAAACACCAAAAATGCATTACGAAGGTAGTCGCAAATTCTTACAACGCAAGGAAAATAATAGAAAAAATATATATACTTAAGTAAGAAATAAAAACAAGAAAATCATAACGGATCGATGGGTTATAATAATCGAATTACCTGACTTTTTTAAGAACTTTTTATATGGATCTTTTATATACTTAATTAAAAATAATACAGGTACAGAAATGAGAAAATATTCTTCTTGAATAATACTTATTTAATTTTACCCATTTAAAACTTTGCAGTTAACGTAATGATATCTAATAAATTTCTTTGAATAATTAAATTTGGGTAGCAATGAAAAGAATTAATTACATAATTTTAAACAATTATGTTTAATTTTAACACGGTTATTTTTTAAGTTGTTTTCCTTTTTTAAAGGCTTCAATAATTAATTTTCATTTTAAGTCTATTAAAGTGTTAATTCTCTTACTTCAACTTTGTTAAAAGAAGCTCCAAAAGGTATCCTCGACTGGGATCTCCAAGTAAATGAATTTCATCAATAAGTAAAGCTCCAATTTCTTCCAACTTTTGCTCTTCCAATAACCTGTTTACTAAGCTGTTCGCTTTTTCTATCGTACAAACAGCTAGCTGCACTGCACTGAAACCTCCAGGGGGATTATAGGAGCCCATAAATCCATCTACTCGTACTCCACTGCTCTCTAATAAATTTTGGAAGTAAAACATCTTTTCACGAACAATTGACACGAAAGGAAGTATGAACAGCACCTTTTTTTTCCTTTGCAAAATCGTTTTGACTGCAATCAACTCAGCCACGAGTGTTTTTCCGGCTGATGTGGGAGCTGAATACACAAGATTTTTTCCATCTAATACTCCCGGTTTATTTAAACACTCTACTTGCCATTGAAACATTGTTTTGAGATTTTTAGAATGGTAGTTAGTTAACACAGCTTCTGGAAGTCCCCACGATGATAATTCTCTAAGTGACGACAGATCTACGTTGTAGGTTTGCTTTACATCACTTATATTAGTATTAGGTAAATCTGATTCACCTTTATTTTGTGAGATACTTCTCTGTACAACTTCTTTTTGAGATGAACTTATTTTATTTTCTTGCGAAAACGATACTTCCGATAGAAATATAGAATCATCAAATGATACCTCAGCGACATTTTTTGTATGAGTAATTGATGTTGTATTTCCATTCAGCTTTTGTTTGTCTATAGCCTCTTCACTAATTGTAAAATTAAAATTTTCAAAAGTATCGTTCATTAATAGATCTGTCGTCATTTCATAATTTCCATTGCGCCCAAAGTTTAACTGTAAAGATTAAAACTATCAAAAATTTACTTTAATCTGTATTAACTATTGTATATTAAATTCTATTACTTTATTTTGGCCAATTTGAAAATCTGTGGTTTTAACTGATTATTATTATTATAACCTACAAATTTCAAAATATTTCCGTTTTTGGCCGTTATAACTCTATGTAACTAGCCAGCACAATATACGTTTTTGTCAATACGACACTGATATTTATAAAAACTTTCTCAGCCTTATAGTGCCTTATCTTTATAATTACAAAGTTTATCATATTCTCTTTGTAGCAGAATTTAAAAAATATTGAATGCGGATTATAAAATATATATGATGACTTTCTCCTGGCAATTATACTGTTTAATATTTACACGTTAATTAAAATAAATATACCACCACAACTATTTTTTATGTGTATCTTTTTTAAAGGTTTAGGACGAATACTAGAGAATAACGGTACAAAGTGTTTTGCAAATGACCTTTCAGGGGTTCCGCAGGGATCTCATTTTGGTCCCATTTTATTTTTACTTTTTGTGAACGACCTTGGCTATTACGTTGAGAATAAGATTTTTTATTTATGCTGGGGACATCAAGCTCTATAATATGGTCTCTTCTGACGCTTGTGTTGTTGATACAAGCTTGCTGCAGAGGGATGTATATGAGTTGTTTTATTGGTCAGATATCAACTGCCTCAGTTTGAACGTGAGTAGATGCTCTTGTATTACTTTTATGAATGTCACATTAAGTCTTTGGAAAGTGTACAGAAGAGGTTTGCTCGTTATGTCTATTTGCGTAATAAGTGGAATGGTTTAGTCACGAAGTATAGATACCATAAGAGTACCTATATACCACGGTATAGATTTTCCATCATATTTCTGGTACACAATAATCATAATCAACATAATCAACCCAGATCATAGTTCTATTTTTTGCCACTGGCTGCGCAAGTAATCAAGAGATACTATAGTCCAGTCAAGGAATGAGGTGTAGAGTGCGTGAGCAGGTAACTAAACGATTCCTTCAGAAACTTGTTTAGGGGGCTTAGGTTGTTAACATACCAAAAGTCCTGACTCCTAGGTGATGAGCGGGGGGGAGGAGGAGGGGGTAAAGGTACGAATTTTGGGTTTTTCGCTTATATCTCGAAAACGGTGCATGTTTTTTTCTAATTCCTAACCGTTTTCGAGCTATACCCTCGGAAAAGTTGAAATTTACAAAAAAAAAAATCAATTTACGTCAAAATATTTATAAACATATTGCATCATATTGTCTAAACCTATTCATAAACGAAAAGTATGAATAGGAAAGAAGTTGTAGATTTTTAAATTCCCTTTTAGAATATATATACATATGCTGATTATGGTCCAACCCGCCTAAAGTTACAGCTATTTTAAAACTTTTATAGCATTTTGCAATTTTCAGAAAATTAGTTTGTATATCATATTCTTAACCCACAACCTTTGTTCGTTCATCTAATAAAATATATGGCCAATTATAAGCAAGTTATTATTTAAAGTAGAAAAAATAATAATGATGACAAATTTCACACTTTGTTCTACAGATAGTTTCGTTACACCAATACAATAATAATTGTAAACCCCATTGTTCTCAATATATTCCTAATGTTTTACTCTCAACTTTAAAAGTAATCAAATTTTCATCCTCTTCGAACTTGAGGGCACAGGCAATGATTGTTCTTCCATGGCATCTTCTTCCTCAGTATATAGCGGGTGGCTCTTGCTGAATGGGCTCTACATCGTCTTCATCGTCCTCATCGTCAACAGGCACACTGTTTAGGCACTTCCCTTGACAGTGGAGGCACGCTGCAGAACAGGTGAGCATCGCTTTTCGGCAGCCACATTTTCCAATTACACAATCCTTGGTGCAGCGGCAAAATATAGTTTTCAGAAGAACCTCTGGTGCTGGTAGATTTTTCATTGTAATTGCCACCAGGGTGTCTCCTACACGTTTCCACCCCCCAATCTTGAGGGGGCAGCTCATTACCGAGCCACTGCTGCACTTGGTGGTAGGTTCGCCGAGAGTGCTGTTTAGCTGCATTCTCTGTTGGAGGTAGGGAGCTGATTTCAGGCTTTATATTTGCCACTGACCTCGTAAACGATTGGAAGCGGTACTGGTTAAGGGAGGTTTGTTCTTTTGGCGCCTTATACCACTTCAGAAAGCACATCTCCCCAGCCTTTTCAACCTGGTCGTAAGTAGAGGACGGGTTAGAAAATGTCATTGCTGCTTGCTGGATGATTTCTGACTCCAAGTACAATTTAAAGAAGCCCACCTTGATTCTCCTGAAAGTAGCAGAAGTTGTGTCGCATCCGGTAAATGAATGAAGGAATAGGATGTGTTCAAATCTACGGTGCTGCATCTCTTGGGTGGACAGTACCTACTATTGTTTTGGTTTTCCCTCGTCCGGGTTTCAGCATAAAGATCGGGTCGCAGGAGTGAAAGCAATCAACAGGACAGCAAGGTCTACATCCTCACCAACGACAGCCACAGAGTTGTGAGTGGATTGTTCAACAGCAGTCTTCACGATTAGGATGTCAGCGTCATCGCTAGCCTGAAGAGTATGCGTATCCCTTTCTCCTGCAGCTTTATCTCCAGTAAGGAGATGGAGTTAGTTTTGTTGGTAGGATTTGATAAAAAGTCTTCCTGTTTAACAGGTATTTAAGTGTCCCATGTCAAATTGATGTCGGCTGACCTTTTTAGTCTGTAACGACGCATTTGTTCTTGTGATTTAGTGCTATTGGCAATGTTTGCGTACCCATCAAACACCACAGTGCGAGTAGTCCCAGGATAATGGTGGTCGACGTAGGTGATATAACTATTACAAATAGTCACAACCGATGCATCTTTTGGCCAAATAACTCTGTGAAGTAGAACCTGGATCTGGTTACCGAAGAGAGTTGGTACCCTAGCGATATCAACATTTCTCTTCCTTGTAAATGGTACCATTACAGTCTTCATTGGATTGACCCTCAGACCCTCCTGGTTACACCACCTTTCCACTATGAACAATGCCCTCTGCATGAGTTCTAGGCATGTGTTCATAAATTTTCCTCTTATTAGGACAACAATGTCGTCAGCATATCCTTGAGCGTACATTCCCTGTGCATTGAGCTCAGAAAGGAGATCAGTAGTTATAATAAGCACTTGGCACCCCCAAAATCACTATTTTTCAGAGAAAAGACGCGCTTGACACCCTAGTAAAATTTATGCACATGTGTAGGTAAGCTCCGTTGGAGGGGGGAAGGGGATGGGGGAGTTGGCCAGCCTAGCCCCTTGTGGACCGACGTCGCCCCTTCCACCATTGGATTCGTCGTTGACCCAGATAAGTGTTTTTAAATTAATAGAATAGGTAAATGAATTAAACGTATTTTTAAAACTGTTGATATGCTAAGGTTTTAGTATTATTCCAACGTAGTGTATCTCTAAAACAATACAGCCATACATTAATATTTATTTAAACAAAAAAAAAAGCTCATATTACCAAAAAAACTGCGAATAATTTAAACTAGTAAGTGTTTTAGGAATATAAATTCAAATGTATTTTAGCAGAAATTCATATTATGAGAATAATTGTCCAAAATAGTTGTGTTTACCAAGGTTTTCTGTAATACTTCTTACACAAAAGCATAAACTCAAAACTGTCCACGAATAAAATTTTCTTAAATGATTATATCGCAAGCTAGGTGATAATAATGGGGTGATTAAAATAAAAAGCACAATAAGAATAAATTCCATTTATTGAAATTATTAAAACAAAAGGTTTTTTAATTTTTTTTTAATTTTTGTATATCGAAAGTTGTGTCAGCTAAAGAAACCAGTTGATTGGATGTTACAATGTTCTCAATAAGTTCCAACAAATTATCCATATTAGCTGTGGGTGTTGTCTCAGTTGATATAGGGCTGTTGAAGTTTTGGTTTAATGCAATAATGCGAATTCGATCTCCATTTCTATAATTAGCCGACTTCTTGATTTTTTCCAAAGCGTTGGTCAAAGTCTGTCGTAAATTATGGGTATCCAAGCTACCTCCATATTTATGCTTATTTACCACTTTAAAAGTGAACTGGTAAGCATTAAATTTTTTAATGTGTTTACTACGTAGCAACGACCAGTCCATCGTAAAGTCAGAGGGTTTATGAGAAAGTCGACCACGTTACAAGAGTTTAATAAGAACTAGTTTCAGTAAACTTATAACCTAAGGGTAGTGTTTCAATAATAGTTCTCCGCAATTTTTCTTTTTTATAATCCATTTTAAAAGTTTTGGTAACCCTCTTTCTGGTAACAATATCTTTAGTTTGCTTATCTCTAGCTATTTGATCATATTCTAAGGTGAGACTGTCTACAGAACCTTCTATTACGTTAAGCAAAGCTTCTGGGTGTAATATCTGACTGTTTTCATAATTTAAAGTGAAGCCCTTTATTTTAGTTACTACTTTTCCATGCATTGTTCGATAATAATAACTTTTAGGACCTGTTGATTGCCATTCGACAATGTAATCATTTTTAGCTAACTCGCTAGACCATTCACCTAGGAGAGTACCTGTTTCTACAGTGTTGAAGCCATCATCTATGTAACAAACGCTGTCAGTGTCAAAATATACCACAGCTTCCCCTAATTTGTCAAGCATGTTGTATAATCTCAAACGGGCATTGGAAGTTGTAAACAGAGCAATAAAAATATTGGTGGACGTCGAATCTTCAACAAATTGGTCTTTACAATTATACGACACTTGCACAATGTCGTTGTTAAAAAAAACAGTACTCGTTATTTCAATTGTGTCATCTAACAAAATTTCGTACCATCTTTTCACGTCCATGATATATTCTGTTTGTTTTAAATTAATACGTTGACCGAACTTTCCCCATAAGGAATTTAAGCATATTTTAACAACGGTTCTTTTCCCAGAATTTGGCTGTATTTTAGGTATATCTAGGTCTATGCCCATCTGTTCTTTTATTGCTTTAGCATATAATTCGTTACTGTTATAATCATGTGGGCTAGTCTCTAATTTAATTTTCATGAAATCCCTGACATATTCTTTAAACAAATCTGAAGATTTTTGCTCAAAATGCCAAACTTCGTAAATTTGCATCATTTTATAACCCTTTTCCAGTGCTTTATTATTTTCGAGAGTTGTCCAGACCCCTGTAAGTGCTCTCTCTTTTTCAGAATGATTACAATTTGTCGGTCTATCGATTACACATTGATTACACAGAGGAAACAGGAATTTATCTGCTTTTACAGGTAAAACAGGATGATATAAATTTGTCGGAGGCAATATTTCACATTTTACTAGTCCAAACCATGATGGATTGTACACAGGAGGTTTTAAAATTTTTACTGGATGGCCAACTGGAAAATCGTCATAATACTGTACAGTTGGATATAAAGAAACGATATCTATGTAATTCAACTTCTTACCCGTAACTTTCAGTTTGATAGCATTTGTTCGGCCACCAAAGAATGCATCACGCGGTTTTAGAGGCTCGTTAAAATTGACATGGGTAGCTTTTTTTATAACCTGGTGATTTTAGCCAGGCACACTCCCATATCTCAATCAAATTGTATCCGGCATCTTTTAATTGTTTGGATCGTCGAAGAGTCTTCTCATATAAATCATCCATGGTTTCGTTTCTAGCTTTGTTCATAGTTTCAGGTTTGTAACAAGATGGACAGCCGTGCCAATAACACCCATGGTACTGGTAGACTGTTTTTGAATCTTTATCGAAACCGTCAACTTTACCTCCAAGTATTGAAACCTCTCCGCCATTCAAAGCATGCTGAACATTAGCAAACTGCTCAAGCCACATTATTGATTGTTTGCTGTATGTATCTCTTAGTTCTTCTTTTACGACAGCTACTGTGTTCGGGCTTATATATTTAGATCGGTAAATAGCCATGCAAACGCTGGCTATCGTTAAATACTGGAAAGGGTCTATATTTGCAATATCCAGAAATTCTTTGCGAAATTCCAGACATCCCCTTCGCAAAATATCAACATCTGAGTCACAGTAAGCTCGGATTTCTTTACGAAAATCAAAGACATCATCTTTATGATCATCATACCATTTTAAAAATTCATCTCTTTGCTCTGGTTTCATTGTATTAGGGCTATAATATTCAATAGCTGGTAAAGGTCCAACGTAATCTTGATTTTTAGGAGTATTAAAATAATGAGGGAAATATCCTTTTTTCATTTCCTTCAAATCAAATGTTTTTGGAAAAGCAGCTAAAGGGCCAGAAACAAAATTTGAGCTGTCAATAATTTTCATATTAATTGCTTGAATTTCTAACAGCATAAGTTTCGAACCATTATAGATTGTGTAGGGTTTTATTGTATTTTCTATACAATATTGTAGTATAAAAATCGCATCGTAGCATTTTGCGTTATGTGCAATAGCTGTGTAATCTTTATGTTTATTTGAGATGAGCCATTTACAGAATTCTTTATTATCTGTAAAAGTGTGTTTCTCCCCATTATAATAGTGAGCTATTACTAAATTCGGTATGTGAATACCTGTATCTTGCATAGCTTCATAATCGAAAAAAATATACTTCTCGCTGTATGAGCATCGTTGAATAATTGACGTGCCTAGGCCGTTACAGACGCATGGTTCTTTGCACATTATTGGAGTTTTACGTGTAGCTTTACACCCCATATTTATGTCTTCACTCTGCTTATTGCAAATATAAGAAACTGAACAGAAGCCCCCTTTAGCAGGTTTCATCATCATATAGCAAGGGTGGTTTGATTCTGTAAATTCTTTACAATTATTACAAAATGTCAAACCGCACCGATGACCTTTGGTTCGGTTATACAACTTTTTACAAGTTCGACATTTGTTAAGAATATTGCACTGTTCCCTATGATTGTCTAAACAGGTTTGGTTGTAGCAAAATCTGTTGCATTCCTCACATAAAATTTTGTTTTTCGTTGACTCATCATGCTGGGATTTCTTGCAGATTGTACATTTAGGGTCACTTTTACATTTATGTGTCGGGTGGTTGTGAGCCCTGTTACACTTATGGCAATAATAAGATTTACCATAAAAACCTGTTAGACTGTTTATCACGTCAAAATGATCACCGTTTTTATATAAATGAATCGTTTTATCTCTCACCATTCCTTCGTAAATTAGTGCGTTGAAATTTTCGGCACATATAATTTTGATTTGAACATTCAACAAGTCTTCTGCTTTTTTAAAATCTGCTAGTGTAAAGCCATTAGTATAATTACCGCCCAATAGTGTACAAATCTTGGCAGCTAATCTCTTCTGTGTCGGTCGACCTTGTCTTATTTTAGCAATTTGACTTTGGCTAAATGTTTCACCCATTATTACATTTGAAACGTAGGTTAGAGCGGTTACCATAGCTCGAGCCGCACAAAGATTATCGTTGGATATAATACGTGTAATGCTTCTTTTTGTTCGACGATTTTCTGCTATATTTATTATTTTTGTTCGACCACTACCCCTAGGTATTTTATAGATATGTATGTCGAAAACCGTGTCAGTTAGAAAGACGTTACTGTCAGAAGTTAAAATGTTGCTTACCAGTTCTAATAAAGAATTAAAATCATTATCCGTGGATGTCTTAGTCGAAATTGGGACGTTGAAATGTTCATTTCGCACAATTAAGCGAATCTTGTCTCCATAAGCGTAACCTGCTAAAAGCTTGGCTTGTTGCAAGCTGGCAAATTATCTTCAGATACTTTATCAGGCAACTCGAGCTGAAAACTTCTCAAAAACGTATTATATTTCTTAATGTGACGCATGCCAGTAAATTTTAGAGAAGACATCTGTAATAGAAATTTTTTCTTGTTAAAAAAAGACTAGTACTAAGAATTGGAAACAGAACTTCGTAAATGTAATCAAGATTTAAGAGAATAATGGATTAAAAAAAAGCAAACTTTTAAGCGATCAAGTTTAAACACAATAACGGGGGGGATAAAAAAGTAAAAGCAAAATTTTAAAGAATTAGTAAAAAAACAGGTTATAGAGTGCGTAAATATATATTAAAATTTTAAAAACAAAACAATTAAAATACTAAAAAATATAATTAAATATAAAAAAACTAAAATTCTAAAACAAAACATTTAAAAAACTAAAAACTATACCTAATATAAAAAACTAAAATTCTAAAACAAAACATTTAAAAACTATTCCTAATATAAATAACTAAAATTCTATAACACAAAAAAATAACAAGAGTATGAATACTATTATTCAGGACGTATATTTTTTTTGAATTTTTTTAGTGGAGGAGGGCCTAGCGGTTCATTGGGGTTTTTAAAAGAGGCAACCTGCGGGAGGTTTCCCACAGGTTGACCCCTAGCAGATGTCCAGGGGTCGGTCGAACCGGTCGTACCATTAGAACTAATAGCCCTCGTAAACGTAGATGTTGAACTTGAGCTATTATAGTTCCATTAGTTGGATTATTAGGTCGTCTTATCCTTGTAAGCATGGTGCGACCCCATTCACCATCTTGGTAGACGCTCTCCTCCACCCATCCATTTCCCCGATACACTGAATAATAGTATTCTCTATCATCATTATCATCAACATCGACATCATCGTATTTGCACTGGAAGCACAAACACTCTCCTCGACATTTGTTCATATCTAAGGTTAAAAATAAAAACAGCGTTAACATACTTTAAAACATTTAGGTTCTTATAGCCATTATAGCGCTTATACATGCATTTTTAGCATTCTAATAATTTTTCTACAAATTCTACATTTAAACCCTGCTACGTTATGTGTAATAAACTGGTTGAAACAATATTCATACTCTCCACAAATTTGGCAAATGAACTTTCTGCGATAGATGGCTCTTTTACTTTCAGCACGACGGCCATCGGCTGGGCACATTCTGCAATATTAATTAAGCTGTATAAATACGTGTGATAGCTTCAAGTCTTTTACGGCAGATACAACAGTATCTTAAAGAATGAGAACAGTCGACACAGGCAACCAAATGCCCACATGGTAAAAAAACTGTTTGAATTTCTTTATCAAGACATATTTTGCAAACCAACGCGTCAGGTATACTGGCTGTTTTGTTAGAATTATTATAATTATTAAAATTTTCATCTTGCTCGGTAAAAGCAATATGACACATTGTGTAATGCAATAATTCCTTTTCGCCTGGTCCTGTATAGAAAAACCCTGACTGAGCGAGATACTCAACGTTTGTCCATCTGTGAGGCTGTGGTTGTTTCTTGAAAGTTTCAACTCTTACAGAGTTGTAACCTCTTTTTTTTCAAGATGTTAAAAGGCTCGTTTATCGAGGTTAACAAATGCGAACGGCACTCAGGGGGTAGGAGGAGAGCGAGCGTGGATTCGGACGAGCTCGATGAAATCTTACTAGAAAGATATAAGGGGATATATTTGCTAGAAAAAATAAGATATAAGAATTTAAAAGGGACTAAAGAGAAAATGAGAGAAATGATGGATAAGGGAAAGGTAAATGGGCGCCACTTATTTTTTTATCTTAAGGATGGGGAAATATAAGAAACCCAGATGGAAAAAATATTAAATCTAGATGTTGGATAAAATGATGTATCAGATGTTATAGATAAAGTTAAAATAAGAGAGGTATAAGGGACGTAAGATAAGATGCAGTAATATTGAGTAAGCCAGTAGATGTTCTGGTTGAAATTTTTAAATTAAACACTTTTATTAGAAAAACTAGAAAGAGAAAGTTATACTTACTTTTTGTTCTTACTTATCACAACAGCTCTATATATTTTGATCAAGTCAAAAGCTAAAATTTATGAGTGAAATACGTCTTATTCTTGTTGTTAATGAGATTAGATCAGAATAACTTACACCAGGTCAGAAAATAAAACATATAAATAAACAATAAACAATATTTATTACTGTGTGTAGTAATAAGTCAAACAGATGAACGAAACAAATAGACATATAAAATATCAACAAATGAAATAAGGTAAAATACAGTAAAACACATTAGTGTTTAATCACATATTATAGAAACAATATTACACATTCAATAACAGCTAAGTATTTTTATATTGTTATTTCTGTGTACCCATTTAAGCAGAATGTGATGTGAAAAAGAAATTGAAAAGTATCAAAATGTAATAAAAAAGTTGTAAATCACTTTTAGCTTAAAAGATTATTTACTCGAGTAAAAAATTGGGGGTACCATATAATAATCTATATTAAAACAATTAAATTAGGATAAAAATCAAGAAACAAAAAAAATTTATCATAAAGATGTTACAAAAATATTTAGTCAGACTCTGCGTAACGCTTTCACTGTTAACTAAAACATGTATGCGACGAACTATTTAGAAATTTGCACACTGTAGGAGTCTGTCGATAAGGTACTAGGTTTTTTATAAAAACCGGCTTCACTGTGGATTTTATGAGCACTTCTTACGTTAATTACCCACACTTGGATATTATTCCGGTGGGTCACAATTAAGTTTTTGTGCCAAAGAAAAAAATGGTATCCCAAATTTCTGGTAGTTAAGAGATAGTAATTATATTAAAAAACTTACAGTTTGTTTCCTAGATAGGAGAATTTAATGGGGCCACACCCAATTTATACGCTACAGTAAAAACTGGTGATTCTTCGATACTACAAGACAGCTTTTTCATCAGAGAGGTTCTACACTTACTCACTGACTTTAACTTACTTACTAAATTGCAAATAGTTATTTGCAAATCTAAAGGAAATTTGCCGGTATTTGAATCTAGGGGTTATACGAAATAGACTTGTAAGCACAAGGACCCACGCTAGACTGAATTTGAGATCGCCGTAAAAATTAAAACCGCGTCGCTTCAAACCACCCCTCTTGCGCCACATCATCTTATTCAACCGATTTGATTGGTTGGTCTAGAAAAATCGATAGTTTTGACGGTTAAACCGTTAAAGCCGAGAATTTTCTAGAAGGTAATATGATCAGGGTCGGCTTAAGTAAGGAAATATATTAAAAAAATAAAAATTTTGCATAGTGTTTTTTTGGACATGCTACACAGCCCCTTCCGAAGAGAAAAAACTGGATAGAAAACAGTTTTTAAAGAAAGATAAGCTATGGTTGGAACAACAGTAGTGTGTCTAAAAAACTGAAGCTGATAAAGGTAGTGAACATCAAGATGTAGAAAAGCGATCTTAACGAGAACGACAACTATCTAGGTAGAATTGGGGTATTAGTGTCGGTTATTGAATGCGATATAATATTCACACTATTCTTTAGTGCATTAATATACAAGTGAAACTACACGAGAGTTTGAAGAACCACAAGGTAGGTAAAATGTATCAGATCAATAGATCTTCGATACTATGTGACCAGATTTTTATAAACGTTACCGGCCAACCGGAAGATCACAAAGTGATCGGGAACAGGTCTACTCCGAAGTTTCTGCACGGAAACAAAAAAGTGTACAGCTCGGCCTAGACGGGCAGCACTAAGTGGTATCTTTAATGCAAATCGACAAAAAAAGTATTGATATTGCCCTTGACATAAGATGTCAGGACACACGCCACATTCACACACACAAGGAAGAAGGTAAAGAATGCTATGTTCCCATAAGTAAAATTTCCCATAGGAGGCACAACGCGTATTTCCCTTTTTAGGAACTCCTATAAAGAAAAAAGATGAATTTAAACCAAACTGTTAATAATAATTTTGAAAAGGAAGAAAGAAACACGGACGATAGTTATAATTAGGAATCTAATAAGCCTACCGGCTCCATTAGATCCGACAGTCAAGGTAAGTACGTGATACGTTAACATCTGAAAAGATGTTTGGAAAAGTTCCGTCCTGCTTGGTTGACGTTAAAGATATCAACGAATATACAGTAAGGAAGAGAAGAAAACAGTAATTACTAAAAATATAGTTCTCATTGAGAACATTTAATAAAAAAAATCTTAAGGTAATAGATCACACTAAGACATTAACAGGAATCTAACAAATCTTAAAAACAAATTATCCTAACAGTCTTCAATCCTAGCTGGGAAAAAAATAGAGTAAGTAAAAGAGGAAAAGAAAGAGAGGAGAAAGAAATTTTATCTGTCTTCCTTACAATCTCAACAGACCCACTACCGGAAAGAATTCCCTACGGCTTTCCTAGGCTTATCTCTCGTGACGAATTGCAAGGTCAAAATAAAATTCCAGAAGAAGTAGTTAAGATTGAATTTTGTTAGTCAAAAAAGTAAAGTGATTCCAATAGTAGTCATGTTATGGATCAAAATTCTTTAAACCCACGATACGTAAAGGTATAAAATTGCATGAAAGAACGAAAAAAAATTTAAAAAAAATTCAAAAAAAATTTTCAAAAAAAAAATTTCAAAAAAAATTTTCATGTGTCTTACACTAATGTACGATAACCGTCTTATATCCATATCAAAGATAACAAGTAGTTTATGGATGATGAACGAGAAATAAGGTAATAAAAAAATGTTTTCTAAACATAAAACAGTAATAGATATTACTGAACGATACGATAATTAATTTACAAGTGCTGACGCACCTGTACGGTAGGTTAACGGTAGATAAAGGAAAAACTATTCTTTCCTTCAAGAAAAAAAATACAAGTGTTAAAACACTCATAAGGTAGGTAAACGGTAGTTACGAGAAACATCTTTTCTCTTTCGGTACGATAAAAACAAGTGTTAATACACTTATTAGGTAAATGGACGGTAAATGAGGGAAAGTAAATTCTACTTTCGAGACGATAGAGATAAGTATTAAGGTACTTATTAGGTAGGTAAACGGTAGGTAAGAGAAAAGTATTTTCCCTTTCGAGATGAAAAGTTCAAGTGGTAATACACTTAAACGAAAAATATAAAAGTGAGGCATAGAGAAAATTATTTAGTGTTGAGTCATAGCGAGAGGTTGAGATATAGAGAAGTCAAAAAAATGGAAAAGGAAAGCTTATACGGATAATTCTGAGAAAACAGAGAAACATTAGTTTCTATTCGGAGAGTTCATCTTCAGAAGAATCATCGGAATCAGAGACATAAGGCTTTGGTGTGTCAATTTCAAGCTTAATGAAGAAACTAGGGGAGATAACGAGACATATAAACAATGATAGTTTTTACTGAACGGTACGGTAGTTAAGCGAAATGTGTTCTCACTTACAAAAAGATAATTTCAAGTGTTAATACACTTGAGCTGGTAAACGGTAGTTAAGTGAAATAAGTTTTCACTTACGGTAAGATAATTTCAAGTGTTAATTCACTTGAACGGTAGGTAAACGATAACAATGGCGGTCATGCTGTTGTTACGTAGAAAACCCAGGAAGCATAAAGGAAACGCTGTCTGGAATCCTTAATGTGAATCCTCGGTACGATAAACGATAGGTAAGTGATTTGTATATTCTCTTATAGAAAAAAAATACAACGGTACGACAGTTCAAGTAAAAACAAATCTTCCACGCTGGGACAATACAGAGATATTTGTCATGCGGACTCCACTTTTATAACCGTACAGAGAAACATTGGTTAAGTAGATGGATAGAGATAGATGATAAACGGTAAACAAAAATTTAACGAAACGTTATTTTCCCTAGTATAGGATGCAGAAAAATTAGAGAAATGAAAGATATTTCCCTTTAGATAAAATACGGTAGAAAGTAGAAAAATAAGAAATATTTTTCTTTCAATAAGATACGGTAGAAAGTAGAAAAAAAATAAAAAATTATTTTCATTTAGATAAAATACGTTAGAGAATAGGAAAATGAAGAATTTTTTCCTTTAGATAAAATACGGTAGAGAATAGGAAAATGAAGAATATTTTCCTTTAGATAAAATACGGTAGAGGATAGGAAAATGAAGAATATTTTCCTTTAGATAAAATACGGTAGAGGATAGGAAAATGAAGATAATTTTCCTCTAGATAAAATACGAAAAAAGTAGAAAAATAAAATAGATTTTCCTATAGATAAAATACAGGAAAAGTAGAAAAATGGAAATTATTTTCCTGTAGAAAAAATACGATAGAGAGTGGAAAATTAAGAAAATTTTCCTTCAGATAAAATACGAGAAAGAAATATAGAAAAATAAAAATTATTTTCCTTTAGGTAAAATACGATATGGAGTAGAAAAATAAAAAATTTTCCTTTAGATAAAATACAAAAAAAATATAGAAAAATAAAAATTATTTTTCCTTTAGGTAAAATACGATATAGAGTAGAAAAAAAATAAAAAAATTTCCTTTAGATAAAATACAAAAAAAATATAGAAAAGTAAAAATTATTTTCTTTTAGATAAAATACGATAAAGAGTAGAAAAAACAAAAAAAAATTTTTCTTCTAGAAAAAATTACGAAACCATCGATAAAGGAATGAAGAAGAAAAATGGTCGAAAGAAAAGATGTGCCGACATAGTTAGTTCCAAGTTAAAGCCAGTCTTTTAATTTATTTTTGTTAACGATACGAAAAAGATAGACGAAAAAAATATTTACTGATGTTACTGTACCATTTGTTTCTTTAGTTAACATTCTTTTGAGGACTTTCTTTTATCCTCTATTTTCCTGGTGGTGGCTGTTCTTCTGATCTTAGGTACTTAAATAATTTCAACCGCAGTTAAGAAATTTACTTCAAAATTGGCCATTGTGATAAGAAAAAGTAACGGAAATTGTCGATATTAAAAGTGTGTAATTTTATTGTCGGAAAGATAGGGATTTTATCATCAAGCCCCACGTCGTGGGCGTCATTATAGTGTAATGTCAGGCCCTACACGTTGGGCGCCAAAAAAGTGTAACCTCTTTTTTTTCAAGATGTTAAAAGGCTCGTTTATCGAGGTTAACAAATGCGAACGGCACTCAGGGGGTAGGAGGAGAGCGAGCGTGGATTCGGACGAGCTCGATGAAATCTTACTAGAAAGATATAAGGGGATATATTTGCTAGAAAAAATAAGATATAAGAATTTAAAAGGGACTAAAGAGAAAATGAGAGAAATGATGGATAAGGGAAAGGTAAATGGGCGCCACTTATTTTTTTATCTTAAGGATGGGGAAATATAAGAAACCCAGATGGAAAAAATATTAAATCTAGATGTTGGATAAAATGATGTATCAGATGTTATAGATAAAGTTAAAATAAGAGAGGTATAAGGGACGTAAGATAAGATGCAGTAATATTGAGTAAGCCAGTAAATGTTCTGGTTGAAATTTTTAAATTAAACACTTTTATTAGAAAAACTAGAAAGAGAAAGTTATACTTACTTTTTGTTCTTACTTATCACAACAGCTCTATATATTTTGATCAAGTCAAAAGCTAAAATTTATGAGTGAAATACGTCTTATTCTTGTTGTTAATGAGATTAGATCAGAATAACTTACACCAGGTCAGAAAATAAAACATATAAATAAACAATAAACAATATTTATTACTGTGTGTAGTAATAAGTCAAACAGATGAACGAAACAAATAGACATATAAAATATCAACAAATGAAATAAGGTAAAATACAGTAAAACACATTAGTGTTTAATCACATATTATAGAAACAATATTACACATTCAATAACAGCTAAGTATTTTTATATTGTTATTTCTGTGTACCCATTTAAGCAGAATGTGATGTGAAAAAGAAATTGAAAAGTATCAAAATGTAATAAAAAAGTTGTAAATCACTTTTAGCTTAAAAGATGTTTTACTCGAGTAAAAAATTGGGGGTACCATATAATAATCTATATTAAAACAATTAAATTAGGATAAACATCAAGAAACAAAAAAAATTTATCATAAAGATGTTACAAAAATATTTAGTCAGACTCTGCGTAACGCTTTCACTGTTAACTAAAACATGTATGCGACGAACTATTTAGAAATTTGCACACTGTAGGAGTCTGTCGATAAGGTACTAGGTTTTTTATAAAAACCGGCTTCACTGTGGATTTTATGAGCACTTCTTACGTTAATTACCCACACTTGGATATTATTCCGGTGGGTCACAATTAAGTTTTTGTGCCAAAGAAAAAAATGGTATCCCAAATTTCTGGTAGTTAAGAGATAGTAATTATATTAAAAGACTTACAGTTTGTTTCCTAGATAGGAGAATTTAATGGGGCCACACCCAATTTATACGCTACAGTAAAAACTGGTGATTCTTCGATACTACAAGACAGCTTTTTCATCAGAGAGGTTCTACACTTACTCACTGACTTTAACTTACTTAGAAACACTAAACTGCAAATAGTTATTTGCAAATCTAAAGGAAATTTGCCGGTATTTGAATCTAGGGGTTATACGAAATAGACTTGTAAGCACAAGGACCCACGCTAGACTGAATTTGAGATCGCCGTAAAAATTAAAACCGCGTCGCTTCAAACCACCCCTCTTGCGCCACATCATCTTATTCAACCGATTTGATTGGTTGGTCTAGAAAAATCGATAGTTTTGACGGTTAAACCGTTAAAGCCGAGAATTTTCTAGAAGGTAATATAATCAGGGTCGGCTTAAGTAAGGAAATATATTAAAAAAATAAAAATTTTGCATAGTGTTTTTTGGACATGCTACAGAGTATTTAAAAACATTTACGAAGCTAATAAACCGCATCTGTTTATTGCTATCGTCGTAGTAAAAACCTGCTTTAGCTAAAGCGATTCTGTCAACACGTTCCTTACATTTTTGAAAAGTGGTAAATCGAGCTTGCCATGTATACAAATTTTGAAGCTTTTTAAGATGTTTAAAAAACAAAAAACCCTCGAGATGTTTTTCAAGAGGTATATCTTTAGGCAACCAGTTTCTTACAGTAACTTTACAAAATGCACACACAACTTTATCACCCATACCTGTATACAAAAACCCTGCCCTAACTAGCTCTAAGCCGGTAGGTTTTAAACTCTTAGGCCATATTTCAAAACTTTTAAAACGTGCAAACTCCAAATCTGATACAGCATAAGTATCCATTATATCTGTAATTAATACGTTTATATTGCACATTTTAATAAATTTTAAAGAATGCTACGGGGTTTTTTACATTTATGGTTAAAATAAGCTCTGATATATTTAAATTTATGTTGACAAAAAAAGCAAAAAAGATGTTTTTTAATAATATGCGCATTATACTTGTGCGGTGCAAGCGGAAGACTACAAAAAATACAGACTTTAACCTTAACTGATTTTTTTATGAAACATAATACGTCCATAATGTTTTCCAAAAAAAAAGAGCAACATAAATAAGGTATAGATTAAAAGGAGACGTATTACAAAGAAAAAACGGCTAAAGAATAAAGAAAAGTATTTCGAATGATAGAAAAATTAATAAGAAGTTATAGAACGAAAAAAATAATAAGAAGCTAGATTAAAAGGAGACGTATTACAAAGAAAAAAACGGCTAAAGAATAAAGAAAAGTATTTCGAATGATAGAAAAATTAATAAGAAGTTATAGAACGAAAAAATAATAAAAAAGCTATTTATAGTACATGTATGGTAAATTTTCTGCAGTTTATACAATAGATATATGAAATATTTGCATCAAAAAAAGTTTGATTGCCACATTCAATGCAAAATTGAAAATTCATTGACTCATAACATTTTAGATCGCTCCAAATAGGTTTGCTTTCTTCTATATTGATGAAACTATGAAGAGCCCATAGCCCATGATTCGACAAGTTCTGTATCCAAACAATCTGAAGGAAGCATTCTAACAGTCACATACAAATAAAATGATATTTATAAAATAATACTCACTTCGATGCAGATGTCGTATGTTCTTAGGAATGGGACGGAAGACGCAGATCCTGCTGCTAGTGAGACGAAGATGTTACAGGCTCTCAGAAACTGCAAAGAAAAATAATATTAAAATATAAGAAAACAGGCATGTTTTAAAAAATAAAAATTAGATTAAAAACTATACTTACTTTTAACGTGTAAGCAGAGCACGTTGGGGTTTTTTTTGCTTGAAATAAAGAAACTGTAAAGAAAAAAAATAATATTAATTTTAAGCTAAATACAATTTAAAAATTATATTAAATGTATAAAAAATAAAAATAAATAGAATCAAGTTTTAAGAAAATAAGGAAAAATTATATTAAACCTAAGAATAAAAAAATAACATTAATTATAAAAAAGTCTAAAACTATACTTACTTTTAACGTGTAAGCAAAGTACGTTGGGGGTCTGTCTCTTTTTTTGTTTGAAATAAAGAAACTGTAAAGAAAAAATAATATTAAATTTAAGCTAAATAAAATTTAAAAAATTATAATAAATGTATACAAATAAAATAGAATCAAGTTTTAAGAAAATAAAGAAAAATTATATTAAACCTAAGAATAAAAAATAACATTAATTATAAAAAAAGTCTAAAACTATACTTACATAAGTGGATAATAGTTTTCTGATTTTTTGATTGATTAATCCTATAGAAAATAGTTGTATATATACTGAAAAATTTACTCCTACTTATTTTCTTGATTAAACCCTATTGTTTAGTGGTTGTTTTTTTAGAATTTCATTGGTCACCTGATAAACATTTTCTTATCATTTACACCTGTTAAAAATTTTATAGAAAATTTATTGTCTACGTAACATGTTTTTATTAAACCCTATTGGTTAGTGGTTGTTTTCCAGAATTGCATTGTAAACATATTCTTATCTTTCTACACCTTTGAAAAAAGTTCGCTTGCATTTTATTACGAACTTTTGCAGAATAAGTTTGTTAGAAAACTTGAACTTGAAATATGGTAAGTGTTAAAATATATTAGAATAAAATATTTGTAATTGTTTAATAATCTTTAGAGCAGTAGTAGTAGATTTTATCATTATTTTCCCCAATATCCCACATGTTAAATTTAAAATTTTATTCGCATAAAGTACGTAAATCTATCACTATTTTTTATCAAATTATCAAGATGGTTTTTTAAATATAACATAAATTTGACATAAATGCATTTCTTTTACTATCTTAGAGGAAACGGATGAGCTTATCGTGTTTACTATAACATTTTTATTCTTTAAAATTTCTGTTTTCTTTGGAATTAGTAGTATTCTATTAAAATTATCAGAAATCGGTCGTGCATTCTCGGGCATTCTCTCCCTATAATTTATTTTATGCTCTGTGCGAATAAAAAACTCGATGAGTTCAATGTGTTTAATACACCCCATGAGTGAGTAATTTATTTGATACTTTTGATTCGTAAAATGTTTTAAGTTTCCTGATATGTTCCTGTATTTTTTAATATTTTCTAAATTTTAATAAGTCCTTATTTTTAATCATAATATTTTTTATTTATTTTACTAATATTTTTAAAGTTATTTGATACTTTTGATTCGTAAAATGCTTTAAGTTTCCTGATATGTTCCTGTATTTTTTTAAATATTTTCTAAATTTTAATAAGTTTGATTCTTAATTATTTTAAATTTTTATCATTACTTTCTTTAACATATTCAGCGTAGTTTTTCAAATATTTTTTTTTGATTTTCCTTACCTTAGTAATTTCTTATTCGTAATTATTGTGAATTTTAAGATTATTTTTAATCATACCGATTTTTTATTTTTTTATTAATCTAAGTTTTCTCATAATATTTTTCCTGTATTTTTTAAATATTTTAAAATTTATCAATTATTTTTATTTGTAGTTATTCTTAATTTTAATACATCTACTATAAATCAAAGCTACGTTTTTAAACCATGACAGATTTTTATTTTTATCGCTTCTATTTTTAACAAAAATATAGCTATAACTCTTACGTAAATCTTATGGGTTTTCACGTAAATTTAACGTTTTTTAAAGTGTCAAAAAAAAACGCTTGTTTTTTTTATAAATAACGCATTAAATTTTTAATACGTGTAAGCGTCGTTTTTAACCCTTAAAAATGCGTTTTTGTCGCTTCAATTTTTATCAAAAATTTAGTTATATTCCTTACATATTTTTTACATGTAATCTTATGGGTTTTTACGTTTTTTTTTTTATTTTTCTTAAACGTTTTTTATTCGTAATTATAATAAGTTTTATTGTTCTAATATATAAGTTGTATTTTTTAAGAATATTTTTTTAATTAATTTGATTTGTAATTATTCTATTTTTGCTAACTATGTATTTATATCAAGAAATTTTTTTGTTATTATTTTAAGTTTTAAACAAATTTTCGAATATTTTCATATAGGTAAGAAAGGGACCTTGCTATGCTTTCAGCGAAGCAGTTTCGGCGACCCCCACTCCTACCTTCTCTAGGCCACTCAGCTACCAAAGATCAACAAGTAAAAATAATAACACATTTTTTAAAAAGTGGCGTTTATTAGACTAAGGTAGGAGGAGTGGGGGTCGCCGAAATATCTTCGCTGAAAGCATAGCAAGGTCCCTTGCTTACCTATATGAGTATCTCGCTCAGTCAGGGTTTTTCTATACAGGACCAGGCGAAAAGGAATTATTGCATTACACAATGTGTCATATTGCTTTTACCGAGCAAGATGAAAATTTTAATAATTATAATAATTCTAACAAAACAGCCAGTATACCTGACGCGTTGGTTTGCAAAATATGTCTTGATAAAGAAATTCAAACAGTTTTTTTACCATGTGGGCATTTGGTCGCCTGTGTCGACTGTTCTCATTCTTTAAGATATTGTTGTATCTGCCGTAAAAGACTTGAAGCTATCACACGTATTTATACAGCTTAATTAATATTGCAGAATGTGCCCAGCCGATGGCCGTCGTACTGAAAGTAAAAGAGCCATCTATCGCAGAAAGTTCATTTGCCAAATTTGTGGAGAGTATGAATATTGTTTCAACCAGTTTATTACACATAACGTAGCAGGGTTTAAATGTAGAATTTGTAGAAAAATTATTAGAATGCTAAAAATGCATGTATAAGCGCTATAATGGCTATAAGAACCTAAATGTTTTAAAGTATGTTAACGCTGTTTTTATTTTTAACCTTAGATATGAACAAATGTCGAGGAGAGTGTTTGTGCTTCCAGTGCAAATACGATGATGTCGATGTTGATGATAATGATGATAGAGAATACTATTATTCAGTGTATCGGGGAAATGGATGGGTGGAGGAGAGCGTCTACCAAGATGGTGAATGGGGTCGCACCATGCTTACAAGGATAAGACGACCTAATAATCCAACTAATGGAACTAATAGCTCAAGTTCAACATCTACGTTTACGAGGGCTATTAGTTCTAATGGTACGACCGGTTCGACCGACCCCTGGACATCTGCTAGGGGTCAACCTGTGGGAAACCTTCCGCAGGTTGCCTCTTTTAAAAACCCCAATGAACCGCTAGGCCCTCCTCCACTAAAAAAATTCAAAAAAAATATACGTCCTGAATAATAGTATTCATACTCTTGTTATTTTTTCGTGTTATAGAATTTTAGTTTTTTATATTAGGTATAGTTTTTAAATGTTTTGTTTTAGAATTTTAGTTTTTTATATTAGGTATAGTTTTTAGTTTTTTAAATGTTTTGTTTTAGAATTTTAGTTTTTTTATATTTAATTATATTTTTTAGTTTTTTAATTGTTTTGTTTTTAAAATTTTAATATATATTTACGCACTCTATAACCTGTTTTTTTACTAATTCTTTAAAATTTTGCTTTCACTTTTTTATCCCCCCCCCATTATTGTGTTTAAACTTGATCGCTTAAAAGTTTGCTTTTTTTTAACCCATTATTCTCTTAAATCTTGATTACATTTACTAAGTTCTGTTTCCAATTCTTAGTACTAGTCTTTTTTTAACAAGCAAAAATTTCTATTACAGATGTCTTCTCTAAAATTTACTGGCATGCGTCACATTAAGAAATATAATACGTTTTTGAGAAGTTTTCAGCTCGAGTTGCCTGATAAAGTATCTGAAGATAATTTGCCAGCAATATTAGATAGGGGTTTGCAACAAGCCAAGCTTTTAGCAGGTTACGCTTATGGAGACAAGATTCGCTTAATTGCGCGAAATGAACATTTCAACGTCCCAATTTCGACTAAGACATCCACGGATAATGATTTTAATTCTTTATTAGAACTGGTAAGCAACATTTTAACTTCTGACAGTAACGTCTTTCTAACTGACACGGTTTTCGACATACATATCTATAAAATACCTAGGGGTAGTGGTCGAACAAAAATAATAAATATAGCAGAAAATCGTCGAACAAAAAGAAGCATTACACGTATTATATCCAACGATAATCTTTGTGCGGCTCGAGCTATGGTATCCGCTCTAACCTAAGTTTCAAATGTAATAATGGGTGAAACATTTAGCCAAAGTCAAATTGCTAAAATAAGACAAGGTCGACCGACACAGAAGAGATTAGCTGCCAAGATTTGTACACTATTGGGCGGTAATTATACTAATGGCTTTACACTAGCAGATTTTAAAAAAGCAGAAGACTTGTTGAATGTTCAAATCAAAATTATATGTGCCGAAAATTTCAACGCACTAATTTACGAAGGAATGGTGAGAGATAAAACGATTCATTTATATAAAAACGGTGATCATTTTGACGTGATAAACAGTCTAACAGGTTTTTATGGTAAATCTTATTATTGCTATAAGTGTAACAGGGCTCACAACCACCCGACACATAAATGTAAAAGTGACCCTAAATGTACAATCTGCAAGAAATCCCAGCATGATGAGTCAACGAAAAACAAAATTTTATGTGAGGAATGCAACAGATTTTGCTACAACCAAACATGTTTAGACAATCATAGGGAACAGTGCAATATTCTTAACTAATGTCGAACTTGTAAAAAGTTGTATAACCGAACCAAAGGTCATCGGTGCGGTTTGACATTTTGTAATAATTGTAAAGAATTT
The DNA here is from genome assembly GCA_964028335.1 of Altica lythri. Lineage (NCBI taxonomy): Eukaryota > Metazoa > Arthropoda > Insecta > Coleoptera > Chrysomelidae > Altica > Altica lythri. The sequence continues at coordinate 58,153,631 of OZ034807.1, read as the reverse complement.
ACAGAATCAAACCACCCTTGCTATATGATGATGAAACCTGCTAAAGGGGGCTTCTGTTCAGTTTCTTGTATTTGCAATAAGCAGAGTGAAGACATAAATATGGGGTGTAAAGCTACACGTAAAACTCCAATAATGTGCAAAGAACCATGCGTCTGTAACGGCCTAGGCACGTCAATTATTCAACGATGCTCATACAGCGAGAAGTATATTTTTTTCGATTATGAAGCTATGCAAGATACAGGTATTCACATACCGAATTTAGTAATAGCTCACTATTATAATGGGGAGAAACACACTTTTACAGATAATAAAGAATTCTGTAAATGGCTCATCTCAAATAAACATAAAGATTACACAGCTATTGCACATAACGCAAAATGCTACGATGCGATTTTTATACTACAATATTGTATAGAAAATACAATAAAACCCTACACAATCTATAATGGTTCGAAACGTATGCTGTTAGAAATTCAAGCAATTAATATGAAAATTATTGACAGCTCAAATTTTGTTTCTGGCCCTTTAGCTGCTTTTCCAAAAACATTTGATTTGAAGGAAATGAAAAAAGGATATTTCCCTCATTATTTTAATACTTCTAAAAATCAAGATTACGTTGGACCTTTACCAGCTATTGAATATTATAGCCCTAATACAATGAAACCAGAGCAAAGAGATGAATTTTTAAAATGGTATGATGATCATAAAGATGATGTCTTTGATTTTCGTAAAGAAATCCGAGCTTACTGTGACTCAGATGTTGATATTTTGCGAAGGGGATGTCTGGAATTTCGCAAAGAATTTCTGGATATTGCAAATATAGACCCTTTCCAGTATTTAACGATAGCCAGCGTTTGCATGGCTATTTACCGATCTAAATATATAAGCCCGAACACAGTAGCTGTCGTAAAAGAAGAACTAAGAGATACATACAGCAAACAATCAATAATGTGGCTTGAGCAGTTTGCTAATGTTCAGCATGCTTTGAATGGCGGAGAGGTTTCAATACTTGGAGGTAAAGTTGACGGTTTCGATAAAGATTCAAAAACAGTCTACCAGTACCATGGGTGTTATTGGCACGGCTGTCCATCTTGTTACAAACCTGAAACTATGAACAAAGCTAGAAACGAAATCATGGATGATTTATATGAGAAGACTCTTCGACGATCCAAACAATTAAAAGATGCCGGATACAATTTGATTGAGATATGGGAGTGTGCCTGGCTAAAATCACCAGGTTATAAAAAAAGCTACCCATGTCAATTTTAACGAGCCTCTAAAACCGCGTGATGCATTCTTTGGTGGCCGAACAAATGCTATCAAACTGAAAGTTACGGGTAAGAAGTTGAATTTATTCAACTGTACAGTATGATGACGATTTTCCTGTTGGCCACCCAAAAAGAATTTACGTGGGTGAAGAGTGCAAACATGTCGATTTAAAAGAAATGTCAGGTGTGATAAAATGTAAAATATTGCCTTCGACAAATTTATATCATCCTGTTTTACCTGTAAAAGCAGATAAATTACTGTTTCCTCTGTGAACTCCACTGACCTTAACACAGAGATATTTTGTCTCGGCATTACAACAGTTAAGGTGCCTCGAGGAACAGGTACACCTAGAGGTCGCAACTACAGCAATTTCGAGGAGGAGTTTTATGACCAATTCCAAGTCGAAAATCAAAATCGTATTGAAAACCTAAGGAATAGACATCTCAATGCCACTTTTCCAAGTCGAAAATCAGAATCGAATTGAAAAACTCAGGGTTTGGACATGCCAATACCATTAAATAATATATCCAAATTTGAAAAAATAAATCAAATTTCAATTAATGTGTACGCTTTAGAATTAAATACGTCCCAAGCAGCATCATGTTTTTTCTTTAGAACAGCAAAAAATTGCTCTTAGCTCTGATGACACCAAAAGATATCAAAATACTACTTAAAGAAGATTTGGAAAGAGTAGAGTAACTTCTGAATTAGTAGCATTAGATTTATTAATTGACGAAACTAAACTTAAAGATGCTTTTATAAACAAATTTAGAATTATAACGAAATTTCCCTATGAAAATAGCAGTTTATGAAAGTAAACAAAAAAATATATGGCAATAACATATAACTTGTACTGACGAGTACCAAAAAAGTATATCACTAAAGGATAAGGATAAAAAGGTAGTTCCCACCAACAACCCCTGCCAGTCCAAACACTGACAGACACGACATCTCGTACAAAAAGGTAAAAAGGATGTGAATATACTTTTTTTACACAGGAGCTCTTTTTATAACAGTGATTATGTTTCAATTAAATGTAACTGGGTAAGTGTTATATTGGTAATTATAAGCTCTACATATATTCTTTCCAAATAAACTGGAACATTAAATTACGAGAACAGACACTAAATGCCCAAATTATAAAGGAAATTATTGAAGACCCTACAAAAAAGTTATTTTACAGTATGATCAAATCGGCCGAGATACTCATACCAAAGATATCATTACTAAAAAAGAACTACTAAAACATTTAAAATGGATGTGGTCTGTAAATGTTATAAATCAGCAGAAAATTAAAAAAATTTAATGTCCACCAGTGCACTTTCCAAATATGTTGCGAAAACTATGTAGGAGAAAGCCTTAATCACGAGTCTTTAAAAAAAAAATTAGAGTCAGCTCTTAACGATATAAAAAAAAACAAATTGGTTACAAAAAAGGGTGACAGAATACGCATTGTGGCAATAAATGTCAATTTTATCCACCCTATTTCGAAACCCACTACTGCAGATGCCTCTATGGAAAAGTTGTTGGACCAAATTAAAAAATGTTTAAAACCCCTAGTAGTGGTCGCCGTAGAATGAATAATTTGTGTAAGTTTTTTTTATTTTTTTTATTTCCCAATTATGAATAACATTATTGATACGTCTAATGCTATTGTTGAAAATAGTTTCAAAGCATATAAAGCGTTTACCTCTAATGAATAAGTGTAAATTAATATTCTGAAATTTCTCAGACAAAATATTAACATATAAAAGAAGTATGGTTTTAAAAAATATTAGAAGAGTAAAACAGTCGATGATTATTTCGCTGCATTTGAGTGACGAACAGGAGGTGTAACTAATTGTAAACATAAAGACACTATAAAAGGGTCTAAAAACTAAAATTTGAATGTTTAGTCTTATTGGATTTCAAGAAAGCAGCCATATTTCCTAACCCATCGGGGGTAACAACTCAACCAAATGTTTGAAATCAGAGAAAAACATCTGGTGTAACGACCATTTTATCAACTAGTAATATTTGATATAAAAATATACATACCATTCTAATGCTGTAAATTCGTAAATAAACGAAAACTAAACGTCTTAGTTACAAAACAGTAGTTTTTATACTCCTTATCAATTGTTGAAAAATGCTCCATAATTTTCCCAGACCACAACTTTGTAAGGAGGATATGTAAACAGGAAATAGATATGGGTGCGGTCTATCACAAAATCCCATGCAGCAACGCTGGAGACGTTTTTACTAAAAAAAAAATATTTTTATAAAAGTTATTACATAAAATAAAACACCCCGATAGACAACAAAGCCCAGGTTCTTGTCCTGTCTATCGTTATGTTCAACTTTTGAACAACTAAGAGGCTTTTTCCTACCCTTTTATAAAAATTGTTTTAAAATTCTTACCTTAAATAGAACACAAAGCATTAGTGATTGAAGGTGTAAAAACAACCGTAGCAGTCGTGCTATGCTCGAAGTATCCTTCATCCTCAAAATTTACATCCTCAACTTGATGTTCGTTGATGTAAAAATTTACCACGTAAAACACTTCTCCATCAATTAAGAAATGTAATTGAAATAAATCCTCAACATCATAGTTACTACCTAAACATGCTTCGGTACTGAAGAAGAGATTGTTGATAACGAAATCTACATAGACTGCATCGAACTCTTGGTCAAATTCTAATAAGTTTAAATTAATATTCTGAAAATTTTCCGACAGAATATTAACACGTAAACTAAACTCACTCTGCCATCGTTGCATACAGAACTGAAAAAATAGATTGATAGTAAAAAGTTTTGCGGATTCCCTTTTATTAATATGATAAAATGTATAAGGTTTTATTTAAGTAACTAGGTATCCTAAAAACTTATAATAAACCTGTGCAGTAGCAGAGGGTAGCAGAGTATCATAGTAGAGCGTAGCAGAGGGTAGCAGAGCATCATAGCAGAGCGTAGCAGAGGGTAGCAGAGGGTAGCAGAGGGTAGCAGAGCGTAGCAGAGCATTATAACAGAGCGTAGCAGAGGGTAGCAGAGGGTAGCACAGAGAGTCAGAAACGTACACAACAAAAGTATAAATTAAGAAGTCAAAGTCTCTCGAATTTATTTGTTAACATGCCTTCAAGAAGAACGGTTCAAGTAAACAAACTCGCAGCGATTGTGAGAGAAAAGTACAAAGCTCTCAAAAGAATGCAAGCTGATGAAAAAGAACTACTAGAATCAACGTTTAAACCAATAACTACACCTCTTAACGAAATAGCCAAATATGTGAACGAAAAAGTTCCTAAAACAGAACTCAACGAAAATGACTCACTGACCAATCATTCAACAGAGGGGGAACATAATCAAATATCTTATGAAAATGACATTATTAATCTTGAAAAATATATTCAAGATTTAGGAAATACAAATCAAATATACGGGCCAAAGTTCAACTGGCCTACGGGAGAATGGTCACTTGGAAATAAAACAATTGAGTTTGGTAAAGATATCATTCAGATGGACTCACACAAGTTTAAACCTACGCAGGGTGTCTACGACCTGCTGTTTTCAAAGCAACCAACACAACATACGCTTACCGATCAAAAAATCTACAAAGCTCTTTTAGACATCTCATGTCCACAAGGATGGACGAGGTCGACTACGTCATCAATCTCATTCATCAAAATACGAAACAATTATTAAACCAATGTACCTAGGTAGAAAAATGTCACACACCCTACATGGAATTGACAAAACACGTGCCGAAGACGTACAGGAAAGAAGCCACATATCCGAGAATAGTCAAACACGAGGCCAAGATATATCAGACAAGCAAAGACCTCAGTGTAAAAGAAAACATATTAAGGTTCAAGATACTGCAGGCATACAATCAAAGAAAATTCGTGTTGATTTCTCCATAAGTGACACAAAGGGTATGGTAGACAAGCAGATACTTAACCAACTGGATGAAATATGGACCCTCTATAACGAACATGACGACCCAAACTTTCTTGTAGAAGGTCTTAAAATTTTATCAAAAAACAATGCCTTAAATGGGAAAGAAGCAGAATTAATTACAGATGAATTGCGGTATCTAGAGATTATTTACTAATTAACTTCTTTACTATAAAAATCTAAGTTTATCTCAATAAGCCAATTATCAATAATAAATATATTGTTTTATTCTTACCAAATAAAAATAAAAATGAATTTCCCTCTTTTATTATCTACATAACCAAAGACTTACTTATTATCTACATAATCCCAAAGACTTACTCATTATCTTTATCTAAAAACAGCGATGACGTAATTTTCTATTCTTGGTAATTTCGCCCGAGATTTTACCGAACTGTTCCTAAAGCGGACCAACGCCCTAAATTTTATCATTTTCTGAAAAAATTATCATCGCTTTTCGAAAAATTGATTTTGTGTTGTTCTAATAATTAATTATAAAATTAAATACTATGATTATTGTAAATAAACTAGCTTGTAAATTTTTATCACAGCATGGGAACCTCAACTCGAAAATATAGATAATTTACAACAGGGATTTCATAAAATGACTAATTGTAGTGTGTTATACACATAAATCAGCTGATTTCATAAAAATTAGAAAATAAACTCTCCTGATTTTTCTCAAACAGCATTTTCATACACCCCTTTTCCTTATCAGAGAGTACCACGTGACCATTTCGAAACCCTATAAAAGAGAGCAGCAGGAGCGTCTGTTTCATTTCTGCTCCTGCTACAGCTGCTATCAGTTGCAGTAAATTTGTGAGTGTTTTTTGAGTTTTAAAAAATTTTGAATTTTTCGAAATTTTTTGAGTTTTTAACTATTTTATTAAGTTTTACCGTAAGTCTACAATTTTGATGTTTGAATTTTTTTGATTTTTTAAAAAAATTTGATTTTTTCGAAATTTTTGAGTTTGTACTTTTTTACTCATCACATTTTTTATTATCAGTAAGTACCACGTGGCCGTTTTCAAAAACCTATAAAGAGCGACCTTCTCCGCGTCTGTATCATTTCTGTTGTTGCTATCAAGCTGTTATCAACTGCTGTAAGTTTTCATTTTTTTTTGAGTTTTTAAAAATTTTTTGATTTTTTTCGAAATTTTTTTTTGAGTTTTAAAAGTTTTAAAATATATTTTTATAATGGAGAAATACCTTATACTTAAAGACGTCGTTAAGAAAGTACGCAAATTTAACCTTCAGGGGCGAACTCTGGAATTTAAAATCAGGGCCATACCGCAAGGTGAGGAGCCTGTAAGCTGGATTAAAAAGGCGATAGAAGAAATTGTTCTCAAGGGTACTGAAAATGTTCTACCTACCGATCAAGTGGGGTTTACATTTTGCTCAAGGGATTTTGGTAGAGGTCAGGGTTGGGCGAGGTTTTGGCCTGCCTTTGAAATAAATGTTGATGATATATGGAAGACAATTTCCTCCATATATCAATCAAACTCCACGGGGATAAATACCGAGACATTTTGTCTTGGTGTAACAACTGTTAAGATGCCTACAGGGAAGGGCAGAGGAATGTTATGTAATAACTTTGATGAGGAGTGCGCGAAAAGAAAAGGAATCGTTACAATCAACAACAAAGATAATCTCTGTCTTCATCGCGCACTCGTGGTAGCCTTAGCCCACAAGCAGAAAGACTGCGACTACCGCAAAATAAGAAAAGACACAGGAAAAATTCAGGAGCAAAGAGCTCAACACCTGCTGGTGTCGTCAGGTGTTACAATACCTAAAGAAGGGGCCGGTATCCCTGAATTAAAGAAATTACAGGAACACCTTAAAGATTATAAGATCGTGGTGTATAAGTATGGGTCAAAAGCTAGAGACGTTGTTTTCAATGGTTGTAGTGATGGTCCTTCTTTAAACTTGCTCTACCATGAGGGACATTACAACACTATAACCTCACTTACAGCGGCCTTCTGCTGTGTTTATTACTGTGAGGAGTGCCACCAACCTTTTAACAATAAAAACAGGCATCGATGTGGAGGAACCTGTCCTGGGTGCCAGCGTTCACCGGCTTGCCCTAAAGAGAGTATAAAGAAACTATGTGATGATTGTAACCGCAACTTTTACGGTGAGGATTGCTATCAAGCACACTTGTCGAAAGTTTGCACTTTGGTGAAAAGGTGTGAAGAGTGTTTGAAAACAATTAAAAAAGGAAGAGAGCATTACTGTGGAGAAATATTCTGTAAAATATGCAATAAACACTGTCCTTCAAATCATTTGTGTTATATGCAGCCAGACGTGGGTTCTCCAATAACTTCTAATATTCTCTTTGTTTTCTATGATTTGGAGACTCGACAGGAAAAGGTTCTAACCGATGGTTCCTTACAACAAGAACCGAGTTTGTGTGTATTTAAACAATGTTGCAGCGTATGTTTAAATACAGATGTAAAAATATGTAAGAAGTGCGGGGTACGTCTGCACGTTTTACAAACACAGCCCATCACCCGTTTCGTGGAGTTCATTTTGAATCAACGAAAAATATTTAAAAAAGTGATTGTCATTGCTCACAACGGAGGGGGTTTTGACCACCAATTTGTTTTAAATCATATTCTGATGAAGACGGATTTAAAACCTGAATTAATCATGCGTGGCACCAGATTAGTTTTAATGAGTGTGGGAAATGTAAAATTTTTAGATTCTCTAAACTATTTCCCGATGGCACTAAGTAAACTACCAAAAGCTTTTGAGCTAGACGAGTTGAAGAAAGGTTATTTTCCTCACCTATTTAACTGTACAGAAAACAAGAATTATGTAGGTCCGTTACCTGCTATGACTTTTTACGATCCTGATAACTTTAAAGACGAAGATAGAGAACAGTTAGTTTGTTGGTATAATCAGAAAATTGCCGAAAATTATGTTTTCGATTTTCAGAAAGAGATAATTGAATACTGTATCTCCGATGTACAAATTCTAGCTGGAGCCTGTCTTAAATTCAGAGAGCTAATGATGAAAGAAGGCAATGTCTGTCCTTTCACGGAAGCAAGCACTCTTCCTTCAGCATGTAACAAAATCTACAGACGTAACTTCCTTAAACCCGATACTATAGGTATTATTCCTAAAAACGGTTACAGATGGCGAGATAATCAGTCTAAAATAGCCATACAATGGCTAGTTTGGGAAGAACATCAAAGAAATATAACAATACAACACGCCGCTAGAGGATCGGAAGCTATTGTCGGAGGATGCAAAGTTGACGGGTTCTGTGAAGAAACCAGACAGATATTTGAATTTCAAGGGTGTTACTACCATGGGTGTCTTAAATGTTTTAGCATTAATAGACATCAACCTCTTCATAACGACCCAACAGACAATTTGGAAAACCGTTATGAAAGAACCATATCCAAAATAAAAAGACTGAGAAATTTAGGATACGAGGTAGTGGAAATGTGGGAATGTGATTTTCGGAAACAGATTAATAAGGATATTCAAAAGTACACAGAGAACCATTCGCTGCTTAATTACATTCCGCTAAACCCGAGAGACGCGTTTATGGGTGGACGAACGGAAAATATAATAGAATATTACAAGTGTAAAAAGGGTGAAAAAATGAAATATGTGGATTTTACATCCCTGTATCCATACGTAAATAAGTATGCAGAGTATCCTGAAGGACATCCCAAAATCTACGTGGGGTCCGAATGCAAATTCGAGGGTACTTTTGGATTTGTCAAATGCAAAATCCTACCACCTACCAATCTCTTTCATCCTGTGTTACCGGCTCGTATAAACAAAAAGTTACTATTTACGCTTTGCAGAAGTTGTGCCCAAGAAAGCAACACCACAGACTGCGCACATTCGGTAGATGAGCGTGCTCTAGTTGGGACTTGGGTAAGTCTTGAAGTTGAAAAGGCTCTTGAAATGGGGTATGAAATTCTAGAAATTTATGAAATTTGCGATTATGAAAAGAAGACAAAATACAGTCCCGTCACGAAATCTGGGGGCCTGTTTAATGATTATATCAGTAAATTTTTAGGAATTAAACAAGAGGCTAGTGGTTGGCCTCCCGGTTGCGATACGGAGCAGAAGAAAGAACAATATATAAGTGACTACTTTGAAAGAGAAGGTGTCACGCTAAACCCTCTCTCTATCGAAAAGAACCCCGGTAAAAGACTTTTGGGAAAAAACGTTATCACAAGTTTTTGGGGATATTTTGGAATGAAAGAAAACAAACCCAGGACTTCTATAGTAAACCAACCTTACGAATTATACTCTATGTTAACCAACTTCTCAATAAACGTAAACTCAATACTCCCGGTAAACGATGAAACGTTGATAGTTAACTGGGAATTCAAAGAAGAGGAATATGACCCCTTATCCACTGTCTCAGTACCTGTAGCAGCATTTACAACGACACATGCAAGACTAAAATTATACAATGACCTTTTGCAACCCTTAGGAGAAAGGGTTAAATATCTCGATACAGACAGTTGTATTTACACCCTTAAAGAAGGAGAATATGACCCCCCTTTAGGTGATTTCTTAGGAGAGTTAACCGATGAACTTGATGGTGGGTATATTACAGAGTTCGTTTCTGGAGGTCCTAAAAATTACGGTTACAAATTTACCTCTTTCTCTGGAGAGGAAAAGATTGTATGTAAAGTTAAAGGTATTTCCTTAAACTATACGACAAGTCGTATAGTTAATTTTGAAAAAATTAAGGAAATGGTCCTTAATAAATCCAAACCTATATTGTTAATAAACAGATACGACGTACACAAGAACATGAAATACTTACTGTTAACGTTAAGAAAATTTATAGACCAAATTCTACTAAACGAAAATTTTTTGACAATTATACGTCTGAACCTTTTGGATATAAAAAGTTAAGAACTATCTAATTATTTAGGTGTATGCTTATTAATTTTATTAATTTACTATAAAAATACAAAAAAAAATATCTTATAAGATCAATAAAAGATGCCCTATATGGTCAACAAAAGATACCGATAAAGGTCACCAAAAGATACCTGATGGGCCACCAAAAGATATCTTATAAGATCAAAAAAAAAATGCAAAAAAAATATCTTATAAGATCAATAAAAGATGCCCTATATGGTCAACAAAAGATACCGCTAAAGGTCACCAAAAGATACCTGATGGGCCACCAAAAGATATCTTATAAGATTGATGTCTAATGTTTTGATAATTGATAATTGAACCCTTAAAGTGGTTTTATAGGGCTATTGGCGAAGCTTTCCACTAAAAAACAAAAGCTAACGCACCACGGTACTACCTCTTAGGTGGTGTGGAAATGTACCGACTAAATTCCCTACTTAAACTACTATATACAGCTAAAATACTAAAATTTTACATGTTTATAATATAAACCAGTTTTAACTCGATTATTAAAAAAGAATCTAAATCTTCCCATATTAATTGTCTATTTCGAAAACGTTTAAGATTATTTAAATAAACTTTAAATTTATTTAAAATAATATTTTAAAATAGCTAAATTACTTTCAAGCTTTGAAAAAATTACCTAAAGTTTTATCTTTACACAAAAGTCCCCTTTTAATACACCCTATAATTCTTTTTAAATTATCAATGTATGTTTGATAATTCTTTTTAAATTATCAATGTATGTTTGATAATCTTTTTTTGATATAATTATTAATCTACTTACATCTTTGTAGAAGCAGCAGGCTCACTGTTTGCACTGTTAGTGTTCATTTTCTTGAAGTTGAGTACTGGTCAGGATATTTTCTAGGTGTGTATTTATACACAAGAATTACGTAGAATATTAGTAATAAAAATGTTATCTGGAAATTATTTATTGTAATTGAAAGCAAAAAACACTTAGGTGCAATTAAATTAATACAAAGTAACAAGTTTCCATGGATGCAAGTTTCTAATAAAATCAGTCCTTGCATAAATTAAGTAACAAGTATAATCTTTAATAATTTACATAATTATTAGATTTGTAAAACAAAATATTTTATATTCAATTAAAAGTAATACAAAGTAACTCTAATCAAATCATATATATGCATATATAAAATTGCATTACTGCATCAAATATACTCAATTAACATTTTAATTTACATACCTATGTTTTGAAAGAATTACAATTATTCCTAGTATTGTGCCATATTATGGGATTTACTCAATTAACATATTTATTTTATATATTTATTATTTTTTCTAAAGTAAAATGTATAATTATTTATGATAAATAAAAGTAGAAATTTTTTTGTCTTTTTTTATATTATTTTGGTAAATTTTGGATTTTTAAAACTTGATTTTGTTTCCTAAATTATTTCTTAACTAGTAAAAGTATACACTCTTTTAGGTATAATTTCTCAGTAAGTTCTTATCTAGACTACGACATCTTTTTTTATTTAGTTTTTTAATTTTAAATCTTTTAAAATATTCTGTTACATAAATCTCGTAAAAGTGATATTGTTCTTTACATGTCACGTGACCTAATTACGTTAAAATTTATTATAAAAAGTAAAATGATTTTTCGACTCTATTGACTATAAGCTTTTTGTTATTATTTGTGAAGGGGCCTTATAATGTCTTAAGGTAATTTTTTAAAATATTATTATGTCATTCAGTCTGAAGTTGGCAACACTGTTAACAAGATGGCCGGTCTATGCGAGCCATATACTTATAAAATTTTATAAGTATATGATGCGAGCCCAGGTTGATACATCAAAATGATCTGAAGTTGATACGATGACGTCACAAAGGTTTGCGTCTTACGATCTCTAGCCTGAAGTTGGCACCCGGAGGGTGTAGTGGAGGGGGTTAAGTCTGTCTGGCTGGGTGGCTGTGTCTGGCCATAGCGACCCCATACCTACTATCCTCCATCGACTACAATGTTCATTTGAGGCAGAAGAATATCTTTCTTGGTTGACTCAAACAAGTTGTACAGCACTGATTTGTTTGTCTTTCTCATGCCACTTTCGTTGAACAGTGCTAAGGGAAATGGGGCCAACTCATACTCAAAATATGTCATCAAATCCTCATCTGATCGTTTGCTTATACATATCCGCTGAAAGAGCAATGTTGGGTCAACTACTACCCTTTCATCGTGAACTTTTATCGATGAGCTGACAGAAGATATTGGCAATGCCCGATCCTTGCGAGATAACTTACGTCAACTATTGAATTCATAGCCCTTTTACCAACTCGAACAGCATCATAGCATGTTATCGTGGCATCTCCGACAACTCCACTTGAAATTGACATGATTTGAGAGGTTTCTGGGAAGGGAGGATGAGAATCAAGCCACTGATTGAGTTTGACAATGTCTTCTGCATCTTTACTCTTGCGAGCCTGTCCAATGTCCTTTTTGTGTTGTGTTGACTAACAAATTGCTAATATTGTTATCTGTAATTTAAACAAAATACACGAACAAAGGTTGTGGGTTAAGAATATGATATACAAACTAATTTTCTGAAAATTGCAAAATGCTATACAAGTTTTAAAATAGCTGTAACTTTAGGCGGGTTGGACATTAATCAGCATATGTATATATATTCTAAAAGGGAATTTAAAAATCTACAACTTCTTTCCTATTCATACTTTTCGTTTATGAATAGGTTTAGACAATATGATGCAATGTTTATGAATATTTTGACGTAAATTGATTTTTTTTGTAAATTTCAACTTTTTCCGAGGGTATAGCTCGAAAACGGTTAGGAATTATAAAAAACATTTAATATAAAAGTTTTAGATAATTTTAAGAACTCCATTTTATTATTTAAAAATATTTCTCTCCGATGCACCGTTTGCGAGATATAAGCGAAAAACCCAAAATTCTTACCTTTCCCCCCCTCCTACTACCCCCCGCTCATCACCAAGGAGTCAGGACTTTTGGTATGTTAACAACCTAAGCCCCGCTGAACAAGTTTCTGAAGGAATCGCTTAGTTACCTGCTCACGCACTCTACACCTCATTTTGGGTCATTTATTGACTGGAGTACTAGGGAAGAGATACCGATGTTTTTATTATTATGACATTTAAATGTGGCCAATCTAAATTAAATGTATTATATTAATTTATTTATTTAAATTACTTGTAATAAATTTAATAAAAAGAAATGGGAAAGTGTTGTGCTGTTTATGGTTGTGTTAGTGGCCGAAAGGCAAGTGACAGTGTAAAAAAAGTGGGTTTATTTAAAGCACGAAGTATATTCAAAGTACCAAAAGTGAGTAACATCAAAATAATATCTGTTAAAAATTTGTGTTATCAGGTAATGAGATTCCAAACTCTTCTGATTTAATTGACCATACAATAATTGGTGACTGTAGTATCAATTCAGTTGCGACAAGTACCGTTCTTGAAATTATAAATGAAGTAATTGACCCTAAAGATATAAATTCGGCAAACACGAATTTTCCTGACGGTGCAAATACTGCTACTGCTACTGATTTGCTGGTCATAAATGAGACTGAGGAGTTTTCTTTTCGTTCAATCGAAGAAATTTTAGAATCTCAGCCACTACGTAAAAATTGGACTTTGACAGTCATAAAAAATTCTTTTATTTGGTTTTCATATGTAAGCTTAAAACTGGGATTAGTTTGTCAAGTAAAAATTGATATGAATTTAAAAGTAACGGTAAGAAGCTTCAATGGAAATAATTGGACTTAATTTAATTATTTAAATAGTATTAAAATTTTTCTTATGTTATAGATAATTAATGCAAAAACTAATACCGTTATTGATATGGATGTAAATATCTCATCAATTGCATGTATTTGGCAACTATTAAAATCTTTAGAAAACAGTTTTTTCTGCATTGGAACTGGATACGATGACAAAAAGTAACCATAAATTTAGACACATTAATTTATAATAACTAATGCTATCACTACTTAGTAATTAATAGTACTATTTTATTTTCATAGATGTTCAGTCACTTGTACAGGTATATTATTGCCGGAGAAAAGGTATAAAAGAAAAGTTGTGGAGTACAGATGTATTGCTTGTCGAAAAATGAGACGTTTGATCCAAAAACGTAAGACGGAGACAAAAATAATGAAACTCGATGGATGAATTTTAAACATCGCTATATTTTACAACGCAAAAACCTTAAGCGAGTTGTTCACACGGTAAAGTTTTGTTTGTATTTAATTTCTAATTAACATCTTGCAATTAAAAAATATTAATTTCTAATAATTCACATGAGATAAAAGGCTCTTTCAAACATTATGAATTTGAAAACGCGTAATGTATTTATGAATGTGCTTGAAGTTTAAAACTTGTTGAAAAATTAGACATTTTTTTATATTCTTGTGAAGTCTCTACAACAAATTGTAATTAATATAAAATTATACTTTTTGGTCACGTACACTCAAAGAGATATCACTGTTCCTGTAGGTCTCTAATATAATTCAAACTTAAATCGGAGTGGACACTTTGTTCAATCTATGGCTTTTGAACCTCACAAACGGTTTTAAATTACGAAAATAAATTTCTGTGTCACTCTATCAACTTTTAATTTACTTTGTTTATTTTTGGTTAATGTTTAAATTCTCTTATAAAAAAAACGTGTGCGTCTCAGGACGCGCGACAGAAGTGATAACTTTAACTAATCCAAGTTGAACTATTTAATATTGAAATTTTTTAACTTGAGAAAAACTTTGCCTATTACTTAAATTTTATGTACATTAATATGATGTGTATAAATTCAAAAATTTAAATATTTTGAAAATTCTGAAAAATTTGAAATTTTTTGAAAATTTTGATAATTTGAAAATTTGAAAATTCTAAAAATTTTGAAAATTTTAAAAAATTTGAAAATTCTAAAATTTTTAAAAAATTTTGAAAATTCTGAAAATTTTAAAAATTCTGAAAATTTTGAAAATTTTTAAAAATTCTAAAAATTTTAAAAAATTTTGAAAATTTTGAAAATTTCAAAAATTCTAAAAATTTTGAAAATTCTAAAAATTTCGAAAATTCTAAAAATTTTGAAAATTCTGAAAATATTGAAAATTTGAAAATTCTAAAAATTTTGAAAATTTTAAAAATTTAGAAAATTCTAAAAATTTTGAAAATTTTAAAAATTTAGAAAATTCTAAAAATTTTGAAAATTCTGAAAATTTAAAAAAATTTAAAAATTCTAATAATTTTGAAAATTGTAAAAAATTCATTTTGAAAAATTCAAGAATTGCTTTCTCTATGCGTTCAGTATAAGATGGGAAAAGCATAGGGAGAGAGAGAGAGAAATGATATTATTATTATGTTTCACTGCGCCTGCGTGTAAAAACGATAAACAACGCGTTATGATAATCGCTTTTTTCAACGATAAACAACGCGTTATGAGTTATGATAAACGCTTTTTTCAACGCGTTACGCCAAAAATCAGTTTACCCTCCCATAGAAGTTATCACTTCAAAAATTGAACTCTCGTTGGGCTTTAAAACGATAAAGTGGACCACTTCCCAATAAGTTGTCTCTTCAATTTTTTCTGGAATATATTACAAATCTACAGAGGCTGTAACTTCAATTTTATGTAGTTAAAATAATCGAAAATAATTTTTCTGTACTAAGTACTTAGTACTTTCGGAGGCTTTGCGTATAAACAATAAGTATAGTTGATAACGAAATACGGTTAATTTTGTTGATCTTTAATGTTTGACGTTGGTGTAATCATTTAAAATTTTTTGTATATCTATATTTTCTTAAAATATGAATATTTCTTTTTTAGAATAAAAATTTAAAGCAACATTTATTGGACTTAAAAAATCAATGCGCTGAAATAAAAGAGTAAGTTTTATCTGAGAAAATTGCTGATTTACCTGCTTTACAGCAAGAAACTGTTAAAAAATGTTTATTTTCTTAGTAATCTTTTACATTTATTTTATCACATATCATACAGTTGTTTAAATAAATGTAAGTAAAATGTGTCGTATTTTATTTTTAATATGTGAAACATTACCAATAAAATAATGCATCACCCAGATTTATACATAATATAAAAGTTACGTGATATGTTTAGTACATACCCATGTTCTATACATCGAAACATCGATGTTTTTCTTTCGATGCATCGAACCCAATGTTAAGTCCACCGATGTCTATCGATTTCGATATATCGATGTTTTTCAAGAATTTGCCATCCCGTGTTTGAGATTAACTTTTATATTGAAAATAAATTAGGAAAATGAAGTTTGGAAGATGGAAGAATGACAGGCACTCTATTACATAATGAATTTGTGGCAAATCAACACACGAGAAGGTATCGCTGGTGTGGTTTCAAATTGGTGGACGTGAAGGTTGAAACCTATAGTCTCCTTGTCCTCGGAAGATCCGCGATCCGTCTACGGTGCTCATACACCCGGGTATTAAAAGACTCTCAAATCACAAGCTCCTATGACAGGAATGTCAAGAGCACAATTCTTAGCCAATTCTTTACAAAGACCTCTCCACCGAGACCCGTAACACCATTTCCACCATAATTGTATAGTGTCTGTTAGACCTACGAACACCTCTGACATCATTATACTCCAGAAGGACTCTCCATCGAGACACGTACCTAACACCACTTTCACGGACATCCAGGAACCTTGCTAAGTGTCTGTTACACTAACACCACACTCCTACGAAGACTTCCTAACGCAGCAATCTTTATCACCAAAGCTGCAGCCTGCGAACTCTACAAAGAAGTGGAACCGAAAGCTCCTATGACAGGAACGTCAAAGAGCACAATCCTTAGTCAATTCTTTACAAAGACCTCTCCACCGAGATCCGTAACACAATTTCCACCCTTATTGTACATGTATATGATTTTTAAATTTTAATATCTAAGTAACTAAACGGTGAAAATTTTGGGATAAGAGAAATGACGTATTTATTTATACGTATAGTTAATATCAAATCTAAAAGTTGGAAATTATTTTTCACATTAGATTCGCTCGAACCTTCTTAACTCGCGCTTACTATTAATAAAAAAAAATATTCACTCTAATATTAATAATAATACGTAATACATAATCGTAATACTGAAATTAATAGGCATTTGGCAATTTTATAAAATATTTTAACTAGTAAATTTTTTAAGGCAATTTGTAGTTACTTACTTTATATTTTTGCATTTACAGCACTTGAAAAGTTTCTAACAATTTCCTAAAACTTTTATTTAATTCCACGTTTCTCACAATATTTTTTTCTAGAGCTGTCAATAGTAACAAAACTTCCCGCGTAAGGATTTAAACGAGTAGGTACTTCTTGAACAATGGCGTACTCTACAGGCAATAGTTATGTCTCCTAAATTGGGGCTATTTGTTCAGGGCTCAACACAAATATTATACTTATAATATAATTTTCCTTCGTGGATTCTGGATAAGTGATAAACAGCAGACAAACTTAACAATTTATTGGTTAACACAGCTAAATAACAATTTCCTAAACTAATTTACACAACTTCGATATAATCACAATGTCTGAATAACCTCTTTAAAATATCTCTTACAACAATCCACACTTTATCGCCAGCTATTACCATTACAATTCCTTTTCTCCGTCCAGAGCGGTCCTTATATACCAGATTAGTTCCTTCTAGAACGTCGCTAACGTCACATTTCTAGAATCGAACAAAATAGAACATTCCAGAGCTAATCGAATTATCTGCATCTTCCGCAGTGTACTCGAGTCGTCGGAGCTTCTGAGAATTCAAACAACACCTCTGGGCGACAGGTCCGAACTGGCTCGTAACCCTAGTATTCGTTTACCTCACTGTCTTCTGCAACCGCTGGCCATCGTATATGAATACCATCATGTTCGTGGTTTGCAACAAAGACAAAGATTCTACATCAGTTGGTCATTATGATATTTTGCGTTGACGAAACCTAGTTAATTGAAAGTTTTTATTAAACAGAGCTATTTGACAATCAATTCTTTGATGTTTTTAAGTCTGATTGAGATTACTCTCAGTGCGACAAAAATAGAGGTGGTGGCTGATTAAGAAAATCTGGTCGGCTTCTCTTTATTATACTAACTCTGTTTTCCAAAGTCTTCCTTTAAGTGATGTCTTATCAGTTAAACCCATATTGGTAAATATTTGCTATACATTTTTAATATATACATTCCCCCATCGCTAACTTCTGCTGAATTGAAATTATTTTATGATGAGTTCGAGTCCCTCGACTTTCTATATGATATCAAAATTCTAATTTCGGGTGATTTTATATCTGACTACGTTAATTCTAGTCTGATACCTCAAGCTCAAGGACCCCCTTCGCACAGTATGAAATGTCTTAACTTGTTTTCAAAATATTTTTGCTTAAATTCAACTTAATTTTGGTTCAAATGATAATGGGAAAATTTTGGATTTGATTCTGTCGTCTTGTGTTGTTTCTGAGGCTTTGGATGTTCTAGTTTCTCTCGATCGACATCGATATCCAGCTTTGGATATTGATTTTCATTTGACTGTGTGTAATAACCCAGTAAAACCTACATGTTCTGTAGCGGCACTTCTGATACCTTAATCTCTTTACTCAAATATAAATTTATTTTAATTTTTATAGGGTTACAAAATATTTATATTTTAATTATTCTTTTGCAAAAGCTTTTTCTATTTCGGAAATACCTCTGCTAGTAAATGTAATATCTTTTAGTTATTCTCACGTTTCCAAATGTTTATTGTAGAATTTTATTTGTAGAATTGATTTAGCCGATACTTGGTGTAGATCCATAATATAAAATATATAATATTTAAAAACATACATCCAGAACTATCCAGAATCTGTGGTTTTCAAGAAAGGAAATAAAAGCAAAATCTCAAATTTCAGACCAATCACCATTCTTTGCGATTTTTGAAACTATTATTCATAACCACCTTTCAATTAATCTTTATAGTGTAATAACTTCAGAACAACATGAATTATTGCTGATTTTTTAACTGACCCTAATTTATTTTATATTACTCAATTTATATCTGAAACTATCGATAGTAGAAGTCAGAGAGATGTAATCTACACTGACTTTTCCAAGGCATTGGACAAAGTCAACCATTTTTTACTGTTGTTAAAAAGCTACAAAATTTCGATTTATGTTGATAATGATAATGAAAATCAAAAAGTACATCGTTTATTACAATATAAAATTTTTCTACATATTCAAAACATAACATTCATCAATAATTGAACCAAGAATTAGATGTACATAAAAGACTTTTGAAATTATCATTTACCACCCCCAAAACCACCCATCAAGTTTCCTAATCCACCCAAACCACCTGCTGCACCAGCTTGTAATTGCCTCATCATATTTTGCAATCCAGCCATTCCGCCCATTTGTTGCAGTACCCTAGGATCCATCATTTTAGCCATTTGTTGATTAAGTTTCGCCATTTGATTATGGTTTACATTTTTAGCCATGTCTCCTCCTTTGAACAAACCTTTAATACCACCCATCTTTTTAACTACGGCTGCGAATTTAGTATATTGTGTAATTAGATCTTTTACCTCTCGTTCTGTAACAATCAAAATAAAATAATGTAAAATTGATGTAAATTTATTTCTATTAAAAGTTAGAAAATAATATACCACAAAATACGGAATAAATAAAGATAACTTTGGAACTTGTTGAATACCGAATGGAAGCGAAGAAAAAAATTCATTTTTTATCATTTTGTTAAATATTTGCTACTCGAGTTGGTTTATTCGAAAGTGGGAGAGACCAAAGAAAGTTCCCTTATTCATTTTAGTGATTATTTTTCTGTCGCAACATATCTTCCGAACCTAACGTTAAAAACCTCGCTTTACAAAACTTAAGTTCGTTACATCTGGGTAATTAAGTATTAAGTAATATGGTCTGTTATATGCTACCATTCAACTGCTTGACTCAGTTGATACTTCGATATCGTTCTTTAAGAGTTGCAAATACGAGAATCAAGAAGTTGTTTTGGATTTGGATTTATTTTGGATATATAGAGCGACTAAAAGTTTTAAATCTAACATTGACAAAGAATTTTCGGAAACAATTTTAATGCATTCCATGGAGAGCCTGAATCTACCTCACAATTATACCTTTCGCAGGATGCAAGATTAATTGTAAAATTTTTGATAATATTGAAAATAGTTTTAGTGGATGTAAGGAATAAAAATAAAAAGTTAAAATGTATTTTTCAAAATTTCAAAATTTTCCAAAAATCCCATGAGAGAAATCTCTAATAATCGTTTACTTAAGAAGCCATGGTTCCGGTCTCTTAACCGAATAAAAATATAAGACAGTATACAACAGAGTTCTGATCGAAGAACTAAATTCATTCCACGAGTACATAGATTTTAAAATTGTCTATATAAATAGAAAAAATTTCTCGCGAAACTCCGATCTAAATTTAAAGCTATGGTTCTTTGGCCAAAAGGACGCATCGCTAGATTTTTACACTTCGAAACTCATATTGTTGATTTCTTCTACAGACCTAATTCTTTGACTTGACTTAAAATAAAAATATTATAACTGGATAACCGAATAAGGAAAGGACCTTTACTTGAAAGACTGTTTTTAGGTTATTCTAGAATATTCTCACTCTTTCTAGTGTGTACTCACGAAGTATAGATACCAGGAGTCTACACGGTATAGGCTTTTCCATAATATTTCTGGTACATAATAATCAACCCAGATCATAGTTCTAATTTTTACCACCAGCTGCGCAAGGATTCAGGAGGTGCCAATGTTATTATTATTACGACATTTGAATGTCGCGAATGTTAAATTAAATATAGAAGATTGGGTGTTTATTGACATCTATTGCATGATTAAAAGAATTAGTAATAAGGAATGATTTTCTGATAATCGATTTCAAGATCCTTAATTTTTATACATACGAATATTGTGCTAATAAGCAGCATGGTAAAAATTGTTATATTGAAAATATTAACATTAATATCTAATAATTTTATAAAAAAGTAGCAGAGAATCAGAGATAATGAACTATTATAGGTCAATGAGAAAATAAAATCGAGATCTGTATTTTCATAATCGAATGATAAGAAGTTGTAAATTGACATAAATGTCAAATTTAAAATAAAAGTTGTGAGAGAAATTAAATGTAAATTAGAATCCTGCTTACGTTAGAAAAAGTTATAAGTTTAGTATATTATACGCTGTTTTTAAATTAATTTATTTAATTTGTATTATTCATTATGTATTTGTGATGACTCATAGCGCCATCTCTTTAGATAATCTAAAAGGTGCTCTGCCGGCCTATGCCGGAAAATGTCATTTTCCGGACGATTTTGAAGTAATTAATAGAATTGTTTCTGGACGGAGGACCAAAAAAATACTTTCCAGAGCTATCAATAGCAACAAAACTTTCCGCGTAAGGATTTAAACGAGTACTTCTTGAACAATGGCGCACTCTACCGGCAATAGTTCTGTCCCCTAAATTGAGACCATTCGTTCAACATTACGTTTAGACTCCTGGTATATATACTTCGTGTGTGTACTGATTAGGTTCGATCATGTTTCTCGTAAATTCTAGAATGTTCATTTGTTCCAAATAAGGGGAAGTATGGGCAGTTAAGGAGAGTTCAAATAGTTCATTGTTATTTTCAATCAGTTTAGACGTTATCCAGCAAAGTTCTGTGTATCTTGTTACAATTTTGTTAAATAAATTGTGTTAAAGTTTCAATATATTAACCTGTTACTCCAGATCCTTGTGCAACTCTAACAACTCGTCCAGCTTGTTTTGTAAACAATTTTGCTCCATCTCGGTTGTCTAATTCATAATCATTCATACTATCCATTATTGTCATTAATCTTTTTAATCGGGCCATAGATTCCTGTTCACTTCCTTTCGACATGAAATCCTGACTGAAGCCTGGAATCATTCCCTAAAGAATAAATCACATGTGTTAATAAATTTGTCAAGAATACCAATAAGTATAACTTACCATAATTTGAGAGAATGGACCCATTTTCATTATATTCTGAAACTGTTCATACATATCTCTTAGGGTAAATTGTCCATGTTTAATTTTTTCTAACAATTCTTCATTATCTTCTAATTTCAGTTCATTAACTTTATCAATTAATCCTTCTATATCACCCATTCCTAATAATTTACTTATAAAAGGTTTTGTTTTAAAAGGTTCTAAATCGTCTATATGTTCTCCTGTTCCAATGAATATTATTGGACTGTTTGTTGCAGCGACACTATGAAACATAATTTGTATATCAGCCGTGTCCCGCTTAAGTATTTTATTTAAAATTTTCTTTTAAATATCTTCTTTAATCGAAATTTTTTTAAAAACTGGGTTTTCCACTTATTGTTTAAAATTTTTAAATTATTCTATTTTGAATTTGCTTAAATGTTAACTATACATTTTTTTAATTTTTTCATGTCGAACCGAAAAATTTTTCATTTATTATCTTAGACGTTTTAGTAAGTAAGGACTAGAACTTGGTTCTTAACTAATTCTAGTTTTCTACTGACATTTTAGTTTCTCATTTCGAGGTATTTATTAATCAAAATAAAATAGAACTCGTATTGCTTATGTAAACCGTTAGATTATTTTTTATTATAATAGATTTCATATCTATTTTAATCTTGGTATATTTTATATCTTAGATGTCCGCTATACCGTCCCCTTATAAATATTATTAGATTTGTATATTGAATATTGTACTGTAAAGATTACTTAGTAAATAAGTAAATAGAAATCTTTACTTACGCACTTAAAGCACCTCCTCCTTTTGCATGACCGTCTAATTTTGTGATAATTACAGAACCGACATCTACTTTTTCTTTAAAAGCCTTTGCCTGTGATTCACAAGCTTGACCAATAGTAGCATCCATAACAAAAATAATATTATCAGGACTCTAAAAATTTAATAATAATAATAATAAACTTTATTAAAGAATACAAATGCATACAAAAGAATAAATAAAATACAATTCATTATATTAAAAGGCGAGATTTCGGTAATTATTTTACGAAGTAAAAAATTCCCGATTTGAAAATCTAACCCCAAGAAAATATAATTAAATTAACATCTAGCTAGAAAACACCGTGATGGAGGAAGCTGCGTACTGCCAGGAATAAGTACTATTGCAAGCCTTACATAAAAATAAAAGAAGAATTCGACAAATATTAGGAAAGTGAAAGAAGAAGCGCATAAATACAAAACAACACTATAAGGTAGACATAAACATACGTTTTAGTTTAAATTTGAATGAGGCAATAGAGAGCTGTTTGAAAGATTTTGGAATAGAGTTATAAATGTTAGCTATTTGGTAGGAAAAGCTCTTTTTAAATAACTGTAATCTATGAGCTGGCACGCTTAAAAGCCATCTATGCCTCAAATTCAAATGATGTACATTAGTTCTGAAAGTGATTTTTCTCATTAAGTATGGTGGACAGCGTAAGGTTATAATTCTATGACATAAGCAAGATGAATGTAGCCTACGTCTGGACTTCATATCCAGCCAACCTGCATCTATAAGCTTGTGTGATATCCTCTTCCTACAGTGAATACCAAAGAGAAGGCGAAGACACGAATTCTGCATTTTTTGAATTTTCCGAATGGAGGTGCTGTGAAGGAACGGGCCATACAACGTAGCACAATAGTTAAATTTAGACAGGACCAGGGACTCACACAAAATTTTACGGTTATTAACACTGAGACAGGAACGATTGTTATAAATAGTTTTTAAAGCGAGAAATGCACTGTGAAGCAGACCGTTTACAACAGCCAGATTTTTTGCTCTGTCAACAAAGTCAAGTTGCATTCCATTAAGATTTAATATTATAGGTGGTAAACATTGCGAACAGAGGAGGCAGCAAAGAGAAGGGCTTTTGATTTGTTTGGATTAATATGCAGCGCGTGAATCTTGGAAGCCTTCGTTAACGATTCCAGATCGTCATTAATTAGGCAAATAGCCTCAACGGCGTTAGATGGATTGAATGAGTGGTAAATCTGGGTGTCATCGGCGTATAGATGAATTTTACAGGATTTAATGTAAGAGTGAAAATTAGAAGTATAAACAGTGTACAGGAGATGACCCAATATGCTTCCTTGTGGTACACCTGTTCGAATTGATGACCAGCGTCAATTTTCCCCATTTAAGACTACCCTCTGCATTCGATCCTCAAGATACCCAGATATTAATAGCACCGCACCATCACTCAAACCGCTATAGCGTAATATTGATGTAAGTGTTCTGTGGTCTAGAGAATTAAATGCTTTGGAATAGTCCAACAATACTAGTATAGTTGCCTATCCCCTATCTAAGGCCGTGACAATGTCATCCGTTATATGTAACAATGCCATTTCGCAGCTATGATGAGATCGAAAGCCTGATTGGTGTTCGTGAATTATGTTGTTGGCATAAAAGAACTCAGTAAGTTGGTCATGTATATCAAGGTTGAGAGGTTTTAGGGAGAGGCATCACTAGAGACTCTTTCCATTCACTAGGGAAAACTGAGTTTTCAATGGAGTAGTTAACAATGTGGACAATATATGGTATGAGATGAGGTAGACAAAGTGACAAAAATTTTAATTTAATAAAATATTTTCCATTGTTAAAACTTTATGTATTATACGATTACATTGATAAACCCAAGATATTCTAGCTAAAAGTTAAAATAGCATTTTTAATTTGGAATGTAAAAGGTAGAGGTATATTTCAATCTTGTAATGTCAAAATAAAACAATTTAAGGGTTTATCGATCTATCTGTATCAATATGTGTACAGGTAGTCAGGCTGTTATTGGGGTATTAAAGAACTCTAAAGTAGTTACCAGAATAGTATACGAATGCCGAGAACAACTCGATGTTCTGGCGAAACATAAGAGTATAAAACTAGCTTGATTGTCAGGTTTTAGACGAATACAAGGCAACAACCAAGCTGATAAAGAAGGATTACCGACAAAATTCTAACATCCGGAGCCGGGTGAAGTCTGACTTCGTACAACCTTGACTAAAAACATACCTCTAGTCAAGCACAAAACAAATTGTATAATCAACAGACTAGAAGAACTGATGCATTACGTAGAACAAGCAGGAATCAGCTAAGAGTCATTACATGATTACTGACGAATCATACATCGGTAAAGGTACCATAAAACTATTTATGGGGGACTCCCATTCAACTGGGAACCTAAAACAGTCAAACACATACTTTGCCATTGCGAGGCATTGGATCCCAGAAAACAGTCAATTTTTGAAGACTATAGCATACATCCTTTAGACCTGTGCAAATTAGTACAGAGTACCAAAATCCTATAATGGGTACCATTATAGGATCTTGGTACCATTCAAAGCCAAAAAAATACCTCACAGAAATAATTTTCTTTTGCTATCTAATCAATCCAGTTCTAAAGTTTTTGAAGTTATCCTTGTATTTTTTGTAAATCTAATGATAATAAAAAAAGTTGCAAAAAAACTAAATAGGCGTTATGAAGCGTTTGTGATAAATTGGTATACAAAAAATTGTTGCATTATGTTTTGTTTGTATTCAGAGCATATTATTTAAACACTATTTGTAAATTGATCTAAATTTATTTTAATGAATTTTTTTCTGAGTAGATTATACGAAAAATGTCTCAGAAACAAGTTATAAGACATACTGGGAAATAAATGTGGCTTATGGGACATATCCAATGATTTTAATTTATTTGAAAAGTTACTAAAAAAGTACATTGAAATACAAAAAAAATACAGGTATACTTATTCTAACAGAAGATGGTGTTTGATATTTTACGTATTAATTCTGTCAGCCATGTTACGTCCAGTGTAATTTAGTCTTATAAACACATCTTAGTATTAATTCATGTCTCCAAAAATTTGCCAAAGTTTAATAAAAATTTCATTCCTGTTTAAAAAATTCTTTTTGTATGTATTTAATTTATCTTAACTTGCTATACTGTACATATTTAAATGTATGATTAAGTAATAGTCGTTTTTATGTTCATGTCCCAAATTAAAAGCACAAACATTACGTGCATAGATCAATTAACAAAAGAAGAAACTATTTTTAAACAATTAAAAAGCAGTCTTTTGTATCCTTATCAAGTAGAATAATAGTTTAGAAGCATAAATACACCAATTTTTAAAAATAATCATTCACTCAGACAAACTGCACCGTTTATAAAAAAAAAGAACATTAATCCAACCATAAATATATTGAATACACATAAACCCAAATTGCTAAATCTAAACGTATGTAAAGAAATAAGATAACATACCACTGCATTTGAAACTGCTAACATTTCTTCAAATAAAGATTCTTCTTGTTTATGCCTACCACTAGTATCAACAATAATAACTTCAAAACCTTCTTTTTTAAACATATCAACTCCATCTTGGGCTATAACGACGGGATCAACTTCTGTATAACTGAAAATATAACAAAATAAAAATTATATAAATACAAAAATCAAAGCTGTGATTTTAATTAAGTAATTTATATAACGATGACTAGGTGTAGTGTCAACTTAGCTATTTAGATAGATAGATTTCTGAACTATTCAAGCAGAGGAGAAATAGAAAAGTCCATGTTTTTCGAACAGTACATTTTGTTTTGCTTAATTTCAAATGGTACATTTCAGATATCATAAGCAATAAAAAACTCTAAATGTGCTTTTTTGTAATATTCTTTGTTAATTGTTAATGAAGATAATTTTTCTTTGTAAAATTTCAACAAACAACTTAGCTATAACAATTTTTGTAAAAGAAACACTTGAGTAATTATAGTTTATTAAATTTAGTTAACTCAAAGTACGTCTAAGTGATATTATTATAAAGAAAATGAAATAAAAAGCTACCAAATAAACGACTTTTTGGATGTATAAACGTATGAGCTAAAAGCAAATAAACATAACAAGATTTTGTTAAAATTAATCTAAGCAAAATGTCTACCGGTCTAATCAATCTATTTTATAACTATCGCTTATTGCTATGGTATTATGGTTCTTAATACTTTTATATGGTAAAAATTCCCGACTAATTCTAGTTCAATATTTTAATATCTAATCAAATTATTCATTCTGATTACTACCTTCCGTAAAAAGGTATCCTAGCTTTAGTACAATTTTGTTTAACTTGGTCGTATGCACCAGCTCTGAATGTATCTGCACATACTAAACAAGACTTCCAATTCTTCTTTTGGTAAAAATATGCTAATTTTGTGCAGGTGGTTGTTTTTCCGGAACCTTGCAAACCAACAAACATTATTACATTTGGTTTACCTTTAACAGGTTGGTACGGTTTTACACTAGGATCGACAAGCTAAAAAATAAACACTTTAAGTTTTATCAGCAAATGTACTAGTAAAAATAGGTGTTAAAGTATCAGTACAATTGTTCAAAATACATCAATATTATAGTTATGTTTTAATTTATTAAGAGTGCTTAACTTGATAATAAAAAATAAACTAGTTATCCAGTTATTAGTTAAATATTTACTTTAAATCTATTTTTTTATTGCACTGTAAGTGACCATGTTACAACCCCAAAATTTTAGGTCCAATTTAAACATAATGCACAACGCAAAAACTCATACACATATAATAGTACAATTATGAGATACATTACTTTTACAAGTTCCTTAAATACTGCACTTTGAATCATTCTCCTTTTATTAAGGCCTCCTGCCATTTCATCAAAATCAATGACAGATTTAACATTTTCTCTGAGACTTTTAACTAATTTTATATTAACATCAGCTTCAATAAGAGCACGACAGATATCATTAAGCATTCCATTTAAAACCTAAAAGATGATTATTTATTATTGGATTATGAAAACAACATTGTCCATCTGGTTCATCATACCTCCTCATTAATAATAGTTGCCTTGCTTAATGACTGCAAAGCAGTCGTAATCTTACGACCTAAATCTGCTAACACCATTTTAACCCAACACTAATATCTGAAAATTTTAAAAATTATCTCATTTCTTTACTATCCCAAGTTTAATGTGTACTTGACATTAGCAACAATAAATAAGGTTATGATTTAAACTTGTTGACGTTTAATTGTATTGACGTTTTGGTTCACACGTTGCAAGTTGTCAAGTTCTTAGACAAATACTAACATACCATATTCGTGACTATACCCTATCCAGAGATAAAACTGGCTATGCCTTATACAATTCAAATAATAAACATTTTTAATTCTTCATTTCTGATGTTTATCACTTATTTGGAAAACACAATTTCTATGTGTCCATTTTTCAAATTACGTTTATTGACATCGTTGGTGTCTTCTCGGTTATCAGCAATCAGCCATTAGTAAATGTAATACGAATACGGTTAACAACAGTCAGAGTCAACCGGCGGGAATAATAATAATAATTTTTGTATATAAATGAATATTAATGAATGACCAGCTGGTAACTTAAAACAATAGTATTGTTTTTATGATTAAATGTTTCAATCATGAAAATAAGAGTCCTATTTCCCATCTAAACTTGCTGTTTTATGTTTTATGATCTTAGGTCTTATTTATTGCAAATATGTGTTTAGTGTCAAGTTTTATAATCGTTGAATTTTTCAAATAAATAACTGAACAAAATGGTAATTGCATTTAAGTATTTTGTAATTATTTGTAATTGACGTTTTCTGTTTTTTAGAGACGCAGTCATGCACCTAGTCAGAAAGGGAAACCAAATCCACCAATAACTCCTATTGTATCTGCAAAAAGAACTAGAGATGTTTCACTAAGTAAAAATCCAAAAAGATCCCCTTTAACTCCTTTAAATAAGGAAATAGTAATTATTTCAGATCATGTAAGTACTAATCTTGTTAAAATAACAATTCTAGTATCTTACAAAATTGGCGGGTGATTGGCGGTTAAAAGTCAGGTTAGCTTTTTATGGGGGATACAATGGGGATACATAAAAACTGATAAAAATAAAAACAATAATATATTGACATTCGTGAGACTGACCGATAAAACCTTTTTGATCGTTTCTATTTTCGCTTATTCATTATTTGAAAAATAAATTTTCACAATTTTTCCTATTTTCTTAGTTATTCTTATTTTTTAAAGATTTTTGACTTTTCAAGGTTTTTACGATATTCAAAAATATTTTACTCAATAAAACATTGTTGACATTTATCATGCACTCTCCGATGGATATTTTATTTGGTTTATTTACATATTTTAGGTACTAAATGTTGTAATAATAGAGAGATGGTTGTCTTCAATTTGTTTTGCTACAATATTAAAACTATTTTCGTAGCATGTTTTTCAAAATAGTTATAGCTTCTCAGAAACATTTTTCGCTAAGTAATTAGTTTTAAAGAACAATATTAAATATTAGGTAGTTTTTATATTATTTTGAAAGCATGTGTATTATGTTTCACATGCTCTTTTAAGATGAACTTTTTGAGTTTTTTCTACGCATTGTTAAATTTCAAATAACCACAGTATGGGCTCTCTACCTATACTGCTATTACTACATCCATAATTTTTAATGTTTAATTACGGTAAGAAAATTGTATTTTTAAACAATGTATTTGAATCGTCTGATAAAGATCACAGTGTTTCTCTTATTCGATAAAGCTAAAATCCATTTTTGTACATGATAGTAATAATGACTTCATATACTTATTATGGAAAATAAACGCGTTTAATTAAATTGTTTTATTTTTTTGGAAAAAAAGAATTTGGTATCTACTGCAGCAGTGGTTTTTAATGTAATACAGTTTGATAAACCAATTTTAGGAAGAACTTATAAAGAAATTATCTCGCCCATTTAAATGTCCACTACCAAACTATGAAGGTTCAAATTCAACAAAAAATTTGGGAATTCGTCGACCACAAGTTAAAAGAAGTTTGTATGACCCGAATATGCCAAATGCACTTGTGCTGTATGCCCCACCAGAAATTTCTGAACACGAAAAATTGAAAAAAGAAGGGTACGTTTGTAGTTAAATAAAAGAACCATAATTCACTTTTTAAACGTGACTAATAGATTCAAAGTCGTTAGTCATTTAACTGTTACTATTATCAGCTCATCGTCAATATATAATTTGTAATTAAAAAAAAAAAAATTAAACTTTTTTGCAAGTTTTCGTTCAATTTTATCCAAATAACATCATTAAAGATAATTTTGCCACTTACATTTTTTTACTGGTTCAATATATCATTTTTTTATAATTAAGTATATTTTTTAGAAATGTTTTATTTTTAGGCCTGTGTTGGTCCATGTTGTGGTGGATCCGCAACTTGGAAATATTTTGAGACCACATCAACGAGAGGTTTGTATTTTTTGTTTTTTAAAAAAACATTTTTTGATTTCTTTTTTAAATCAGGGTCTTTTTAAATTTAATCTGATTCATTTATTCACTTTTTAACATCTTGAGGTATAAAATTTCTATTATTAGTCAAATTTTAAGGACTTATTGATTATTTTATTACTTACAATATACTATTTTAGTTGCGGCATGTTGTTAATTATAAGTGAACTATTAAACATTATTCTTATAGTTTTTGATTTTTAAAAATATTTTTTATTTTGTACACGAAATGTGAATGTACGTTGTATAAAAAACATGATGTAATATAAATTATATCTTCGGTATTTTTAAATCCCATTTTAAGAATTGATAATAATTCGTAATAATTTTTCGTTATGATTTACTAATTTTACTAATTCCGAAGATACATCAACAAACGTTTGTGAAAATTAATACCTACAAAGTGAAATTTGATTAATTTAACACCATTATAATGTTTTGATAAATTAGACCTGTTGGGTTTCAAAGTATTTGATAAAATTACTATGCACCCTTTAAACAAACCATTAAAGTGATATTGTAGACTGAAAATTACCTTCTACCATTTAAATATTCTCCATTCGTTCTGACATAACCTGTATCAATCATATAAAAACATAATACTTCTTAAAGGGTGTGAAATTCATGTACGACTGTGTTACTGGAATTCAAATTCCTGGATCATATGGTTGTATAATGGCTGATGAAATGGGTTTAGGAAAAACTCTTCAATGCATCACTCTTTTGTGGACACTAGTACGGCAAGGACCCGAAGCCAAGTCACTCATTGATAAAGGCATTATAGTATGTCCTAGTTCTTTAGTTAAAAATTGGAGCAACGAAATTGATAAGGTAACTATTTTTTTTATTATATTAAAGCTACCTATATATCCTTTAAAATAAAAAAAATATTCTGATGAGACCACGGTATTCTTATATATCTCTAAAATCTCTAGTTAATGATATAACATTTGATGAAAATTATGAATTAGTACTATATAGGTTTATTTCTTCAGATGTGCATTCCTGGCTAAGGGTTGAAAATTAGTATGCTAAACACGAAACTACCTGAGGTAAATTGCAGGACATAGAATCTATAAATGCACAACCAATATGTTGTATTAAAAATTTTATATGGGAAATTTGGTGCCGAAAAACATTGTACGTTAGCATGTACTTCATAACGTGATTGCGGATTTATAACTGAGAATCTCTAACAAATCGTATAACTTGCCTAAAGAGCTGCTATGAAGAGGTGGGAATTACCATAAAAATTCTAAAGACAGAGATATAAATCTGTTTTCACTATCAGCTAAATTAAAATTACTTTCATTATAATGTAATGAAACTTACGAAATATTAATAAAAGTAAAATGATTGTAGAACAAAATGTATAAAGCGTACGTAAATCAGTGACACTAGACCCATGTTATCTATGTTTTTAGTGCTCGTCTGTTGCAATAAAATCATTATACTTTTCAGTTTGTTCACAAGTATATTTGACAACCATTTAGAAAGAGATAGAATATGAAAAGATAATCTTAATCATTCCATTTTTGACAAATGGCGACATATGAGGTATATGAATACATGAATTTAATTTTTTTATATGTGCTTGTAAAATGCACTATTGTAAACGTTCATTCCATAGACTGAATGACGGCTTGTGCATTTCTTAATATAGATATAAAACACGTTACAGCGTTCATTAGGAACATTTGACAAGCCTCATAATTGTAACACGCACCCTCTTACTGCAACAATAATTATTAATGTATCACATTGTCTTTTTTTACTCTGTATTATTATTGATATAGTCAACTTAAAATACCTTCGTTTTTTATTTTTTTAGTGGCTAAACTCAAAATTATGACAAGTTGATATAAATTTACTTTGAGTAGCTTAAATATGTAATTCTTCTTCTTATGGTGCCATCTCCAGTTATCGGAGGTTGGACACAATTGTGGAGAACTCTTGTCGATCCTGCGCTATTCGGAACAGAGAATGGGCATCTAGACCCGTCCAGTCGCGAATATTCTTAAGCCAGGAGTGCTTCTTCCTTCCAATGCCGCGTTTACCTTCGATCTTTCCCTTCATTATAAGCCTGAGCAAATCGTACCTGTTATTTCTCATTATATGTCCCAAATAAGCGGTCTTTCGTTTTTTTATTATTTCAAATAGCTCTAAGCACTTCAATATTCGTGATGTGGTCCATCCATGAAATCTTTAGCAGTCTGCGTAGAACCCACATTTCGAACGCCTCTAGTCAATTGATCGTGTTGGCCTTCAGGGTTCAGGTCTCGCATCCATAAAGTAACACAGAGTATACATAACATTTAACAAACCGGTAACGAAGATCGAGATTCAAGCTGGAATTGGACAAAAGTTGTTTCATGTTGTTAAATTTATGTCTGGCTTGTTCGATTCTGGCTCTGATTTCTATATCCGGGTCCAATGTGTTACTTAGCCAGGATCCCAAGTATTTACATTTTTGTACTGAACTTATGTTCCTGCCGTACACTCATAGATTGATTGGTGGTTCTGGAGTTTTAGAGATGGTCATTATTTTTGTTTTTTCTGTATTTATTTTCAAACCAAACTGGTCTTCAGTGGCAGTAAGAGAATTCAACAAACGCTGCAGTGCTTCCGTGGTTTCTGCTATGATGACGGTATCGTCTGCGTAGCGCATATTATTTATTATTTGACCATTAATCTTAATACCGTCTTTACTATCTTGTAGTACTTCTGTAAAGATGTGTTCGGAATAGATACAGCAGCGGTGACAATACGCATTCCTGACGCACTCCCTGTTGGATGTCTACCGAGCCCCATGTAGCCTCGCCAACTCTAACAGTGGCTTTCTGATTCCAGTATATATTCTTAATAATCTGAATATCATTTCTATATATACCCTTTTACTCCAATATGTGAGTAAGCTTTTTATGGTTAATGCGGTCAAAAGCCTTTTCATAGTCGATGAAACATGCATATATTTTCTTCTGTTGGTCTCTGCATTTCTGAAAAAGGACGTTTATGCTAAACAAGGCCTTCCTTGTTCCCATGCCCTCTCTAAAACCGAATTGGGATCTTGCTCACATTTCTTATAGATTCTTGCATGAATTATTTTTTAGAAAAGTTTAAGCACTTGACTCATTATGCTTATTAATCTATATTCGTCGCATGTTTTGGCGCTAGCTTTCTTTGGTACTGGAACAAAAATTGATGTTAGCCAATCTTGGGGTATTATGCCGGTTCTTTAGATGGTAATAAATAGTGTTGTCAGGGGACCTAAGTGCTCTTCCTCTATGAGTTTTATGAGTTGTATATGTATTTTGTCTAATATGTAATAAAAGGATAAAATATTTACAAAATTTTAGATGAATTTACTGTTAAACATGTTATAAAAGCTACAAACATTATGGAATAAGAAATTTTAAATGACTAAATATTTCACTTAATAAACTTTAAAATGTTCTCTGAAAATACTATTTTTCTCTTTGCTTTGTAAGTGTTTTTTATCACTTCTCCATCCACACAAGCACTTAAAAAAACTGTATACAACTCGTATGGTGTATTCGTTCAATGCAAATACCCTTTTAAAGAGCTTAACATTGCAGTATATTGCAAATTAGCAGTGCCTCATGGTTTTTCCATACTGATCTCGTTTCAGTGGAAAGTCTACTAAGTCGGACTATAGATTTTTTTTAACATAAAAGTTTTATTTCATTTAGTTTTTTTAGTTTTTAATTATTTCCTTTTAGATTATTAGATACACACTTACAAAAGTGGATAAACAGGTTTTACTTTACAACGAATATATCTAATAATTTTTTAAATTCGTAACATCATTTACGTAGAATGTCAGATATTAGTAAATTAAAAAATATTTTACAGTTATTGCAAAATTATTGATTTTAAGCAGGTAATGAAAGATTTTTTTTAAATTTGTCCAGTACTTTTTAAATTAAATATTATAAATTGTTAAAAATAAAAACAAAAACTTTCTTATGTGATATTAGAAAAAAAAATATTTGTAGAACTTTAGTGTCTCAATACTTTCCTATATACTTCAGTAGAAGTAGTTTTATTTTGTGGTAGCAAAATAATTTGAGGTTCTGGAGTTCCAACTCGGGCTAGGCCAGCATACAATTGCCCATGGGTAAAACATTCTTTACGCAGGTCATTTCCTATTAGATTGAAAGTTAGACTCTGGGACTTATTAATAGTTACGACAAAGGAAGTTTTTACAATGGTAGCTACAATTAAGTTGTCTTTCAGTTAATAGTAGTCCCGTCTCATTACACATGTTTGGAGGGCTTAAATTTCTGAAAAACTGGTAGCCCTATTTTTAATGATAAATTGTGAAGTGGTAGTTCTGCAGGGTAAAATGGATTTAAAAATGTCTGTGGGTAATGTGGCATCTTCTGTATTAGAAACTGTTTTTATCGATTTTTAATGTTTAACTTGGCCGGGAATTTTTTGAGTTATATTTATTTCGTCGACAGTCTTATTCTAAAGCGACATTCATTTTTTAATGCGTTGTATCTTTAGAATGAAATGACCGATTTTAATAATTTAAAAAATAGTTTAAAGGTATTAAAACGGTAATTAATAAAACAACATTTAATGGGGTAAGGATTAATATAGAGGTATGAATAGTATGGTTTGATTATTGTCTCCACTTTTGTATCAACTTTTAAAATGTAAAAAAGTATTTATAGTGGCACTAGCTGTAACCGGCGCGCGTTGCTACGCCAACAACTAAAATAAATTTAAGAAAAATAAAAGAGAAGAAGAGATGGAGAAGGAAAGAAAGTTTATAGTTTTGTTTTACTTATCGCACCAAAAATATATATGCAGAAGTTGTTACTCTGCAGCGCCACCTGGTGGCTAGTGGCATCAATGAGCATATTATACAAACCTTCTCCGTGGAAAAATACATATACATACCAATTTTCATGACAATCGGTTGAACACGGCAGAAGTTGCTACTCTGCAGTGCCACCTGGTGGCGAGTGGTATCAATGAGCATATCATACAAATCTTCTCCATGGTAAAATACATATACATACCAATTTCTATCTATTTCATATATACAAACATCCTTTTATATATATATAGATAAGATTTGAATAATATTTATTACAGATCTAATTAAATTTATAACACTTGTGTTAAATGTTGGAGAAACGGATGGAACTCTGAATTTAAAATAATGCCACATGTATTTTATACGATTAAATATATAATAAAATGGTGGACCCATATTTTTAGCCCTACTATCCCAAACATATTCATTTTTAATATTAAACATTACTAAACCTTTTAAGATTTATTTATTTGGTACTTTATTTTATTAACGACTGGCGTTGTCAATCACAATAACACTTTTTAAATCACATATAAGATGAAGCCTTATAATAATCGGAATTGAATCTAATATATTTTTTTTGTTGGTAACCAATACAATATTTGGAACCAACTTGTTTCTGATCCGCATATATTATTTTACAACGTTGTCGTCTATTTCACGGAGTAGTTGTTTGACATTTCAACTTTTTTCCACCCAACCTTTCGTTTGTGTATTATGGGTTTCATATAATGCCTCGTCTTGTCGACATAGATAATAGAACGATTTTCAGTTCTATATTTTTTAATTTCACGCATTTAGTCATGACGTAAACGGTGTTTGTCGTTTACTAATGTTGTAGTCTTATTCGGCTACAAATAATTCCAGTATACTTGTTCTACAGATTATATCCTTTTGATATTCATCTGCATATCTAGTTTTGTTAGCATGGCTTCTTTTTTTCATTTATGGATTGGACTATGTAAAATACAATTTATTGTAGATATTAGTGTTTTTGTCAAATGACATGACTCATCTATTACAGAGATATTACTAAAGTATCGATTTATTAACGATTTATACCCGTTTTTTACAATAATCTTTGCATCAAGAGACAAATGCATATTTATAATATAAGATAAAATGTTGTGTTCAAAATAAAATTAAGTTCTAATTCCTATTTAATTTAATTAAATAAATTATGATTAAAGGGAATAAAAATTCAACCCTGTTACATTACGTGAGATGGATGATTTGACGAAAATTATTACTTGTTTTGAATGGTGTAACTATCTAACCTATAAAATCTCATCCTATCAATAGTTATTTGTTTAATCGTTAACAAAGAGTTTTTTTCAATGGTTACTTATCCTCCACAGTATTAAATGATCATGGTGTGCCCCAAGGCAGTATATTGGGACCAATACTCTTTTTTTTTTATATATAAACGACATTGTATATTTAAATATTATTATGAATATACATCTTTTTGCGGATGACATTCTTGTGTGACTTAAAAAACTTAATTTTAAAAATGCAACAGGCATTAGATGTAATATTTGATTATACATGTCAAAATATGCTCAAAATCAATGTATCAAAAACAATATTTATGCTGCTTGGAAACGATACAGTACAACAAGAGTTACTGGTCAATAATTACTATTTAAAGATCGGGAATGATTCCATAGAACAAGTTGAAAAATTAAATACTTAGGAGTGATAATTGACCGAAAGTTGACATTTAAAGAACATGCAAATTACATAATATCCAAAATTAACCACGGGATATATTATTTATCTAGGTGTTCGCACTATCTGTCATTTTACTCAAGAAAGGTTATTTATATGTAATACTATAATTCTTCTCCATCTTAATTATTGTTCAACAGTGTTATATCTTCTAAATCAAAATGAGTTAAATAGAATACAGAAGCTACAAAATAGAACAATGCGAGTCATATTGGCCTGTAATAGGTATACCCCAATAAAAGACATGTTAAGAAACTTAAATTGGCTGCCAGTTAAAGACTATTTCGAATTTTTGGTATTGGTTTTTGTCTTTAAAATACAAAAGGGAGAGGCACTAAAGTATCTTTTAAACAAATTGGTGTACAATAATGAAATACATACATATAACACTAGACAACAAGAGCATTTCTTCATTCCACCAAAAAGGAGTAAAGCAGCTGTAAATTCAGTATTTCATAAAGGGCTGAAAGAATTTAATGATCTGTCTAATGATGTCAAGAATTCTTGTTCCTTAAAAGTATTCAAAACCAATTTAAAAATGTTCCTATTACAAAAGTCTAACTTAAGTAATTGAATAAGTAGCAAATATTTTTGGGTTTGAGCAAATCTATAAATGTAGGATTTTAAGTTTTATTCTGACTGTGTACTGTGTATCTAGGTGTATTGTAGAATATTTCTAATTAGTCCACCGCGCACAACACTTTTTTTAAAATGATTAATACATACTTGAAACTTTGTGTATAGTTTCCTATTGACGAGTCCGACAAAGTTTGAAATTATCTAAATTTAAAACTGCTGCCTTTTCGAGCTAGAAATTTTGAAAAACATGGATTTCCCGAGTAGTGGTTTTTTAATGTTAATATATGCTTCATTTTAACACAATTGGTTGCCAATTTGATGAAAAATATAAAAAAAAATGTCCGACAAAAATTCTACTGCGATGAGCTTGTCCGACACCTCGAACATGCGAAATTTACCAGGTTACGTTTTTTAATATATATAATCTTAATATATATAAATTACGTGTCACGTTGTTTGTCCGCAATGGACTCCCAAACTACTTAACCGATTTTAATCAAATTTGCACACCGTGTGCAGTTTGATTCAACTTGAAAAATAGGATAGCTTTTATTTATAGTCGCAATATTATTTTATTGTAAATTATTTGTTTATTGAATTGTTATTATATTAAATATAATATTATCATTTTGAAAGTTTTCATGTAAAGTCTTGGTAGCTAATTTGGATCAGCGGCGATTATGACATTTCGGTTGGGTTATGGTAATGGGATCGATTACGCCAGAGGGAATTTTTTTTTTGTTTTTGTTTTTACATGTGAAAACAGTAATTATAATTTTAATTTAACTGTTAATAAAATAAACTATTTTAGAAAGTTTTTAGATACAACTACCCTTGATTTAGTTAACAAGGAAACAATCCTCTCTATGATCAATCACAGCGTTGCATGACTTAATATTTTTGCAATATCAAGGATGCTGTTCATTGTTGAGATGACACTTAAATTCAGTTTTAATTATTAAAAAGTTTTAACATAAAAAGTTGTGGCATGTGCTTTGAAACTATATAGTTTAATAAACTGGGCAACTATATATTGCATGTTCACGTGTAGGGAAACCGTCGAATTTGTTTGTGTTAGCTAAAGACAGGTTAACCAAAAATATTGTGTTCCGATTAGTGCTAAATTAAATTGAAAATAAAAGTAATTATAATTTAAAATATTAAGTATTATTGTTAAAGATTTAAGACTATCTGCCCTACCTACCTCATTCATGCAAAAGTTAAAGTGTTACATGTTATTTACTTTGTAATGCCACATAAGTGATAGGGTAGTTTTGCCCTACATATTAATTTATTAATTTATATTTTATTGTATTGTTATGTATTACATTTTACCAGGTCAAAGTCATTACTTTAGATCTCTTTAGTTTAATTTTGATTCTCACGTAGAATATGAATTGACTTTAAAAGCAGGTTGTTGGGGTCAAACACCCTTTGGGGTGTCCCTAAAACAGACCCTGGGGTCTGGGCAATTGTGACTCTTGAAGTATTTTCGTGAGTAAGTGTGACATGCCACCATGTAGTTTATTTGGTAAGACTCCCTATTCTTAATGTTTATCACTCATTCTTATTGCTTATTTATTCGTTAATATATTTGTTGTTTGTTTCCTGTTGTTTATCTCATCTTACCCTTGGTTAGTTTTCTGCCTTCAGCAGGATACCTGGCCGGGAGTGCCTTTAGTAAGCTACTCCTTATCCTATAACACTAAGGCACATTCTCTCAAATCTCTCCAGGCGTGACAGTAATATACTCATTTGTTATAAACTTCAATAAAAATAAAATAATAATAAATTTTAAAATTCTTTTGTATTGATTTTTGCTTAATATCAATCCAGTGAATTTTTATACCAGCTTTAACGTTTCCGTCTT
Organism: Altica lythri; assembly: GCA_964028335.1. Lineage (NCBI taxonomy): Eukaryota > Metazoa > Arthropoda > Insecta > Coleoptera > Chrysomelidae > Altica > Altica lythri. Next base: position 58,114,137 of record OZ034807.1, on the reverse strand, counting down.
CATTCGTAAATAATAATTTCATTGTATTAAGGGGTTGCAGTAGTAGAAAATCTGTCATGGAGGTCGCCATATTTTTTACAAATGGCATCTATGTAAACAAGCATGGTGGTCCCCATGACTGATGTTCTACCACTGTTCCTTTTAAATAGATTACTACAATGTAATAAGTATAACAAAAACCTTAGCCACAGCAACGCGTGGCCGGGTCAGCTAGTATATATATAATTCATTTTTACACAATTTGTTTATAATTATAATTAAGTATTAAATCAAATGCTCACATTGTTCGACAAATTGCTTGGTCGGTTAAGAATAGTGCCCTTCAGCAACAGCATGGTTTCTCACTGGGTAAGTCGACAATCACTAATTTACTGTGCTACCAAAACCAAATATTAAACGCTTTTGAAAGTCGGCTGCAGATGGATACATTATACACAGATTTTTCAAAGGCATTTGATCGTGTTAACCATAATCTGTTAATCGCCAAGCTTGCTCAATTAGGGTTCCATGATCATATATTAAAGTGGTTGTACAGTTTTATTTCCGGCAGAACGGAGTGTGTTAAGATTAATAATTTTATTTCTCATTTAATAAAGGTTCCTTCTGGAGTCCCACAGGGTTCTCATTGCGGACCTATTTTATTCAATTTATTTATTGCCGACATTGCGCAAGTTTTGCATGGGGCAGATTATCTTTTGTTTGCCGATGATCTAAAGATTTTTAAAAAAATATCACATTTTAATGATTGTATTACTCTGCAGAATGTGGTAGATAGATTGTATAACTGGTCAGTATCAAATTTACTAGAATTAAATATTGAAAAATGCTTCGCAATAACGTTCACAAGATGCTTAACAAACTACTCTTTTGATTACAAAATAAATGACAAAATGATTAAAAGAGTAGATGAGATACGAGATCTTGGAATCTTATTTGATGCTAAATTAACTTTTAAAAGTCACATTGACAACATTTCATCCAGAGCTTTAAAGAACCTAGGCTTTTTAATAAGAAACAGCAAGGATTTAGCAGTTAACAGTATCAGACTTATTTACTTATCCCTTGTCAGGTCAATTTTAGAATATGGTTCAGTAGTTTGGTGTCCACTTTATAAGTGTGATGTTGCAAGTATTGAACGAATTCAAAGGAGGTTTGTTAGGCATTTTGTATATAAGTTAGGCATCAATGGGAGTGATATAGATTATGGGGAAGCTTGTAATATAACTGGTCTTTCGTCTCTCGAAAAGCGAAGGCATGATGCGGATTTGTTGTTCTTGTTTAAATTATTGAATGGAGTGGTAAATTGTCCAGAACTTCTGGCCTTATTTCAGTTTAATATTGGATCTAGGGCTAGAAATAGACCATTACTGTACGAACATGCTCATTTAACTAATTATGGGCGTCACAGTCCAGTGGCGCGTTTATCCCGTGAACTAAATAACCTGCCCTTTCATTGTGACATATTTTTTATGTTCAAAAAATTATTACAGCAAACATAACGCTAAAGCTATTTGTACTATTCAGGATATGTTTTTTTTTTCTATTATCTTTTGTTAGACTTTCTATTTAATATATTTTTTCTATTTCTATTATTGTTTGAAATGGTTTAGCCGTAAATAAAGTACTTTTTTTTTTAAATTTATTGCTGCGTTTTTGCTGTCCGACAGCTTAAATATTACGTTTATTTCTAGCTCAAAAAAGCAGCAGTTTTAAATTTAGATAATTTCCAACTTTGTTGGAGTCGTCAATAGGAAGCTATACACAAAGTTTCAAGTATGTATTAATCATTTGTAAAAATTAGTGTCTGCTAAATAAAGATATATATCAATAATAATATCGGTTGATGAAGATACGGAGTTAACGCAATAAGTTGGGACTGGCTTTACAAGCTGTCATTTAGAGCCCGGAACGAATGCACACAATAGTGCATTATACAAGCACGTATGACATAAATAATGTTTTTTGTAGTGGTTAAAGGGTCGTTTGCAGTCGATGATAATGGACGGCGGAGTTGATGCTAAGAAAAAGTTAAAACAATTCATGCAGGGACAAGGTCGCACAGCAATTCCTGTTCTAATTATTTCATACGAAACTTTTCGAATGCATGCTGATATTCTACACAGTAGTGAAATTGGTTTAGTACTTTGTGATGAAGGTCACAGGTAAGTCTTTACTTAACAGATCCACATGTCTCAATTTTAAATAATGAACATAATCGTCTGATTTTGTAATTGCTCTAAATGTATTAACCCTTTTAAAGGTTAAAATAAGCCATGCATATTTAAGGAGTGTTTAACAATTTTATGTTTTTACAAAAAAAATTAACTTTTTATTTAAAATAATTTTCAGTTAGGATTCTTTTCGTTTTTTAATGATAAAGGCTAGCAAATGTCATGTCGCTAACGCCAATTTATTACTTTTTTGTTTGTTATTGAGCAATTTGCATGAATATCTTCTTCCAACTGCCATCTTAATTGAATCTAACCAGTATTAAAATTTGACATTAGTTAGTTTGTATAGAGTTAAGTACTGCGTATTAAAGTTTGACATTAGTTAGTTTGTATTTTTTTTTTATTAAGGATGTCCTCGTAGGTATAGACCTAAATACAAATGTACCGAGAACATCTATTTGGGCAGAAGAGACAAGTTATTAATTTGGGATTTAAAGGCCTGCAAGTTAGGACGAGTGGGGAAAACGTGTGAAGGTAAGGAGTTCTACAATCTGGCGACCATGGGGATGAAGGAACGATCCAATAGATCCGTTCTCGATGTCCAGCATTGAACAGTATAAGGGTGCATGGAGTTGGCACGTCGCGTTGCTCTGGCTGGCCTGACAAGTGGAGGCATTATAGAGCGGAGTTCTTCTAAACAAAATCCGTTTATGTATCGATAAAGCAAGAAAAGATCAGCTACTGCTCTTAGGTGGGATAATGGGGATAGGTTTTTGGTGATACTGGTGTCCTTTATTAGTCGAACTGCTCTTCTCTGTATTGCATCAAGAACTCTGAGCCTTGACGAGTAGTATTCAAGATTAGGTCGTATGTGGGCTTTGTAAAGAGTAGCTAAGTTGGATGGAGAGAAATATTTCCGTGCTCTAAACAGTCTAACTTCTTTCCTGCTGCAGTTGCTATAGATGCAATATGTTCGTCCACGAGTAAGTCCTGGGAGATCGTTATACCAACCAGTGTAATAGAGTCGCTTGCTACCAGTGTCTGATCGTTAAATGTAATGGATGAGTCGCATGTTTGCCTCTTGTTGGATAGGCAACATGTCTTTGTCTTGGAAGCGTTAAAATTAACAAGATTCTTTCTTCCCCACTCGTCTACAATTCTCAAATCTTGATTGAGAGAAGCCGTTATGGATCTTCTGTCCTCTTCCAGAATATCTACAGTGTAGGTTGCAATCATCTGCAAAACCATGTATCGGGTTATTAGTGGCTTCTAGTAGATCATTAATGTGTATAGAGTTAAGTACTGCAGAACCAGTACTTGGTCAACGTTTTTTATTTATAATTTAATTTTTTTCTGTGCATCAGCACTCTCCTATGTTTTTTCACTCTGGTCTCTTAAACCTTAGAGATTTAATATTATAAATAGACAAAATCGTAAGCAGTTTTATTTAAAATTTACGGGAAAATTTTGATTCTTTTTAATTTTTTTGTATCCACTACACTTTTTTATTTCTTTTTTATTCTAGAATTTTTAAATTTTTACGATAAAACAATTATTTTGTAGATTAAAAAATTGTGAAAATCAAACATACAGGGCATTGATGGGTTTGAAAGCGAAACGAAGAGTTTTACTTAGTGGAACACCAATCCAAAACGATTTATTAGAATATTTTAGTTTAATACATTTTGTAAATGAAGGGCTATTAGGCAGCGCTGCTGAATTCAAAAAGAAATTTGAAAATCATATATTAAGAGGTAAATTGTTTTATTTTATCGTAGGATAGTTTCCATAGTTTAATTATTAATTCGGTATATATTAATAATATCGTAAACTTCTTACAAGAAACAAAGCACAAAATCTTTATGGTTCGATGTATGACGACATTGTCATAAATGGAATTTCCAACATATTTTAGGTAAAAGTGCCCTTTAAAGGTTACAAAAATATGTATATTTTCGCATAACTGTGCTTATTTGACATTCGGTGTTTAAATTTAATGAATTTGCTTAAATTCAGAATTTCGGTTACATATACATTTTTTGAATACCAAACCGGAAACGCTATATCCGATTTTTTAGACAAATTTCACAAATACAAATTTAGATATCTAAAAAAAAATATTTTATCTACTCTACCTCATATTATGTATCAATTTTTAGTTCGTGAAAACTGTCTTTATAGACAGCAGTGCGTGAAGGATTGAAAGTGTGCGTGAAGTAACAATGTATTTTAAATGGGATTTACTTTTTCGCACTGTTTTTGACACACCTTCATATAATCAAATAATCAAATATCCTTAGCATTCGCGTTGCCATGGTGTTGCTATGAGAGCATTAGGTTGGTTAATATCTTGTAAATGAGTTGAAAATAAATTGCTTTCTTGTAATTATTTTTTATTTGATTATCGTAGATAAAATATTGTATGAAACTGTGCGTGAAGTGCTTTTTGCGCACTTACGCGATATATAGCACTCGCTTCGCTCGTGCTCTAAACATCGCGTGCGTGCGCAAAAAGCATACTTCACGAACTGTTTCATAAATAACAATTTTTTTTACAGAAAAAATATTGCAACACATTTTTCAATTCTCATAATTTACTATTTCTAATGAAATTAGAATACGCCCTTCATTTGGGCACAGACGTATTTTCGTAATTTCGAAATCGTACCAGAATTTTATACAGCTGGAAACCATTGAAAAAGTAATGATGAAGCTTTGTACATATTACAAATTCATTTATTTTAGTTGCACACCAAACACGTATTTTGTTTCTGTGTAAATGAATAGAAGTTTCCGATGTTCTTTTTATTAAGGGTGTCCTCGTAGGTATAGACCTAAATACAAATGTACCAAGAACATCTATTGGGGCAGAAGAAACAATTTATTAATTTGGGATTTAAAGGCCTGCAAGTTTGGACGAGTGGGGAAGACGTAGGAAGGTAAGGAGTTCCACAATCTGAAGACCCTGGGGATAAAGGAACGATCGCATCGATCCGTTATCGATGTCGGGCATTGAACAGTATAAGGGTGCATGGAGTTGGCACGTCGCGTTGCTCTGGCTGGTCTGGCAAGTGGAGGCATTATAGAGAGGAGTTCTTCTGAGCAAAATCCGTTTATGTATCGGTAAAACAAGGAAAGATTAGCCACTGCTCTTTGGTGGGATAATGGGGCTAGGTTTTTGGTGATACTAGTGTCGTTTATTAGTCGAACTGCTCTTCTCTGTATTGCATTAAGAACTCTGAGCCTTGGCGAGTAGTATTCAAGATTAGGTCGTATTTGGGCTTTGTAAAGAGTAGCTAAGTTGGATGGAGAGAATTATTTACGTGCTCTAAACAGAAAGCCTAACTTCTTTCCTGCTGCAGTTGCTATGGATGCAATATGTTCGTTCCATAGTAAGTCCTGGGAGATCGTTATACCAACCAGCGTAATGAAGTCGCCCGCTACCAGTGTCTGATCGTTGATTGTAATGGATGAGTCGCATGTTTGCCTCTTGTTGGACAGGCAACATGTCTTTGTCTTGGAAGCGTTGAAATTAACAAGATTATTTCTTCCCCACTTGTCTACAATTCTCAAATCTTGATTGAGAGAAGCCGTTGGGGATCTTCTGTCCTCTTTCAGAATATCTAGAGGTATGGGACGGTTCTGCGCTTTGCTACAGTGTAGGTTGCTATCATCTGCAAAACCATGAATCGGGTTATTAGTGGCTTCTAGTAGATCATTAATGTGTAATAAGAATAGAGTAGGAGCTAGAGCCGATCCTTGGGGAACTCCAGCGTTGATCTTGTAGAGGTTGGAAGAAGGTCCATCTACAGCAACTTGGATGTGCCTGTTGGAGAGAAAGTTGGTTATCCATCTGCAGGGGTTTTGCGAGAGTCCGTATGAAGGCAGTTTGTTCAAAAGAGCCGCATGCTACACTTGATCAAATGTTTTTGAGATGTCTAGTGATACTATTTGATGGCACCATATTAAAGTAAATAATTTTTTTTAGGACAAGACTCTACAGCAACTGACTTAGAACGCCAACGCGCCGCTGAAAAACTGAACGAGCTCACAACAATTGTAAACAAATGTTTAATTCGTCGAACTTCGTCACTTCTTACAAAATATTTGCCAGTGAAATTTGAAATGATAATAATCTGCCAACTGACTCCCCTCCAAAAACAAATTTACTTTAACTATATAAACTCGTCGTTTATAAAACGCTCATTGAACGAAAATGGACAATCGAATGGAAATACATTGAGTAGTTTGGCGAGTATTACGACTTTAAAGAAACTGTGTAACCATCCGGATTTGATATTGGATAAAATTTTAGAGGGAAGTGAGGGATTCGAAAAGAGTAGAAATATTTTGCCTGTTAAAAATGGAGAAAATGATGTTAGACCGGAATTATCTGGTAAAGTATTGCTGTTGGATTGTTTTTTGGCGAATTTGAAGGCGAATTACAGCGACAAGATTGTTTTAGTATCGAATTATACACAGACATTAGATTTATTTGAGAAATTATGCAGGAAAAGGTGAGTGATACATTTACGTAATAAATCAAAATAGATTAAGAGAATTCAACGTTTTGATACTATTCAGTTTTTAATTACTGGTGTTGTAATATCAAAATTTTATTTTACAATCCCTAGCCCTTTCCATTTTAAGTTCTGCTTCTCTTTTTAGTAACTCTCAGCATGGCCAGTTTTACCATTTTAGTGTATAAGCTTTTCCATGGTAGTTCCTATTAAACTGTTACTAATAAATAAGAATATTACAACCGAAATAATTTCACATGATACACTCCGATAACGACTTTAGTGTACGCTTTCGCACGGTTGGTATCAAACCCACTGTGGAGGAAATCGATAAAGGTGATACCACTCTTACAGGCCGACACGGATGCTGTCGCACCAAGATTTGTCTTTGACAAATCCTACAAAATATTAACAAACAAGACAGCAGACCCCAATGTAGTGAACGCTCTGAGCGTATAAACGGATGGATCAAAAACAAAGCAAGGTGTGGGATGTGGAATTTACTCTAGATCCTTAAACCTAAAAATAAAAGGAGCTATGGATGGCTTGTCAAGTTTGGTTCAGTCAGAACTCACAGGCATAACCATAGCTGCAAAAAAATTAATCAATAGGAACATCACGGGAAGGATTATAAACAAATACACAGACTGCCGACAAGCACTACTGACCTTGAATAGACCACGTTTCACTTCAAGTTTAGTACTAGAATGTCACCAATCTCTAACTGAGGCCAGCCAGAATAACGTGGTCACTCTCAGCTGGATCAAAGGACATGGGAACTCTAAAGGCAACCGTATTGCGAACAATTTAACAAGGAGGGATGCGGGCTACCAATATGTTAGCACTCGCCCATCTACAAAGCTAACATTGTCCGCAGTCGTGGACCTTATCAAACAGCAGTCTCATCAAAACTTTATACAGTGCTGGGATGAAACTAAGAACTGTAGACTGTCCAGGGAGTTATTACCTCATCCTGGCGAGGAAACAGCAAAAAAATTTAAGGCATTGACCAGACAAAATCTCCGAACAGCTGTGGGAATCCTGACAGGTCACTGCCAATTGCGACAACATCTCTTTAGGATGAAACTAACAGAATCGCCGCTATGCAGAGGCTGTGAACAAGAAGAGGAAACAGTAGAACACATAATGTATGACTGCTCTGCTTTTTCTGGAATCAGAAGATCCGTGTTGGGCGAGTACTGGCTTACACCAGCCGATGTCAGGGAGATCCCCCTCGGGAGCCTCATCACCTATTTTAAATCACTAGGCCTGGTGACAGCCTGATGTGAGGATATCCCTACACACGGGAGGATGCACAATGGGTCATATGTGGCCTCAGTGCTGGCTGAGCACTAGCTCGCCCCTCCCCAAATTTCCAGATCCAGATCCAGAACGACTTTAGTGATTTAGAACTGCCACTTCAAACATGAGCTCTTAATTTTAACTGGAAGGCCTTACAAAGTTTCATTTGTTTCTTAGTGTTAAAAAAATCGTATCCCTATAGCAACTGCGCTTAAAAATATTTCTTCTCGTATTGTAGAAAATGCTCCTCTACAAAAAAGTCCTATGTTTTTTTTTCGTACAATATAAAACGGACAACTGATAGATAGTCTTATAGAAAATTAATTGTTTTATAAAAATGGTCCTTTAAGTATTTAAAAGATATTCATCGTCAAATTTGTCATTTTTGACCCACCCTAGAAGAATTATATTATTTGTTAATTTAAAAATTGATTGCTATGATGTATCTATGTTTTCGATTTTGCAAAGTTTGTCATTATATGTACTAATATCAGATTCATGAACTTCTTTAATTTTGAACAACTGTAAGATCTGCGGGTAGCAGTTCTTTGTAGTCAATACACCCCTTGATGATACTTTTCACTATTTTTACCCCAATATTAATGTATTTTTATATACAGACATCTGTTATGGGAATGTTGAAATTTAGAAAGTATACCAACACGAATATAATAAACGACATTAAGGAGAAATTGAAAAAATGATACTATCAACTCGTTTTGATTTTACACAAAATTATTAACTCCAACGATATTATTGTTTCAGAGGTTATTTGTACGTGCGTCTAGATGGTACTATGTCTATAAAAAAACGAGCAAAAGTCGTTGAAAATTTTAACAATCCTGAATCGAAGGAATTTATTTTCATGTTAAGTTCAAAAGCCGGCGGTTGTGGGTTAAATCTTATTGGAGCAAATCGATTAATAATGTTTGATCCCGATTGGAATCCTGCTAATGACGATCAGGCTATGGCTAGAGTGTGGCGAGATGGGCAGCAAAAGCCTTGCTACATTTATCGATTTCTAGCAGTGAGTAGTTTATTAATATATTTTTTTATAATATTGAAACACTTATGGGGACTTTAACACAATTTATTCAACAAAATTGTAACAAGTACACTGCTGGAATACGTCTAAACGGTTTTACATTGACAATGAACTATTCGAATTATTTGAACTCCCCTTAACTGCTAATACACCCCCTTATATAATAAAAGGGCAGAAGTTATACTTCTATGCACGCTCCCGAATTCATAAATTTGTATGCGAATAATTTAGCAAAATCATTATATGATATTCGTGTTCAGCGACCTCAAAAACCTCCTAGTACCGAGTGCACACTCATTTTGTATAGAATTCGCATAAAATTCCTGGAGACGAAGTCAGTCTTAAGCACCAGGTATTTCGGACACCATCGCCATTTTCAGATTCGTATTATGCGGCCCAAAAAACCGCCGAGTTCCAAGTGTGCACTGATTTTGTACAGAATTAACATAAAACCCCAGGAGAAGAGCTAGTGCCGCGGAGGCTTTCGATATCATTATATTCGTGTTCAACGACCCCAAAAACCCCGAGTACATAAATTGAACCCATTTGGAATACTTATCGAGTTTTAATTTTTCTATCTATTGTCTGTTCGGAATGCACTTTTCGGCTATTCTTAAAAACTCTGTTTGTGTAGCCAACAACCTCAAAAGCATAGTGCAGGATATAATTCAGCCATGTGAAGGTACTATGGACTACAATACAATACTCATTAATGAATATTATTATTAATATAAAATACTAAACTTTATATGTTTACTTACGTGACAGAATTATTATAAAATAATCTGTCAAAAAAAATGTAATACGTCACTATGACATTCAAAACATTAGCTCAGACTGTTTTTTGTATACCTATCTCTTTTCAATGTAATGAATGTTTAAACGGAATTCAAAGGACTTATAACAGTTATAAACATGAAGTCAATATTTCATCTTTGTTTGTACCGACCAATATACCATATATGTGTTTCTGTCTCTCTCTTACTCACACCATTAGATATGTAATGATTTTTCCCATTTAACTCTATACAAATCTTTTCCGCCGAGTGCACGAATAGAAGTATAACTTCAAAAACGAACATTTTAATTGGTGTTTATTGTTACTCACTCGACTTAAATCTTGCGTTCCCATTTACTGAATTTTTGTTTATTCAGATATTTATTAACTGTCTAGGCTGGGTCAATTGAAGAAAAGATTTTTCAACGTCAAGCTCACAAGAAAGCTTTAAGTTCAACTGTGGTCGACATGAATGAGGAAACTGCCCGACATTTTAGTGTCGCTGAGTTGCGTGATTTGTTCCGGTTCGAGGAGACCGAGTCCGATACTCATCAGAGATTGAAGTGCAAACGATGTCTAAATAAAATTCAAATTAAAAATCCACCCGATGATGCTGATTGTTCCAACGATCTATCTATGTGGTATCATTGTTGGGATAAGAAAGGATTAGCAGATATTGTAAGTTCTACTTGTATTATTTTTATTTTGATTAATTTATTTTTTATGCAAAATAAAACCTTTGCCATTATTTTTTATTTATTGTTGTTTACTTTCATTTTGAAAGAGGTGTCGAGTTAATAAATTGATTTTTCTTGGGAGACTTGTTTGTATTTCAAGTAGGTATATTGGTTACGATTCATTTAAATCGTCAGTTATTTTTTCAGATTTTTCTACATTTGCTGAAAGGCCCTTTTAGATATTATCTGACTAATCCCATATCGTAAACAGATATTTTACTGGGCATTGAATTCAATACTTATAGCGATTTAACATTTATTAGTTTAAATAGTTTTGGTTTTTTCCTGATTAAAGATGTTTGACGGTTGTAGAGGTTATAACGAGATGGCACGACGGTTTTAGTAGCTGTCGAAATTCGGAACAATTTAGAGAAAGATTTATCAACTCAACCGACTCTAGTGAAGTCTGCTTTCAAGAAAAGGCGCTATATGGCCTTAGGTGTGCCGCACTACTTAGCAAATATTCTAGACCAACGGTTTGCAGGCAAACATTTGTCGCCAGAACAGCGTAACATAGCATTTACTGAACTAGATGTAGATTTTATGGCGATGGTAACATCAATAATGACAAAATCGTCTTAGTTCCAAAAAAAACCAACCACTGGATTGGTGTAAGCTTCTAAACTTGAATACCACAGATGTTCAATGGGATCAATGAGAACACAAAAAAAGATTCCTAAATATGTGTGAACAACTCTTGACAGCTGTTGCTTCAACAGCGGGTCTTGAAAGGATTTTCTCGAGTTTTGGTCTGGTGCAGTCGAAGCTGAGGAACCGTTTGGGAATTGCCAAAGCTAATAAATTGGTGTACATGCTTAAACGCTTCAACAAGTCTTCAGCAAAGAAAGGGAACTTAGATTGAACATCAGTTCCTACAAACGATCATGATTTTACTCAGCCGAGTCTGACGTCAATCTGATTCAAAATGTTGTTGATGTCGTATCCGGACTGGACTTAGAATATGAGACTGATTAATAACTAAAAAACAATGTTTGATTATATTCTAGAGTTTTTATAAATTATTTATAGGTTTTTTATCAACTAACTTAACATTAGTCCGGCAGTCCTTCCACATAGCCTTCCTGCATAAACTTCAAGGTTTTCCTGTCGCTAGCCTTCATTTTAAGTACTTACCTACCCATATAAGAAACAATTTAAAACTTTCATTTTTTAAAATAATTTATTATGTTTATGTAAAACATATGCAACAAATATACATAAATAATACTATAAAATAACAACATGACGTTCATTCAAAATGGATATATATCAAACTTGATATATATTGGATATATATCATAAATATCCGGTATTTTGATATTTACCTGTATAATAAATATCGGGTATTTTCACACCCTGGATTATATATTAACTAGAGGCAATCTCAATCTTCATGCTCTGATCGAGCGTAGAGTAACAACAGAGAGATAAAATGATACTATGTGCTATTTCTCTTGCACCTTGCTCTGGTAACTAAAACTAAAACGAATTTCGACTGTGGGTAAGGTGCATGCTCAATCTGCTACCTTCAATGTGATGCAAAAGAGAAATAGATGTTTGTTTACTAGTGTTCAGGGAATTGTAGGTTGCCTCTAAATAGAATGTTTTTGAAGTGTATTTTAAATATCCATAATATCACTTACTTACAAAACAAAATCAAATGAGACTTCATTTAGTTGTTACAACAATAAAACATTAATTATTATGTATTGCAGGTGTTAAAGCAAATCTGGGATATGTCGAAATATATTTCCTTCGTGTTTCATCAGAAATCGGCTAAAGCTGAAGTTAAAAGTCAAAAAATTGTGGACGAAGATCCAGATTTTAATGAAAACGAAGAAGAGTTAGATGATGAAAATGATTCAGATTATTCTGGTTAACTGTTGTAATTTTAACTGTGTCTATTAAGATTAAGATGTTAAATGTTAAAAGTTTGTGATTATATATTTTTTTAAATAAATTATTATAAGTAAAATTATTATCCTAAAAATCTATTCTAAAATCAGACTTATTTATTTAATTCCTTTGTCATTCTTTTTATCAAAAAAGCTTCTTGTTTATGATTTTTTTATAAATGTTTTATTATTGATTTATATATTTTTTCATTTAAGCACAATTATAACAATATGAGTCAACTGAAATAATTAATATAATTAAATTACTAAAATAACTAAAAAACGTCAAATGTAAACTACTTTAATACAAAATAGATACAAAATTACAATAATCAAAATACCAAAATAAAAAAACGTTTAACCATGTTGAATTAAATTTATATTCCCGTTTCTATATAATCAGCCTTCAATTTTCTCCTCAGAATTTTACCAGAAGGATTTTTAGGAATTATTTCAACAATTCTTACTCCTCCTTCTAACTGTTTGTACTTCGCAACTTTTTTTGCTACGTACTCCTTCAGTTTCTCTGTATCTACTAATGTTTCTTTCTTCGGAACCACATACGCTCTGGGTACCTCACCGTATCTCGGATGTGGGATGCCAATCACTGCCACATCTTCCACTGAAGAGAAGTCCCGAATAATTTCCTCAAGTTCCGCTGGAGCAACTTGAAAGCCTTTTACCTGCAAACATTATTATTCTAATTAATGAAACCGACATCAATCGTATACATTTAATAATCTTTATCGAAAAAATTGCCTATTCGCAAATTTGTTACCATTTAATACCGAAATATTACCATTTAAAACATATATACCTATGTTATAAAACATTTTACGATTGCTATAATTTTTGAGCACCGGCTTTCTGGAAACTGACTAGATTTTCGTGCTATAATCGTTTAACATTGGTTCTGCTCGGTTGCTAAATTACTATACCAAACTCGTTAAAGTGGTTCAATAAGTAATATTTTTCAAGAGCGAATGCTATTTTTTCGACACAGCTTATGTATCAAAAATATTATAGTCTATTTCGGATTATTATATTTTTTACAGCTGGATTTTTCTCACGATTATTATCAAGTAAAATTAAAACTAACAGCCTTCCACATACTGTTTCCACCACTAATAGGGATAAGTATTATATTACCTCAGGTCTTAACACCCAATTCTAGAACTGTTTCTAGTTAATAATTAAATCGTATTTAGAAATTTTTTAATCAGCTAGAAAACATTTTTAGATGTTGTTTTATTACATACTTGTTAATTATTTATACGTAAAAAGAAGTCAAATAAAAGTTTCATAACACTGATAAAACTATGCATTTCTACTACTACCCATTTTTTTTAATAAACATTTAAAAGAAAACAACTATTTAGTAACTGTTGTGACCTCATGCCTCACCTCATGTACTTTTTACTATTGCTATGCACCTTTTACTCATACCCAAAGCTTGGTGATCAATTTTATTGAAGCATCAATTTATCACGATTCCTAAAAAATCTTGTTTTGACGCATAACCTGCCTCTGGATCATATCTCATGTAAGTTGAATTAGGTTCAGATTATGCTGGCCAAAAAAAGAACATCAAGATTCTCTTCTAATAAAAAACTATGAAGTGTTTGAGCTACACAAGGTTGAGCGTTATCATGCATTAAACGAAATATTTTATCAACATCTGCTGCATACAGAAGCAAAACAGGTATTCATTTAACTTAGGAAAATTTTAAAGAAGATTAAGATCAATTCTTCCTGCAACACCAACTAACCACTACGTTACCTTTAAACTTCATAATTCGCCAAACTATCAGTTTTTTTAAGTCTGAGTGAAATCTAAACTGGGATTTGTCTGTAAACAGAACTACAGGTTATTGTTCATTAGTATAGGTAATTAAGATGCTGCTGAGTCCACTTAATTCAAGCGAATCGATTTCCGTTTGATTATGAAAAATACTGGGCGAATTTCATGTTACTAACAGAGCCTATATACTGAGATAGGAATAAAAATTGAATGAAGTATAAATATGGTAAACTAATTGATATACTTGTATTATTTAATGATACATACCTTTATTAACTCTTTAATTCTGTCAGTGATAAAAATTAAATTATTTTCATTGTAATAACCAATATCTCCAGTTTTCAACCAGCCGTCGACGATAGTATTGTTCGTATCTTTATCATTTTTATAATAGCCTTTCATTACTTGTGGACCTTTAACCAAAACCTCGCCAGGTGTATTTGCACCTAGAGGAGTAGCTAGAAAAACAAAAAATAGTACAGTCAAACGCGTATCGTTTACAATTATAATTTTATTTAGAAGAGCAAAAACATTAGATCTTTAATGTTTTCATGGACTTATTATACATACTATAAATATTATCAGAAAATAAAAAATGTATGTCTTTCTTGACGCTCTGTAAACTGCATCAAACTCATAAGAAGTGTAGGGATGTCTATTAGAAAGCATTTTGTTGAAACATCATATTTAACTTTTACAAGTAGCAAGCGAAGAATCAATTCAGCCATCAAAAAATGAATATGGAAATCTTATGAAATTTGAATAACTTCTAAACAATACTTATAATAAAACTTATTTTAAGTCAAAGATAAGGAAATATTCTGTTGGAAAGAATTTGAACAATATTTACTGTTTTTAAATATAAGTGAAGTATTAACTACATCGAGTATCTTCTTAAAACAATTGCATTGGCCCAGTATGAGATTAAAAAAAAATGCTTTAATAGTGATAAAATACGATTACTCTCTGCACTTTATTTTTTCTTATTTATGTAACACCAGATTACTTTAAACTACAAAAGATATCAGTTAAATCACTCAAACTAATAATTAAAACCTTTTAATCCAAACTGAAGAAATCTCAAAAAAGTTTGCCACATCGACACAGAACTCATCGTAAAGTTTACCATTTGGGTAATTCCAATGCCAGAATTAAATTTGTCATTCCCAAAAACCCCCGAGTAACGAGTTTGGAGTGCTTTTCATGCACGCTGCCATTTCTTCCCCAGTTCACCCCCTGCGCACCCCCACAGAGCAACCCCCGTGCACCCATGGGTAATTCTAATGCCAGAATCGAGTTTGGCAGCCCCGAAAACTCCCGAGTAACGATTTCCGAGCGATTTGTCGAGTTTCCAGTCGTTCCTATAAAGGTGCAAGGAATGATGCAAATGGAAAATGCATTTTCCGGCCCAGAAGGCATTTTTCAAAAATGCGCCAAACCAGACGTTATAGACTTTTTTCCTGGGACCTTCCTGAACACAATGCAGAAAACCGCATCTCGATATCTGCAGGATGTCCAAATTTCCGCTATTCGGGCGATTTTGATCTAAATGCCCGGGACTACAACTTGAATTAAGGAAGGAGATCAACAATACATGTAAGTCTATTATTAACAATAAACTATTAAAATTGCTTTGTTTCTATACATATTGAATTGCAATGTTGGCGGAAATACAAAGGAAAATATTGCATAGTATCGTGGCATCTTAATATTCGGAATTATCTATAGTTACCGTGTATTTAACTTATCATAAGTCATTAGTTTCTTGACAGTTACTTGTAAGATACCTTTAGCGAGAAGCTCTCATCAAATATATTTTTCAAAAAGGGCCAGAGGAAGTGCGACAAATTCGTCAATTGATAATTAAAAAATATTTCCAGGGTAAAAAAAATGTCTAAAGAATTAAAACTGGCTTTTATTAGTCTACAGTTGCGGAGGTACTTAAGCATTATCGTGAGAGTGGAAGTGTCCGACCTAAAAGCAAAAGTTCGGGACTTGTGCCTGATAGGGATCGACGATAACTATAGACCGTCAGCCCAAGGTATAAAAAATTGAACGATCCTTGACCGTATGCCCTTTGAAGATTCGACTAGAATATATGTGCCAATTATGTTAAATTTGAAATGGAACTTGCATCCTGGTTCTATAGTTGTAGGGTGGTCCCAAAGGGATGTAATAAACCCTTGAAATTGCAGACAATTGTTATACCTTCTTTATGATAGCTGACTGTATGCCTCTAAGAGATTTTTATTGTTTATGACGTACCATATACTTATGCCTAACGGCATACCAATCGGCTGGTTCCAAGTGGTTCCTAACCTCTAAAACATGTGTCAAACATTTTTTATTCTATTTTATGACGAATCTTCAAAGAGCATACAGTCAAGGATCGTTCAAATTTTTATACCTTGGGCTGACGGTCTACTAGTGAAAATTTGCAAACTGGGTCGTCGCAACACTTTACGAGCTATCACAGCACAATGGAACGCAGAAACAGGAAAAGAGTCTTTGAGGTCAACCCTTACCTGGGAATAGCGGGCAGTCCATAAATCCAACCCTTTTCTCGATCCTCACAGCATGTGATTGTATACACTCATGATTTTAAAATCTATTGTTTAAATTTAAAAAATACTTACGATTTGGGGGTGCATGTCGTCAGTGGGTCAAGGAAGATATGAGGTGGTTAAAGGCACAATTAATGCGTCAAAGTATTAAGAAATTTTGAAAAATAGTGCTTACGATCTCTACCCGGACTTCAATTTTATTTTCAAACAGGACGGTGTTGCATGTCATAGGGCTAAAAGAACTAAAAAATGGTTTGGAGACTAACATTAAATCATGGCCTTTGAACAGTCCGGACACCGTGTAGCATAAAATCAGTAACAGAAATTGTGTAATGATCCCCAGAGAACCGTTGCCGACTTGAACAGAAAAATAAGTGAATTATGGGAAATCTTCGACCATGAATTGTGTCAATCCTTATTAAGAACAATGCCAGACAGGATTGCCGCGGTTGTAAAGGCGCGTGGCGATGTAACAATGTAGGAAATTTTACTTTCCTTTTAAGAGATTTAGGATGAAACGCCCCATGGTTTCTGTGAATGATCTGACTTTGACTGTCTCCTACACACACTTCGAATCTAGATTCATCGGTCCATTGCTGAAAAGTCCAGTTTTTATGTTCTTTTGCTCATTTTACCCTATTTTTCTTTTATTGTAACATTAAATGTGACATTCCGTTAATTCTTAAGAAAATTGTGAAAGCCAAATACTGTTTTATTATTATTATTTTTATCCAACCAACTTTGCATGTAGGTACAAAATATTAACTTGTGAACCTCTCTGTAACATGTGGATCTGGAAACTGGTCTTCCGACAACATCATTTCACAGAACACTTAGCTCAAGGTAAATTGCACGCCGTTATTTCGATAATTCTTCTTAATGATCTTGGTGTCAGTAATTTTGCTTTTTTCACATTTTAAGGCTTTGTGATAACTGATCCTGTAGTTTTATAACTTCAAATTATATTTTTATAATTCACGTTCACAAAGTTTCTATTTCGATACTAAAAACAGTATCGAAATAGATTCATTGTAACACTGTTTTTGGTAACTTTTTGTTGTACACAATTGGTTGCACTGCACTGATTGTCAACGAAAGAGTTCAGGTAGTAAATCAAAAAGTATGTTGTACTAAATTATTAACTACATTATCAGCGTTATTTGCTAAATTCGGAATATTTTATACAAATTTGACAAACATTCAAATTTAAAATCATTAAAACTGACAAGTGTCAAAAGTGTCAAGATTGCCAACATAAATAAATATTTCGAAAAACTCTCATTTTATATATTTTTTATACTTTTAAAAGTTCATTATAAAAAATAGTATGTAACACTCGAGTTACAATGACGGTTTGTAGTACTCGTTCTTTGCGAAACTCACCGCTTCGCGGTTCGTTTCACAAACTGAACTCGTACTACGAAACCTCTGTCATTGTAACACTTGTATTACAATATACTATTCTTACACTATACCGCGATAAATTTAATGAATCTAAAATTTTCGAGTTTGACATTCTGGCCATTTTTAAACCACACAAATATCAAAAGAATTTAAAATTTATATATAACTAGCAGCCCGCCCGGCTTTGCACGGGGATTAAAGAAAAATAACAAAAGCCATTAAATTTATTGGGTCAATGCTTCCCTGTAAACGATATTACCTGTTGTTTTATTTTCTGGCAGCAAAATAAATTGATTTTCAGGTGCTCCGACCCGCCTTAGGCGGTTGGCCATGAGGAAAACCGATCCCTACTAATTGGAAGGTTTGACCTTGAGACTTATTATTAGTAAAAGCGAAAGATGTTTTGATAGGAAATTGAAGCGGTTTAAATGGATTTGGTAAATCAGTTGGGATCATCGGTATCCTCAGTGTATGAGCTAGTTGACAGCTGGTGGTTTAGTTATAATGGTTGCTACAACTTAATTGTCCTTTAATTCCTTTATAAGTAGCCTCGTCCCATTGCACATGCTAAATTCGTGATCATGAAATAAGTTATTTTGATAAGGATTATTACCAAGATAAAAACTTTTAAAAAATAAAAAAATAGTTATTGTGACGTTATTATAGCAGTTAGACATATGCTGGCGCGGCATTTTTTGTAGATATTTATATATTCTTCAAAATCGTAGTACATTATTTTATTCTATAATCAATAGTATTCTCAGCGCACGCGATGTAAAGATTTTAAGGTCATTTTTGGTTACATTAATGGCATTTCAGTAAGGATCCCTAATTTTTTTGAAAATGAAACATAGCCTATGTCACTCGGGAATAGTGTAGCTTGCCAACGGTGAAAGAATTTTTGAAATCGGTCCAGTAGTTTCGGAGCCTATTCATTTCAAACAAACAAACAAACAAAAAATCAAACCTTTCCTCTTTATAATATTAGTATAGATGACAGTAATTCACACTTGTTTGGATGCCACTTTTTAAAGCCGCATGCAGTTGTAAAGTAATCATAACAAATTTCCAATAGATTGATTTACGTTGTAATATATTGCGATTTTCATAATATTGTGAAAGATTATAAAAACAACCGATTAAGTTGTTTTTTCTTGTGAATATTATTTGAAAACCCTTGTTAATAAATAATCAACAAAAGTAAGTTGTACAATTTTTTTTTAACCTATCAGAAAGTAATACTTTCCGGTTTATTTTTAGGTCAGAAAATCTCATTTTGTCGGACAAGACCAGAAAATAAAAATGAGTCCCTTAACAGCTTTTACCGGACTCTTTTTTATTTACTTTCCGGCCTATCTTTAATGACAAAAACAATAAAATATTTAGTCTAAGATAGCGGTCAATTGGTTTCAATGGTAACCGAGTTTTGTATAGGTACATTTAAAACTATAAAATAACCTGACATATTTTGACGTTTAGTTGAAAACGTGAAATTTATTATAAAATGGATATTTAAAATGATGCATTTGATTGTAAATTAATGGACGATGAAATTATACCAGATGAAATAATTGTTAAGGCGGCCAACCAAGCAAGGTTTGTTAAAAAAAATGTTAAAATTAGTTAATAAAGAGTTCAGAGTTCTTGTTATTAAACTGTAAACTCGCAGGCTTGCAGGGCTCGCCTGTGGCTCGCCCAGCAATTTGCCCACTCGTCCAGTAAAAGACCACTTTCGGGACTTGTTACGTTAACTACTATTCATTGTACCCAAAAAACTTTTTTAATAGTTGGGCCAACTGAGTGACTAAGAGGCTTGTATATTCATGATAACATAATACATAATTCCGTGCACAATCATTGAAGTATCCAAGAATTTTTAACATTCACAATATATATACAGATTATTTCCTTAATTTCACAATTTTGTCTGCAGATGGATAATGTTATTTAGTATAAATAATTTTGACAAAAAAGAAAATATTGAATGATTTGAATTAAAACAATTACACAGAATAGTCTTTTTCTGCTATCTTTTAAATTGTTAACAGTTTTTTTGTTTGGTATGTTTTATGAGTCTATTTGGGCAAGAAAATATAAAGGAAATTAAATTTAACACATTTTTGTCTTCGTAAAAAAACAAATATACATATCCTAATCTACTTTGAATCTGCAAGTTTTTCTTCTATTTATAAAATAGTTTTGGTTTCTAAGTTTATATTGTTTGAAATTTCCAGTTCACATTTTTCATTTTTTCACAATCAGCTGACTTCAAGGAAATCAAATCCGATGGCTAGTTGCACCATTTCTTTTTTCAGAAAATAAAGATTTTATTTTTTGCTTTTTAGAGCATTTTTCTTTCTGTTTTTAAAGGCGGTTCAATTTTTTTAATAAGGTTTTTATTGTATCCTTTTTAGGTGCTGTTTGGCTTTGTCCAATTTATGATCTTCAAATTTTTCCGAATACCGAAAATAAGGTTGTGGGTGCAATCGCCAATAATCCCGACATGTATATACCAATATGTCTTTTCGGAGACATAAGTAAATTCTCTAACACCTATAGACACCACGCACGTACGGTGAACATCGTTATAAAATGTGGACTTCATTGTCTGAAATCACCAACCCCAGTGAGCAAGCGTGATGATTAAATGCCCATTCCTTCTCATTATGAGGAAAGATCTCGCCCATACAGTGGAACAGTAACGAGCTGATTATTATATTTTATGTTATTAACATATTAACTTAACTACAGAGCTTATTCTGTTAATTTTTGAGGTGTTACCTAAAATATCTTCCACAATGATGACTAGACCTTCTTAACCAAATTTCTATGGGAGCACACGGACACTCTACTCTTTTGGATGCAAAAAGCATTTTGTAGTAACATACATAAAAAAATATGATCGAATTGAGAACCTCCTCCTTTTTTGAAGTCGGTTAAAAAATTCTAAAATAGAGCATCTCAAAAGTAAAATGAAAATAAAACTCTTAATTGTAGGTGTATAGGGTATCATACTTATGGGGCGTTTTAGCGAACGTAAAAAGATTGACAGAAACATAGCGTTACATGGGATGTAGCCTACTCTCGTGGTAAAAGAAAATGCACATGTATACGACAGCTCATTACATCGCCGATACATGCAGGTATAATAACTTATAAATACATAAAAAATACACCGTGTAAAATTTGAAACTTTAAAATATAGAAAAATCAATAAAATGGTAAAACTCTAAAAAGAAGTGGAAAAGGTAATGAAAATGGAAAAAATCCTGAAAAATTCTTATTTATTCATAATTATTTAAAACCGAAAAATGGAAATAGTCAAATTGTATTCTAACATTTTTACGTGTATAGCTTCTATCGGTCAATCCCACCTTGGTCCAATTTTTTTATTTAAAAATCGTTGGCGTGTCGATTACTTTGTAATCTTTATCAAGGCCAATGACAATGTGCAGTAGTGGGGCAATTTTTGCCTGTATGTATACTTAACATCTTAACAAATATAACATTATGTATTATGTGAGTGGCAATGAGATTATATAATCGACTATTTGAATTATTTAATACCAAAAAAGAAACTAAAAACCACTCACATAAATAAATAAATAACAAAAAGACTATAAGACACAAATTTAAAATGAAAATAAATCTACATTAAGTAGTATACCTAATTACGTAAAGTAACAAAATAATAGCAGTCATCCATTTTTCTATCGTTTAAAAAAGAAAGTTTTAATCATATTGTCCAAAGAAAAATATTACTCTCCAAAAATACATAAAAATTGCAAGACACAAAACAACGGCTCTGTAGCAACTAATACAATTGATACGATCCCAATCAATACTTAAATACCCAAGAAGTAAATTTTGTTTTTTTACACCTTATTTATAATTGATTTATCTCATTATTTGTTTGACAAATTTCTCTATTTATTAATAAAATGGTTATATTAAATACTCAAGTTTTTTGTATACATTCTATAATTAATAAAAGAGTATCAATCACAAAATGCTTTTTTTTTGAAAACTCAAAATTGTGTGATGTATCATATCGTCGTCAACGAATTCTATATGGTACAAACAAGGTTTGAACTGTTTGAAGTTTGAACACGTACCTATCACGGGATGTAGATTGTTTCAACGTTAAAGATGAGCGTGTTTTTATGTTATAAAGAGTTACTGAACATTTTACATTTTTTATCTTAATAATCTTAAAATATTTTCTGATAATACACATAAGTATGTAAGTCTAAACTGACGATTCACCTTTGTCCACATTATTTTCCTTTCCTTTCAAAATTTTAACTGTTAAAAACTTAGATATTTGTTATTTTTCAATTTTTTTAATAAATAATTCACCTGATAAAATTGGGCTACTTAAATGAAAAGTTGTATAAAACAGATTTTTAGGTGGTACATGTTCAGAGAAAGGGAAACCATTGAAGAATAGCATGATTTTTAGTGAAAGCTAAAATTGTATCGTCAACATTACATTTTTATAAAAAAATATTAAATGAAAGAGTATTAATTTAATTCTTAACAATATAGTCTACCATGGGCTTTTCCTTTACTGACCAGTCCAGTTGTTGATAGAACTTTTCTTTAAATGCAAAATAAGTACTGTTTCACAGTGATTATTTACTGGAGACATGAATATGGTGTCAATATAAATAACTACAACAACTATAAAAAAAGTTAATTATTACAACACTAAATCTTAAGACTAAGATTTTCATACTGTAGTCTCAGCAGGATGACATGTATTTTACAACTTAAAACAGCAAACTTTGCATCATAGAAAATGATCAAATCTTTTTAAATATTTATAGGGGTTAGCTATAGGCTTTTTACCAATTTTTATATGAGTCGGAGACGAACACAGGATCTCTTCCTGGTATCAATTTCGTTCACTGGCGAATTAGCGATGTGTAATACCAAATATTAGAGAAACAGAAATTCAATAAGAAATAAATGAAAATATGTCAAATCCTGTGACATCCCGGAAATACAAAATATATCAACACTACACAAATATAAACTAACATACTTAAATTTATCAAATTCAAAGCACTAAAACTTAAGAAAATATTGTAATATTATTTGGTAACCTGGCTTTAGCACTTTTTTGGTCTATAGTAGTTATTACCTGTGGGATCATCAGGATTCGTTATTTTGACTAAAGTATTCGGTACTGGCGTGCCAATGGATCCACTGTTTTCCTTTGCTCTATTCATCCATTTTGGATGATAAGTAACAATAGGAGAAGTCTCTGTCAGACCGTAACCTAAAATAAAATTATTATACTTTACAAATATATCTCATTTCAATATCAACAGCTAATATAATAAAAACACCAAAAAGTTGTATATATTAAATTCTTGTTGAGGTTGTAGTCATTAATCACCAGAAAAGGCTTAATCCTTACTATCGTTCAGTGTAACAGATTTTTTTTGGGAGTGAATACATCGTTGTTGAGAAACAGGGTGATGGAGTGTGATAGAAAGAAAGAAGGGGAGGGAAGAGTTGAAGAGTAAGGATCAGATATTCGCATAAACCCGTTTAACTCTTTAATTTGTTTAGCCAGCATTAGTTTACTGAGGGGTGTATTTTACCTTATTGATGCAAGTTTGTATTTTCAAAATTGTTAAAGTGTATACATACATACATTACATTACATTTATATTTTTTACTTAACCCACCTATGGCTATCATGGACTAATCGAGAAATACCAGAATATTCCAAAGGGATCTATAAACATCTAGTATATGTTCGATGTTCGATAACCTTCTAGAACAACTGAAAAAAATTCACATTCAACAGACAATCAACGGTGAGTTTTAGTTGCTGTTAAAGCTGTCTGGTAATTGTCAAGTAGACGTATTTATTTAAATTCTTTATCAAGGCACTTTCGTATTTATTTAAATTCTTTATCTACGACTGCTTAGATAAGTGACGAATTTGCCATTCATTTGAGTTACGTAATGAAACTCATTACCTAACTAGTGAGGTAATGAAATCAAAAACACACTCATTTTTTAATACCAACTAACGATCAAATCGCACCATTTCCGCAAAAGTTTGCTCATATTTAAGTTTTGATTTTTCCGGCAATAACATTGAAACTACCTGCGTGGCCAATTCTTCGATATCTGAAGGCAGAGATTCGAAATCGCTCATAATTTCACAGAAAAACAGAAATTAGAAAATTAATTCTTGAAGTTTTGACTTAAATTGTTGACATTCAAATTACATGTTGCTATGGTTCTACATACATACTATGATATTCCGATTTTTCGTCGAATTCAATTCAAAAGTATAATTTCCGTAATTCTGAGCAGTCGTAGATAAAAAGTTGTATCTAATACGTGGGATAAGGCATATTAACTGAGACTCATGCTTTTACTTCGACTCGGGCTACGCCCTCGTCTCAGCAACTCACCGCATTCGTCAGTTAATGATGCTCTAATCCCACTAATTAAATAAATAACTATTATCTATGTCAATTGCCTGCTTGTAAAAGAAAACGATCAATTAGAAGAGTGCAAAATCTCTCTTAAGAATACCAACGTCATATGCGCACCGCAACCAGATAAGTTGTAGATGGAATTGATTGGAAAAACATATCTGAAAGTTGTTCCTGTTGAGACCAGAATTCATTGTTACATATTTTTGGGCATAGCTACAATAATTTGACAAAAATGGGATATCAACATAGCACTGTAGATCATTTTTAAAATTTTGATCCACCTCAAAATTAGAGTTATTGGTCCAAGGTTAAACGAACTTTGTGACGCCGATTTGGATGCCTGTGTATAATAGCACTGACACATACTTGGTAGACTAAATATGGTGAAGTAAATTTGGCAAAGATATATATTGGACGAAAATATAGATAAGGTTTTTTCGGGACTAGGTGCGTGCATTCAATTAATTTTGCCCTTAAAGCTTGATATAATAAACATTGCCAACGGTTGATAAAAAAGCCGATAGTATATAGTATTTCTAACAATAAAGTCATAATAAACAATAACAAAGGCGATGGTATAAATAGGAAATTGTCCATGTGCATTTCTTTAAAACAATTTTATTTTTTATTCAATCGGTGTGGTTTATACAGTATAGTACTGTGGAAAAATAGCAATGTTGCAATCAATGGATAATAAAAATAAAAAACGGTACTGATTAAATTCTTAAAAAAGTTGCTACCTGTTATTGCCTCACCACGAGAGACTTTAATCGAAAAACTTAAGTTCTAAAATGTCTGTTCATAATAGTAATAAAGGTAACAAAAAATTAAAAATAACAATTAAGTGGATAGTCTTTATGCGATAAATAATAGATAGGTATATTAATATTAAATAAGAATACTTATAAAGAAGTAATGTAATGTATTGAGAAAAATATAAATGAGTGATTTCGATTGGATCCTTCTATAAAATAATTGACGAAATAATAAATTTTGCAGTAATATTCCCCACCTAAATGAACGAGAGGATAAATATATTTTGGTCACGTTATACTAAATTGCGTTTTTGGCCCCGTCTTTTTTTATATAATTTTGAAATAACAGGAAATTTCAATTGTCTATTTTAATTATACTGTATTTAATAGCAAATCTTAGCAAATACTAGTTTGTTAAAATATTTGTTTGTACTTTAACAATGGTATATGTAATTTAGATAATATGTTTTCCTTTATTATTATCTTGCGGTGTACGACTGATCAAATAATAGAATTATTACGGAAACCATTTTGAAACAAAAATTAGTATCATTTTCAAATTTGTTTGTTTGGACAATAAATGATATACAATATTTCTATAGCGTTTTATTATTAATTGAGTATAATTTAATTTAATTGTTGTACATTACATTCCTCAGATTACGTAAAGAATACGGTAATCCCAATTGAATGAATATTTTGAAATCACACTAAATGTTTGTATTGATGAGTGTGAGTTTACACAAAACGAAATCGCTCAACAAAAGAAGTCCTCACTTATTATATAGTGATAAGTCTAAAACACCATAAGGAGTAGGTATAGGAGTTACAGGTCATAATGCCAGGCCCTGGGAAACTCTCCAACAATCTTCCAATAAGAGCTATTAGCAATAGATTTCTGTGTTAAAGAATGCATTAAAAACGCCTCAATTCTGCCAGAATATTTGTTGCCTTCGATAGCCAAACTACTTTGAAGGCTCTACAGTCTATCACATTCGAGTTCAAATTATCCCATAATAGGATTATCAGAAACAAGAATGGTGATAGTCTCGCAAAAAAAGGAGTTAATCCTCCTTTTATCGGACCTCAACCATTATGTGGCATTTCGTAATGCCGTATTATGTTCAAAAAGGACTCAGTACAGCCAAAGACAAGCAAAAAGGTTGATAAGGCCTTCTCTACACTATTCAGAAACCTGAGTAATTCTCACACACATAAATATCTGGGACAGCTTTTCTTAGAGCCTAATCAGGTTACAAACGTACATTGTAAGCGGATAATAGACTGTACTAAAAGTTTAGAATTTATGGACTCAGAATTAGATATAGGATATACACCAAAAAGCTTTTAGGTCACAGTGTAATCTGTGTAGTATGTTCACCTATGCCAATTGGCCCCACTTATAATATAGAATCTACGACTTTGCCCATTATTACGTAGGCAACTAGGACTATACCGACATCTGCAAACGAATATGTTGATGTTCACTAGGCAGTTTCGTCACAGACCATCACCATTCTGTCATTCACTAAGTACCCCTATAATGTCTAATATTGCTCTTCGGTTTGCCTTTCTTAAAAGAATCGTTGACCTAATAGCGCATCACCACTTTTTGTTCGCTTTCCTCTACCTCAAAGGTCGCCACACTTTTTGACATATTCATAATTTACACATATAATGGAATTTTTAAATTTTTATTAAATTTATAAAACAAATATGATCTAAGAAAACATAAGCTGTAGTTGATAAAATGAAATTATTAACTGTAAACTGTAATTGTAAGGTTTATTAAAAACCGTGATATGAGATATGAAACGTAATAAAACACTCAAAATGGTTTAATTTTCACTAGGTATATTAGTAAATATGCATGACGCACGTTTCAACACACAGTGTTTTTGTCAAATGCTGTGATACAATTATTCTAAACTAGGTGTACCCGCGACGACGTTCGCGTGGCGTGTTAATTGTTGTATAAAAATTTCTCCCCTCACCCCGTTAAAGGGGCGGGAGGAGAAATTTTTATACACCAGCTGTTAAATTAAAAGAAGACAAATACATCTGTGAAAACCGCATTCGAATCGGATCAGTAGTTTTCATGTGATGCGCGCACAAACATATAGATAGACAGACAGACGTACAAAAAAAATAATAACCACATTTTTGGGTTCTATATCGATGTACCCGCGACGTCGTTCGCGTGACGTATAGATTGTTGTATAAAAATTTCTCCCCCCACACCGTAAAAGTGGTTTTCCCAACATTTCCGTTCACTGCTCTGCTTCTATTGATTGTAGCATGATGTAAAGTATCCTATAACCAGCTCAGGAGTATGAAAAATAATTGTACCAAGTTTCGTTAAAATCCGTGGAGTAGTTTTTGTTTCTATAACGGTGATACAGACAGACAGACAAAAATTTTACTGATTTCATTTTTGGCATCAGTATCGATCCCTAATAGTTATTTAGGAGATATAAGTATTTCATGTACAGAATTGACCTCTCTACAGATTTATTATAAGTATAGAAGATAGATGACACAGAACAATTATGTAAAAGGTAAAGAAGGTAGATTATAATATGCCAAATTTTATTGTAGGGTAAATTTAAGTGAAAAGGTTTAATAGCGGGGAATTCCCAAAATCTGTGTCATTTAGAATAATTGTATCACAGCATTTGACAAAGACACTGTGTGTCGAAACGTGCGTCATGCATATTTACTAATATAGTGGAAATTAAACCATTTTGAGTGTTTTATTACGTTTAAAATTATTAGATTTACTCATTCCTACAGTCACGAAGACTACAGTACCTAATAGATGTTCCCCTTACTTGAGATAAGATTATGAATTTTTGATTTTAATGTTAGGTACTACAAAACGGAGAACTGTCTTTAATTCAAGCTGAGATCAATACCGTGTATTTTGATGGCTGTAATTGATGAAATGTCCTTTTCACATAAACAAGTTATGAGAAAATTAAAACAGATTTTTCATCACCTGTTCACTACGAAAAGGGTATTCATTTTTTATGTAAAGCCAAAACGTAGATCTTGATAAGAATAAATGAATGTTAAATTTGAGAGTTTTGTCTGACGATAGGTTGAGGAGGCATTCTTTTAGATGCATACTATTATCTACCTATTACCATATCTAGTATTCATTCTGTAAGTAGGTAATACCCAGCAGAAGATTCTGTAATTTTTAATTAATTTACTCTTGCTGGTAAACATCATCCATCTTCGTGTATTCATTAAAATAAGAAAATATATGCCGATAGTTTTAAACCAACCATGTGTCCCACAGTAATATTTTATTTAGAAACGCGTCCATTTTATTCGTAGTGTGAACCACCCTACTTAGGTTGTCCTCGCAAGAAAATGTTTAGTTCATCTATAAAAGGAAAAATATCTGCCAGGTTTATAAGCTTTTCTAGCCATTCACTGTTAAATAAGATTTTTTTTATAATTCACGTTCACAAAGTTTCTATTTCGACACTAAAAACAGTATCGAAATAGGTTCATTGTAACACTGTTTTTGGTAACTTTTTGTTTTACACAATTGGTTGCACTGCACTGATTTTCAACGAAAGAGTTCAGGTAGTAAATCAAGAAGTATGTTTTAATAAATTATTAACTACATTATCAGCGTTATTGCTAAATTCTGAATATTTTATACAAATTTGACAAACATTCTAATTTAAAATCATTAAAACTGACAAGTGTCAAAACTGTCAAGATTGCCAACATAAATAAATATTTCTAAAAACTCTCATTTTATTTTTTTTGTACTTTTTAAAGTTCATTATAAAAAATAGTATGTAACACTCGAATTACAATGACGGTTTGTAGTACTCGTTCTTTGCGAAACTCACCGCTTCGCGGTTCGTTTCACAAACTGAACTCGTACTACGAAACCTCTGTCATTGTAACACTTGTATTACAATATACTATTGTAATTTCGGATTATTTTGTTGATGAAAAAAAATTTGACATATTCCCGCAAGGTGAATAATTGGGTCAGTATTTTGTCCCTCGATTGCCATCTCACTTCAGCATAACGAAGAAGATAAGTACACTCGGAACCCATTTCTTCACATAGTGACAAAGTCCCTCGAATATATAAAATTCGAGTATTTTGTGTCGAATTTCCTTTATAATTTTAATGATACCGTCAAAAGGGGCGAATCGGGACTAACGGGAGAATCGGGACAATCGGTTATTTATTTACAGATATGGCAATCTTGTCTCGCAGTCAATGTTTTCAGCTCGGATAGTCTACAGAAATCACAGTAGACATGCTGGTGCTTGCTTTTGTACTATTAACATGTTGACTTAATGGGCAGTAGTGCGTACGGAGGTGCCTTAAAGACCGTTGAAAAATATCGAGTTTTTTTATAGATTGAAAAACTTTGGGTGGGAAGACCGTAACAAGTAAAGGTAAGAGTCTGAAATTTGTTTATATCATAAGTCTGAAGTGTTTTATATGGGTACATAAAAAAAATGAAACGAAAATTTAAAAACATGGCAGATAGGATTTTTTAAACAAAAAATGTCACTTTTAGGGGTGAATCGGGACAATGGTGAGGAAATATAAAAAAGTGCCAGGGACAAGAGTATACCAAAATTATAGCGAGCAAACATTTCAAACGGCCCTGCGACAAATTCGACGGGGTCAGATTGGTATACGAGACGCCTCGCATGTTTATGGTATCCCAAGATCCACCTTATCAAGACATAAAAGAGGTCCAGTAAAAAAACAAGGAGGGCAGACCTTCCTGACAAAAGAAGAAGAAGAAGGACATTTGGTTCAGCTTATAGCATTAGCAGGGGAATGGGGCTATCCTATCCTAAAATTTTACCGCCACCGACAGTTTTGCGTAGAGGTGGATATGAATTTGACAAGAAACTTTGCCGAAGAGCTTATTCCAATCAATAAATACCTAACTACCTACTTTGTGATTTTCTTTATTTTGTGATAATTTTTATTTTTTGTGAATTTTTGGTTGTGTTTTTATTTTTGCTTAAGTTTAAATATGATATGTTACATGAGTTACGAATTTTGTTCTTTATTTGTTAAATAAACGCTTATTTCATGTATTTTTGTCGTTTTTTATCCCGTTTTTTTTTACTAGGTATTTTTTTAATATTTCTTTGTCCCGATTCACCTCATTGCTGGGGTGTATCGGTCATTTCCATTAAAATAAATAGGGTGTCCCGATTGACCCCATTTGCGGGGTGAATCGGGACACATACAATTTTTTTTTTTAAATTGCCTGTCAAAGTGACAGGTGTGAATTGATACGTTATTTTGAAGCTCTTACAGGCACCCAACTTTTGGCATTGGTTTGGATCCTCCATCTTATTTAGAAAATAAGTTAATTAGAACAATATGTCAAAACTGTCCCGATTCACCCCTTTTGACGGTAATTGATAATACGTATAGTTCTGAGGACATAATTTTTCTCTATATACTCTGCAGATAAAATATCTGAGTGACCTTTAGACAAAGTTGTTGTTATATTCGCGGAATTGTCTTAGCCAAATATTTTTTTCAGTGAATTTCACCTTCCCGGAAATTACTATAAAGAGCTTTCAAAATCTCTGAGCTGGTTGTTGCTCGCGGCACATTAAACGAACTAAGTATAGTAGGTACTTCTACTTCACATATCACTCCTTCATACTGAAATATCTAAAAACAAAGCAATACTTTGTTTGTATTGCCCGTAGTTGTATTGACTGAAATTATAAAATTCAAAATTTTTCTGCAGACCAGCAAAATTTTCTTTCGGACCACTTTTGCGACCATCTCGTCCAAAATAATGGCAATCAATGTCAATTTTCGTAAAGATAACTAGGGTCATAGACAAATTACAAAAAGTTTTGGTTCTCCAATTCATGATTTGTGAATTACATTTTTACGCAATTTTTGTGCTTTCTATAAATGCAAATGTCTACGATTAGATTGGCATGTTCAACAAAATCGTATTGTTTTCGAATTCATTATTATCTTCTGACTCAGATATTTTTTTACAGATTCTTATTGAAATGTGACGTAATAGTATATTACGTATCAAGAGTGGTAAGTAGGACATTACGTACGAGTGGAAAAGTTACGCACGAAGCCGCGTAGCGGCGAGTGCGTAATTACACGAGTACGTAGTACCTCTTACCACTCGAGTTACGTACTATGCTTTATCTACGACTCAATAGTTTAATTTTAATTCTAAATATTTGAAATTTCTAAAAAAATATATGACGTACGTACTGTACTGTTATCTACTCCTTGACAGTAAATGTCATTTATACTCATTGTCGTGCGTAATGAAACGTCATTCCAACATGACATTTCCTTACGCACAACTGTGCGTTATAGCTTACTTACCCTGCATGGTGACAATGAGTATAAAGGACATTTACTGTCAAAGGAGTAGATAAAGATACTAAAGACAACATGCACAAATTTAAATGTCTGCCGTGATAGGAGATTCGAGTTTTGGTTTCATTGTTTAAAAATCTGAACAGTAATAAAAATATGTAGATTCTTATCATTAAAATTGGAATCAGATAAAATTCTATTAAAATACAGTCATTGAAGTTATGATTTGGACCTAAGTAAATGGGCTATGAGAGCTCAAACGCAAAATCACCCTTTTTACATGTAAATCTCCATATGAAAATCTTAGGTTCATTCTGGTAATT
This sequence comes from Altica lythri, assembly GCA_964028335.1. Lineage (NCBI taxonomy): Eukaryota > Metazoa > Arthropoda > Insecta > Coleoptera > Chrysomelidae > Altica > Altica lythri. Next base: position 58,081,999 of record OZ034807.1, on the reverse strand, counting down.
TTTGGACCAGACGGATTTGAGCATTTAGCTCCCACCACGTGACTTATAGAAGCTTTCCTCCGGACGGGAAACAGGTCAATGAACAGAATAGTTTTTACAGGTATAAACAGGTCTTTTATCAGCTTTAAACAGGTCTATAAACAGGTATAAACAGCTTTAAACAAGTATAAACCGGTCTATGAACTGGTTTTAACAGGTGAGCTGTGACCTTATAGAGATTTAAATTTAAAAAAGGTCGATTTTGCGCTCGAATTGTCATAACCCCTTTACTGCTATAGAAAAGATATATTATGAAACAACTGTTGACTGTAAGTGGTTTCATTATATTACATAGTTATTACCAAAAAGGTTGCAGAATCATAAACAAAATTTGTTAGAACCACTTATATAAACAAAAAATAATTTCTGCAAGTTTCAAATTTTCTCAGACAATTTTTCATTTGATTATGCATTAAATGCATAATAAATTTTATTATCAAAAAAAGAGGTAATTCTTCACTTTATCAAGCGCAAACTTAGTACATTTAATGCACTCGTTGGCCTTATTTACTACAACGCTTATACGAATAGGTAATATTCAACAGATTCTAGAAAATATTTAATTCATCTTACCTTGTATCATCTTTGTATTAGAGCCTTTTCCTATTTTATTAAGTAAACGTTCTTCATCTAGAAATCCCAGTGGAGCAGCGCCGGAAGTTAATTGTTTTAGGTGTTTCAGATATTCAGGTTTAACATTTTCATCAGAAGCTAGAAAAAGAACTAAAACGGCCAATAAACTAAAAGAATCTAAACGAAATTACTACTAACTTACTCAAAGGTGGTGCAGCATAAAGCATAGTTGCTCGGTGATCTTTCAACAATGAGGTAAAGGATTGAGGAGAAAATTTTTCTAATGTCACACTTTTCGCACCGTGATAAGCTGCTTGCAAAAAGGTAACTGAGAATCCAAAAATGTGATAAAATGGAAGTACTGCTGGTACAATATCTTGAAAACTGTCTAAAATAAAATTTTTAATTAGGTATGGAAAGGTGACTAATAAAAATCTAGATGTGTGTCACTAAATCATATAGGTACTAACTAAAATTGTTGGTCAAAATAGATTTTAAAAATGCTGAAAAACATTTCTTTGTTCATTTTTTTTCTTTTTTGTAAATGACAACTCAAATGCTTTTAGACAAGATTTTTCGCTATTCATATTGATGATAAAAGTGGTTACAAAATATTAAAAATTTGTATATGAACTTCTTATGTACGGTATTAAAAACGATAATGGCTTCTGAAATATGCAGTAATTCTTTGTTTAATTCTGTTAATACCTTAAGAATCTGTAATCTGATTATAAATAACGGAATATTTTCTCTGCGTCCATTAGTAGATTACCACTGGCGGTTAAAGAGAGAAATCAGAAAAAAACATATCTTTACGTTTCTGATATTTATTTTTGTTTATTTATAAAAAATTAAACACATATATTTGTTAAATTTAAACAACAGATTGTAAAATCGTGAGTGCATACAACCACATGCTATTAGGGTCGGGGTAAAGGTCTCTTTTATTGGTCTTTTATTGGCCTCCCACTGGGACAGGTAAGGGTGGCGTGAAAGACTCTTTAACCCCACTGGCTTTTTACTTTCTGCAAATGTCCATATTAAGTTGGCCACTGTCTTGGCTTAACAGTTATAGCACCGAAAATCGGCAAAAATAATTGGTTACCAATTGGTCATAATGGTGATTACGACAATTGGCCAGCTTTTGAATTCTAAAAATTTTAAGTGTACATTTTTAAAAACCCTGAGGGTCAACCGATTTTTAATTGTCTTTGCGAAACGTCATATCGACTTTATTTTAAAATTTGTTTGGCTCCTATTGATTTTGGGCGCCCAGTGAGTGCTGTCCAATTATGCTGTGGGCTAACCAATTTTTAATTTTATTTGCAAAACGTCGTTATCAATTTTTATAGAAAATTAACGGTTTGTTCTAATTTTGTTTGGCTCATATTGAGTTTGGGTCTTATTGATTTTCGGCACCCACTTAGGGCTGTCTAATTACAACCTAGTGCTGACCAATTATCCTGAGAGTCAACCAATTATTAATTGTCTGTGCGAAAAGTCATTATTGAAATTTAAAATTATCGGTTTAATCTACGTTTCTTGAACTTTCATCGATTCTCAGTTTCCACTTAAGGTAGACTAATGGAAACCTGGGGCTGTCTAATTATGCTTAGAGTAATCCTATTTTGAATGACTTTTGCAAAACGTTAATATCAAGATTATTTAGAAAGTAACAGTATTTTTATATTTATAGAACTTTCATTTAATCTTTGCGCCCATTTCGGACTGACCAATTTTTAACTGTGGCTGACCAATTATCTTCATAATAAATCGATTCTAAAAAGTTTCCGCGTAATAAAATTATCCCCTTTATTCAGACAAAGTGTTGACCAGTTAGAGTTCGGTTGTTAAGATGATTGAATCCTTAACAGTTCTGGTATTCTCTACGTTTCTTAAATCTTCCTTAATTTTTTACCTACCTAGGGCTGACTGATTATTCTGAGGCTTAATCTATCTAACAAAGTCTCTGAAACATGTAACTGTAAAAATTCCCAATAAAGGGCGTAAATCCCCTAGCTAGCTTTCTAGGTCGTGGCTCCTTTAAAGAGTTTTACCAGTCCTCCCCAAACATGTAATATATGGCGCCAGAGTACAAACTAAAAATAAATCTCACCGAATATAGTCTGTTGGATTCTATAACTAAAATTGTTTGTAGATTTCCGTTAGGCATACGACAGCATCACCAGGGAAAGTATCTGGCAAGCGTTGGAAGTCATAGGGGTACCACAAAAGATTATAAAATTAACCAAGATATGCGTAGAAAACTCTAAAGCCAAAGTTAGGATAGGAAGGAACAACACTAAAACATTCTCTATCAACAATGGCCTAAAACAGGGCGATGGCCTGTCACCATTGCTCTTTAACATAGTGCTGGACATGGCTATCAAAGAAACAAACATCGGTATGGAAATATTCACAAATAAGGGCCCAGAAATGATCCTGGCATATGCCGACGACATTGACACGGTAGGAAGCAGTACGATCAAAACAAAATAAATGTTCATAAACATAGAGAAGGAGACCAAGAAGGTGAGCCTCACGATCAACGAGGACAAAACTAAATACATGCATGTCAGACGGAGAGCAGAAAGGGACAGAATAGGGCAAAATATAACCATGGACACCTACAATTTCGAATGCGTAGATCAATTTCAGTACCTAGGAGCAGTTATAACCTCGGACAACGATATCACCAGCGAAATAAAAACAAGAATACAAAAGAGCAATACAAGATCTATTTAGTTCCCGACTAATATCTAGGAACTCTAAAATACGGATGTATTCGGCAGTAATCAAGCCAATTATTATGTACGGTTCGGAAACATGGACACTGATGAAGCAGAACGAACTAGTGCTAAGACGCTTCGAAAGAAAGATGCTGCGGAAAATCTTTGGGCCGACAGTAGACGAGAGAACGGGCCAATACAGAATAAGAACAAATGAGGAGCTTAAGAACGTATACAAAAGACCAAGTTTAGTAAACGAAATAAAAGCACAACGGCTCAGATGGGCCGGACACGTACAGAGATCGCCAAACGAACGTAAGGATATGGGAGGAGATCCCAGTAGAAAAGAGACCTTTAGGAAGACCAAGGCTCAGATTGAGAGACAATATCAGTGAGGATGCAAAAGTCTTAGAAGTACGGGACTGGAAGGAGGCGATGTTGGACAGTGATAGGTGGAGGCAAGTCGTAGATGCAGCTAAGACCCACGAAGGGTTGTGACGCTACAAGAGAGAGAGAGAGAGAGAGATAGATAGATCGTTACAAATATTTACTTTTTTAGAGATTTATTCCTACATTAAACTCTCGTTAAGGTCTTTCAATTCGCTGGATGAAAATCAGAATATGATTTTTTGAGGCCTTTTTTCTTTTTAACAGTTGACCAATTAGTTACGTCATGCTAATAATTAAATCTAGAGTTTATTCATTATTTTAAGCTGTTGTCGAGTCTTAATTGTATGTCTCTTTTGGGGTGCTACCATATTCAACTTGAGTTTGAAGTGTTAATCTTTTTTTTGTTTATTAAATGACTAACGAATTAACATTCATATCTGACCAATTACATGCAATTACTGTATTATTATAATTATTTCAAAATAATTTTGGGTGCAATCATTTAATTCTCGTTTTTGTCGATTTTTTTTCTCCTAAATTTCTGACTATGTTGAGAGGTAGTGACGAATTAATTTTAGGTTCTTTTGAATGAAATTTTCTGTCGCAGAGACTAACATTTCGAATTTGGTGTACTAAAAGTTGTTGAGTGTCCTTGAAAATAAACACTTTAAACTTATAGAATTCAAAAGCTTTACAATTGTTGTAATAATTTGACCATTTATGACCAATCCCAGAAGTACAAAATCGTAACAATAATGAACAAATTAAAATTCTATACAAGAGTGTAACACAATTAATTTCCGAAAAAATGCGATATATCGATCTCTTATCGCTTAGGAAGGTGGGCGACCGGCAAACAAAATCAAAACAAACCACGACCAGTAGTTGTAGAATTTTTACGAAAGTGGCAACGTGATGAAATCTTTTTTAAAAAAAGTAACCTTAAAGACACTACCCAAATGATTACGGAGTTTTTAACAAAAAAGCGCAGTGAATTATTTAAAGTGTGCAATGAAAAGCTTCCTAAAAAATGTTGGACAGTAAATGGTAAAGTGATAGTTTTAAACGGGAATAAAAAAACTGTAATCAGGGAAAAAAATGAATTAGATTCTTTGGTATAAAATTGTAAGTAGCAAATTAAATTAAATAATTAATAAAAACAAAAATCGCACCAATCAAAATTCTATACCTATCTGTTTTCTAATGTGTTTTTATTCTTATCAACTGTGAATAAAAATAAACTATTGACTATTTACAATTTAAAATAAAAACAATACTAATACGGTCAATATTTAAAATTAAACAAAGGAGAGATCATAGTGTTTAAAGGAACAAGGAATTGTTTTTATTTATCTATTTAGTTTTACTGTACTTTAAGTTACCTACCTATAACAATAACAATTAATAGATTATTTTGTTTATATATTATTCTGTTAATTAGGTTTAGTTAAAGTTAGCTTAAGTATTTCTTTCTTTTTCGTTCTTTCAGATATATATAATTTTTTCTTTCTAATCTAATCTCAGAAAATAGTTATTTATGCAACTAGTGCGTAAAGTGACCTTTTTTGACGAATGTGAATGTTGTCGCATGAGCCGCAGGCGAATGCGACAATCACATGAGTCAAAAAAGGAACATTTACGCACGAGTTGCATACAATATTTTTTCTACAACCGAATTTCTTTACAAGAAATACAAGTATAGGACTGATTTTTTTTACGCACTACTGCAAAAAAAATATTATATTTAAAACATATTTTAGATAACAAAATATTTATTTTCTAAATTAATCTTACCTATAATACCGGTACATAGAAACGCGAAATGCTTGAATTATAAATTAATTGAAATGTCAATCAGTCAGAGCCTACGTATATTTAAATAAAAATACTTAGGTACCCTTATTCATGAACTGATATTTCTGTCATATTAAAAATCAAATTAAAAATTACTGAATATAATATCTAGTTTTGTATGTATTAAACTGCAATAATTTAACAATTAAATATATTTACACAAATTTACACAATTAAATAAAAAAAAAAGTTTCCTTACCCGGAATTGAACCCGAGTCAGCTGGGTAGAAGCCAGACACCTTATGTTCTCGGCCAATAACACACTTAAATATCTTTGCATAATCTTATAAAAGACGGTGCTTATTTTACTTTTTTTTACTAGTTAAAAAAAAACTTTTTTTTTCACTAGTGAAAAAAAGTTAAACTTTACGAACCTTAAACCGTGCGTAAAGATAATACTTTACGCACGGTTGTAGAAAAATAGTATAGCAGAAAAATAGGTGTGGAAAATGTCAAACTCTAAAAATAACGTTCTATCGTTTGGTCACTTTAATATAAGGTCTCTTTTACCCCATTTGGCAGATTTGGTAGACATTGTAAGGGAAAAGGATTTCTTGGTGATGGCATTGACGGAAAGCTGGTTAAACAGCAAGGTTTTAAATAATTGTATAGAAATTAAGGGTTACAAACATTTTCGAAACGACAGGGCCGCGAGAGGGGGTGGTATATTGGTATATATAAAAAATCATGTTAATTGCGAAATTATAGATTTTGCAACAATATCAAACAGCAACATTGATCAGTTATGGCTTAAATTTAAAATAAACAATAAAACGATCTGTTGTGGTACCATCTACCGACCCCCGAAAGGTAATGTAAGGTCGTGTCCCACATAGCATGCCATGGAGATGTATATGTTATGAATATACATAGCACATCAAAAATATCCATGCATATACATAAAATAGAATATAAATATCCAGTAATGGATGTACATTACTGTTTGTATAATGAATATGCATTGCATATATCAGTATGTATATACCTATAGCAAAGTACTATGTACAATTTTAATATATACACAAATGAACATATGCTTTACTATATACTATGGATGTACATTTTACATACAAATATGGATATATTTTTCAATAATGAATTTAGTAATAAAAAAATATAATGGTTAACCAGTTTAACCACGATAAAAAAGATCTTCGAAAGTTACAATTTCGTAGTCTGCTTTAAACAGTGTACCTATGCCTTTTACAAAAGTGGCTGACTAAACTGAGAGGCTTAGTTCTCTCCAAAACAGAAGAATCCGTAGCCGCCGTTATGCGAAGCGCCAATTTTCCTAACCTCACTTTTATTACCAATTTGTTAGAAGTCACAGGTAGAGAGTAATAATTTTAATATTTTAAACCGTGAGGTGTGTGTATTAAACCAAAAGTATTAAAGGTAAGTACAGTTTTTAAATATACCTTTATTTGAATTACTGAAAATTCTGACCAAGAAAGTTATCCTATTATACCTAGGAATGCATTTAAGGGGGTTTCTAAAAGCAATGTAAAAGTAATATCTGCTTAATTTTTTGTATTTTTAAATGCATGTTAATGTTATACATTTTATTTTCAGCGAAAAGAACAGTTGTTGTCAAGAATACAAGAAAACTCCACAGCACCACAAACAACAAATACTTGTGATGTAAAAAAAGGAGAGGCGAACGGATTTGACTTAGGTTTGACGTTTTATATTATATAATAACACAATTATCAGGATTTATTTATTTCCAATTTATTTTAATATTTATACCTTTTATAAATCAATTAGTAGTGGATATTTAATTTTTAGAATTTCAACGTCAAGTTTTACGTCAATTAAATATAATTAAAGCCACTTTGAGTCAACAGTCAGAGATATTGGACGTTTTGTTGAAAAGCAAGAATACAGAAGTATGCTCCCCTGCAAATAATGAAACATTAAATGAAATTTTAAGCAAGTTTCCATTAATAGATCTGAAGGATTTACAGAATGTGGAAGATATGCTGGCTAACGATATACCCGATGATTTGGTAATAAGTAACTATATATTATATTCCACAACAATTACTAAAAAGCATTTTTTTTAATATTCAGTCTAAGGAGTTAAGCCGAATAGGTGGTTCAAGCATTAATGAAGTGACGAAAAAAATCATGTACAGGTTTCTTTCCAGTGAGTTAGGCCAAAGCTTTAGCTGGGATGGAGCCAAAGGCAAAAAACCTTTCAAGCTGTTGAAATCTGCTCAAGTCATAATAAGTGAGTATTTTATTGTTACTTCTATATTCATTTATTGTTATCATAAAATTCAATGTTTTTATTATAAAAATAGAGCTGGAGTAATAAAAAAAATGTATTATGAGAAGTACATTTTTTGAATAATAATTTTTTACAGAGGCGGTTCGCCTAAATCCTAAAACAAAAGATGCTTCTGAGGTTGAGATTATTAATGTAGTAAAATCGTGGCTTGTTCGAGCCAAAGATCGGGTTCAAAATCAAAATAAAAAATATAGGTATGGAATCTTCTTAATTTTGTGCCTGCATAATTACATGATAGTTTTTTTTTCAGGAATAATACACAGCATGCTACAGAAGAAGTTTAACTTTTTTGTATTAGATTACTATGAAATGGGATTAAGTTTTTTGTTCTAAATTTTTTTGTTTTTTTATTTATTTTGTTAATATTATAGTATTTTGTTTGTTGGAAAAATTCTGCAGAATTTATAGTTATTTATGAAAATAAGTGATGTTTTGTTTTATTAAGAAAATAATCACTTGTTTAAATCAAGCAATAAGTGTTTGCTTTTTACTTTTTTCTTTATAGGTTTAATAAAATTATGTTTGTAAAATGTTTAAATTAAAACCATTAAATCTTTAATTCAGAATTTCTTTTCAAACATTTTCAAGTGATTTTGGTGCATTACTACGAATGTTTACAGCAAGTATAATGTGTGTAAATATACATAATATGTACATTATATACTATCGATATAATACGTATAGGAGGTAAATATTTTAAAAGTTACTTGATGTATATACATTTGGCATTCAACGCATATTTACTTTATATACATATTATACCCATAGTATATACACATATCCAATAATTCACTCTAATGTATTGAATATTACATGTATATTCATGAAATAACTATTTACATATTTATTTCATATACATAATATAGGCATAGTATATCCTCATAACCAAGTACATTCATTCAATATACATAGCATATACATATGTAGATTGTATGTATGTACCAATCATATAGACGTGGACTGCCAAATGCATATATATAATATATCCAGAGTATTAAATTTTCATATACATAGCATATCGTACGTCCATGACTGCATATACATATCCATTAAAATATATATGGCTGTATATACATGGCATGTAATTTTGCTATGTGGGGTTTAGAGCAGTTGGCGGAAACGGTTTCAGGGTTGATTCCTGAGGTGCACGAATTAATTTGTATGGGGGATGTCAACATTGATCTATTAAATAACAATAACCTTAGCAGGTTATTTAATGCCTATAATTTATCAGAAATTGTCTGTCAGCCAACCCAAATTAAACAAAACAGAGCATCTCTTTTGGATCCAATATTTGTTTCATGTCCTAATCTTGTCAAAGAATCTGGTATAATTAATTGTGATCACATTAGTGATCACCACTTAGTATATTTCAGTTTAAATATTAAAAAACAAAAAACTTACTCAAAATTAATTACGCACAGGGATTTTTCAAATTTTAATTTTCAGGAGTTTGAAAAAACGGTTCAAGAAAAGCCCTGGTATAATGTATTTCGTGCGAAAGAAATAGACGACAAAGTAGATATTTTATCTAAGATAATAATAGAATGCTTTGATAAACACGCACCCTTTAGGCAGATTAGAGTATCAAAGCCTCCAGCTCCTTGGTTAACCGACAACTTAAAGTATATAATGAAACAGAGGGACAAAGCTTTAACTGAATATAAAAAACATAAAAGCGATGGTAATTGGGCTGTGTATAAGGAATTAAGAAACAGAGTACTGACAGCAACAAGACAAGAAAAAAAAAACATTACATAAATCAAAATATCGAACAACACAAATTTAGTTCAAAAAAAACCTGGCAAGCTCTAAAAAATATAAACGTTAAATCTAATTCATTATCGGTTATTCCTACAAACTTATGCAATCCGGAAGATATTAACAAATACTTTTTATCGGTAAATAAAAAAGACTACGACTGCTCAGAACTGACTACTTACTTTAATAACAATACTTACAAACACAATTTAAATTTCAACTTTAAACTAGCAACTCTTGAAGAAATACAAAATGCAATTATCGAAATTAAATCAGATGCGATAGGAACCGATGGAATATCGATAAAAATGATTAAATTATGTACTCCTCACATAAACCAGTATATTTTACATATCATTAATTGTTGCATTGAAAAACCATACTTTCCATCCAATTGGAAATGCGGGCTAGTAAAACCTTTGCCCAAAGTTAACAATCCCGAATCTTACTCAGACCTGCGCCCAATTACTATTTTACCTGCACTCTCAAAAATTTTTGAAAAAATTCTCTACAAACAAATTTATAGTTTTTTTAATGACAACAATATTTTTAATAAGAATCAATCAGGATTTAGAAAATCATACGGTACGGTTACAGCATTGGCCCACGTAGTCGACGATCTATTCAGAGCTTGGGATGACAATAAAATAACAGCAATGACTACTCAAAAGCTTTTGATAAGTTAGACCAACAATTATTATATTCTAAATTAAAATATTATGGATTTGACAATAAGTCAGCAGATCTTATTCACTGGTACTCTACAAAAAGAAGACAAATGGTTGAGGTTGAGAACAGACAGTCAACATCATCATTCCTTTTGACTGGTTTACCCCAGGGATCAATTTTGTCTCCTCTTCTCTTCTTGATTTATACAAACTCTATTTTAGATAGCATTGCTGATGTTGAAGCTCATGCATTTGCCGATGATTTAGGGTTGTATACATCGTTTACATCAGCCGATCTTCAGATGGCTATCACGTCTTTGCAACGCAATCTTGATACAATTTATGACTTATCAAAAAAACATAATCTATCTTTAAACCCGTCAAAATGCATAGCCATATTATTTGGTTCAAAGAAAAATAGGGAAATAAACGCCCATATCGATTTTCATATAAACAATCAACCTATTGAAATAAAACAATCAACAAAATATCTAGGCATAGTCTTAGACTCGCAGCTAAAATTTAGTCTACAAGTAAATATGGTATTACAAAAAACCTATTGTGCACTTAAACTGCTCTATGCTAATAAGGACTCACTGAGCCAAAATGTTAAAAAAAATCTTTGCGAATCATTGTCTCACCTTAGTTATTGCAATTTTGTCTACGGTTTTGCTCTGGATTGTATAGATAAATCGCGGTTACAGAAAGTGCAGAATTATTGTTGTAGACTGATTTTTGGGCTGCGCAAATATGACAGAGTTTCAGCAAAAATTAAAGAACTGAGATGGCTGAACATTGATTCTCGCAGAAAACTCCAGTGCCTTAATTTAACTCATAAAATAATCAAAACATTGACTCCTGAGTATCTTAGCAAAAAATTTATTCACAGGTATAAAATTCATAACCAGCACACTCGATCAAAAAATTTATTACAAATAAAAAAACATAAAACGGCTTTTTTTAAGAAATCCTTTTCCAACAATGCAGTTAAATTATATAATGCTTTGCCAAATGATTTTAAAGAACACAAGTATAAAATTATTTAAGAACAAAGCAAAAAATATTTACTAGAAACCACTTAAAACAAAATTATAATTTTTTCTTATACAACTGTTATTATTTTATGCCATTTTTATCCTATTACGATTTCTATCTTATTACTATTTTTTCTCTCGTTTTTCTGCTTATTTTTCTGCTCCTTTCTACGTTCGTTTTAATATACTCTTTTAAATATCCTTTTTATCTCTTAAATTTATTATAACTAATAATCTGATAATGAATATTAACTTTATAAAAATTTAAGCACAAATAATGTAAACTACTGCACAAATGTAAAACAATTTTTTTTTATATTTAATTTATAAGGTTGTATAGAGTTAAGTGGTAGAATAGCTCTTTGCTAAACTTCGCTCTATATTTCCTTTTATATTTTAATAAAGGCGATTTATTATTATTATTATTATTATTAATTGATGAACAAGCTGTTTTTCAAAGCAATATGAAAATTTTCCCTTGACTTTCTTAAATAAATAAAAAAATAATTAAAAAATAACAAAAAACCCGCCTGCATGGATAGCTACAACTAAAAATCAATTGAAAAGACTGAAACAAGACGAAATTCAATGACTAGGTATTTAAAAAAAATCAATGATTAGTTACTTAGGACCAGAAACATAAATTTGAAACAGTACCACACCTACGTACCTACGTATTGTACAAATAGAAATATCAGCACGGTAGTCATTCAATTTTTTGCAACATTATAAAAAGAATTGCAGTCGGAGGCATGAAAGTGTATGCTATGTTAAATTATTATCCTTTTGTGCATGCCTCCGACTGTAATTCTGTTTATAATGTTGCAAAAAATTGAATGACTACCGTGCTGATATTTCTGTTTGTACAATACGTAGGTACATAGGTGTGGTACTGTTTCAATTTATGTTTCTGGTCCTAAGTAACTAACCATTGATTTTTTTTAAATACCTAGTCATTGAATTTTCGTCTTGTTTCAGTCTTTTCAATTGATTTTTAGTTGTAGCTATCCATGCAGGCGGGTTTTTTGTTATTTTTTAATTATTTTTTTATTTATGTCTTTTTAGTTTAGAGTGCTTATTCTAAACTCGCTAATAGAGTAGGATCCCACTGCAAATTAGTGTAGGAATAATGTAGACAATTAAAATTTAATTTTCTAGTAACTTCATAAGTAGGAGAATTCATTTATCATAGGTTGCCAATTAGTAATTAGCCGCCAGTAGTATTAATTAAAATATTTTTAATTGACTTTTGGAAATAAATTTCGTTCACATCGTATGGAAATAAAGCTTACAGCACTTTATAATAGCGTACTCGAATGATTTAAAAAAGTACAGTTGCTGCCGATCATTTAGCCGCTTCCTCTACGCAGCCAGGTGTAAACAGGTATGATTTTGTTTGAACTTTTCGTTTATTCCGTATATTTATTTCATTTCCATCACATTAAAGATCATTTTTTTCTGTACTTAATTTTATAAAGGTGCTTGTAAAAAAAAATCCGCAAATCAGAGTTTCCTGACCTTAAAGATGCTAGGTATTGAAAATAAATTGACAGAGAGTGAGTGCGCTACGCTACTGGTTAGACAAAGATATTTAGCGTCCTGGTCTAACCAGCAGCGTCGCGCACTCACTCTCTGTCAATTTATTTTCAATACCTATACCGTAGCCGCTGAAAAGATGGAATGATCACGTGAACGGCACGCACTGTTTGAATATTATTCTCCCCAACAAACGTCACAAGTCCGATTTACACCACTCAACAAAAAAGTACCCAACCTCGATGTCTATAGTTTATATTATCTCTGGTATGAGTACAGTGTAAACCGTTCTTCATTATTTCAGTTTCGAAGGCGTGGCGTATACTATTACGTCGTCCAGTCACTGATCACGCGTCCTTCGATTCCATCTTTTCAGCGGCTCCGGTATAGCATCTTTAAGGTCAGGAAACTCTGATTTGCGGATTTTTTTTTACAAGCACCTTTATAAAATTAAGTACAGAAAAAAATGATCTTTAATGTGATGGAAATGAAATAAATATACGGAATAAACGAAAAGTTCAAACAAAATCATACCTGTTTACACCTGGCTGCGTAGAGGAAGCGGCTAAATGATCGGCAGCAACTGTACTTTTTTAAATCATTCGAGTACGCTATTATAAAGTGCTGTAAGCTTTATTTCCATACGATGTGAACGAAATTTATTTCCAAAAGTCAATTAAAAATATTTTAATTAATACTACTGGCGGCTAATTACTAATTGGCACCCTATGATAAATGAATTCTCCTACTTATGAAGTTACTTGAAAATTAAATTTTAATTGTCTATATTATTCCTACACTAATTTGCAGTGGGATCCTAGACTATAAAGAGTTCATGAGAAATCATTAATTTCTAAATGGTGCTACAAGACATCTGTGTCGGATTTTTAAAATATTTATGTGTTTTTGAATCAAATATTCTTATTTACAATGTGCGTTGGTCACCGGGATTCGAACCCGGGACCTCCGCTACAGAGGCCGTTATGGCTTAATGACTATTTTCAACAAAAACAACCGGGACCCACGGTTTTATACGTGGTGTTACTTTACAACAATCAGTATGGGAATATTCAAATATTTCCCGATTGACTACCCTAATGGGTTGGACTTTTCCTTTGAAATTGATATGGAACCGCCCACGCGGTATGCTCTTTCCAATAAAAAATATATTATCAATATCGGATGGCTCTGTAAAAAGTTGTGCGAGATTTGTGAGTTCTGAATTATTTTTATTAGTAAAGCTAATTTTTTTAGCGTTCCTGTTGTTAGGAAAAGTAATAACTTAATTTAACTCACGTGTTCTATTCATGAAACTGAACAACTTTCCCTAAGAAATATAGATCGAAATATGGAAAAAAATTGATTTCCCATAGTAAATGAGAAATCAGCTGTAGCATTTTGTACGTCCAATTATTATTATGTTTTTCATTTCCATACCACGTGTTCTACTCATAAAACTAAACAACTTTCGCCAAGGAACTTAGATAGAAATACAAAAAAAAATCCGATTTGTTTTGCAGAAAAAATATTCATTTCTTTTTTATCGTTCTATTTAATATTAAAACTAAAAGTTATATACATATTTAGAATTTGTGTTTAAAATTCTTCATTTTGATAACCCACTCGATATGCTTGGTACAATTTATTTTTTTATTACCTCACAATTTGGCGTCAAACATCCGCCATTTTGATTTTTTTTCAATATCACCTATCTAAGAACACTTGGGCTATTAAGACAAATCTAACGATACCTCAAATGTGAAAATCCGTTTAGCGGTTCTGGAGATACAAGGTAAGGAAGAATATTACATAGATACAAGATACGCGCTGAAAACATAACCCTCCGTCAGTCGGGTAAAAAGCAAAGTAGCTAATAAAAAATTTAAGCTAAATAGTAAGGAGATTGTGATAACCACTTAGATTACAACCTCCCAAGACTAATAGAGGACTCCTTAAAATAGGAGACGACATTTTTAAGTAAATCTCCCTATTGTTGGTTAGATCAAGCAACCACTCATCTAACAAGAATTTTGGTTTTAAGTAGAAAAGGAGCCGTCACGAAGTACCCATACGTTCCTCTTATTGACTAATCTAGTTCTTAGCGTCTATATACACGAACCACCAGTGTCCGACACCGGTGGCGACCACCGATAGCAATGCATTGTTTTAAATGTACGATTACAGACGAGCCACTTTGCGGACCACACCACTTTTAGCTGCTCGACTGCCGCTACGCTAGTGTCCTACCCTCGCCACCTGCCGGGCCACTTTCCTGTATTTTATTTTTAGTAGAGTTTTTAATAGAGGTGTACACACCAACCACTTTTTGTGCCTGAATCTTGAAATTGTTTGATCGTTTATTATGGAGAAACATTTTGAATGCAATACTGAGGATTTTGTAACTGCTATTGAAGGAGAACCTTGTATACCCGGCTGATGCGCCCCCGGTGTCAACCACCGGTGTCGGACACAAGTGGCTTCATGTGTAAAGACTCGCCCGACCGGTGGTCGCCACCGGTGTCGGACACTGATGGTTCGTGTGTATAGACGCTTAGTCTAATTGAGCATATGTTCTCTGTCGCAAGCCAACTTACAAAAGTCTCCAATTTTACAAACACAATCAATCATTTTTGCCTGAGACTGACAAAAATGTGGGCTTAAATTTAATAATCATCAAACACTGAGAAAAGAATACTCACTTACAGGTTTATTTTTTTTATAATCACTAATTAGAAAAACATTTTTTTTTTAAATTAAAAATAATCAAAAATTGAATTTCTTATTGACTAATCTAGTTCTTAGTCTGACTGAGCATATGTTCTCTGTCGCGAGCCAACTTAGAAAAGTCTCCAATTTCACAAACACAATCATTTTTTGCTGAGACTGACAAAAATGTGGGCTTAAATTCAATAATCATAAAACACTGAGAAAAGAATACTCACTTACAGGTTTATTTTTGAAGTTATACGTCTATTCGTGCACTCGGCGGAAAAGATTTGTGTGGGGTTAAATGGGCAAAATCATTACATATGTAATGGTGTGAGTAAGAGAGAGACAGAAACACATATAATGTATATTGGTCGGTAAAAACAAAGATGAAATATTTACCACATGTTAAGTCATAACTATAAGTCCTGTGAATACTGTTTAAACATTCAGTACATTGAAAAGAGATAGATATACAAAAAACAGTCTGAGCTAATGTTATGAATATCATAGTGACGTATCACATTGTGTTTGACAGATTATTTTATAATTCTGTCACGTAAGTAAACATATAAAGTTTAGTATTGTAACGGGATAACCGTAAAGGAAGGGACCTTAATTTGAAAGATTGTTGTTGACAGTTGATTTTTAGAAGTTTGTAAAAAAATCAACTGACCATTTTAAATAATGTTTCTAGAAAATTCTAGAAACTTCTAAACACACTAACTAGATTAAATAATGTTGTATATAAGGGGATGCACGGACAGTTAACGTCAGTTCGAGTCAAGTGTTCACAAGAGTCCATTGTATTGTCAAGTAGTTAGACGTTATCCAGCAGAGTTCAGTGTATCTTAACAATTTTGTAAATAAATTGTGTAAAAAGCCCCCATACGTGTTTCAAATTGGTGTCAGGTGTGGGGTGAAGATACAAGAATGCCTGGAAAAAAGATAAATGAACTATTGGTGGCTGAGCTCAGAAGAGAGCTTGAAGAATTAGAGTTGGAAACTACTGGAAGCAAATCCGTATTGTTGAGAAGGCTCCGTGAGTACTACGTAAATAATAATTTGGACCCTGACGCTGTGGAGTTCGAAGACCCAGTTCAAAAAGCAAATTCTGAACTAACTCAACAATTTTCCCAACTATCACAAAGAATGACGAGCCAGCAAGAGGAACAGACGCAACAACTGTCCCAGTTGTCCAGTCAGATAAGCAGCCAGCGCGAAGATATGTCCCAGCTGAAAGAGGAGCTATCACAGCGAATGACGAACCAACAAGAGGAGCTATCCAGTCAGATAAGAAGCCAGCGCGAAGATATGTCCCAGCTGAAAGAGGAGCTATCAGGACGAATGACGAGCCAACAAGAGGAGCTATCCAGTCAGATAAGAAGCCAGCGCGAAGAGGTGTCCCAGCTATCACAACGGATGTCTACCCTACCAGAAGAGTTATCCAGTTCCTTCTCCCAGCAAATATCACACCTTCGTGACGAGCAAAATCAGCAAGTTGCCAACTTGAATCAGCAGGTAGACAACTTGAATCAGCAAGTGACCAACATGCGAGACGAGCAAAATCAGCAGGTGGCCAACTTCAGAGACGAGATCAACCAGCAAGTGCAGTCCGAGATAGAAAAGCTTAAACATGAACTGGAAGCTTGTCTACAAAACCAAACCATCCACCACGGCGACGGAGATGCAGGAAGGATGGAAACCTGCCACGCAGACGTCGAACGACGAAGAAACGAGGAGACGACCCAGATGCGAACGACAATGAAACCCCCGACCTTCGACGGGAAGACTTCCTGGCCAAATTACCTGAAACAATTCGACGCAGCGGCCAGAGCTAATGGATGGTCAGCCCAGGAGAAAGCATTGTCCCTAACCGTAGCTCTGCGAGGCGAAGCTTTAGACGTCTTGCATTCATTGACACCGGATGAAGCTAACAACTTCGAGTTATTGGTGAATCGTCTAGAGATGCGTTATGGTCAAACTCATCTACAACCGGTGTACCGAATGCAGTTAAAGAGCCGAAAACAGAAAAATGGAGAAACTATCCAGGAATTTGAAGCGGATGTAGCAAGAATGGTACGACTTGCGTATTCAAATGCAGCGGAGGATTTCCTGGAGTGCCTAGCAGTCCAAACCTTCACCGATGGTCTTCGAGACGTCGAGTTGCAGCGCGCTGTACGGTTGGCGCGGCCGAAGACTCTTGTGGACGCCTTGACCATTGCCCTGGAGTTTGAGGCGGCGACGGAGGCCTCACGTGGAGTTGCTCGACTAAGGGAAATCACGACCATGCCGTTCATTCCGTTAGCGACGTTGAAGCGGTAGTAGAGAGATTAATGAAGTTATCTCCAAGAAGAAGGCGCCAAGTGAGATGCTGGAACTGCGGAGAACTAGGCCATATAAGAAATACTTGCCCCCAAAAAGAAAAATCTTCTGCTGAAGTACCCCAGCAGCAGGAAAACTAGAACGGGTCGACTCCTGGAGGGCGAAATCGACCCCAAACATTCCCGAAGCCCCTCACACCATTAAATTGGCAACTCTGCGACATCACGTGGACAGCTTATATGTAGATGGCCTCCTTGATGGAAAGAATATTAGCATGCTGGTAGACACTGGAGCTACAAAAACTATCGTCCGACCAACCATCATTATGCGAAATAAGATGTTGCCTACCAGTTGGAGACTGCGTACCGCTACCGGAGATTCTGCTAGAGTCTACGGTGAGATACAGGTGACGCTACAGTTTGGTTCAACCTCTCTTGTTCACTCAGTGCTGGTGGCTGACGTTGATGAAGATGTTGTTCTGGGCATGGATGTTATGCTCCACTGTGGTTTTCATTTGGATCTTCGCCAACGTACCCTTCGTACTGGTAATGAAGAAATATTCCTGCACCGAAAACAAGTTGACAATGCCTCGATTAAGCTAATCGATGATATCGAACTTCCGGCAAGCCGCGAATGTGTCGTCACAGCGCGGTTGGATGGACTGGAGCCAGATGGTGCGCCAGCCATGATAGAGCCGAAGAACCATGACCATGAATTGGGAAAAGGACTCCTTGTGGGTAAGACTCTTGTTAGATCCGCCAAAGAGGTACCCATCCGAGTTATCAACTTGAACGATCATCCAGTTCTTCTCCGAAAGGACACGGAAATGGGAAGTTTAGAACCAGTAATGGCCATAATTCACAAGATAAATGTTACGGAAACAGATGAGACCAACGAAATTGAACAATTAATGACAAAATTAGACCCCTCTTTGTCAAAATTAGAAAAGAAACAGGTAAGAGATCTACTTTACCGTTATAAACCTGTATTTGGTTCTAAAAGTAAACTGGGAAGAACTGATGTTGTACAACATAGAATTGACACTGGTGATGCACGTCCGATTCGACAGGTACCGCGAAGGATGCCTCAAGTTAAAAAGGAAGAAGCAGACAGAGCTCTTAAAGAAATGATTCAAAATGGCATAGTCGAACCATCCAGTAGTCCGTGGGCTTCTCCTGTGGTATTAGTGAGAAAGAAAGACGGATCAATGCGGTTTTGTGTCGACTATCGAAAGCTAAATGATGTCACTAAGAAGGACAGTTATCCTCTGCCAAGGATTGATGATGCCCTCGACGCCTTGGCGGGTTCTACTCTGTTTTCTACCTTGGACCTTAAAAGCGGATACTGGCAAGTTAAAATGAATCCTGCAGACAAAGAAAAGACTGCCTTTACCAGTGGATCAGGGTTATGGCAATTCACGGTCCTTCCATTTGGCCTCTGTAATGCTCCTGCGACGTTTGAACGACTAATGGAGAACATCCTGCGGGGTTTGTCATGGGAAACTTGTCTAGTTTATCTAGACGACATCATCATAATGGGTAAGACCTTTAAGGAACATTTATCTAACCTGGAAGAAGTTTTTAAAAGATTACAGAACGCTAATCTAACATTGAATGTTAAGAAATGCCACTTGTTCCAGAGACAGGTCAACTATTTAGGACATAACGTAAGCAAGGATGGCGTTGCTGTTGACCCCGCTAAGATACAAGCCGTTCAGGAATGGCCAATCCCTATCGACAAACATCAGCTCCGGAGTTTCTTGGGTCTTTGTTCCTATTACCGACGATATGTCAAGAATTTTGGAGACATCGCCAAACCCTTGACACGTTTGACAGAACAAGATAAGTCCTTCTGTTGGGATCAGGAATGTCAAGAGGCGTTTGAAATATTGAAGAAACAGCTTACGTCAGCACCTGTTCTTGCTTATCCACTTCCTGATGGTAAGCTTATTCTGGACACCGACGCCAGCAATGTGGGAATTGGAGCCGTCTTGTCACAGCTACAAGATGGTAAGGAAAGAGTGGTTGGTTACTTCAGCAAAACTTTATCGAAAGCTGAAAAGAACTACTGTGTAACTCGAAGGGAACTGTTAGCAGTTGTAAAATCCGTCGAACACTTTTATAAATATCTGTATGGCAGAAAATTCCTGATCAGAACAGACCATGCTAGTTTAAAGTGGTTACTAAGCTTTAGGAACCCAGAAGGACAGATAGCAAGATGGCTCGAAAAACTGCAGGAATATGATGTTGAAATCGAGCACAGACCTGGAACAAGACATCGTAATGCTGATGCACTTTCCAGAAGACCATGTCGACCTGATTGCCCCCATTGTACCCGTATGGAGCAGAACGAGGAAAAACTTGCCTTATTTAAGGTTGTGCCAGAAGACGAGAGCTCTATGCTGGAGGAGCAACAAGAAAACGATTCCGTTCTGAGAAAGATTAGGGAGTGGAAGAGAATGGACCGTCGTCCGTTGTGGAGAGAGATATCCTCATCCTCTCCTGCTTTAAAAGCATACTGGTCCCAATGGAACTCTTTAATTTTGGACGGAGGGCTCGTTAAAAGACTTGTAGAAAATTCCGAGGGCACAGAAACAAGGAAACAAATAGTGGTCCCAAGAAATGCTGTACCAGAAATTTTAAAACAGATGCATAATGATAGTTCTGGAGGACATCTGGGTATCACAAAAACGCTGCAAAAGATCCGAGATAGATTTTACTGGGTAAATTGCACTAATGATGTTAAAGATTGGTGTCGTAAATGCACTACATGTGCTGCCAGTAACGGTCCGCACCGAAAACCGAAGGCGGAAATGCAGCAATACCTGGTTGGAAGTCCTTTTGAAAGAATCGCAGTAGATGTATTGGGGCCTCTTCCACAGACCGATGTAGGAAACAAGTACATCTTTGTTGTAATGGACTACTTCACTAAATGGGTTGAAGCATATGCAGTTCCCAATCAGGAAGCCACCACTTTAGCAGATATATTGGTTGAAGAATTCGTAAGCCGATTTGGAGTACCATTAGAATTACATTCAGACCAAGGAAGAAATTTTGAGAGCAAGCTGTTTCAAGAAGTTTGCCAAAGATTAGGCATCCACAAAACGAGAACCACAGCGATGCACCCTCAGTCTGATGGAATGGTGGAACGAATGAACCGGACTATAACCAACTATCTGTCAAAAGTGGTGTCAGATTGTCAGAGGGATTGGGATCGACATATTCCACTATTTCTAATGGCAATTCGATCGGCCATCAACGAATCAACTGGCCAAACGCCTGCGAAGGTTCTGTTCGGTAGAGAAATGAGGCTACCATGTGACTTGGTGTTTGGTTGTAAACCTGGTGAAGAAATGGCACGTGAACAATATGTCGCCGACCTTCAGAATCGAATGGAGAATATACACAACCTGGTGCGTGGAAAACTACAATTATCTAGTGATCGGATGAAGAGGTACTATGACACACGGACAATGGAAAAGAGTTACCAAGTTGGAGATTTAGTCTGGCTCTATAACCCCCGACGGCGTCGAGGTATTTGTCCCAAATTACAAAAGAACTGGGAAGGTCCTTACACCATCAAGAAGAAGATTAACGATGTCATTTATCGGATCGTGAAAATTCCCAGAGGGAAACCCGTCGTGGTCCATCACGATCGTTTGGCGCCTTACCAGGGAAACCACAGTGGAGATGCGCAGCAACTCCAAGAAGATGGTTTGGCTGGCTCAGGGAGTGTGCGGGATTCCGATGTAGGAAATAACATTCCAGGAGGAATGAATCTAAGGAGGGGGCAGTGTAACGGGATAACCGTAAAGGAAGGGACCTTAATTTGAAAGATTGTTGTTGACAGTTGATTTTTAGAAGTTTGTAAAAAAATCAACTGACCATTTTAAATAATGTTTCTAGAAAATTCTAGAAACTTCTAAACACACTAACTAGATTAAATAATGTTGTATATAAGGGGATGCACGGACAGTTAACGTCAGTTCGAGTCAAGTGTTCACAAGAGTCCATTGTATTGTCAAGTAGTTAGACGTTATCCAGCAGAGTTCAGTGTATCTTAACAATTTTGTAAATAAATTGTGTAAAAAGCCCCCATACGTGTTTCAGTATTTTATATTAATAATAATATTCAGTAATGAAGACCATAGTACCGCCATATGGTTGCATTATATCCTGCACTATGCTTTTGAGGTTGTTGGCTACATAAACAGAGTTTTTAAGAATAGTCGAAAAGTGCATTCCACACAGAAAATAAATAGAAAAATTACAACTTGGTAAGTATTCCAAATGGGTTTAATTTATGTACTTGGGGTTTTTGGGGTCGCTGAACACGAATATCATGATGTCGAAAGTCTCCGCGGCACTTGGTGCCTAGGGTATTTACCTCTTCTCCTGGGGTTTTATGTAAATTCTGTACAAAATCAGTGCACACTTGAAAACTCGGCGGTTTTTTGGGTCGCTGAATACGAATATGATAATGGCGATGGTGTCCGAAACACCTGGTGCTTAAGACGGACCTCGTCTCCAGGAATTTTATGCAAATTCGATACAAAATGAGTGTGCACTCGGTACTAGGAGGTTTTTGAGGTCACTAAACACGAATATCATATAATGATTTTGCTACATGATTCGTATACAAATTTATGAATCCGGGCGCGTGCATAGAATTATAACTTCTGCCCGCAGTCCCATTGACTGTCGCACAAGTTTTTATTACATGAGGCGACTAACTACCAAAATAATTAATTACACTTCTGTTATTTCTTATAATCACTAATTAGAAAAACATTTTTTTTAATTAAAAATAATCAAAAATTCAATTTCTGTAATGATACCGCAATGTTTTTAGACGAATGCAAAGAAACATTAAAAAGTTTATTAAAAGATTGCTAAAACATATTATACCTGTTGGTGGATTCCAGTAGTTAAAATCCGAATGATCCATTTGACAGACATTGCTAATGAGATTGTAATGCGTAAGTTCAACTCCTTTAGGTAGCCCTGTAGTACCACTTGAATATGGTAAAAATGCTAAATCGTCACATTTTCCGTATTGTACTTCAGGAATATCAAAATTAGAATTAATTAACTCTTCAAAATCGACAACACCTTGTGGAAGATTTTCATTTTGCTACAATTTATATAATGTATTATTAACACTTCAGTGGTCCCTAGAAAATTTGAAAAGTAAGTGGTAGCCGCTGTCAAAATAACCGCAGTAATGCCTTTGCAATCTTTGAGATTATTTTTTTTTTGCTTGGTAATAAAATAGCTTGTTTTTCTTTATAAAAAAATTTATTTATAATTTAGTTATTAAAAAATAAAAAAAATATTTAAGTTTCGAAAATTGCATAAATTAAGAATTTCCCTTTCCCGACAGTTAGAATATGAGTTAGAACATACTACTGTCGAATGTTCTTTACATAAAAATTTAAGACATTTGTGACAATAAGTGGTCGTTTTACGATTTTCTTGCGGTCGCAGAAACTGCCTCTTCCCACTCTCGTTTGAGTTCTTTCTTCTTTTTCGTTGGGAATATTGTATATTTCTCTAATTCGGAATCTAATATTCCTGCTTAAATTTTGAGCAGTACTTCTAAACTGATCTTCGATAAGTGAAAAAGACAAAGTTTTCAAAAATTTTCTGCGTACCATTTTATTGTTGTTAGGATTATTTGTAGCATAAATAAGTAAAGAATTTATTCCAGCTATATTTCTTGAGGTGTTATAGGTCGTACAATGCTGATCTGCAACATCTACTCCACATTTTGTTTTATTATAATAGGTTAGGATCTCTGGCTTGAATGCCTCGCCAGTTGTCGGGTCTATAGCATCATCTTCATGCAAACTTGATGCTAACAATACTATTTTGTTTTTGTTGGAAACATATGACACTACTATACATTTGTCACTAAAAGCAAACATGCAAGAATGAACAGGACGAGATACCTAAAGTAGTTGTGGAGGTTATTTATTTTTTATTTTTTCTTACACTTCCTACAACAGTCAGTCTCAAATCTTTCTCTTAAGTATCTAGAAGCGGAATGCTCACAAACCAGTTATACAGGGTTACGTTGCGCCCGAACCTTTTTTTGGTTCACATAACCTTTTAACGACTTCTTTTGGGGAATTATCTACACAAAATGTCCATCTGGCTGCCTTCCAAATCTAAATCTTGCCAAGAGACATTGTCAGTCTAAAAATCTCGATACTTTCACCGTTACTCATCCACAAGTCTTCTGCATTTAGGTGATGGGCTTTATATGTACTAGCTAAATATAGCAGATCTATTAGAGCTCGAATTTCGGAAATTTTTGTTGGTCTAGCATCTCTTTCACTAGAAAATTTTAAAGCCAGTTCATTTTCAATGTATTTATTGGTGTTTTGACCGATTATAAATTCATCAATAAAGTAATTACAAATGTCAATAATGTTTTTGAGATTTCTTCTTGCTTGTTTTGGCCCCGGTAGTTGTTTTAGAAGATTTGCTTTAGACTTTCTAACTTTTTTATTAGTTTTGTGGTATACCATGCCATCTTTTCCCTGTTAAACCGGTTCCTTTTTAGGAGCATCAACATCAACGACAGTGCTGCCATGCGATTTATATTAGAATTATAATTGGAAATTTTGCGTTCTTTTCGACCATAGTGTTACCACTGAAGGGATAGGGTATGAGTGAGATGATATTTACCTTATTTTTAATAGCTATTATGGGTATATTAATTTTAGCAAGTTTCAAGGCCGTTTGTACAGTGTTCACCGAACGAGTTTCCGTTATTATAAGTTTAACTGATGCATTTACCATTTGTTTGAAAATTTCATCTACAATAGTAATAAAAAAGAAACCAACTTTAAGTTTTTATTTACAGAATTATATTACCTGGAGTGTAGTTAGGATTTAGTGTTGTTAATATTAAACCAGCTTCAAATACACCAAGAGCAGAGACGATAAACTCTGGTCGGTTAACCATAAATAGACCTACAACATCCGTCCCCTTTAGTTTAAATATTTTTCTTAAAGCTTTATTTAAACGATTGCTTTTTAATCTTAACTCTGCAAATGTATATGTCTTTTTTGAGGTAAAGCATTCCTAAAACAGCAATATTTGTATAACCTATTTTTGTAGCAGAATTATTTGTAAATTAAATGAAAGGAAGATATTATGCTGAATATATGTTGAACATAAAAAAAGCGTTACGTAGGATATATAGACCAAGGCGGATCTGTTTTTTAGTGAATGTGAGAGGTGGCATTCGGATTTTTGCAGAAAAAGTTGTGTGATAACTTCAATAATAATAATCTCGTTTCCTACTTCTCAAACAGGTCCGGAACATTAACAAAAAAATTAAAATGTTTAAAAATAGTGAAAAATGTCGATTTTTTTCTACTTTATTTGCTTATAACGTTAAAACGATTCATTTTAGGGAAAAGTTGTAAAAAAATAAAAGTTGCGTAATTAAATTTTCTATAAAATACCATTGGTTAATTTTTTTTAAATTTATTATCCATGCTGCAAAATAGCAATAAATACAAAACAAAAGGGGTAAATGGAGCCTTTTTTATTCAATTTATTTCAATCATTTAGATTTCATGTAGGACCTTCATAATTCGCCTAGAAAATCTTTATAATATAATAAAACAGTCCACTAAATTTCATTAAAATTGATTTAGTAGATTTCGCATAATAATTTTGCAATCTAAATTTTTTTAAAAAAAATTGTATCTCGCACAACAAAAACTAAACCACACATAAGTTTGCTGATTTTTTGACATATAAAGAAGAATAGAAAATCATATGTAGTTTTAATTGTTATAAATAAATAAGTTTATTTACAACAATATGAAAGCATCTTTGGGATTTGGTAATGCGTTACTTGGTATTTTCTATTCGAGTTACATCAGATTAAAAAAATAAAGAAGAAAATTGCTCCATTGGAAGCTGAGAAAATGTATTTTTTTACGCATACCGATTTTGAACCTTAAAATTAAATTATCACAGCCTGGTTTTTTGGTATTTTTCACGCGGAATATCGATAGTTTTTATTATTTTAATATATGTTATAGATATCTCAAAGACATGAAAATGTTTATCGAGAAGGAGCTACGAAAGAGAAAGATAGTGGTTCAAAGATTAGCATCCTATTGTTTATAACTTCGTCGCAAATGCCGGTCAACTTCGACCGGTAGTATCTCAAGAACCACTGCTTGTAAATAAACTTTTTTTTGTTTAAAGAAGCGTCTTTCCAAGTTCTTTCTAAGGCCGTTTTCTAAATTTAATTTAAACTAATAGTTACCGAGATATTCTATTTGTTTATAAGCCAAAAAATTGTTTATAATTTTAAAACATTCCTGAGGCCGCACAAATAATCCAATTTTAATTCTATAAAGTGCGTTTGATAGGTGGAGTGCTCCTTTATATGTCAAAAAATCAGCAACTTATGTGTAGTTTAGTTTTTGTTGTGCGAGATACCAATTCTTTTAAAAAAATTTAGATTGCAAAATTATTATACAAAATCTACTAAATCGATTTTAATGAAATTTGGTGGACTGTTTTATTATATTATAAAGGTTTTCTAGGCAAATTATGAAGGTCCTACATGAAATCTAAATGGTTGAAATAAATTGAATAAAAAGGCTCAATTTACCCCTTTTGTTTTTTATTTATTGCTATTTTGCAGCATGGATAATAAATTTAAATAAATTTAACCAATGGTATTTTATAGAAAATGCAATTACGCAACTTTTATTTTTGTACAATTTTTCCCTAAAATGAATTGTTTTAAAGTTATAAGCAAATAAAGTAGAAAAAAATCGACATTTTTCACTATTTTTAAACATTTTAATTTTTTTGTTAATGTTCCGGACCTGTTTGAGAGGTAGGAAACGAGATTATTATTATTGAAGTTATCACACAACTTTTTCTGCAAAAATCCGAATGCCACCTCTTACATCCAAATATAGACGTTTTTTTACAGATCAGCACTGGTCTAATACTCCACTCACGCGATAAGAACAAAACTCGCATATATCGGAGAACAGGCTTATTATTAAATACATGCAGATATGAACATATATTGTTATGATATCACGTCTCTAATATACAAATGGAAAATACTATATATATATATATATATATATATATATATATATATATATATATATATTGAGATGATATGAGATAATATGCTATAATTAACAAAATAAATTAAATAAAGTTATGATTAAATTAATAAAACGAGGATATTCTTGATCCTGGGCAGAATACAAAGTCTTAGATTTTGTATAAATTTGTTCAATTTTCTTCAGTACAAGTTTTTATTAGGTTTTTTCTTTCTTCTTTCCTAAAAAGGGAAATCAAAATATGAAAATAGAATATAAAAGTAGTTGTTTTTTACATATCTATTTAAAAAAAAGTACATATAATAGTTTGTGATATTTTATAATTAAAATGATTACTTTTAAGTAAAATAAGAAAATTAAATATTTTAAATTAGACAAAAAAATTTATAAAAAGTTCAATGATACATATTGTTGATTTGAAATAATTTAAATTAAATAATTATATTTAAATAAAACGAGAAAATTGATTGTGAAAATATCAATACTAAAAATACATAATTTCAAATAAAGAATAATTTAAATCATGAACCAAGTTAAAAATTACTTACGTTTAAAATAATCAATATTGATGTTTCAAAGCCATAATATTAGTTTTTATTTTGAAGAAAATGAAAAATCCTCAAATTGAAAAGTTTTTTGATTATAGTTAAATAAATATAAAATTGTAAATTCATTATCAAAAATCAAGTATTCGAATTTTTTATATAATTGACATGTTATCAAGTAGGTGTAATTTAGGTAGGTATGTAGTTGAATATTGTTATGAGAATTCAATTGTCTATTTGCTGATTTTGTAATCTCTCTTGTTTTTTGATCGTTGAAGAAGTAAGATGTATTAAATTTTGTTCCTGTTTAAATTTGCGTTTTTATTGAAAAATATTGAGATAAAAGAGTTTGATTGATATAAAATTATTACTAAAACAAAGAAGAAGTTATTGAATACATGTGGTAAGCAGAGAGTTTGATTTATAATTAAAAATAAAGTCCAGAAAAGGCAAGAGCAAAGCAGCAGATTGTACGAGACGAATTTTGATTGAATTTAGAAGCGTATAATAGTTGATCATAGATTAAAAGTACCAGAATTTACGTACCTGTATAGCAGTTCCCATAATTAGCAGATTATCCAGAGGTTTGAACGAGTTTTATGGTTTTTGGAGATAGTCATATTTGGTCCTGAAGTGGAGACAGCCTAGGTGTGGAGAAGCACTTCAATAGTAACGGTATCCAATTTTCATTTAAGAATCAAGAATTTTCTGTGTTTTACTTGTTATATTTGATGAACATTTCTCACTGTTTCACTGTACACTATTTCCTTAGTTTATAAGAGAATTTTCATTGTTTCAAGTGGTAATAGTTACAACATTTTTCATTTTCATTGGATTTAATAAGTGTAGCTTTGAAATATCACCCGTTCAAAGTAAAGTTAGGTTAACAAAATTCTTCTTTTCCTAAATCTCAACAGTATAATATAATTTTTTATATTTTACATACAAAAGTATATAATTAATTTAATTTAAACATTGAATTCTGCCCATGAGAAAAGAGTCATTGTCGGGAAATATAAAATAAATTTATAATATTTAAAATTCTAAAAAACAATTTGCCTTTATAAAAATTTTAAATAAAATTTTATTTTCTTGCATTATAAATTTAAAACCAAAGTTTATTTATAGCATATTAACTTATCTGTACTAATATTATAAAGAGGAAAGGTTTGATTTTTGTTTGTTTGTTTGTTGGAAATGAATAGGCACCGAAATTTCTGGACCGATTTCAAAAATTCTTTCACCGTTGGCAAGCTACACTATTTCCGAGTGACATAGGCAATGTTTTATTTAAAAAAAAATAGGGATCCTTACTAAAATGCCATTAATGTAACCAAAAATGACCTTAAAATCCTTAAATCGCGTGCGCTGAGAATACTATTGATTATGGAATAAAATAATGTACTACGATTTTGAAGAATATATAAATATCTACAAAAAATGCCGTGACAGCATATGTCTAACTGTTATAGTTACGTCACAATAACTAATTTTTAATTTTTTAAACGTATTTATCTTGGTATTATTCCTTATCAAAATAACTTATTTCATAATCACGACAGATATCACAAATTTAGCATGTGCAATGGGACGAGGCTACTTATAAAGGAATTAAAGGACAATTAAGTTGTAGCAACCAATATAACTGAACCACCAGCTGGTCAACTAGCTCATACACTGAAGATACCGATGATCCCAACTGATCTACCAAATCCATTTAAACCGCTTCAATTTCCTATCAAAACATCTTTCGCTTTTACTAATAATAAGTCTCAAGGTCAAACCTTCCAAATAGTAGGGATCGGTTTTCCTCATGGCCAACCGCCTAAGGCGGGTCGGAGCACCTGAAAATCAATTTATTTTGCTGCCAAAAAATAAAACAACATGTAATATTGTTTACAGGGAAGCGTTGACCCAATAAATTTAATGGCTTTTGTTATTTTTCTTTAATCCAAGTACAAAGCCAGGGCGGGCTGCTAGTAATAAATATTCATAGCAAGTTTATATATGTTATAATATATATATATATATATATATATATATATATATATATATATATATTGAGATGATATCAGTTACTATGCTATATTAAATAAGAATGTAGAAGGAAAATCTAATGGAAAATAGAGAAAGGAGATTTTCTTATTTCGGGTCAGAGCGCAAATTTAGTAACATTGGGATTGATTATCATCATCTTCTTCATAATTCCTAAAAAAGAAAAAAAGGAAATAGAATAAGAAAAAAAAAATACAAATACATTTCAAAGGTTTTTTATTTAAAGATTCAAAAATGATTAATCTACATTATATAAAGTTTTGATAATTATGTAATTGATAAATGGGTAAAGTAGATAATTAAAAGTTTATAAAATTGCCAATACGTTAGTAATCAAACATTAATTTTAAATGAATTAGGGGGTAAGTAAATGAGAAAATTAAATTATAAAAAAACATCACAAATAGTTAAAATAAATGTTAAAACTTTTACTTACTTTTAAATTATACAAATTTACCAACCATATTCTAATTTATTAATAGTTCAAATGCCAAATGAAATATTCTGAAAAAGAGAAAATTATTAGTTTGTAATGCTAGTAAATTTTATAAGAATAAAAAAGAATGATCATTGTTTTAAAATTGTAATACTGAATCAAGAATTAGATTTTGTTAATAATTTTATTTAAATAAGAAATTAGTAGGCGATTAGATGGAAAAGATGTATAGATTTAAGTTTTGTTGAATTTTTCAATTGTTTTTTTTTTGTTGATTTGAGAGAATCTCTCTTGTTTTCGACCTTCTGAAGAGGAAGGATGTAAAAAGTTTCGATGAAGATTTTTGTAAAAATTATGATGTTAAAAGAAAGTTAAAAGGAGATTAGTAAGATTTATATTATAAATAATTAGTTAAGAAGTTTGTAGAAGATATTTCTCTCTTGTTTCCTGGTTGTTGAAATAGAAGTTGTATTAAAAATTTGCTCCGTAAAAAATTTGAGTTTTTTATTAAAATACTGATAAAAGAAAGTCTAAAAGTAGTTAAAAGTGATAACAAAACGTCCAGGAAGGTATTGATAAAAGCTGGTAAGAAGTAAAGTTTAATTTTATGGAAAAATAAATGGTTAAAATTGTTGCTGAGTAGTTAATCGTTATAAATGCTTCCTGAATTGATTTAAAGAAAGATACTCCAGTTTCTAACAAGAAAGAATAGCATTATTGTACTTACCTTTGGATGTAAAAGCTGATTGTGCAGTGATTAGAAGAAATCTTATTAGTAAAATTTCCAATGTTCGTTATATCATTGCTGTCCTGGTAACATAGGCCTGTTATTGAAAAGGGGATCCTAAGGCTTAGCAGACCGAAGAGAAAACAAGATCTTCATAAATGGTATCACTCTTCCATTATTATCAATAAAGAACTTTTCTGTTGTTTGATTTTTATGTATATAATGAACATTTAATTTCACTGTATCACTGTTTTAAAAAAGTTATTTTTCACTAGTCGATAAGTTTAAGTTGATTTAATAGTTATAAAATTCAGAATTTTTCATTTCATTGGATACAATAACATCTGGGGTTGAAAATTGTAGTTATAAAATGTCAACAGTATTAAAGAAAAAGTAAGGTTAAGCTCCACATAGAGGGATTTTGCAGAAAACGTAAATTGGTATATAATAGTGAAGTTTTAAAATCATTTTGTTGAAAGTTTTATATTAGTTGATTTAGAATCTATTGATTATCTGAATATTTGAACTCTGACCTTGACATAAGAGAATAGCCGGTAGCATATTTAATTAATCATATTGGAAAATAATTACACTGAGTAAATTATTATCTATTCATTATTGATATTTAAAATTCAAAATTAAGTAAAAGGTAAGGAATATTTTATAACATAGTGATTGATATTATCAAAACATATTATTATTATTCATACACAAATCATATATGTTATAAATTTTGGCGCCCAACGTGGGGCTCTAAACAATCAAAATTGGAGCCTATTCAAATAATTAAAACTTTTTCATTATTTCGCTCTAAATAATACAAACTAGAGCCTATTTAAATAATTAATATTTAAAATTTTTTTTTGAAAATTTGATTTGAAATTTTTTTTTGTGATTCGTATTAGTTATAAGCTAAATACAAAAGTAATAGCTTATAAAATATTTATTGGTATAAAGGTATTTCTTTAGAAATTTGCACATTACTTGTATTTATCTGGGTATTTTAAATTGTAAGAATGGAGAGAAAAATGAGATTGAGAGATGGTAAAGTAGTGGGAGATGAGAGTGAAAGTAGTGATGGAGAAGAGATTGAGATGGAAAGTGTGGCAGTACAAGTACATGAAGAGAGAGTATTGGGAGCAGGAGATTATCGAGTGGAGGAATTGATCCAAACTGGACAACAGGAAGGAGCAGAATCAGAAGAAGGAGATAATTTAATAGAGATAGGGGGAGAACAGGATAGAACCATGTTTGAAATAGAGATAGAGGCAAATGCTGATGGAAATGAACAAGAGGAACAGATGTTACAAGCAAAACCAGGAGAAGAGATTCCTTCTGATATATGTAGGATGCTTCAGAGTATTATGATGAACATGGTTAAAAAAGAAGATATGGATAAGAAATTGGAAGAGTCTAATAAAAGCAGAAAAGAAGATAATATGAAGATGAAAGAAGAAATAAATAAAAAATTGGATGAGACGAATAAAAGATTTGATCAGCAGGATAAGAAATTGGAAGAGACTAATAAAAATATCATAAAAGATATAAAAGAAGATAATTTGAAAATGAGAAAAGATATAGATAAGAAATTTGAGGAAATAAAAGAAGATAATAAGAAATTTAGAAGTGAAATGAAAATTATAAAGGAAGACAATTTGAAGACCAGAGAAGAAGTTAAAATAATTAAAAAGGAATGTGACAAGAAAATAGAACAGCAAAACAAGAAATTGAGAACGGAAATCCAGGAGACAGCGATTGAAATTAAGGAGGAAATTGAAAAAGGTATAGAAATTAAGATAAAAGAAGTAAGTAAATCAATTAAAGAAAATTTACCGGAGGAAATAGAACGTGAAGTCAATAAACATACTGATGTCATAAAAAAGGATATAGGACAAATACGATTACAAGAGCAAATTTATGAAGAGGTAGTGGATAATTTAAAAATTAACTTAGGAAAAGAATTTGAAAGACTAGAGGGAGAAGTAAAAAAACAAAAAGGAGTTTGCAGTAAGAATCAAGAATTAACCAAGTATAAATTAAATAAGGAAATAGAAGAAGATATGAAAGAAGATATAAATAAGGAATTTAAAGAGAAATTGGAAGATAAGAATGAAAAATTGGATGAAAGGAAGGAAGATATTATGGAAGAGTTGGATAAGAAGTTTGAAGAAATGAATAAAAGCATTATGATAACTATGGATAAAACTATCATGAATATGAATGAAGCAATTAAAGAGAAATTTAAAGAGAAGAATAAAAAATTGTATGAGACTAAAGAAAGATTTGAAGAAATAAACGAAGATATGAGGAAACATATAAATATGGAATTAGAAGGAAAATTTCAAAAGAATAATGATAAAATGAAGCAGACTAATAAAAGATTGGAGAAAATAAAAGAAGATACTAAGACATTTATAAGACAAATAAACTATATGAAGGAAGATAATTTGAAGAGCATAGAGGAAGACACAAATAAAATAGATGAAGAAAGGAAGAAAACTAAATTTATAATAGCTTTTAGGTATATAGGAAAATACCAAGAAAGGGGGAAGACATTTAAAAATATAGTAGGTATTAGGTATATTTGGAATTATCAGGAAAGGGGTAAGGTATTTAGATTTATTAAAAGGTTAGATGTATAGGAAAATTTATTAAAAAAGGGGAAATAATTCGAAAACTAGAAATACAAATTATATTTAAATGAATGTTTAGAATGAATGTCATATAAAAAAATATAGAAATGAAAAATTTATAAAAAAATGTTAGGGTAGATGATATTAATAGCAAATTTTTGTAAATAATAGTATTAAGATGTAAATATCAAATTAAGATTGAATGGTTTTATTAAAAAAAAGGTTTATACAATCTGTGCAAATAATTTTAATTGAGGCTAAAGTTTTTGTAAAATGAGTGTTTATTTAAAAAAAAAAAATAGATTAAAATTATAATTTTTAATCCAACATCAATGAAATGTTTGATGTAAAAATTTTAATTGGGGGATTTGAGATGATATCAGTTACTATGCTATATTAAATAAGAATGTAGAAGGAAAATCTAATGGAAAATAGAGAAAGGAGATTTTCTTATTTCGGGTCAGAGCGCAAATTTAGTAACATTGGGATTGATTATCATCATCTTCTTCATAATTCCTAAAAAAGAAAAAAAGGAAATAGAATAAGAAAAAAAAATTACAAATACATTTCAAAGGTTTTTTATTTAAAGATTCAAAAATGATTAATCTACATTATATAAAGTTTTGATAATTATGTAATTGATAAATGGGTAAAGTAGATAATTAAAAGTTTATAAAATTGCCAATACGTTAGTAATCAAACATTAATTTTAAATGAATTAGGGGGTAAGTAAATGAGAAAATTAAATTATAAAAAAACATCACAAATAGTTAAAATAAATGTTAAAACTTTTACTTACTTTTAAATTATACAAATTTACCAACCATATTCTAATTTATTAATAGTTCAAATGCCAAATGAAATATTCTGAAAAAGAGAAAATTATTAGTTTGTAATGCTAGTAAATTTTATAAGAATAAAAAAGAATGATCATTGTTTTAAAATTGTAATACTGAATCAAGAATTAGATTTTGTTAATAATTTTATTTAAATAAGAAATTAGTAGGCGATTAGATGGAAAAGATGTATAGATTTAAGTTTTGTTGAATTTTTCAATTGTTTTTTTTTGTTGATTTGAGAGAATCTCTCTTGTTTTCGACCTTCTGAAGAGGAAGGATGTAAAAAGTTTCGATGAAGATTTTTGTAAAAATTATGATGTTAAAAGAAAGTTAAAAGGAGATTAGTAAGATTTATATTATAAATAATTAGTTAAGAAGTTTGTAGAAGATATTTCTCTCTTGTTTCCTGGTTGTTGAAATAGAAGTTGTATTAAAAATTTGCTCCGTAAAAAATTTGAGTTTTTTATTAAAATACTGATAAAAGAAAGTCTAAAAGTAGTTAAAAGTGATAACAAAACGTCCAGGAAGGTATTGATAAAAGCTGGTAAGAAGTAAAGTTTAATTTTATGGAAAAATAAATGGTTAAAATTGTTGCTGAGTAGTTAATCGTTATAAATGCTTCCTGAATTGATTTAAAGAAAGATACTCCAGTTTCTAACAAGAAAGAATAGCATTATTGTACTTACCTTTGGATGTAAAAGCTGATTGTGCAGTGATTAGAAGAAATCTTATCAGTAAAATTTCCAAAGTTCCTGATATCTTTGCTGTACCGGAGGAAGAAAGTAGATTGTCCTGAGAACTGAATCCTGATTCCAGAAGAGGAGTGAAGTCTCACACAAATGGTAACAACTTTGCACTCGTTATAATAAAGAGTTTTATATGTGTTTGATTTTTGAAATTTTGATGAACATTTTTATTTCACTGTTTTATGTATTTAACTAAATTATTATTATTATTATTCTCCTTTTGATAAGTTTAATCTGAATTGTTTAGTAACTCAAGTCAGAATACTTCATTTTTATATATTTGATGCATGTTTTGGCTTATCAACGGTATCTTTGAAGTTTGACACATTTTGAATTAAGGTGCCATTTCATGGTGACGCTTGACGCTAGCGTTTAGCGTCAAATTTGATTGCACTATACAATTTTGATCAGAACGCCACCTGGATAAGAAGCAGCGATAAAGCTAAAAATATTTGAGCTTTATTTATTTGACGCTGAAAAATATCGAACTGAATAATCGATATTAAGAGGGAGTTTGAAAATAATACAGTAATTTGTGACAATACGAATTAGGAAAATAACAGCTGATTGCTCATGTCGTAATTTAAATATCGGGTGAACCCAAAAACGTTTTTTAGTATACTGTTTTTTTTTTTAATTGTAAATACTTTTCATTACAAATGAGAGCAAGTAAAATTATCTTGCGTCTTATTTTATCAATTGCGGATTGTCGAATTATTTCTCGGCAGTGATGAATCCTCACTTTATATTTATAAGTCGCAGACATTTCTTTTATAAAATAATGTTACATTTTTTTTCACAAATATTTTATACAAAATAGATCGATTAGTCGAGTTTCGATTTCTGTTACTTGTTTGGCGCTAATAAATTTTCTCACTGTCGCTTGACGCTACAGCTTGACGCTTGACGCAAGTAGGACTTGACGCTGCTTCTTATCCAGGTGGCGTTCTGATCAAAATTGTATAGTTAAATCAAATTTGTCGCTAAACGCTAGCGTCAAGCGTCACCATGAAATGGCACCCTTAGAAAGGTTAAAAATTTATATACAATTCATGCCTAGTAATATCGTTGGTCTAGGATAGTGCGGTTTTACAGTCATTTTATTGAAAATTTGTGTATTAACTGATTTTGAATCTAGTTTGGTTGAATATTTGAACTCTGACCTTGACATAAGGGAATAGCCGGTAGCATATTTAATTAATCATATTGGAAAATAATTACATTGAGTTAATTCTTACCTATTCACTATTTATATTTAAAATTCAAAATTAATTAAAGGTAAGGAATATTTTATAACATAGTGAGTGATATTATCAAAACATATTATTATTATTCATACACTCATCATATATGTTATAATATATATATATATATATATATATATATATATATATATGCTCAAAGAAAATTATATGTTAGGATGACAATGCAACCAAGACATGAAAAACTAATAGAAAACAGTACAGATAAGTTTAAAACATAATTAAAAAACTCAAACAGATTTTTTTAAACATTACTAAAAACTTTTCTACATTTTATGACTTAGTGGTGCGTAGAGCCGAAAACAGCTCAGTCAAGAGAATAAAGTTAAAAATGTCTTTTATGGTCATTAGATTAGAAGTTTTTATATTAAAAAAAAAATAAGACTGTTTTGCAGAAATTTTAACTCAGAAGGGGTGAAATAGGGGTTAAAAGTTTGTATGGAAAAATCTTTAAATCAACAACGATTTTTTAAAAATTGAAATTCAATTTTTATTGAACAAATATTTTATGGTTTACTAGAATAGATTTACAGAAGGGTGTAAATAAAAAGTTGTTGAAAATCGTAAAAAATTGTTAAGAATCTTAAATTTTTTTTGTAAATAGTGTAGTTTATAAAGAAATCTTGAAAAACGTGAATAATTGTAAGAAATTCGTGACAATATTAAAAATTATCAGAAATTATAAAAAAATGTCGATAATTTAAAAAAAAATTGACAATCGTAAAAAAATGACGAAAATCCTGAAAACATGTTAAAAAACCAGAAAAACTGTGAGAGTCGTCCTGATATAATGTTAAAAATCCTTTAAAAATATGTTAAAAATCTTGAAAAAACGTTGAAAACCGTAAAAAGTTGTTGAAAATCGCAAAAAATTGTTGAAAATGTTGAAAAAATGTCGAAAATTGTACAGGAATGTTGAAAACCAAAAAATTGTTGAAAATTATAAGAAGTTCTTAATAACCATGAAAAATTGGTAAAAATGGTTAAAAAACTGTCAAAAATCATTAAAATAAGTTGAAATTCGTAAAAAATTGATAAAATGGTTGACAATGGTAGAAAATAAAAAAATACGTGTAAAACCATAATATATTATTAAATATTCTTAAATTAGTTAAATTATTAGAAATTTTTAAAAAGTTGTCAAAAAGTTAAAAGAAAATTGAAAAAACAGAAAAAGATGAAAAACTAGCAAAATTAGAAAAACCAAAAAAAAAAGAAAATAAATTAAAAGAAATAGATAATAATGAAAAATAAATAAAAATTGAAGAAACGGAAAAAAATATGAATGTTATCACAAAAATTGTATATAAAGGAAAAATTAAAAAAAATAAAACCTATAAGTAGAAAAAAAATGATAATACAAGACAAATAGTAATAAAATTATAAAAATCAATTAAAAAAGTGGAAAATATCGAAAAATTAGAGGAAAAAAACGGGAGATGAAAAAAAAAAGATTGATTGTTAGGTGAGACGAAGTTCGCCTTGTCAGCTAGTCTAATATATAAAATTCTCGTGTCACGGTGTTTGTAATTCAACTCCTCCGAAACGGCTCATCCGATTTTCGTGAATCTTAGCATACGTATTGGATAGGGTGGCGAATCGGACAGCATCGATTTTTCATCCCCCTAAATGTTAAGGGTGGTCGACCCCTAAATGTTTTTTTTTTCTGACGAAATTCTTGTTTTTATTTTTTTATGATACAGAATACAAAAATACATACAACCCTAAATTTTCACACCTCTACGATCCACCCCTATTTTTTATTTGTCAATTAAAAACTTTAATTTTTTTAACAATATTTTGTTTATTTTGTCATGATAAAGTAAAAATTTTTATATTGCTCTGAGTTTTTCACCCCTCTACGATCAACCCCTATTTTTTATTTGTTAGTTATAAACTTTTATTTTTTTAGCAAGAATTTTTTGTCCAAATATTGTTAGTCGTCGTTGCACCCAAGGCATTATTATTATTATATACAAAATAAAACAAAAAAAAAGGGTGTGGCAGTCAGTGAGACTGCCGGCAGAAGTTATACTTCTATGCACTGTTAACTAATAAGACTTAATAACTACAAACACAGGCAAGTAGAAAAATTTTTTTTTAATTAACTGTATTCAATTAAATAAATACTAAGAAAAATAAGTCCAGTTGATGTGTGTCCTTACTTCAAACACGAAAACCAAACAGTAAAACGATCAATGTACAAAAAAAGTGTTTACAAAACCCGATTTGCTTACCGTGGGCTATTACAGATTTTAAAACACTAGAAAACAATGCAAATCATTTTCTAACAACATATAGGTACACACTTTTACAAAATTTTAACGCACTTTGAACTGCACTTTTCAGTAACTTTGCAGGAACAAGTTTTAACTCACAAGCATTTCTTCGACTCAAAAGCATAGTGAAGGATATAATGCAACCATGTGACGGTATTTTAGACTACAATACAATACTCATTACTGAATATTATTGTTAATATAAAATACTAAACTTAATATGTATACTTACTGGACAGAATTATAAAATAATATGTCAAACTGTCACGGGTTAAAATTTACCATAGTAACAGCTAATTTCTTACCTTATAATTCATCATTATTGTAGGATTTATCGAGGCAAGTATCGGTTGATGTAAGTCCGATAATAATTAATCGCCAACTGTTGTTTATTATTTTCGACCATAACTTATTTCTAGTTGTTGCTAATATTGGTTTTATAAGTAAATTTATTATTTTTGTAGTGTTATTGTTTTGAAATCACTGTCAAGTAGTTCATCTGATTCATCCTCTTTCTGTCGTTGATAACTTGGATATTGCGGTTCTGTAGCCAGTGTTCCGTCATATTTATAACTTTATTATTAAAATCGAAAATAAATGGGGAAATTAAGTAATGTTGGGTTTTTTGTTGTTATCTATATAAATAATAAGATTAGTCGTATCAAATGACCACTGTTTGTTCGTGAATTGTTGGCTGAAAAAATCTACGGTTATTGTCCCTATAGTAGTAGAGGCCATCTTTTATTTTGGGAAGTGTGTCAAATTTCGTGAAGGATATGTGCGAAGATTCCTCCTTTTCGTTTACCAGCTTTTGAGTTGAAAAGGTGTCAGCGAGAAGATTTTGAGGGGTTGATTTGTAATCCCTGTTCATCGGGAACAATTTAGTTTGGATTTACGAAATTAAGCCTCGGTTGTTTCTATCGAATATTGTTGGAGAGATTTTCCTGTACTTTGGTGAATTCGGTGGAAAACGCGGCACTGCGACCGGATATTCAATAAAATCTTCTGTTGGTGAGTACACGTTTCTTTATTCATGTAATTATTCGATTCTTATGGTTCTTTTGTTCCTTATGAAGGGTAGGAACCCATAAAGCAGACAGTAGGGAAGACTGGTACTTTTTTAAAACCGTTTAGACAGCAAATCGTGGTCAGAACTTACCCCATTCTTGCAGTTAGCAACGAGGAAATTGTTTTTACCCGACTACCAGCTAGGGTATCACGAGTTTAACGAAGTAGAATAACCC
Organism: Altica lythri; assembly: GCA_964028335.1. Lineage (NCBI taxonomy): Eukaryota > Metazoa > Arthropoda > Insecta > Coleoptera > Chrysomelidae > Altica > Altica lythri. Next base: position 58,042,203 of record OZ034807.1, on the reverse strand, counting down.
TATTTTAATAGGTGAGTTACGTAATTATGTTTTTAATAGATTAATAACGCCATATAATCGCAATTTTAGTTAATATCTTGATTTTACATGTGTATTTCTTTATGTATTGTATGTAGGTTTTATTTTTGTGTAACTAGACTCCTTTTAGTTTGTTTTACTATTATAAATTAATTTTATGTTAAATCTTGACTTAATTTATTGTTATAATTTTGTCGTGACTAGCAAGTCTAATTTAAGTTGTTAGGCATATTTAAATCATTAGTTTAAATCATTAAGTGTAAATTCAGAGAAGTCAGCTTCTAAAAATTGTATTATTCATTTAAATTCATTTTTATTCTTTCATTGTCGTACAAATTTAAGTTAATGTGTTCGAATTGTATTAAAGTCAGAAGTAGAGTAACGTTATTAAATCAAAATTAGTTCAAGGAGCTTTAAAATCCGTTTAAGCTATCGTTAATTTTAAATTACGATTTTAGGGTCCTAGATACAGGCGTAAATCCTAGATACAGGTGTAAATCCTAGTTAAGGGTTTAAGTCCTAGTTATTTGGTTGAAGTTTGATTGCTGACCTGATACTTAGTCGAGCTTTAGTTATTTGAGATTGATGTAAGCCTATTGGTTCTGGGAACAGGCTTGAATTTGGTACCGGCCTAAGTATTGGAGAAGCCTAAGACGACGAGGAACTGTATCTAGCATTTCAGATAAGCTAACTAGATTTAAGTCGCGGTTATAGTTTTAGTTAAAATTTATTTTTCTTGTTTACCTTTTTGGATAAAAATTCTCTTTTAATATTAGTTAAAAATTTTTTTTTTTATTATAAATCAATTGCGTTGTCAGGCTCGAGGCTTGACAGTCTGTAATTCTGGATATTTGTTCATTAAAGAAGGGTCTAGTTGAGATTTTGTTTTATTTAGCTCACTTTATCGTCGTTTTCTTTTATTGAATAATTTAATTAAAACTGTTAAATATTCAAAATTTATTTAATTATCTCCAGTGGGTGAAGTGGTGCCTGGAACATCAGGGGTTTCCGATTTTAACCGTACAAAATCGGTGGCGCACTCACTTTATTTTGGGCACTTACCCTCTACGGCTGAGCTGGGCATAATTTGTCAGTAGAGAAACCACCACCGAACTCAGCTGAAGTTGAATTTCAATTGATTAATTTATTTATTTTTCCAAATTTTATTTTGTTTTTAAATTCATTAAAATACGTGGCAAAACATAATGCGATACGTCAATGTAATACAATAACAATAGCTCAGACTGTTTGTTGTATATCTATCTCTTTTCAATGCAATGAATGTTTAAACGATATTCAAAGGACTTATAGTGATGACTAATAACATGTAGTAAATATTTCATCTTTGTTTTTACCGAACAATATACCTTATATGTGATTCTGTCTTTCTCTTACTCACAACATTACATATGTAATGATTTTTTCCATTTAGCTACACACTAATTCATTCCACAGAGTGTCCGAATAGAAGTATAACTTCAAAAAGTAGACGCTAGGTACGTTTTCGTTGGGATTATAGTGTCATGGTTATCCCTAATGTTTTTTATGTATTTTGATCTTCTAATTACGAATTTCGAGGGTAACCGTTCTAAAATAGTCAGGATATCTGTTATTAACAATTTAATTATTTAAGTGGCTGCAACTCTAAAACTAAAAAAGATAGACATTTCTCCAAAATATTCTGATTCCTTATAAAAAAAACAATAAATTACACTTTAAAAAATTTAAATCCAACTATTAGAACCAGAGATATTGTCAAATTAGTGCAAAACTGGATCTCAATAAATTTAAATTCATTCCGTTTTATAGGTATTATAAATATTTTTACATGTTCTTTTTTTCGTTGACAGAAACGAAATGAACAAAAGGGCATTTTTCTAGCTACACAGACACACGTTTTACGTGACCAAAGTGTGAATGTACAGTTTGAAACAAATTCTTCCATTTTCGGTATTAAAATTTGTACTCGTACTTTTTGAGGTAGTAATATATCGTCTTCATTCACAAATCCATAGGATTAAGAACGTCTAGGTTATCTTTTAGGCAATTAACTTTATTGAAAATTTTATAAAAACTTCACCAGATATGCAGTTTAAGGGGTTATACGCAGTTAGAATTTTCAAAAAAAAATGTTTTTTTTATTTTATTTTCGGGAAGTACATATATTCAAATATAAGTATTCTCTGAAAATTTGAAGTCAATCCTATAAATACTTTCGGAGATATACGTGAATTTGTAAGGCTGAGTCAGAGTGTTAGAAAGTAGGGACAGTAAGAACTGGAAGACCAGCTGCAATAATGACACGCGCTAGCTGAGAATGGAAGAATGGCTCGACGACAACACCATCTGGATTTATTGGAAGCTAAACAAAGTCCCTCTTATGGGCCTGGAATCGATGATACCATGTAAGTTTAAGAAAGATAAAAATTTAACTATGTATGTGTAAACTACTTCTGAAACTTTAAACGCGTTTTTCTCAAAACTGTCTTTTCACGGTCGGTGAGCAAGATTTCTCAGAGACGGCTCAACTAATCGGGCTCAAATTTTGAGATATATTCTTGAGGTATTGAACGAAGGAATAATGTGTAAAAAATTGTTTACTATTTTTTTTTGACAATTTAGAGCGAAAATTTTAATCGAAAACGATTTTTTTTTCAAATAGCCGCCATTTTGTGAAAAATTAAAATTTTGTTTATTCGTTCGTTCAATACCTGCATTTATCTACACTTTAAAAGAATTCACATTAATTTTTAAGTTTAGATAGTCAAAACCGTCGAAATGGTGCTCACCGCAAAGCGCCATTTATTGGAGGTCGTTTAGGACATCATCTACAGAAGCGGTTCACATCAACATTTTGACATGAGTAACACACAATTGTGTTCTCAAAAGTGTGCTTTATCAGTCTTACCATCACTTGTAATTAATGAATAAAATTTGTTTCTATAAAAAAATCATAAAAAAAAACGTTATTTTTGAGCCTCGCAACTGCGTTTAACCCCTTAAAAGTCGCAGAAAATGGTGGTAATTTTGGTATTAAAGCCTTCTTTAAATGCTGATAAGCCCATACTTTCAACTCGCTGGAGCGTCTACCTTATTGGTGAAATCATATACAAATAAATTAACATATTCGTACATCTTTTTATACCAAAAAATCTTAAATATAATTATTAAACACAAAAATGCAATAAAATTTTTTTTATAATTCACGTTCACAAAGTTTCTATTTCGATACTAAAAACAGTATCGAAATAGATTCATTGTAACACTGTTTTTGGTAACTTTTTGTTTTACACAATTGGTTGCACTGCACTGATTTTCAACGAAAGAGTTCAGGTAGTAAATCAAAAAGTATGTTGTAGTCAATTATTAACTACATTATCAGCGTTATTGCGAAATTCGGAATATTTTATACAAATTTGACAAACATTCTAATTTAAAATCATTAAAACTGACAAGCGTCAAAACTGTCAAGATTGCCAACATAAATAAATATTTCGAAAAACTCTCATTTTATTTTTTTTCATACTTTTAAAAGTTCATTATAAAAAATAGTATGTAACACTCGAGTTACAATGACGGTTTGTAGTACTCGTTCTTTGCGAAACTCACCGCTTCGCGGTTCGTTTCACAAACTGAACTCGTACTACGAAACCTCTGTCATTGTAACACTTGTATTACAATATACTATTCTTCTACTAAGTCTTATTACTGCATACGTGGGTTTTGGTTTCGTAAACCAAACTTTTATTTGGAGTCTCATTAGAGCCTGTGTTGAGGCTTTGAATTGTGAGCTCAAGTGTTTTCAGATTTTGGTGCATAAGCGATAAAAATAAGGTCACCATTGGATTCAACTATCAGAAATTATATGTCGAGTTTCTGCACAGATGGCGCTGGAGCCTTCCTAACGCCCTAGTAAGAGGGTAGGTACCAAGAGTCACACTCGCAGCGAGCGCGATCTAAACATCGCTACTTTTATAGGATCTAATACATATAAAAGAGTACCTACACAAACGCTTAAATTAACATCTTCAATTAAATATAAAAAAAATTGTTTAACATCGTTAAAAATGATTATAAAAAAATTACTTTGTTATTTTTCGTTAACAATTTGACAACTAATTCGTTATAACTTTGTTGTAAACAACCGGACAAATATTTTATAAAATTTACGTGAAAGCTGAGACTGTGCGCTTTCAAATGAGCCCTTATAGCACCCTGTAAGTCGAATTATTTGGTGATTAAGTGAGAAGTGCAATTTTGCACTAAATTGACAAAATCGCTGGTTCTAATAGTTGGATTTTATTTTTTGAAGTTTACTTAATGGTTTTTTCATAAAAAAATCAGAATAATTCGGAAAAAGTGCCTATCTTTCTTAGTTATAGAGGTGCAGCCATTTAAACATTTAAACTGTTAATAACAAATTTCCTGACCATTTTTCGAATTGATACCCGCGAAATTCGTCATCAGCAGGTTAAAATATATAAAAACACTTGAATAATGCCAACGAAAACGTATCTGTTGTCCGTACTAATACATCAATGGATTTGGAATTTAGATAAAATGAAATGGCTTGAATTTTTGAATAATGTAAATAGTAAATAATGCGTTTATGGAACATACGGTTACTAAGAAATTTTTGGATTTTACAGTCTTAATAAATCTCAATATTTGCAAATTTGATTAGATTTTTTAAATTTTGATAATTTTTCTTTACTTTACGCATAAAAAACATACCCTTTAGCAAATTTTTAAGAAACTTATGATTCGTTAAACAATTTTTTTTTAAACCGGCCAGAAATTAATACTTTCCGGTTTATTTTTAGGTCAGAAAATCTCATTTTGTCGGACAAGACCAGAAAATAAAAATGTGTCCGGTAAAAGCTTTTACCGGACGCATTTACAATAAAATAGTTAGTCTAAGATAGCGGTCAATTCTATGGTAACCGAGTTTTGTATATTTATATTTAAAACTATAAAATAACTTGACATATTTTGACGTTTGGTTGAAAACGTGAAATTTATTATAAAATGGATATTTAAAATGATGCATTTGATTGTGGATTAATGGAAGATAAAATTATACCAGATGAAATTGTTAAGGCGGCCACCCAAGCAAGGTTTGTTAAAAAAATGTTAAAATTAGTTAATAAAGAGTTCTTGTTATAGAAATGTAAACTGAATAATATGAATGGTACAATAATGCCCGTTTTAAAAAAAATATTGTACGTAATACGTCCCAAAAGTACTTTTACTGAACTCGCAGGCTTGCAGGGCTCGCCTATGGCTCGCCCTGCACTTTGCCTACTCGTCCAGTAAAAGACCACTTTCGGGACTTGTTATGTAAACTACTATTACCACTTTAATTCTCTATTAAATTATCTTAAAAAAAAACGAAATGAAAAAATGTCTTTTGTTATATTTTGTTTATTAAAAAAAAGAGTGTGCGTGTAACCTTTACACGCGATTGAAGTAAAACTTGTTGACGTACGTATCGGAAAATAAATATTTAATTACATTTCAATCATATTTATTGCCTATATACTTTACAAAAAAAATGAGATGTTATATTTATATTATTCATTAGAAATAGGAATTTGAAAGTTATCATTATTTTTTTTATATATGAAATAATAGGTTTATTATAACTAAAATGTGAAACATAGATTTTAGTCTATAAATACCATTAATGTATTTGAAACCGTTTGAAAATTTCATAAATAAATTTCGGAAATTTAAACTCCTCCCATAGCTGAAATTATACAGTTACTTCCATCAGAATCTTCCGTTAGAATCTACCCCTAGTCGTGCCTAAAGAAGTTTTGCTTCAATAATAGGTAAACAATTTCCTTCACGTCTACGAAGGATCTGTTATTGGTGGTAAAAGATCAGCGATCTTGACTAGTGGTTTTATGGCCTTTATGGCTACCTAACCAAACCTAAAATAAGTATAAGAAAGTGTTAAAATATTTTGAATATTATTATTTTATGAACAAAAACGTGCAACATGCTTCTTTACTCAACGTAAAGATTCCGTATAAACAATTATTTACTATCATAATATGTATGTATGTATATAAACTTACTTAATCAAATCATAATGAATGTGGCTGTCTCGTCATTTTTTCATTTTTGTCATTTTTCTTCAAATCTTTCTGGCGCTTATAATATCCCCTTTGACGTTCACATTTTTTTTTTCTTTTTAGCTCTTTAAGTCTATAAAACGAAAATAGCTAGGTATAAATAATAGGTATAAATAATTAGGTATAAATAGTGATAGTGTAATTACACACCAAAAATAAAATTTATGCATATAGAGTACCTACCTATTCACTCATTTTCAATCAATATTTTTTCATCACTTTCTTCATTAATAAATCCACATTGTTTATTCATATTTAATACAAACACTTTATATACAAAAAACTATTTATATAAAGAAATGTATTTCGATTGACAAGATGATCAGCTGTCAATTCATACAATTACAGATTTAATTTTATTTAATATAGGAGGCAAAATCGCATGAGCGCCGCAGGATTATTTTCAGGGGGTACATCTGCATCTACACACTATTATGATCTAATATATATATAGAATGTAGAATGATTTGGACAGCAACCGCGACGCCTTTAGTTTTTATTCAAACAATAATTTAATAAAAAAATTAAAAAAATATATAATTTTCTGGTAAATTCAGGTATTTTCTTTCATAGCAGGGGGGTGCAAGCGCACCCTCTTGCACCCTGCTGCCGGCGCCCATGCAAAATCGTGTCAGTATTGGGTTTTGTTTCCGGTTTCTGTTATTAGAATGACGTCACGTCCGTTAGAATAACTTTTTTACTCCTAGTGTCGCTAAAGAAGTTTTACTTCAAAAAACATGGATAGTTAATGTATTAAACTTGTTAAAACACTTCGTATATAGGATATACTTACAGTTGCTACATATTTGTGATATTCTTCCAATTTTGGTAAAATAAATTCGGGTAATGTAATCTTCGGTATAGTAACATCACTACTATCACATTTAAGTAAATTAGATTTGGAGTTTTGCGTACTAAAACTTTGACACATAATTATTCGTACACCTGCATTTAAAAATTTTTGGTTAGCTATTTTTTTATACATAAAATTTGTCGACATTTTTAAAAAGAAGTTTTTAGTAAGAGCACGCACGGCTATGAAACAACAAATAAAAACAAACTATAGATATATCACTTCAATGCAAGTATTTTAATTTTATACGTTGGCCTTGTATATCTTAACCTTTGTACAATTACACGCTACGCTATTGGTTAGAGAAATAAATGTTTGAAAGACATACATAATCAGACAAATGAATTGATATCAAGATATCTCTGAGAGATGGAAAGGGTCCAGGACCGGGTGAGGTACACTCGAATTCTTCAGGCTTATTGACGATCATTTTATTCGTGACTGGAATTTTTCATAACACCTACACAATACCAGTAATATTACAAAAAATTCGCTCATCTCGGAATTTATAATGTTGTCAAATAAACAGGGAGCCAAAGCATGTGGTGACAGTTATGAGTCAGCTATTTCTTAAAATTATTTATCGAAGAATTTTTAGGATCTGTGCAGATAGAATGTGACATACACAATTTTGATTTAAGTATAAAGGTAATCAGTATTATTTGTTCAAAGTTCGTGTGAACTGACCGATCTTAATAGCTATCTAAGCCGACACTTTAAAGCTCTGGACTATTATACAAGCAGGAATTTATTTACATTAGAAAATACCTGTAAATATTTTAGCTCTACTTATTTATCATGTTCAATGCAAATTGTCAGTTTTGATTGTCTATTGCAGCGACTTCACTTTCTATCAACTTTATTACAAATGCACTTAGTTATGTAGTATGGTTTTTGCTGGCAATGTCCCTTTTCAACAGACCCAAAGTAGCTCTATAGGATTTAGGAAGCATTAATAGGAAGGTAACCTTAATACTTCATGACCTTCTTGTTTTGCAAACAGCCAATGACATACTTCTTTTTAAATGTTTTTGTAAGTAACACTTCTATAATTGTTTTTTTTTGTGTAGTAAATGTTATTCTGTTCCAAAAAAATCAGCTCAACTTTCGCCGAACTTGATGTGGGTACTTTTACCTTCCCCCTATAATGGCGCATTATCCATAAAAAAATAGTATTATACGTTACAAGGTCGGTAGGTGACTTATTACAGTACGAGTTAGTTTATGGACGAGGCGACGTAGGAGCCAAGTCCGGAAATAAAAACGAGTACTGTAATAACACCTAACCACCATGTATCGCATTATATTTTATTTCATCCTGTTTTTATAAATTAATAAATTCATAAAAATTTTAACAGTAGTTCGTAACTTGACTAAAAATAGTTCGTAACGTGATTAGTTAGGTCAAATTACCTTGAAAGCTATCTGTCACAGTCAAATAATTTTTTATTATTAAGATTTAATTGTTAATATTAAATTGAATAACATTGACTTCATTTTAAATATGGATGTAAAAGTAAGTAATTAATTATTTTATTTTATAGTCATTATAGTATTTTTAAATGTCAAAAATTAAAAGTAATTGTCTTCCCTTAAGCAATCAGAGCAGCGCCAGCGTTGCTAGGCAACACATTACAGTACTTGATACCGTATTGTTTTACTTACCGGCGCCAAATTGATTATAGGGAAGTGTATTTACTGGACAGGATAAAATAAACGTTATTTTCCTTGAGTTTTGGAAGTCAAGTTTCAGAAAACCATTTCTCAAAAAGGAGGCTATCCACATCTTGGTGGTAATCCAGAAAAAAATTTCTTATCTTTTTATTAATTTATATAGTGTGGTTCACGACTCTTTTGTAAGTGTTACAGTCTGGTTTACAGCATCTATGCTACCCTTTTTTTCTGAGTTCTTCATACATTCGATAACTTTTTTACCTCTTTCGACGCTTTTATCAACTTCCACTATGAGATCATTATCACTCGCATCCAAAACATTATTGTCCTGATTTTCAGATTCTGGTGTAAGGCTCGGCCTCGGCTCGAAAAAAATGAATAATATAAAGTATACAATAATTATAAAACAAAAACATAACAGTTATAAATAACATAACAATAACATTTAAAGAAGAATAAATATCAACACTAAATAGGAAAAATTTTTCGAAAGCACTGGTATTATACACGACAATACTCTGAAAATACTAGAATTTGTAAATCTACAAAAATATGAAAGCCATACCTGTACAATAATACAATGGAAGCGATAACCCGCCGTCGTTAAACACTCATTATAAGATAAGAAAGTCAGTCCGCACGAACGAATAATACAAGAGATGGTCAGTAATAATAATTTAAAATTTTACCTGAAAAATAAAAAATCCAAAATATATCTTCCTGGACAAAAATAAATAATACCTTTCTGTAAATAGTTCACCGGTTTACGGCCAAAGTTCGAAGAAATAATAACCACCTTTTATTAGTAATCCCTTAAGAGCAGTTAAGAGCAGGTACCAAGTCAACGAAATATTGTGAAATGAACTTTACTTTTCTGGCTACAAGTATTGTTTCAACGGGCGTATGTCAGCTTGGCCGCTTTTACCTGAAAATGACCTTTTTTGAACGCTTGGGGATTATCGTACCACCGTGACCCGTTCAACTGGGCCGGGATACATGCCAATAAAGCTATAATTACCTGTAATATTATTCTTTTGCTAAGATTACTTAATTCTAAAAATATCATTGATGGGTTTTTCATCAATTTTTACCCTTTGATTGGTGGAGCGAGCCCCTCTACGATTTGGAGAGTGTGGGAAAAGAACCTGAGGTCAGTTTTCTTGGCTGAGGATAATTGGTTTTTAAAGAGAATTCTTGAGAAAAAAGTCGCTAACTAAACATTATGGAAGTTAAAACTATGTTTAGCCAGAGAGGTGCTCAACTTTTGTTGGTGAATGGTTTTAAATTTTCTAAAGCAGATAGTAGTGGTAAAGAAAAAGTTCGTTGGAAATGCAGTAATCAAAAATGAATCTCTAAACTTTACACAGACGAAGAAACTAAATTTATTTTGGAAGAAAGTAATTTTGACCACAATCATAAAAAGAATGCAAATGTAATTAGAGAAGCTGTTAATTCAGTTAAACGTAAAGCAACTGAAGATTTATATGAAAAGCCATCAAAGTTAAGATCGGGTAAGTGTTTTTAAGTTTTTCTTTATTACTTACAAATATAACACCAAATACATTCAATGCTGTATTTGACATATTCTTTATTTAAGCAAGCTTGGCTCCGAAAAATTCAGCAACTTGAACTAATAGTCAAATTCAGGGACCACAATTTAGAAACTGGCAATTTTTTAAAATTATTTTCTGGGTTATCCTATCTAAAACCGGAAGAAGTTGAAGAAGTGTTCTGTTGATATTTATTTGAAAATATGCCAGATCAAGTTCTTGTGAGGAAATTTTGCGACTACATTGTGGAAAATTATATGTAAGATGAGTCTGCATTTCCTCCCAAAATATGGGCACCCATCGAAAATCAACAATATAGAACAACGAATTCTTGTGAATCTTTTTATTTACGATTTAATGCCGAATTTTATAATTCGCATCCCAATATTTTCACATTTATTGACACTTTGGTAAGTTTTCAAACCGTAACTTACGTAAAAATATACAGTGCAAACAAATGTATATAAAAGATCGATCTTAGCAACGAAGAAAAAATTAAATTATACTTCATAAAAGGCAAGAGTATGAAAATAACCTTATCGGTTTCAACGAAGTAGGGATGTGAACTGCCTTTTTTTCAAATACTAGAAAGCGTTCAATAGAACAAAAGATGAAACGATGTTAGAGATCTTGATGATTACTGGGATGAAGGATAAACAAATTAAAATTACTTATCAGACACTTCTACTGGAATCAGTCAGCTTAAAATTGATATGAAAGAGCAAATCAATTAAACATTCTTCAAGGAGTTAGGAAGGGTTGTATCGTTTTACCACTCATATTTAATCTCTACTCAGAGAAAACCTTTAAAGTGGTCCTTGAGAATAACAACATAGAAATTTTACGGCAAACAGTTTATGTGCTTCAATTTTTCATCATACACAACACTGATAGAGATGTTGTTATAGTTGGTAATGGCCGGTTGTGATTTTCCCAAATATACGCAGATTGTCTTATCAGCTTTTTATGTTTGATTAAAAAGACACCTTAACATCAGGAACACCAATCAATAAGGCGAGGAGTACGACAGGTCTGCAGACTGTAAACTCTCACTTCTTTAATTTAACAGTCTGACAATTAAGTTAAGAGTGTAAGTTTTTTAAAGAACACCTCATTAGCGATAAGTATTTAATGGGCGGAAATCCGCATCAGAAAGCTATGAAACTTTGCAGAGAGTTTACAGACATGATTACCTATCCTGTGCCCGAGTTTTTGAGTTGTACAAATGTTTTAAGGAGGGGAGGGAGGATATTAAGGATGATGAGCGCATGGGGCGGCCTGTTACTTCAAAAAGATACTTGAACGTTCAAAAAGTGACGAAATGTTTAGAAAAGAACGTCGATTGACTATCAAATCTATCGTTGAAGATGTGAATATTAACAAAGTAACTGTAAGACAAATTTTGTATCAGGAACTTAATATATGAGGAAAGTGTGTGCTAAGCTTGAGTACAGACTGCTAAAAGCGGAACAGGAGATGTAGCGTAAAGACGTTTGTTCTGACATCCTAGAATGCATTGAAAGGGACTCAATCTTCTTATCATGGGTCATAACTTGGATTTTGCAATATGACCCTTAAATCAAGAGGCAATCAATGCACTGGAAATCTCCAAAGTTCTTGAGAGCCAAAAAAGCTAGGATCAGTAAGTTCAAATTCATGTAATGTACCAACTAACCACCCTATATAAAATAAACAATAAGGAACTTAAAGACTGAAGTCTAAACAAATATTTAATGTGAGTAAGTATTTTGTAAACTTTTTGTAAACAAGTTAATAACTATTTATAAAATTAATTGAGGATCAAAATAGATAAATGTCAAAACAAAAAATCTTGTTTCTTGGTAAATTTACTATCTTTGTTTTCATTAAAAATGTAGTTTTCCTTGTTAACAATAGTTAATGTATTAAGCAGTACAAGATTCGATCTCTAACGAGCAATATATTTTTAAATATCACATCCGAAAGGTCTTTTAGTTCAAATAAGTATTTTCATCCTTTCAAAGTTATAATTAATTATTTAAAGTTGTAATATTTATTAAGTGTATAAATAAAGTGTAATTAAGTTAAACCATAATTTCAATTGCTGCCACGATCCAGTTCCAAGGTTTCGGAAGTCCATTACATTCAAGAGAATGTTGATTGTTTTTTTTTATATCCGGGGTATAGTCCACATGTTATAAAATTCACTAGGTCAAACAGTCTATCAATACTACTATATGGACGTTTTACGAAGACTAAAAAAAATTGCAAAAACGGTCCGAAATCTCGAAAGACTTCTGGATCCTACATAAAGACAATACACCCGCTAATAACTCGTTTGTCTTTCAAGGACAAAAACCAGGTTACAGTATTTGAACGCGAGTTACAGGTCGGTGACCTTCCGCTGTATGGTATGCTAGACGCGGAGTTTGCTGGACTAGCAAAGTCTATAACATTTGATTACAAGATCATCAATATTTTTTAAATAAATTCTCAACCAATATTAATTAATTTTCTGTCTGATATTATTTTATATTTTTGTGCAGTTACTCTGTTACTTTGAAAATATTTTTCTTAAAGTGTTTTGTGATTTCAAAACTCATAATTGGCGCAGTCAGTAGGATAGTAGAAGAGTCTTTAAGGATCACTTTCAAGTGTTTGTCTGCTATTATAAGAACCAGTTCTAACTAAGGGAAACTATCGTCGAAGTTACCCCAGGAAAAGAAGATTAGTATTAGAAACCAGATACAAGGAATGCATCTTAGCATCATCTGCATATTGTAAGGATTTAAGAATATTTTAAAATTTTTATGTCAGACTATTTTAGTTCATCTGAAATAGAGCTAAATTTAAAATCTCCTGCACAAAGTATCGTAGAATTTAACTTCAGTGCAGAAGAATTAGAATTAGTAAACGACTTCAGTGCATTGATGATATCATTAGATTTAAATAACAGTAGAACAATGGCTCAACTTGCTATGCCACATTTTAAAGTTAAAACATTATGTATTTTACCAAATTTTAATCTACGCCATGGCTTGAATGGCAACGACCAGCATAGAATCAGTCTGGTCCATATACAACGTTCAGACCACCCTTTCTAGAATTTCAGATGCCTGCATTTAACCAACCCAAACCAATGTTTAACAACCCGAGATTTGAGTCAAATCCACAGACTTACCGACCACAAAATCAACAAAATGTTTGGCAACTAAAACCTGGTCCTTTTCATCAACCCAGACCAACACCAATGAGCATAAAGTCAACAGCTACATTCAGAAAACCGCTTATACCAGCCAATACAAAGCCTTCACAAGCTCCACCATCATTTACATTCGAAAAACTTTACAATATCGAACAGTCCAACGATGAATTTTACAAGGAATCTTATGGAGAAGATTCCAGTTTTTATATGGATAACGCTTACTATGAACCATCTTATACAGAGACGCAATACGAAAAAGAACAAGAAGTACATTTTCAAGAGGACACAATTACAACCAACGAAACATAGTCGAAATTCATTCTTTTCCCGATAAAAAAGAACTCCCCTTTATACAAATCTCTCATCCACCCCTTAAACTTCTGATAGATCTGAACCCCGCAATAGCCACAAACTTTTATCTGAACAAAAGGATTCACGTTACATCCATTTTTCAAAACTATACACACTACTATTGTGCCAAAATGTCTGCTTTTTCCTAATTCAATTATAAAGAAAATCTTAATTTTTTTTTTTTAAATTTCATAAGACTTTTGATGGCATCAAAGGTCTCGATAATCTCAAGTTATTCAAAACTCGACTAAATTTCCCCGAGTCAAACTTAATTCTGAAAGATTCTACAATCCTAGCCGTTATTATGAAACTACAACAACCCAATTTTACTCTCTTCAATTGGAACCCAACTCAATTACGAAAGTCCACCTACCTGTCAAAGAGAACCAACAAACAATACTAATAAACAAACAAAAAATTCAAGGAGCCGAAATTCGAGAATGCCTAACCAATGCCTGTTATTAGCTAGCCTAGACAGAAAATACGAATAATATTTCAGAACCATTCTAGATAGCACTTACAGAACCAGTAGAAAGCAAAGATTTCAATAGAGAAAATTTATTTATATTCTATAACTACACATTCCAAAGAAATATCAAAACATGATATTGATCACTTATTAAAAACAGATCATCTTAATACAGAAGAAGAAGATCAGATTAGAAAACTATGAAGGAAATACTCAGATGTCTTTCACCAACCATTAAGCTTTACGAATAAGATGAAACATCATATCAAAACAAAAGACGAATTACCAGTATATACAAAATTGTATCGATATCCTTATATTCGCAAAAAAGAAGTTCAAAACCAGATAACAACAATGTTAGAACAAGGCATAATCAGACCAAGTCAATCTCATCACCGATATGGGTCGTATTAAAAAAACCAGACGCCTCAGGAAAAATCTAATGGCTCATTGTTGTCCACTACAGAAATATCAACGAAAAAACGATAGATGATCGCTATCCAATTCCAAATAAAAGCGACATATTAGATAAACTGGGTAGATGTCAATACTCTTGATATTGCTAATGGTTTTCACCAAATCGAAATGTCAGAGGAAGATATCCAGAAACTGGGCACCTCGAATTTGTTCGTATGCCATTCGGACTTAAAAATGCCCTAGCGACATTTCAAAGAGTAATGAATAGCATTCTAAAGGGAATACAAGGAGTAATCTGCCTCGAATACATGGTGAATCTTACAAAAATATTTCAAAGACTAAGAGAAACAAGACTTAAAATACAAGTTAATGAATGTGATTTTTTTAGAAAAGAGGTAAATTTCCTAGGACATGTCGTCAGTCCAGAAGGAATAAAACCAAATCCACAGAGGATTGAGGCAATTGTTAAATACCCAATTCCGAAAACAACGAAAGAAATTCGAGGGTTCCTAGGTATCCTCGGTTACTTCCGAAAATTCATAAAAGATTTTGCCAAAATTACCAAACTTCTGACATCCTGTTTAAAGAAAAATACGAAGGTAATACATATCTACCCAAGAATTATTGAAATGTGTATAGACGAAAATTTAAAATCTTGTCCGAAAAACGACCTCTTCAGTAGTTGTTTTCACTAAAAGCTCCAAATTCTAAACTCGTAAGATGGAGATTACGCGTAGAAGAATTTGACAACGAGGTAATCTACAAAAAAATAATCTACAAAAAAGAAAAATGAACATAAACCTAGTTGCCCTCTTCAATATAGAACTTCACACTAAAGAAATTAATCTGTAACCTTTTTTATTGTTAGATGGTTAATGCTCGTCTTAAGGTTCACTAGTGCGAACGGCACTCAGTTGGTTGTTGGAGAGCGAGCGTGGATTTGGAAAATTATAGAAAAAATAAAAAAGAAAAATATTTAATAAGATAATAAAAATTAAAAGGGACAAAAAATGAAAGAAAATAAAATGAAAGATAAAGGAAAATGGGCGCGACTTATTTTTTTATCCTAAGGATGGGAAAATATAAGAAACCTAGGTAAAAGACAAAAGATATAGAAATAAGATAAGATAACCCGGCAGATTATTATTTTTAGATTTGAAATTACACACTTTCATATATATAAAGCAAATAAGATAATTATACTTACACTTTTCTTTACTTATCCTTATGGTTAGAATTCCAACTTGTAAGATTAAATATATTTGAAAAATCAAAATTTAGTTACTTTATTAAGACTTATTCCATTAACTGAAAATATTGATCGGAATAACATACACCAGAGAGGAAAAGAAAAATATCTATTTAAACAATAAACAATATTTATTATTTGGTTCAATAATAAACAAGACAAACAAATAAAATAAAAAACATATAGACACATATCTATGTTTGAAACAGTAAAAACATATTACCAATCACCTTTGTGATTAGTCCAAAAACATATATTTTATTACACTTAAAGTAACAGCTATGTATATTATTTTGTTATTTTTGTGTACCCTGTGAAGCGAAATGTGAAACAAATGAAATCTAGATAAAAAATTATTAAAATCACCTTTTGCTTTCTTATTAACTCGAGTTAAAAGAGTACTTACATATCCAGTTACAGTTATTATGCATACAAATAAAAGGTACAGATAGAAAATATTAAATAAAAAAACTTTTTTCTCACTTATGGCTTTAAATCTTGATACGTAGATATTATTAATATTAAATACAATCAAATTCAATCTAAAAAAGAAATAAACAGTACTCTTATTCTTGTAGTGAAAATAGTAACGATACAATAAAAAACTTACAATTGGCTCCTAAGCGTCTCTCGGGAAGAATTATAGATCAGCAACCAGCTTAATCTCGAAAATACGGTAAAAATTTGACTATTCGTTAGTCTCATCCATAGGTACTTACAGGTGATATTCACAAAACCATTTCAGAGAAATTACCAACCCTTTAATCGGCACTCGGAACACAATTCTATATAAGTTTCAGGTAACAAAAAAAACCGGGAAAATTGGAGCTAAAAAATGACTCGAAGTGTTAATGAACAAAGCCCCAAGTAAAGGTGCTGCACCGGTTCTAACGCAAAATCGACCAATTTCCCATGTAAATCTCCATAAGAGAATCTAAGGTTCATTTCGGTAAATTTTTGCTCTTTTTGATACAGCGCATATAATTTGAATAAAATTTCGTTGTGACGTGATGGGAATGGTCGGATGGGACATTTTTTCAATGGGGGGTATTTAGGGAGGCCCATTGGTGCATCTATACTTGTAAAAATTGGAAGAATAGTTAGTAGACATTCGATATTTGATTTATAATAGATAGATGGCGTTTTAATTTTCATGAAGAGTACTGCACAATATGCAATTGACATTTATTTCATATTACATAGATGGCGTTGGGGATGGGGGAGTACTCCGATTGGTACTTTTAACATTTGATTCATATTGCATAGATGGTGTTTTATTGTTTATATGGAGTACTGCTTTGGTATAAATTCGCCATTAGATTCATAATACATAGGTGGCGGTTTAGAATTTTATTTAAACGGAAAATGAAAGTGAATGTATTTTATGTTTTTGAAAAAATGTATATTTGTGTTAATTATGCAAGGTCTTTCTTTTAATGATTTCCATATATGATATTTTACATTCTAATAATGAAGGTAATAATTACATATAGAATTTTTTTATTTAACTGTATATATACTCGATTCGGATACCTACTAGGTAAAGTATTCAATTTCTGTAAACAACTGTGAATAGTTTCTTTTCATTCAACTTTTAAAACAAAAGTAAGTTATTAACATTTTATTTTTATTTTATTGATAAGATATTTATTTATAAATAATTTTAGATGGATCTCAAACAAATAAATGCAATTTCTATTATAGAAAACATTAAAAAACCTATAATAAAATTAAATGATATGGTTTTGGGGCAACCACACAAAATTATAAATGTTAAGGTTGTGAAAAGCAAATTTGGAGAAACGATTTTAGTGGAATTGGAGGAAAACGTAACGTTCCTTCCTCAAAGAGTAACGGAAAAATATAAACCGTTCATTAATTATTTTGGAGGTGAAAAATATGGATTAGTATTTAGAGGTTTAATTGATGTAGGGAAACCGCATCCAGCTGCTTCAATTGAAATTGTTGAAATTTAAATTTTAGTTTTAAATTATTTATTTTTTTATTATTGTTATTATAGATAAGGTTGGGGAATTAATAAATAATCATATAAAAACAAAAATTACGCTAAGTCCAGACAATGAAAATGAACTTATAAGATGCATTAAAATGGATTATCAAAAATATTTTCACATCGGTTAATGTCGGTTTCTTTCGAAAAACTTTACTAAGCTTGTTACATTGAATCGTACATTTTGTATCAGGGAACTATGAAATTGAAACGTGTTTTAAACATCGATTAAATCCGTATTTTTTCGATAAAATTCGTTGTGGTCAGTAGGTACAACAGTGAATAATTTATTTTGTTTCAGACTAATATGAAATTAGAAGATATTTGCATTAGGAAAATTTGCGAAAATATATCTGAAGTTAATACTTTTATTCGAGACTCAACGTTACCTCAATTTTTAACATTTAAAATTTTTAAAGCTTATAGAAAATACAAATGGAGATTCATTCTAAAAAGCATAAAAAACACTGTTTTATGGAGCTTCGATATTCCTTTTGATATGTTATATAGAAGAGATGTTCCAAATGCTATAGCAAGATTAACAGTAATTGATCATTCTGATTGGAAAACAGAATATGATAAGTCTGAATATTGTATTTGGACTAATCGATATCATATTAAAAACCTTAATTTATGGTATTGTCGTTCCTGTTACAAACATTTTTTGGCTATTTTAAAAAATTATAATATAAATATCAATTTAATAATTTTAAGAGATCATTTTCATTTAGTTTGCAAAATTGACTCCTTACATTGTATCTATAGAAATAAGAATATGTGGTGTCAAAATAATTTTAATCATTTATTGTTTGGACTTAAAGAAAAATATATATGTAATTCTGAACTTCATGATTCATACTCTTTTTATAATTCTGAACCACGGTTCCATCGTTTTATTGATTCAGGTGATAGCGATAGTGATGATTAGAAATACCAATTATTGTATGTAAAGGGTAATATTGTAATAAAATACTTTATTTTGTAAATGTTTTATTTTTTATACCTTACATTCTTCAATAGCTAATTTACATAAATTACACTTTGATTGTGATACAGGTGATCCATCTACATGAGTTTGCCATTCAGGACGATTATGATGTATGTAACAAGGTAGTTGTATTTGTAAATAAAAATTATTTCTATATTCGGCGGGTAATTTGTGCCAAGCAAATAAAAGGTCTGAAGGTGAAACTTTTTCAATTATATACTGTAAAGGAAACAATTTAAGTTCTTCTTCACTAAACTCACACAATCTTCTCTTAAAACTCCAATGATCTTTTAGTGGACAATCACAATTATATGTGTTATGTTTATTCATTTTATTTCAAAAACTAAACAAAATTTAATAACCTCTTATATATTTATATAATTCCCACTCTATAATATAAAATTCTACAAAACATTATTTTTATTTATCCAAGAATTATGCGATTTATCCATTCCTAACCATTTAACATACACTTTATTTCCTTTTTTTCTTAAAACTTTCTCAACTAAATATGCATTTGGATTTTTAACTTTTTGTAATTCTTCGGTATAGAAACAACCTTGAATTTCTTCGTTTCTCGAATCTTCTAACAAATATGTTGTAGGATTGGTGTAGCGAACTTTCCGAATTTTAAAAATTTCGTTTGTCCACAAAGGTGTGTAACCTTTTGCAAAAGCATGTCGATACTTGCTAATTCTAACGTAATCACCTACTTTAAATTTATTTTTTCGAGGATCCACAGTTTTTAAATGATTAAATACTTGTATAAGTTTAGCATTGTTTTCATTTATTTTACTTGGCATATATCCAGTTGTCGAATGTTTGGTATTGTTGTATTTTTCAATAATGTCTGGAAGAATATTTTTCCACTTGTATGAACCCTGTAAACTAAATTGTTTCCATATTAATGACTTTATTGTTCGAATTGCTCTCTCTGCAATAGAAGCTTTTAAATTTGAAAAAGTACTATAGTGGTTTATACTAAATGATTCCATAAGCTTTTTAAAGTTTGAATTATAAAATTCCGTTCCATTGTCGGTTTGTAAATTTTTTGGTGGTTTTTTCATTTTAGATAAAATTATTTTCATTGCATTAGTCACATCTTTACCATTTTTCGTTTTAAGTGGTTCAGCCCAAATGTATTTACTAAATGCATTAATAACAACCAAAATATAACGATAACCATTATTTAATTTTGCATAACGGTCCATAATAGCCAAATCAGCTTGGATTAAATCATTTAAACCTTTTACTATAACACGTCTTCTTTTGTATATTTTTCGTGCAGGTTTGTGAAGCTCGTTGACAATTTGAATTTTTACATCAGACATTTTTTTCGAGAGGACACTGTAAAGTGATTCTTACAAACACATTATCGCTTGAGTTTAATTTAAATGAAATCTTATCTCCTATATTTATATCTAAACCTTGTACTGAGTGCCATTTACTTCAACCAAATTAGAAAATGCATAATGTTGAACAGATTCGATTTTTCCTTTAACTGAAAATACATATGTTGTGCCACCATGATCAAGCACATAATAATCTTTATTTAGGGTTATTTTCTTTTCTCCTTTTAAAAAAATTAAACATTTGCTGTGAAAAGATGATGGATCGCATACAAAGTATAGTGGAGCTGCTTGTTGATTATTTGGTGTAAAGTCACTACAAGCTTTGGAATCAGTTAAAAAATGTGAGCCAAATTTATTAATAGGCATATTTATTGTATAACACCTCCTTCTTTAAGTTCCTCTATAATTGATACTATTTCATTGGTGTGACCGTTATTTCCAGCAGCCTGGGATGCTATCAGTAGTTGTAACCTTTCTACAAGTTCATATAGGTAAGAAAGAGACCTTGCTATGCTTTCAGCGAAGCAGTTTCAGCGACCCCCACTCCTCCTACCTTCTCTAGGGCACTCAGCTACCAAAGATTCTTCTTGTAATTAAATACAGCAGAAAAGCCGGTGTTTACCGAATTTAACCGAAACCAGTCGACATTTCTCTATAAAATCCCGTGGTAATCTTATTTTCATTTAGTACTTTCTGTTCGCCGAAAGTGTTAACATGAGCACCTCTAAAGTGTTTAACATTTCCCAACTGTACGGAAGGAAGATTAAGCCGACCAACGAGAGATTCGGACTTTGGCTATTGTTGGAAAATCTGGACAACCTACTAACGGACGTTGGAGATATAATTTATACGAAAGAAGAAAAGTTACTTGCTGGTAAAGATTCGCTTATTCCCATTACGGATCCGTTTTGCGATAACATTATGCTCGTTAAAGTATGTGGTTTGGAAGACTGCGAAGCAGATGGAAAAGTCTTATTGTCAAAAAGGAGATTTGTGGAGCTTTTAACAGTTATCTTAGAGGAACATTTAAAAAATTTGTGTCGGCCAGACACGGCGTCAAAGCTAAGTTACCATTCCACTTGCTAAATGGAAAGAGAGAAATCGGAAAAGTAATTGGCGGAGAATGCATGGAACAAATTTGCAGTAAATATAAGAACCCTGTTTGTATCCCGTACAAAGTGGAACTAGCAGACGTAAAATTGGAAAATTTACTGGATGAATTGCCGGATATACTGATCCAACTAAAAAAACACGACTACTTCCTAATGGACTTGGATATTACTCAGGATTTCGCGGGGATATTTAACAAAGAAGAAATGCGAGAGTATTTAACTCATAATTTTAATTTTTGCCTCCAAGGTGAGGTTGAGGAGGGGTCCAATGTAATTGTGGACAATGACAGAACAGTTGGATTAGACTGTCTTACCTGGCTAACATCGAACGCTCGAGTAAAAATATACAACAAATTTGTATGTCAAATTACTAGTCCAGGTGTCAATAAGCAAATTGGAAACCACATTGTAGACTTTATCGCATGTCCAGACAAAAGGTTAAAGGATACGTTTTCTACCACTCTGGCGAAAGAAAATGGAATTACCAGGTTAGAGGCTACTATTTACAGTGCAGGTATTGAGTACACTTCGCACAATGCTTATAATCCTCTGAAAGACTGTTTAGCCCTGTTGGAAAAGAGCAAAGAATATTTGCGTAATGCTCGCATCTATTCCGTTTCGATAGCGAACATGTGGAGGAAATTGACGGAAAAACTGCAGAACAGCTGCTGTGTTGTGTTCGGTAATATCCTGCAATACGCATACTGGGGCAACAAAAGAACAAAAAAATGTACCGGTGTGCAAGTAAAGCTGCCAGACAATCCCAATGACAGGGATAAAATAATAAAATACGTTATATCTGCATTTGGTTTTGACTGCTTGCCTGTACATTATGTAGAGATTGTAGAGGATCCCGAAAACAAGGAGGAAATAAGAATTACGCACAAAAGTTACATTAAGAGTGGCGAAACCTTCTTCTCCAAATCTAGGTGTCTATTTTCCAGTATTCCGAAGGACGTTGACATCCCGGGACAGGGGTTGGTTTGCACTAATAACGTACGTCCTCAAGTCTTAAGAAAAAGAGTTAATATTACGAATAAACTCTTACCAAATGCAATTAAAGAAATTGATGCAATTTCCACGATTAATTTATTATCCGTAAAGAAACGGAAGCTAGAGCTAGAAGAAGTGGCATCGAAGAAGAGGAAACTGGAATATGTACATAGGACTACAGCTGTTAAAGAAGAATATAAACATCTCCTAGAAAAGGAACAAGAATTGGAGGAGTTTAAATACAGGCTTTCGAGTTTCTTTGCTAGACGGTGGAAAAATTTAGATACAACTGGTTTTTATCGTGTTTCCGCATTTACAGTTAATAACAAAGGTAAATACCCGTTTGTTGGAGTGCTTGCGGAGAAAGATGGAGAGAAAGACGTATACTTTTTAAAAGGCTATCACAAAAACCTATTGATACATGCCTTTTCCACCAAGGAAGACCTAAAGGAAGAGGGTTTTGTCACTATCCAAAACAATGGATTAGATATAATTACACTGCCTTCGGAGGAAACATTCCTAAAATTTACTACTAACGGAGTTACTAGTTATAATGGACATACGTTTGCGAAAATAGAGAATTTTGAGTTTTCTACATCGAAATTAAGAAACATGGCAGATATTAGTGTTAAACAGGTGGAGATGGAGCAGTTCAATTCTATTTTGATGGAAGAAATAAAAGGAAGGGTTAAACTTTCCGAATGTCGTAGGTTGGAAGAGTTAGAACAGGGAGCAGAGTTGGTTATTAAAGGACTTAAAGAGAGCCATCATAGACAGAAAACTAGATACATTTTACAGTACGAAAACATAGACTCATTGTACGTGTCAAATTATTGGTTGGAAAAAGAACTAGAAGAAAACAATTTGGATATAAACTATAAAATAAAGATTAAAATAGATGCATTAAAACATAATCCTAATAGACACAAAGAAAGAGTTGTTTTTTGTGTTTAAGTATTACTCCTGTAATTTTAGTGTAATAAACGTCACTTTTCAAAAAAATGTGTTATTATTTTTCCTTGTTGATCTTTGGTAGTTGAGTGGCCTAGAGAAGGTAGGAGGAGTGGGGGTCGCCGAAACTGCTTCGCTGAAAGCATAGCAAGATCCCTTTCTTACCTACATGAAATAAGATTTATATATGAGGAGCTGTTTTATATATATTATATATTGTAATAAATGTAAAAATTAAAAAAGTGTTTTATTGTTAAAGTAAATATATAAATTACCTACTAACTATTCTTCCACATAAAAAATGATGAGTAACCAATTTTTACAAGTATAGATGGGTCTTCCCTAAATATCCCCCTTTGAAAAATGTCCTATTTGCTCATTTACCTATTTGACCTTGAATCCTTAATATCTCCACCCCAGACTACATATCACGAATTTTATTGATGTTATTAAAATTAAAAAAGTATTTGATTGTTAAAGTAAATATATGAATTACCTACTAACTATTCTTCCACATAAAAAAATGATGAGTAACCAATTTTTACAAGTATAGATGCGCCAATGGGCCTCCCTAAATACCCCCCATTGAAAAAATGTCCCATCCGACCATTCCAATAACGTCACAATGAAATTTTATTCAAATTATATGCGCAGTATCAAAAAGAGCAAAAATTTACCGAAATGAACCTTAGATTCTCTTATGGAGATTTACATGGGAAATTGGTCGATTTTGCGTTAGAACCGGTGCAGCCCCTTTACTGCCCCACCTTAAATGATTGGTTAGAAAAAAATCAATACTTTTGTACCGAAGAAATCTTTACTTTGAAAAGAACTGGACGTTTCTCGAAGAAAATAGAACGTTACGAATACAGAGTAGGCTTCTAGTTTAAAATGAAATTCTAAAAAAGAAATTAATTAACAGGGTTTTTAAAAACGCTACAAATCACGAGACTAAAATTTAGAAGATATATATAGAGGCACTATTAACAAAAAACAATAATGTGTAATAATCCAGATGAAGAACACATGCTAGACGAATTTATTAAAGAACTAGAAAGAATAGAAACAAACCCAGGAAGTAAAAAAAGATAACGAAAATCAAACAAATCACACTGCTGTAGAAAATCCTATATTTGGTATCCCAATAAGTGAAAAACCTCTAAATTACTACAAGTCATATTTAAAATTGTAATTTATAATCCACGTCAGCAACAATTCAGACCTTTCCACAGAAACAAAGAATACATGTGCAATTAGGAAGAAATAATTTAGAAAACGATACCATAAACTTTTTCAAAAACTACTTACATCCAAAGCGAAAATATGTATGCCAATTTGAAAACGATGAATTTTATTTTCAAATAAGCAACATAGTCCAAAAAATATTTAAAAATAATGCAAAAGATTTGATCAAATGCAATATACTCCGTAGAAAAGCAAAAAGAAATCATAAAAACTACCACGAAGGAAAAACCAATTATAGAAGTATCACAGAAACCGAAAATCAAATAAGAAAACGTTATTTTTGGCCAAATTTATTGAAAGATGTAGAAGACATTATAAATTTCTGCGATATTTGTCAAGAAAATAAGTATGATAGAGCACCTCCAAAACCAAAATTTATGATTACACCAACACCATCTAAGCCTTTTGAAATTGTCCACATCGATACATTTCAAGCTAATGAACAAAAGTTGTTAACCATTGTAGATGCTTTCACCAAGTATGGCCAAGCATATCCTGTAGAAGGAGCCAATGCAATTAATATCTTAAATGCTTTGCTAATTTTCATAACCCACCATGGATTACCATGAATGATAGTAGCAGCCAGCGGTACCGAATTTAAAAATGAACTAATATAGGATTTCGTCAACACACATAACATCTCAATCCACTACACAACTCCAAATAGTCCACAGTCTAACGGACTCATTGAAAGATTCCACTCAACACTAATTGAACATCTTAGAGTTATCCGATATACAAAGAAAAACCTATTAATTAAAGAAGAAATGACTTGTGCTATATTTGGGTATAACAATTGAATCCACTCTGTAACAAAACTAAAGCCTATCGAAATTTTGAATGGAGATGTAGACACAAAAGACCCTTTTGATGTAGAAATCGTTAGAACTCTAACAAATAATTATGTGGAACAACATCGTGAGAAGACAAAGCAAATCTACAAAGACATCTATGAACACCTAATAGAAAGTAAAGAAGCTTTGATAACAAAACGAAATAAGGAAAGGCAAGTACCAATAACTTACAAACCAAATACAAAAGTATATGCTCGAAGAATCCTCAAGAGAAATAAATTGTTAATATTGATAACGTCGTTACTTTTAATACACTCACCACCATGGTTCATAAGAAAAATATCAAAGGAAAGAAAAACACAGCTAATAAAGAACTTTGTCCACAGATTAATCCTAACGAAAGGGGAAGACATTCCAATTCAAGACCTGAAGGACAATCCAGGCATTTTTCCGCTTAACCTGGGACAAGCAAAAATTCAAATTAGTTCCCATGATTTTATCCACTACCTCTCGTTAGAACCTATTGCAAAAGAAATCGTTATAATAGAAAATCAATACAATGCCATTACAGAAGCCATCGAAAAAGGCCTAAGTCATGCGTATCTTGTGAATCAATCAATCAATCAATCAAATAAGCTTTATTGTCAAAAAATTTACAAAAATTTGTGTAGACAAAGCCAACAACAAATAAATATAAGATAGAACTAGGAACTAGTTCTACCATATACTTTGGAAAACTTTGAACACACTCTTCGATACCAACTAAAAACTCGACAAAATCCCGCTGGATGAACTTCACAAACTTACCAGAGAGAATGAACATCTCCTACCTATAACGCCAACCCAATGGGACCCTAGCACAAACATTTCTGGATGTCTCCAGTATACATCGCTGCTACAATTCTCGCAACATTTTTGTTTTAAAGCTAAAACAAATCAAGACCAGAAACACCCAAAGAAGAAGAACCTGCCAAAGTTTTGTTGGTAATTGTTTACATTTTCACCCTATCCCCCTAGGGGGTTGGGGTTGCGGGGGGTGTTAAAGGAAGGCTACTCGAGTACATCCCCGTTGAAATTGAGTGGCGGTCACCCTTAGAAATTTTTTTACGAAGGGTTGAATTTTCAAAAATATGGTAAAAATTATTATATTATTTAATATATTATAATATTATAATATTATCTAAACTAGATTAGATTAGGTTAGGTTAGGTTAACCTGAGTTTTTTTTTTTTGAGTGCTTTTCAACAAGGTATGTCACAATCATACCACGCATTATGCTTAAAACCCATATTTTAAAAAAAAAAAAAAAAAAACCCTCCACTCAGGTTAACCTAACCTAACCTAATCTAACCTGGGTTAGATAATATTATAATATATTAAATAATATAATAATTTTTACCATATTTTTGAAAATTCAACCCTTCGTAAAAAAATTTCTAAGGGTGACCGCCACTCAATTTCAACGGGGATGTACTCGAGTAGCCTTCCTTTAACACCCCCCGCAACCCCAACCCCCTAGGGGGATGGGGTGAAAATGTAAACAATTACCGTTTTGTTCGTCCCTTACAAAACTTCTTTGGGGGATGGAGAAGTTACAGGACGGTGACCTTCCGGTGTATGGTATACTAGACACTGACTTTGCTGGACTAGCAAAATCTAGAACATTCGAATAAAAGATCATCAATATTTTTTATATTAATTCTCAATCAATATTAATTAATTTTCAGTATGATATAATTTTATATTTTTGTGCAGTAACTCTGTTAATTTGAAAATATAGTTTTTATTGTTTTAAAGTTTCTAAAATCGTAATTCGCGCCATATTCGCCAGATTTATTGTATTACGAATGAGAGAGTGATAAAGTAATAAACAAATCCTGACTTTTTCTTACCCTCAATTATACATATCGAAGATAAACAAAAATTGTATTAATATTTAAACAAACAACGACCTCTTTTATCACACACCATAATAAAACTGATAGGCCTATGTTAAAAACGGTTTGAAATATTTTTAAAAAACCACAAAAGAAAAAAGTTTTTAAAAACATCTAAAGTATGTTTAATACATAAATACAATTTATTTTTTATAATTAAAACTCATGTACTTACGTTAAATAGCATTTAAGAGATTTATAATTAATAATAAATTGATAAGAATCACGTTAAAATAAACTAATAAACTAAATGGAATAAAATTTTTATATCTATGGACGATAGAGTAAAATCTTTTTTATATTTTGCACCTATAATATTTTTCATTATGACACCCAAATGAGTAGGTACTATAATGTTTCATTAAAGCCATATTAAAGCACTCAACTTTGGAAACTTTTCCTGTATGCGGTTGGATAGTATGATACGTCAAATAAATAAATATCACAAATAACCTTGTAACAAACAAGGAAAAGTTTGTTTGTTTGTTTGCTACCAACTCATTTAAAAAGAACTAAAATAAAATACAAAATTTAAATTTCTTTAAAAAAGCAATAAAATAACAAAATATAAAAAGTATTATAAACAACTTATTTCATATGGCTGTTATGACATTCGTCCTTTAAAAAACTCATCGCTACGCGATTCGTTTTTTAAATTTGGACTCGTGTCATAACAGAGCGCCATATGAAATGCGTTGTTTAATATACTATTATTAAACACAATAATAAACTCATTGACGTTCGTTGAAACATTTAAAAATACTACATTTAATGAACATTTTAAAATAAAACTTAGGTACATCTACTTCTTCCAAATTCAAATCAGATTCAGAAGAAGAACTTCCAGGACCAATATTTATAATATATGGCTCGACCATTTCATCAGTAGGTAATTTTGTTAAATGTCCACATTTTTTTCTTTTCTTAATTGGTATGATTTACTGCTTTTACCCAGTCGTCAGAGGTTTTACATTATTTACGGCCTTAAAAAACAACTTTTTGACATCCGGAATTTTAAAAGTGGTATTTTTTCTTGAAACTTTATAACGATCTATCGAATCGTTTTATTTAAAGAATTTACCAGATTATTGTTTTCGTGCCTATATCGGTGAGATTTTTTGAAGTAAAACTTCTTTAGCGAGACTAGGAGTAAAAAAGTTATTCTAACGGACGTGACGTCATTCTAATAACAGAAACCGGAAAGAAAACCTAATACTGACACGATTTTGCATGGGCGCCGGCAGCAGGGTGCAAGAGGGTGCGCTTGCACCCCCCTGCTATGAAAGAAAATACCTGAATTTACCAGAAAATTATATATTTTTTAATTTTTTTATTAAATTATTGTTTGAATAAAAACTAAAGGCGTCGCGGTTGCTATCCAAATCATTCTACATTCTATATATATATTAGATCATAATAGTGCGTAGATGCAGATGCACCCCCCTGAAAATAATCCTGGCGGCGCTCATGCGATTTTGCCTACTATATTAAATAAAATTAAATCTGTAATTGTATGAATTGACAGCTGATCATCTTGTCAATCGAAATACATTGCTTTATATAAATAGTTTTTTGTGTATAAAGTGTTTGTATTAAATATGAATAAACAATGTGGATTTATTAATGAAAAAAGTGATGAAAAAATATTGATTGAAAATGAGTGAATAGGTAGGTACTCTATATGCATAAATTTTATTTTTGGTGTGTAATTACACTATTTATACCTAATTATTTATACCTATTATTTATACCTAGCTATTTTCGTTTTATAGACTTAAAGAGCTAAAAAGAAAAAGAAATTGTGAACGTCAAAGGGCATATTATAAGCGCGCCAGAAAGATTTGAAGAAAAATGACAAAAATGAAAAAATGACGAGACATACATAATATGATAGTAAATAATTGTTTATACGGAAGCTTAACGTTAAGTAAAGAAGCATGTTACACGTTTTTGTTCAAGAAATAATAATATTCGAAATGTTTTAACACTTTCTTATACTTATTTTAGGTTTGGTTAGGTAGCCATAAAGGCCATAAAATCACTAGTCAGGATGGCTGATCTTTTACAAGCAATAACATATCCTTCGTAGACGTGAAGGAAACAAACTTAACTCAGGATTTTAAATTTTATGGAATATGCTATAAAATGCTACAAAATGAAATGGTTATCTAACTATCGAAGGCTCTTGTGTTGTATTACAATAAGGTAGATACAGCTACAAAATCACACATTCTAAACGTAATGTGTGTATATTTTTAATATTGTTTACCTATTATTGAAGCAAAACTTCTTTAGGCACGACTAGGGGTAGATTCTAACGGAAGATTCTGATGGAAGTAACTGTATAATTTCAGCTATGGGAGGAGTTTAAATTTCCGAAATTTATTTATGAAATTTTCAAACGGTTTCAAATACATTAATGGTATTTATAGACTAAAATCTATGTTTCACATTTTAGTTATCATAAACCTATTATTTCATATATAAAAAAATAATGATAACTTTCAAATTCCTATTTCTAATGAATAATATAACTATAACATCTCATTTTTTTGTAAAGTATATAGGCAATAAATATGATTGAATTGTAATTAAATATTTATTTTCCGATACGTACGTACGTCAACAAGTTTTACTTCAATCGCGCGTAAAGGTTACACGCACACTCTTTTTTTTTTTAATTTAATTGCTGTAATTCCAAATTGTGCCGTGAGCGGTGTTACTCGTCTCTTCCTCGTTGCAATTAGTAATTGTAGGCTCATTCACAATTGGTTCGTCTGGGTGTCTTCTCCAAAATAGGTAAGTCGATTTTAATGTTTCGTTTAATTATTTTATTTAGTAGAAGTGTCTGAAATTGGGGTGATATTTTATTAATATTAACAGCTAATATCAAGTATCGCCAAATATCAGGTTTTGTGATCTTGATTAAAATTTGGACTGGTTTTTACCCGTTTTTTAAGAATTAATTTACTCTAAATAAAATGGAAAAATCCAATTTGGCTAGAAACTGATTCTACTTGATTGTGAATTAGTTAAGGGATCGTTTTATGATTATTCATTTCATCATTAGGGTTAATCCAAATCTGTTTGAAGAGTTGAAAAGGGCCAATCAGGAGTATAAATATTTTTTTGAGGTGGCATCAAAATTCCGCCATTTAGGACAGAGTATGAAACCCTAGTTTCTGATTACAATTGAAATAGAAGGAAAATCTCCCCAGTAGTAATCGACACCGATACAACAGAGGCAGATTTTCAGAAATTAACAAGATAAGAGAAAAAATTAATTTAATATTAATAATTAGTTATCATTATTGTATTTATTCATTTAAATAATTGTTTTATTTTTAATTTAAATAAATCATTTAAAATGGGTGTTTGAGTATAATTTGTTTAGTTTGCACTTTGGTCCTCTATATTTCATGTTTGGAGGAAACTGGTAAAGCTCTTAAAAAAAGCCACGACCTAGTGAGCTAGCTAGGGGATTATCGCCCTTTTGGACGTTTTAATGCTATAACTTCTCCCTTTACCTGTGGTCATACCAGTTTAATCGGGTTTGGTTCTAAATGATTTGCTAGGGATCTAAGTACTGCCAATCCACGGTTTTTAATAATTTAATCAATATCATACTTTTAAAATTTTCTTTATAAAGGGAACGAAACGAATAAAGTTCCTTTTTTAGAGATTCGGGATGAAACTTAATATTTTTTAAACTCAGCCAATTCTTTTTTAAGCACTTAGTTGTGGGCAATTTTTCAAGTCTGGAGTGATAACTTGCATTATCCATTACTATTACAAAGTTCTTAGGAAGAAGATCTATTTTTTTCGAATCATCTTAAAAAACATCACCGTTAATGTTCTCATTGTAGTTACCGGTACGAGTTGATTCAAATGTTAATAAACCACCTTCAACAAAAATGCCTTAACTGCCAATGTGTACTATTATTAGCCTGCGCCCCCGATGGTGGCTTTAAACCAGTAGATAAATTATTTATCCATGTTTTATTAGAATAAAATATTTTTTTTTTTTTGGTTTCTCATTTCTTCTTTGGTTTTTAGTTAATGTCTTCTCCATGTGACAATATCATTTAGTAATAACATACTTTCTGGAATTCTTTTTCAAGCGGGAACATATTTCTTTTGAACGTACTTTGTCTTTTTTCCGGGTAATTCTTATCACCTCGAACTAAGACAAGAACTTTATAAAATGTTGGAAATGCATTTTCAGTCGAAGTCCTTCTTTTAAAAGGTTTTCTTATTGAAATTTTGTTTTTCCTGGAGCTTCTCTTTTTTCATAACTCTGTAAATCGGAGATTTCCCAACACCAACTGTACTGCTAACTAACTCAACGGTCTCATCAACACTTTTACATAAAACTTGTCTGTAAATGTTTTTTAAATATTATTATTGGTGAGAAGTATCTCTAGTCACCAGGTAAAAAAGGTGGCGTCTACCATCTTGGAGCCTCAAGGTTTTACCGGGAGCTGTAATCTGGAGTTTTTTCACTCGACCAAACTTTTCTTGGAAAACGGATGCCAACCCTCTTATATTGGAAACGCTGGCTGGATTGATATGGGCCAATGAGTAGTTATCTGGAAGAAAGAACAGGTTCTTCTGCTGTTCCAGGGTGACGCCAAATCTTGCCTTCCCAGTGCCTCTATATGCACCCATGAAATCTTTGAATCTACGGTCAGGTTCTTTTTGAGTTTGCTTCACTGCCACTTCTTGGTCGTGGTCACCCTCGAATGGCGCTAGTCGGTTCTGATGGATCCGTTCGGGATCTTCTTAATGTGGTAGATGACGTCATTAATTTTCGTTGCGATAACATACGGACCTTTCTATGCTTTTTGTAGTTTCGGAGAATAGCCTTCTGCCTTTTTGGGTTATGAAGCCAAAGTTGGTCACCTTCTTTGAAGCCCCCTTTTGCGACTTGGGTGTCGTACTGCTTCTTCATTTTATCACTGGCAATTTGGCCATGTGATCGGACCAACTCGTGCACTTCGTCCATCCTTCTACGCAACTGGACCACGTTATCTTCTCCAGTTAGGTCTGCTCCAGATGGACATCCAAATTCCAGGTTACATAGCCGTCTCATTTCACGACCAAACTGGACTTTGGCTGGTGTTTGACAGGTACTTGCCGATGGTCCTATTTATCTGCTTCACCATTTCATCTTACTGCAGATGCAGGGCAGTAGTGCTTGTGTTCTTCGTGCCAAGGCTATCACAAATCACCTGGAACAACTGACTCTCAAAGTTTCTGCCTTGGTCGCTGTGGCATAGGCACACCAAATCAAGTGATGAATTTTTTAATCAGCAAATCTGCAACAGTTGCGGCCTCTTGGTTTGGAATGGCAAAGACTTCTACCAACTTTGTAAAGTAGTCCATGATGACCATTATATATTTGCGGCCATTTTCTGTCGTGGAAATTGTTCGGTTAGGGCGATCTTCTCGAATGGGCTTCAGACATTGTACTGCTTCATAAGAACCTTCTTTCTTTGATGAATTCCGTTACTAGCGGCGCACGTGGTATATTTCTTACACCAGTCCTTCACATCGTTATCCAAAAGAACCTTTCACGGACCTTTTGAAGGGTCTTCTTGTCGCCAAGATGCCCTCCTGATGAACCGTCGTGTAACTGGTGCAGAACTTCCACTATTTTGGTCTTTGGAATAACCAATTTTCTTCTATTTTGAGATCCATTATCATTTTTCATCACTCGTCATAACAGGCCTTTATCTACGATAAACGAATCCCTCTGAGCTCAATATGATTTTAATCCTGGAGAGAACCTTGAGAATCTGCCATCCAGGTCGATAGCCATTTTCTTTCCACTTTCGAATTTATTTTAAGACATGGTCGTTCTCTTGCTCTTCTCTGATTTAGGAGGAAGCCGAATTGTCGCTTACTACGGCTGACTTGTTGAAGTAAACTTTTTTACAATATGAGCAGTCTTTTGGGCATGGTTTTCTGGAGAGAGAATCTGCATTTCTATGGCTCATTCCAGCTTGATGTTCCATCTTAAAGTAATACTTTTGAAGTCGTTTGATCCATCTAGCCATTTGAACTTCTGAGTTTTTGAACTGCATCAACCATTTAAGAGCTGCGGGATTAGTTCGAATTACGAACTTTCTTCCATAAAGATACTGGTAGAAGTGCTCGGCGGATTTAACAACTGCCAGAAGTTCTCTCCTCGTCACACAGTAGTTCCGCTCTGGTTTGGAGAGCACTTTGCTTTTCTGTATCTGTGACAGTATTTTTTCCACGTTACTGGCAACTGTGTCGAGAATAAACTTCCCCTCTGGTAGTGGATACTCTAATATCGGTGCTGTTGTTAAATGTTAGAGTCTTGAAAGCAGCTTGACAGTCCTGGTCCCAGCAGAATTCTTTTCCTTCCTCTGTCAGTCGTGTAAATGGATTAGCAATATCTACAAACTTATTTATGTAACGCCAGTAGTAAGTGTAGAGGCCTAGGATACGTTAAAAAAACAGTGTACATAAACTTTAATCTTGGGTTATCTGCTACCTGAAGGAATGTTAATTCTCGCTACTGACGTGCTGTGTTAACTGATAATACCCCCTCTTATATAAAAAAAACTTAAACCTTAAAAAAAAAAGAAATGCACTAAAAAGCCAGGAATAAAATCTTTAATTCTTAAAAAAATTGGAACCAACTAGGCATCTGATTTCGATTTTTTTAAAGTCGGCTTCAATGGCTTACATCTTTGTAAAAGAATTAAATTACTAACATTCGAAATCTAGATTTAATAGCTAAGATTAAAATAGACTGTAATTTGCCATCGGAGCCGAAAGGAAATCGAAATCATATGTCTAGTTGGTATACAATTTTTTAAGAAATCAAGATTTTATTTTTGGCTTTTTAGTGCATTTTGTTTTGAAGGCGGTTCAATTTTTTTAAAAAAGTTTTTATTTTATCATTTTTTGTTGCTACTCGGCTTTGTCAGATGTGGACGCAAATCCATGATTCATGACTATTTTCAAAACCTTACAATACCGTACAAGAGGTACTGAGTTCAATCCCAACAATCTCGACATGTAGCAACGTGACTTTTTGGAGACATAAGTAAATTGTCTAAGACCATGAATCACCATGCGAGTACTGTGAAGGGAAACATCCTGATGAAACGTGGACTTAATTGTCTAAAATCACTAACCCGCAGTGAGCAAGCGAATTGATTAATCATTATTAACATATTAACTTAACTGCAGAGCTTATTCTGTTGATTTTTGTGGTATTTACTGGAAAATCTTACACATTAATGACCAGACCATAACCAAATACATACATAAAAAAATATAAAATATGATCGAATTGAGAACCCTCTTCTTTTTTGAAGTTAATAAAAACGAACATTCTAGCATTTTCGAGTAACATGATAACTACATCTAGAAGATTCCCGAATGCCTACATAACCTTAAAACAGTCTTTTAAATAGAGGTCCTTTCCTACTTGAGTTATCCCGTTACAATATTATATTATTATATATTATTTCTGCCCAGAGCGGAACAACTGCACCACTAGGTGAGAACTCCTGATGGTTGTAAAGTCTGTGGAGCATTTTTACAAGTACTTGTGAAATACAAATAGGGTCGATTGGCCCAGGTGACCTTACTACACTGCTACCTAAAATATCTTTTGTTTGAATCCTTTATTTATTTATTAGTCCATAAGGTCTAGACTTTAAAGAAAGTCTATTATACTTTTAGGATGCACGTTTGTGACCTGGTCAGGTTCTAAGAAGATATGTCCCAAATACTTCGTTGGTGAACAATTACTCTGCAGTTGCAGCCGTTTAGTCTGAATACTCACACTCACAGAATCCACTGTCTATCCAGTTTACAGGGATGGTACCTCAGTGGGCGCTGCTCTGCGATTTCTATGAGTTTCGGTAAATGAAGCTCTAAAAGTCGTAGCGCAGTGAAGCCAGTATTAACCTTTTTGCTTGTCTTTGTGCTAAAGTGTTTTTCTAGAAAGCTACAATGAGTTCCTTTTCCCAATTTCGAACTTCATCCATAATGCGGCATTTTCAGATGCCATAGAAAGGTTTAGGCACTAGTACTTATATGAAAAAAGATTTTTTGCCTAGAACAAAGTGGCCAGTGATAATTTTAGTTCACGTGTTTAGTTTCTGTATGATTTTGTTATTTGATTGAACACCCCAGTGTTACAATATAAACGACATCAATTATGTATTCATTTTTTAATAGTTTGATAGATGTACCTAAGTAAATACGAAAACTAAACTAAATCGCAAAAAATTGTAGTTCCTCAGAAATATCTCTTTTATCTACAATAATTAATTTAATAAATATTCATTGAGTATAAATATTCTTCCCTATTTGAAAATAATTAGTTTTATCAATTAAAATTTATATGGTTGTTAAAATATTATTGTAACAATCTAAATGTCAAAAACGCCGCCTATTATAAATATTTAAATATAA
Source organism: Altica lythri (assembly GCA_964028335.1). Taxonomy (NCBI): domain Eukaryota; kingdom Metazoa; phylum Arthropoda; class Insecta; order Coleoptera; family Chrysomelidae; genus Altica; species Altica lythri. The sequence goes on along the minus strand of OZ034807.1, from coordinate 58,006,452 downwards.
ATAGATATGATAAAACCTAAACGCTTATTTAATTATATCGTAAAAATTTCGCTTTACGATTTAATCTATCTTTTATGTATTATTTTAATCTATATTAGCTAAATATGGTTATTATATGTATTATTGTTTATTAGCATATATATTACGTGTAAAATATACAAGTAATCTAATATACGCTGCCACGGTTTTTCCCTGAGTTAAACCACTAAGGCTCTTTCAAGAAAGAGGAAAAACAAAGAATTCAATTTCAATAACAAATGAATTGCGCGAGGGTTGTTAGTGGTCACTATACTGGCAAATTATGCCCGAACTCAGCCGTAGAGGGATGATACACAAGTGAGCCGCGCCACCGACTTCGACGGTACAAGCCGGAAACCCCTAGATTTAATGGGCACTAACAACTCTTACACAATCCCACGAAATAAAATAAAGTGAGCTAAATAAAACAAATCAATTTCAAAACTAGACCCTCCTTTAATAAAAAAATGGCCCTTGGTGAGCCAGGCGCATCAGTAGATTTATATTAATTGAATATATTAAAAGTATACGTTTTAGAAAAAAATGTTTTAGATAAAAGTTGGAGGTCTTTTGAAGACAAACAAAAAAGTCCACTAACATTTTTTTGTACAGGGTGAAGTAAAAAAGTTACGATTTTTTTTCAATTTTTATTTGATGTCACGTTTAAACGGCCGTACCGATTTGGCCCATTAACGAACTCGATCGAGATTTTGGGACGATTGATTTTTGTAACAAATTTCATTTCGATCCGTTAAGAAATGCGACCGCTATCGTGTCCACAGATTTTGTTATATCGGAACTATACATACATACATACATACATACATACATACATACATACATATATATATATATATATATATATATATATATATATATATATATATATATATATATATATATATATAATAATAATAATAATAATAATAATAATAATGTTTATTAGTGTGAAAAAAAAATACATATATCAAAGTTTAAAAACAGTTTCAGGATACACTTAATAAACATAGGGAAAAGTAATTCACTAAAGGCTAGGCCTGTACGTGAAAAATAAAATAAAGTGAGAAGTATACTCACGATACAATAGAGTACAATATAGAATAGAGTAAGTAAAACATAAAAAATTACATAAAATAAAATAAAGTATTTATACAGAGTAATTTTTTCTTTAGTTAGTAATAATAATATAAACATATAAACTATAGGTAAATTTAAAATTTTAAAATAATAAATGGTTACTAAATTACGAGAAAAATAAAATCAAATCAAGTAATACAGATATAGTCTAGAGATCGGCAAGGTCCATATATCAAAATAGTTATATTATTTAATATAGAATATTAATTAATTTTATAGCACAACACTAATCCAATTTATTATGAATCATCTCTCTCGGGTTATCAAAAATATACTTCTTTAGCTGTTTTTTAAAGTTAATTATATTATGTTTTTGTTTAATTTCATCAGGAATTGTGTTATATAGTTTTGGTGCTTGATAGAAAGCGCATTTCTGACTAATTCCTTTTTTTGTTTTTTTTTTTAAGTTATATGTTTTGTGTTTGTTTCTAGTACCGTAAATGTGATCGTTAAATTCAAGTTGGAATTTATTCTTATGTTGATAAATATTTATAGTATAATAATATAGCTGACGCATATCCATTATTGAGCTTTCACGATATAACATATTGGAAGGGTAGGTTTTTTCTTTTTTATACATAATTTTGATAATTTTTTTCTGAGATATTTCTAGACTATTAACGCTCGTTTTTCTTGCATTTCCCCAAACTACTAGTCCATAGATTAAATGTGATTGTACGATGGAGTTGTATACCATTTGAAGCATTTTTTTGTTAAGGATGTTCCTTAAGATTTTAAATTTATATATTAAATATTGGATTTTTTTTATTACATATTTTATATGCATTTCCCATTTTAAATTACAATCCAAAATGACTCCAATATTACCAATATTTGAATTCACTAACGGATTGTATTTCAACATTTCCAGCTAGAGTTAAAGTTGCAAAGGAGGGTGAAGTTCTTTTATCAATATATATTGGAATAAAGGATGTTTTTTGAAAGTTAACTGTAAGCAGTTTAAATTTAAACCACTCAAAAATGTTGTTTAAATCTTTTTCGACCTTATTTTTTAATTTGGTCCAATCGTCTGCTTCATAAAAGATACAAGTATCGTCAGCATATGCTATTATATTACCTGATGTAGGAATCGAGAATAGATCATTTAAGTATATATTGAATAAAATAGGGCCCAACACCGATCCTTGAGGTACTCCAAAGGTGATATTCTTAAGCTCACTTTTTGTATCATTAATTTGTACGAGTTGAAATCGGTTTGTGAGGTAGGTTCGAAATAAATTTAAGGAAATGCCTCTGACACCTACGTCCTCCAGAGAATCCAACAACTTCGAATGACTAACAGTATCAAATGCTTTTGACAAATCAAGGAAAACACTCAGTGCTAGCATATTTTTGTCCAGAGCGTTATACATCTTTGAAGTTAAATGTAGAATTGCATCCTGTGTTGACATTCCTGTTCGAAATCCGTACTGCTGATTAGAAATGATCTTATTTTTATCCAAGTAGGAGCATAGCCTAATTTTCAAAACCTTTTCAAACACTTTTGCGAAGGTTGTAATAAGCGAAATTGGTCTATAATTTACAGCCTCTAAAGGATCACCAGCCTTGTATATTGGCACTACTCTGGATACTTTAAGTGATTTTGGAAAGTGACCTTTTGTCATGCATTTATTTATAAGGTAGGATAACGGTTCAGAAATGTAAGGTGCAATACGTTTTGCTAATTCACTGGTGATTCCATCCACACCTACCGCTTTTTTATTTTTTAGAGCATTCATTATAGCTGTCACCTCTGCGGATGAAGTAGGCATCAGAAAAAAAGATTCAGATTGTTTAAGTGTCACCTTTTTAGGAACATAGTTTGGATTATTAACGACTTTATTAGCTAATGTCGGCCCTACTGCTACATAATGTTCATTAAAAACTTCGGCTATGGTTTTTTCATCGCTTATAATATTACCTTTATTTTTTATTTGTTTGATGGATGGTTTATTATTATATTTTTTGGATGTTATTTCTTGTACTGTTTGCCACATTAACCTAGAACAATTTACATTTTCGTAAATTTTCTGTTTATAATAATTATTTTTAGTGTTTTTAATTAAAACACATAACTGATTCCTATATTCTATATATCTTTTCTTATCTACCTCATTATAGTTTTTCTTTAATTCCTGATACATTCGATCCCTTTCATTAATTGATGTAATTAGGCCTTTGGTAATCCAACACTTACGTTTTTTTTCTTTACTTTTTACAGTATAATTAGACTGTTTTATGTGTCTTGAAATGAGTAGTACAAATTCCGTGACAGCACTTTCAATATCGTGAATCTCATAAATTCCATTAAAATTCAATTTTTTAATGTTAGTAATAAGTTTATCATAATTAGTTTTTTTAGTAGTGCAAGTTTTTTTATTTTTTGAAGTTGATATATTCCGATTTTGAAAAATTATTTGCAATAAAACACTATAATGATCTGATACTTTAGTTTTTATCACAAAGGGTAATAGATTATCCAAGTCATGTTGACTTCGTACAAATATATGATCTATACAGGATTTAGTTTCATGTGTTACTCGAGTGTATTCATTTATGGTAGAAACAAAATTAAACTCACTAAGAGCATCAATATAATCTATAATATCATTATTGATGCTCTCATCAAGCAAATTAATGTTCATGTCTCCAGCTATAATATAGTAATCAACTTTGTTGAAATTTACGGATAGTAGAAAAGACCTTAGACTTTCCGTAAATTCTGTTACATCTGTTTTTGGAGGTCGATAACCAGCCAGAATTTTTATAAGTACGTTATCATAATTGATATCGGTAAGTATTAATTTATTTCCATTTTGTAGAGAGATGATTTCATATGAATAGTTTAAGTGAGATTGAATAAATATTATGGTACCATCGTTTTGATTTATTTTGCCATTATTATAAATTAAATCATAACCATCTATATTTAGTAAATCAGTATTTGCTATTTGCCAAGTCTCTGTTAAAATAATACATTGAGGTGTTTCTGTGAACTGTTTTAAGTAACACTTAAACTCATCAAGATTTTTAAAAGCACTTCTAATATTATTATGAATTATTTTGAAATTAGAATTATGTTTATTTATCTCTAAAACTTCATTACATTCATTACAATTATCTAAAACTATTGTTTCTGGATCATTTGTTTTATAGTCCCTTAAATATTCATCCATATCCGCAATGAAAAAATTTAAAAGGAAGGATTAAACTGATACAACAATAAAATATTTACCAAATATCCAGTTATTATCATTAAGGTAATTCAATGCAAAAGAATTACTGTTTTTGAGTTGTTGAACGTAAGGATGGTTTTCTATCCCTGTTTTGTACCGTAGTTGTAGTGTTACTTTTATTTTTGTTTTTCGTTTCTTCGTTTTTTGTCTTTTCTTCAAAAGTTTTCTTGCTTGATTTTATTTTGCTTTGATATGCGGTCGGTTTGTTATCACTTTCGTATTCCGATGCTTGCATCTGATCCTTCACTGGAGTTGGTGGTTTACTGGATGCCTTCCTCGTTTCAAGTTGTTCTTCAATATCTAGGATATCCTGAACTGTATACACTTGGTTGTTTCTGTATAGTAACTCGCCTTTGATGTAACAACGATCTTCTGTAGTTGTCCTAATACGTTTCAAATGATTTCTGAGGATTTTATCTTTCTCTTGCTGCTTCTTAGTCAAATCGTGCTTTACGATTATTTTTGTGACTTTGAGTTTTTTGCAGTTTTGTAAAACAGCAGTTTTTGTACCTGACGAGATAAATTCGACCTTTAAGGGACTAGTATTTGACGTGCCAATTTTGTAAATATTGTTGATTTGGTCTTCATTAATTTTTGTGTCCAACAGGTTGTTTAATTTATTACAAACATTTAGCACTGACACTTTACCTTGATCTAACGGAAATCCGTAAATAACAATATTATTTCTTTTAGCGATTCTCTCTAATGTTTCAACTCTGTTTTTAAGTTCTTTGTTTTCTTGTTCTAGTTTCTTTATTTTTCCATTTAAAATCGTTTCAATTTTCAATAGTATTGTCGTTTCACTTGCTTGGATATAGTTTTTCAATTCTGTCCTAGAATTTAAAATTTCTTCTTTTATCTGTGCTATATCCATACTTTTCCCAAACACTGGCAACTATGTACACTGTTTCTTTGTTTGTTTGATATTAAATACTAGTAAAAAAGTGCGAGAATGTGTTATTGTTATTTAGAAATATTTCTGTTTTCTGTCTTATTTTTACACATAAACGTATTATTTCACTCAATCTGGATCCCTGTTCAATTAGCAGTTACACTAATTATGAACTTGCTAATTTATTTAATGTTTTTACCACTATTTTACCGAATTTTTAGAATGATTTATAAACACGACTTTACCTATTTACGATCATGACTGTATATATATATATATATATATATATATATATATATATATATATATATATAAACTCTTGAACTGAAGGTGTTTTTGAGGTCAGGGGGGCCCAAAACGGAAAACTGTAGTGAAATTTTCCCGAAGTCGTGACCTGCGAACCAGCTGAATATTAGATATAAATCTACTAAAAGAACAAACGTTTGAGGTCGACGTAAATTATAAACTTCAAGTTACACTAGCGCCTTAATATTTAAATCCATAAAATAATAATAAATCTCAGTGTGATCACACGCACAACTTAAAGCTAAGTTACAAACAACAATTCCAAAATACAATTTTACAATATACAAAGGCTTATAATGCTTATCTGTACTGGCGATGGTAGCTTCCAATCTTCAAAATCCAACGCTGTTTGGTTCCTGATCAGAACCAGAAATAGTTCCAAAATATAATACTGCTAATACTAACAAATGTTTTTAATCCAATACCAAGGTAATAACCCAGTAACCAGGTAATAAGCCTTCGCCTAAGAAGTAAGCCTGCACCACTGAATTAAGCCTGTACCAAGGATATAAGCCTGTACCAAGGATGCTAGGTGAAAAAAGGGTATTCTACCTCGAGGACGTTCAATGGTCCGGGACGATGATTTCTCTAAAATCCCAAAAGTTGCCTTATAATGTTCCGATGTTGAATCGACGGGAATCTTGTACAAATCCCACACGTGGTATTTTCCAACTGAACACGGAGAAAAACCAACAAAATAATAACCAAGCGGAGATGAACACAATGGCCCAGTTGGAAATAAGGGTATGATTTTAATATCCACAATTTAGTGCCATGGATGTCCCATGATTTAAAATCTAACCCGACAAAATCCCTTTAATAAACACAATTAGCACTTTTCAACAAGAAAGCGTTTAATTGAACATTGAACATCCAGAAAGATCCTCAATAAACCAGCCTAGTGTGGGAGTTCAAAAAGAAAAACCAAGGATTATAATGAAAACAAAAAATAATTGAAGAATAGTTTTTGATTAGAACAGACTACTCGAATTTTCTATAAATGCTACGGCTTTCTGTCCAATAGTTACAATATACATATTGAACTTGTTTTTATTTTAACAGCTGTCTTACACATAGTCATCGTTCGCACTAAAGCCTTATTACTAAAAACCGGCTTATAAGCATCACAAAAAAGACAAAATAAGCACTTTTATAAGCACAAAAATTATGCAAAATAAGCAAAATACTTTCCAAATAAGCAAAAATTAAGAATAAGATTTTCTTAGTAAACCTCGAGATAAATTTGAATAAAACTTATTAAAATGTTAATATATTTTCTTTTATCAATCAATCTGAACATGGAGATATTGTCTTAGCAGATGGAACAAGTCAAACTGTATAAAATTTTTGTTTAAAATTGTTATATAACTATTAAAGTCCCACTACTTTGGTAAAGTGTCGTATTCCTGTCAACTTTATTTATATCAATTTCTTGTATTTCTTACCTTTCCAGGTTTCTTAATTTTGTCCCTGTCATATAAAAAAAAGTTAAGTGACGCCCTTATTAAAATTTAACATTTTACACTTTAGATTCTATACCCCTTCAACTGCGTAAGAATCCATGACTTGCTATCTTCCAAAAAGTTGAGTGTCCGTTTTTATCTTGTTTTCCAAATTCTCCACTAACACCCACCGAGCATATTATCTTGCAGGAAATTAGGTTAAAACATACCTCTTTCACTCTAAAAAAGAACCTACATATACTAACATCGAAGCAAAACTCTCTCCAAGAAGATAACATGTGCTTGGAAGTAGGTATTACCAGATATAACTGATAATGAAATCGAGAAAGCAATAAAAAACGTATAAAAATAAAGCAGCTGTTGTAGCTAAATACTGTAACGGGATAACCGTAAAGGAAGGGACATTAATTTGAAAGATTGTTATTGACAGTTGATTTTTAGAAGTTTCTAAAAATCAACTGACCATTTTAAATAATTGGGTAAGACTCTTGTTAGATCCGCCAAAGAGGTACCCATCCGAGTTATCAACTTGAACGATCATCCAGTTTTTCTCCGAAAGGACACGGAAATGGGAAGTTTAGAACCAGTAACGGCCATAATTCACAAGGTAAACGTTACGGAAATAGATGAGACCAACGAAATTGAACAATTAATGACAAAATTAGATCCCTCTTTGTCAAAATTAGAAAAGAAACAGGTAAGAGATCTACTTTATCGTTATAAACCTGTATTTGGTTCTAAAAGTAAACTGGGAAGAACTGATGTTGTACAACATAGAATTGACACTGGTGATGCACGTCCGATTCGACAGGTACCCCGAAGGATGCCTCAAGTTAAGAAGGAAGAAGCAGACAGAGCCCTTAAAGAAATGATCCAAAATGGCATAGTCGAACCATCCAGTAGTCCGTGGGCTTCTCCTGTGGTATTAGTGAGAAAGAAAGACGGATCAATGCGGTTTTGTGTCGACTATCGAAATCTTAATGATGTCACTAAGAAGGACAGTTATCCTCTGCCAAGGATTGATGATGCCCTCGACGCTTTGGCGGGTTCTACTTTGTTTTCTACCTTGGACCTTAAAAGCGGATACTGGCAAGTTAAAATGAATCCTGCAGACAAAGAAAAGACTGCCTTTACCAGTGGATCAGGGTTGTGGCAATTTACGGTCCTTCCGTTTGGCCTCTGTAATGCTCCTGCGACGTTTGAACGGCTAATGGAGAACATCCTGTGGGGTTTGTCATGGGAAACTTCATCATCATCATAATGAGCAAGACCTTTAAGGAACATTTATCTAACCTGGAAGAAGTCTTTAAAAGATTACAGAACGCTAATCTAACATTGAATGTTAAGAAATGCCACTTGTTCCAGAGACAGGTCAACTATTTAGGACATAACGTAAGCAAGGATGGAGTTGCTGTTGACCCTGCTAAGATACAAGCCGCTCAGGAATGGCCAATCCCTATCGACAAACATCAGCTCCGGAGTTTCTTGGGTCTTTGTTCCTATTACCGACGATATGTCAAGAATTTTGGAGACATCGCCAAACCCTTGACACGTTTGACAGAACAAGATAAGTCCTTCTGTTGGGATCAGGAATGTCAAGAGGCGTTTGAAATATTGAAGAAACAGCTTACGTCAGCACCTGTTCTTGCTTATCCACTTCCTGATGGTAAACTTATTCTGGACACCGATGCCAGCAATGTGGGAATTGGAGCTGTCTTGTCACAGCTACAAGATGGTAAGGAAAGAGTGGTTGGTTACTTCAGCAAAACTTTATCGAAAGCTGAAAAGAACTACTGTGTAACTCGGAGGGAGCTGTTAGCAGTTGTAAAATCCGTCGGGCACTTTTATAAATATCTGTATGGCAGAAAATTCCTGATCAGAACAGACCATGCCAGTTTAAATTGGTTACTTAGCTTTAAGAACCCAATAGGACAGATAGCAAGATGGCTCGAAAAACTGCAGAAATATGATGTTGAAATCGAGCACAGACCTGGAACAAGACATCGTAATGCTGATGCACTTTCCAGAAGACCATGTCGACCTGATTGCCCCCATTGTACCCGTATGGAGCAGAACGAGGAAAAACTTGCCTTAGTTAAGGTTGTGCCAGAAGACGAGAGCTCTATGCTGGAGGAGCAACAAGAAAACGATCCCGTTCTGAGAAAGATTTGGGAGTGGAAGAGAATGGACCGTCGTCCGTTGTGGAGAGAGATATCCTCATCCTCTCCTGCTTTAAAAGCATACTGGTCCCAATGGAACTCTTTAGTTTTGGTCGGTGTAGACTTGTAGAAAATTCCGAGGGCACAGAAACAAGGAAACAAATAGTGGTCCCAAGAAATGCTGTACAAGAAATTTTAAAACAGATGCATAATGATAGTTCTGGAGGACATCTGGGTGTCACGAAAACGCTGCAAAAGATCCGAGATAGATTTTACTGGGTAAATTGCACTAATGATGTTAAAGATTGGTGTCGTAACGGTCCGCACCGAAAACCGAAGGCGGAAATGCAGCAATACCTAGTTGGAAGTCCTTTTGAAAGAATCGCAGTAGATGTATTGGGGCCACTTCCACAGACCGATGTAGAAAACAAGTACATCTTTGTTGTAATGGACTACTTCACTAAATGGGTTGAAGCATATGCAGTTCCCAATCAGGAAGCCACCACTTTAGCAGATATATTGGTTGAAGAATTCGTAAGCCGATTTGGGGTACCACTAGAATTACATTCAGACCAAGGAAGAAATTTTGAGAGCAAGCTGTTTCAAGAAGTTTGTCAAAGATTAGGCATCCACAAAACGAGAACCACAGCGATGCACCCTCAGTCTGATGGAATGGTGGAACGAATGAACCGGACTATAACCAACTATCTGTCAAAAGTGGTGTCAGATTGTTAGAGGGATTGGGATCGAAATATTCCACTATTTCTAATGGCAATTCGATCGGCCATCAACGAATCAACTGGCCAAACGCCTGCGAAGGTTCTGTTCGGTAGAGAAATAATGCTACCATGTGACTTGGTGTTTGGTTGTAAACCTGGTGAAGAAATGGCACGTGAACAATATGTCGCCGACCTTCAGAATCGAATGGAGAATATACACAACCTGGTGCGTGGAAAACTACAATTATCTAGTGATCGGATGAAGAGGTACTATGACACACGGACAATGGAAAAGAGTTACCAAGTTGGAGATTTAGTCTGGCTCTATAACCCCCGACGGCGTCGAGGTATTTGTCCCAAATTACAGAAGAACTGGGAAGGTCCTTACACCATCAAGAAGAAGATTAACGATGTCATTTATCGGATCGTGAAAATTCCCAGAGGGAAACCCGTCGTGGTCCATAATGATCGTTTGGCGCCTTACCAGGGAAACCAAAGTGGAGATGCGCAGCAACTTCAAGAGGATGGTTTGGCTGACTCAGGGAGTGTGCGGGATTCCGATGTAGGAAATAACATTCCAGGAGGAATGAATCTAAGGAGGGGGCAGTGTAACGGGATAACCGTAAAGGAAGGGACCTTAATTTGAAAGATTGTTATTGACAGTTGATTTTTAGAAGTTTCTAAAAATCAACTGACCATTTTAAATAATGTTTCTAGAAAATTCTAGAAACTTCTAAACACACTGACTAGATTAAATAATGTTTTTAGAAAATTCTAGAAAGATCTAAACACACTAACTAGATTAAATAAAGTTGTATATAAGGGGATGCATGGGCAGTTAACGTCAGTTCAAGTTCAAGTATTCACAAGAGTTCATTGTATTGTCAAGTAGTTAGACGTTATCCAGCAGAGTTTTGTGTATCTTAACAATTTTGTAAATAAATTGTGTAAAAGTCCCCATAAGTGTTTCAATACTATTAGAATTTCTCAAAGAAGGAGGAGATAAGATTCTAAAAGTACAACATACTTATTTTGTTGGTAAAATACTTAAACAATGAAGTAATATAAAGTAATATAAAAAAGCAGATTGAATAGACCTAAACGACTTCTCCCTTATGTCCCTTGTGTCTCAGATGTACAAAACTTTCCCAACACTAGACTGACATATAGATAAGCTAAGTACTCACAACCAGTGGAATAAGAAAGTTTCGACAGAATCGAACACTGGGCAGTTGAAAAAGCTATGATCAAAAGTAGGATAGATTTAAGGTATAGACTATTAATAAACAATTTTACTAGAACCATGACAGCAGAATTGGTTCCGAGTTAATAACAGGCAAAATAAAAATTAAACTGGATGCCATGATTTCACTAAACTGTTCACCTTGCCCTGGAAGATATATTAAAAACACAAGATTGGTACAACAGAGAAATATATATCAAGGAAAACTACAAGGTACACATATGAAATGAGTTGAATCATAAACGCCGACTAACTACTAACGCATCTGTGTTTGAAGTAGTTAGAAGCGCTACCGGCTATAGTTAGAGATTGCAGGTTTGAGTCCAGCTGCATGTGGCATTTTTTTTGGTTTCTCCTTATTGTCATTAATTGTTTTTCTAATTTCTAAATTTCAAAAATCCTATGAGTGATTTGTCAAAAATGGTTAGTTAATTAAATAACATAGGAGCCATAAAAATATAATAATCTGTTAAGAACATAAAAAAGTAAACTAACGTTTATATTGTAAAAATTATAGTTAATTGTTTTATGTTTTTTTAATGTGCATATGATTTACTTATTACTTTAAGAAGGTTTATAATTTTGTTACAGATACGGATTCGAGTTGTTATATTTCTGGGTACATTTTTCTTTTGTGTTATACTTTTATTTAATTTTAATATATTTTTTAAAGTTTTAACATTTTAAATATTATTCTATAAATCTTTATTTACTTAAGATTTAACAAATTAGCAAAAGCATGAGTATTTTAATTAAATATGCTTTTATTCTTCATTTTGATAGATCGACAATTTACCTGTAACACCTTCAAAGTAATTGATATTACTTTGGATATTACTAGTTTATTGTATTTTAGTTCACACAAATCTATTGGGGAATTACAGGTTTTATACTCTTAACTATACCTATCCAATTTCAATAATAGCATCGGATTTGGCAAATTCTAAAAATACTTTCTATGCAGACTTGAATGGATTTTTACCCCAAAATATGGATTAACACTGTCCAACTTGTTCAAAGAAATTTTTAGCGTCGGAAAAGGATGAAGGTGATTACGATAGCCTTTCTTTTCGGAAATTAACGTTATTGTATACAGAAATCAAGATATTGGAAATCAGATCTTGTTTAATATCCTCTTAAACAGGTCGTATATAAAGAAGCACAGAACAACAGATTTATTTTTAAAACGAAGCTTTCTATGTTACCTTTGGTGAGAGCAGTGAATTTGCGTACGTACGTATCGGATATCTATCCCCTCTTTTGCTCTCTCTCTTCCTCTCTTATTAATGTATATGTATATTGCAGGCATAAAGTATAAAAAGTATATGGCATAAGTATTAGACTGAAGTATACTAGATCTTTTTATTTAAATAAAAGTGAATCAGAGACGTCTGTATCATGTTTAAGTTGGCATAAACCTATAGTGTGTGTGTTGTAGAATGTGATAATGATGATGAAAATAATAAAACATAATGATTTTGTTTAGGTATGCATAATACTTGTGGAAGAGTAGTAAATGTACCATGGTGAACGTCATGATCGACCATTTTTTGTTTAACGACATATTTATCACATGGTTGAAATTATAGTATCTAGACCACCTGTTTTAATTATGACAGCAAATAGACACAAATGGTCTAGGTCTAGGAAGTTATGGAACCTCATTTCATACGGAAACTCTCAAACTCAAATGTTTAATAGGATAACACCTGCCAAATTTAGCAATGGTAACAACAGACCATTTTGAGCTTTTTAAAATTAATATAATATTATTTGTTTTAAGGTCCTTAGGGTCCATAGAATATAATATGTGGGGGACTCTTAAATGTAGCAACACTTTTAGAACATTTAGACATGAAGAAAGAATAGCCTAATAGAATAAATTAAATTCTTTATTTCAAATTAAATATTAAAATCTAAAACAATTACTTACAAAGTTTCCTAAAAATGATTCAACATTTAACAGAACAAACACCCACTAACAATTGAGGTAATAGAAATTAAAAAAGAACAAAAATATAGAAATGAACGCTGTGAGCTAAAAAAAGAAATAAATGGATTCAAACAAGGTAACCAACAGTTAAAATATAAAAACGAAGAAATAAAAGAGCAACTAAAGAGAGTGAAGATGAAGCAAGAGCAACTCGAGAAAGAGGAAAAACCTAACTAAACAGATGAAGCTTACAAACTAGGTGACAAAACATGTTTTCTGAAAGCAAAAGACAAAAACGAAAAAAAACCTGCCAAGCAAAAACAAATTAAGAATAATGAAAACCGAAATATACATCTATAACGATCTGACGCCTGAAGAGATGAGGATACAAGAGGAAATACGGAAAATCGCAAAAAAAAATTTAAACGAAATCAAGACTGATGATCATATATGGAAATGAAGTAAGGAGAAAAATAAGTTAGAAAAAGTAAATCAAAAAACGCCAAAAAACTGATAAAATTAAAAATTTCGGGTAGCCTACAAAAAAAGGAAAAGAAAACCGACAAAGAAAAAGGATATAAATGAAACAAAAAAAAAAAAAAATAGACTAACAGAGAAAACAAAAGAAAAAAAATAACCAAACAGAAAATATTACCGAAATAAAATTCTTACTGGATGTTTAGAATTCTGTGTCAATAAATCAATTCAATTTTAAAAATGGTTTTCTTAGATACTATTTTTTTTAATTAAAAAAAAACGAGTGTGGCAGTCAGTGGGTCTGTCGGCAGAAGTTGGCAAATGATTTAGCAAAATCATTGTATGATATTCGTGTTCAGCGACCCCAAAAACCTCCTAGTACCGAGTGCACACTCTTTTTGTATCAAATTTGCATAAAATTCTTAGAGACGAGGTCCGTCTTAAGCACCAGGTGTTTCGAAGACCATCGCCATTATTATAATCGTATTAAGCGACTCAAAAATCCACCGAGTACCAAGTGTAAACTGATTTCGTTTAGAATTTACATAAAACTCCAGGAGAAGAGGTAAATACCCAATGATTCAAGTGCCGCGGAGACTTTCGGCATCATGATATTCCTGTTCAGCGACCCCAAAAACCCCGGGTATATAAATTGAACCCATTTTCAGCAATACTTACCAAGTTGTAAAATTTCTCTCTATTGTCTGTTGGGAATGCACTTTTTGAATACAGAAATGCAATTTCCCATTTTTACATTATAAAAAATAGTGACAGATTTCCTGATACTCTAACGAATCCAATGCAAAAAACGCATTCCGAACCATCTAATGTTACAAAATTCGGAGGTTTTAGTGCTTTATTTTCTCGACTATTCGTAAAAACTCTGTTTATATAGCCAACAACTTTAAAAGCATAGAGCAGAATATACTGCAACCATGTGACGGTACTTTAGACTTCAATACAGTACTCATTACTGAATATTATTATTAATATAAAATACTAAACTTTATATGTATACTTACGTGACAGAATTATAAAATAATCTGTCAAATAATCATGTGGTCCGTCACTATGATATTCATACATTAGTTCAGACTGTTTTTTTGTATATCTATCCCTTTTCAATGTACTGAATGTTGAAACAGTATTCAAAGGACTTATAGTTATGACTAATAACATGTGATAAATATTTCATCTTTGTTTTTACCGACCAATATACCTTATAAGTGTTTCTGTCTCTCTTTTACTCACACCATTACATATGTAATGATTTTTCTCAAATTTAACTATACACATTTTTTTCCGCCGAGTGCACGAATAGAAGTATAACTTCAAAATTTATTAATTTCTTTTTGCCCTGTTTAAGTAACATCTTGTTCAGAATAGTGCTATAAATTAATGTGTTTTGTCTATGAGAGTTATCCGTGACACATTTTTTCTGTATTTAGCTTGTTCTTGGGACAAATCGTTAGAGGAAAATCAAAGGAAACCTCGGTCTACTTGCTGTACAATTTGTTGCTGGCTGTACAGTCTATAGATATTAGATAATGCTGGTTTTTTATCATAAACCTAATGATGATATGCACATCTAGATGAACATATGAATCTTACTGACTTAATATATTCGATTAATGTGGTGAAGTAGAGGATACAGAATGAGATAAGTATAAGATCGATTAATGGTTAAAACAAACTATCTCTACTTTTATTTCGTATTGAATCTAGTGTGGTCATGTCTTTTAGGTGAAGTTTTAACTGGATAGATAAAAATGTAAGGAGCATACCGGTAAGATGATTACTGTATTTGAATAAAAAATAAGCTTGAATATATTTAAATTTATAACCACAAACTCCGTATCTGTAAGCTAATCTCCATAATCAAAATCAGTAAACTATCTTACAATCTTTTATTGAAACGTATATATATGTAGGCGCTATAAAAAAAATATATTTTTAGGTGTTACATTTCAGTTTTAATATATCCTTAAATATTAAATTGAAATGTTTCAGTGGTGTTTTCTTTTCTGCCTAACTTATTGGTAAGCACATTATAAATTACCCTAAAATAAATATTAAATATCAGATGGTTTAAGAAACGTATAAACGGTATACAAATTGGCCAACTTGGAATCGTTTATTCGGTCATTCGAAAGGTTAAGAATAAAAGAAACAAATTGTTGAACGTACTGTTTTTAATAAATAACAGCACAATTTTGTAGTAGGTAGATACCAAACGATTTTAGACAATTTTTACAAAGGCATTTCTATTACCACAATGAAAAGACCAATCACCAATCACCTGAATTTTCATACAATTTGTAGTTTAAAAGAATTAAAAACCCTTCCAGATATACAATTTTCATAGTTAATGGTTTCGGTTTAAAGTATATACATCATTCAAAGTTTAAAAATATTAAAGTAGGCCTTGTTAGGGTGATGAATTTCGTGTTTATTGAGGCGAAATTCAAGAGGTCTTCCTGATTCCCCAATGTAGACTTTGCCACAAATTACCATGTGATTCAAAAAAACTGGTAATGCTTTTAATATTAGAACAATTTTTTAAACAAATAATACAATTAGATCACTTTTATCCAAATAGACCGGGCAAACTAACTTTGAGCACGGAAAAATTAATACCTGGACTAGCCCAACGGGAAATGGTTAAGGGGGTTACTAACATCGAAAAAAAAATAAATGAACCCACGGCCCATGAGGACTAACTTAGGGGGAGGAGGTTAAGTGAAAAAAATCTGCGGGCAACAGTTTGGACGCGTTTTCTGAGAAAATTTGATGTCGGAGACAAAAATGTTCAACAGCGAAGTTGTAGGTAATAAAAAGATCTTCAATTTTTGTTAAGTGTACTTTTTGACATAGCGAGATAAAGCATTTTTAAAAGGCTTAGTGACCTTATTTTTAAATTTTGTTTGCTTTTGTAGGAGATTATTTTTTTTAAATTCATCTTCGTTTATTAACACCAATGTTAGTTCTTATTCCAAAATATTGATATTGTTATCATAAAAGGCAAGTTTCAGCGAAAATAGTCGCATTTCCTGACGATATGGTATTTGGAGTAGCAACATCCGCATATCAAATTGAGGGAGCCTGGAACGAAGATGGTAAAGGTCCTAGCATCTGGGACGCTTTCACTCATAAACAACCCTCACCAATTGTTGGTGAAGATACAGGTGATGTTGCTTGTGATTTATATCATAGATATGAAGAAGATATTGCCTTAGCCGCGTCTACAGGTTCAAACTTTTACAGATTTTCCATTTCTTGGCCAAGGTAGAGTATTTACATACTTAGTTATTAAATTTTTCTTTATACCTGAATACCATTAACAGCTTACGGTTAGATTAAAATCACTGATTATCTAGTCATTGTTGTATGTTTGAAACTATTCTTCCAAACATCTTTGTATTAGATGTGAGTTTATATTGTTTTCACCTAAATATCTTAATAAAGAAAGCCTTTTAAAGATGGTATCATCAGGTATCTTTAAACATCTTTCAAACTGTCTAAATATTTGGAACTTAAAATAATTAAGCCATTGCTACCAGATCAACTGCTCTTTGTATTTATATACCTAAAGTTTCTTTATTGTCACCAGAAGCGTTCCGCTGTCAGAATAGACCACAAACACTTTTGATTAAATTAAATTATGTTCAAAATATTTAACATATTTCAAGTCAAATTTGTGAAGTTTATTTTCTGTGCTATTATATTAAACTCGGCTTGTACCGTTTTCGAGAAACATTAATTATTTTTTTAGTATTTCTGGTGTAAAATCGGGATAAATTACATACGTATGTCTAAATTATCAATTTGACTTTACATACATCCGGAAATGCTCTAAAATTTAAAAGTAAATATTTAAAAAACATAAATACAAAATTTTCTAACCGAAACTGCTTGTTACCCCATATCGAATAGCAATAAAAAAATTAATATCATTGGCTTTTTCTACGAGCTACAGTCTTTTTAGGATAGATCAACAAAATTTTACTTCAAGTATGTGGTATTACCATTTGACAAGAATGTTTCTATCTGATTTGATGAAACTTATATCCTAATTAAATATAGACTTTAGTTACCTACAGCATCCAAAAATATACAGGAAATATGCCATAGAGGCACTAAAAAAAATGCATCAGCTCAAATGAAAGGAAAAAAAGAATTAGATTTAGGTAATACCAATGGTATTTCCGTAGGTATTTAACCCATATTGGCTCTTTCAGGGCGTCATAAAACCTATCCACTTTAAAAAGGTGACATTATACTCAGTGGCATTTCCCTAATGTCAATTAGAGTAAACCAGTCCATGTCCAAAATGGATCTCCAGGAAAAGCAGAGCAATCGAAGTTGTCATTATTACAATAGAGGTTCTGGATACTTCTGTAGTATTTCTGTTGGTAATTTTTTGCAGCTATTGTGATGCTTGGGAATTTAGACTGAACTCTAAGACAAGCTGATTGTTGTATATAATGCATGGATTGGCACCTTTTATCGTTTTGGATCCATTGGTGTAAATGCTTACTGCAATCACTACTTTGTAATTTGCTGTGTGGTTAGTTAATATAATGTGGGGTTCGTCAAAGGCAGATCTTATTGTCACAGAGTCTATATTCGTTTGCAGAATCGGTATGGCACTAAATGATTGCCTTCACAAATGATCTCTAAGAATCCTAGAGTCCGGTAGGTATTTTGGTTAGTGTGGTTCTTATGTTAAAGGAGGCATGCTATTCTGTGATTTTGGTTTATTTTTTGAATGCTTGGTGGATTTTGGTAGATTTACAGCCACCAAACGACAACACCCTAAGTTAGCAAGAGCCTTAGAATTGGGAACCGTGGGCGATAAGCACTAAGTAGGTAATACGGTCTGACGGCACTGTTTATAAGATAACAATCTTTTTATTTATCCAATTTTAATTTGAGAGATCCATGATAGCTTATTGTTAAAGGTAACACCCAGATATTTTAGTTTCACAGAAAAGCTTAATTTCGTGTTTAGAAGACTATATTTACCTAGTGTCCTTTGTTTTCTTTTTCTCATAGAAAGAAATATTTTTGTGTTTTTAAGATTGACATATAGCAACTTGGAACTGTAATATGAAGAGGGACAGTACGTGCACTACTTTAAAAAACCCGGTTTTAATAATTGTCTCTTTAATAACTATTAATACACTTACTGTGCTTTTAATCTAATAATCTCTTGATCTAGTCAACCACAAAGTAAAGTATTATGTATGCATGTTATTGGAAAGGTACCTGACATTCAGCCTTTGTACAGTTTCATTGAAACCCATTGGGTCTGAAGGTTGTTGGTACTCTAGATAATTAGAGTGATGAATCTGATAAGTCAAAGAAGATCTGTAGTTTAATACAGTCGACAGTTACTGCAACATAATTGGATAGATAAAAACTTGATTTCCAATCAGCAGTTAAACGTGTCTATTGTTTCGTTTATTGAAATATATTATTCGGCTTTTTATAATCTTATTCTCTGGTTATTCAAGTGCTTCTAATTAAAAATCATTTTGATACGACTTCTTTTTTTTAATGTCATTTTAGGATTTTACCTTCCGGATATGCAAATGTTACCAATCAAAAAGGAATTAATTGTTACAAAAATGTGATTAGAGTAATTTTGAAAAATAACATGCTACCAGTGATAACAATTTACCACTGGGACTTGCCACAGAGATTATTTGAAGATGGCATTGATTGGAGATCAGAAAAATTTGTGAATCACTTTGTAAATTTTGCAAGAATAGTTATACAAAATTTCCCTGAAGCAGCCCTTTGGTCCACAATCAATGAACCTAGATTAATATGTCATTCATCTTATGGTACAGGAGAACTTGCTTCTGGTATTCAGAGCAGCGGTTTGGATGAATATCAATGTGCTTATATCCTACTCAAGGTCCATGCTGCAACCTATCATATGTACAAAAAGGAATTTCCAAACTATAAATGTAAGTTGTTATAATGTATCTCACTGCATCTGCATCCTGGTGGTCAAAATATTAGGGACCACTTTGCTCTAGTTACTAAGTAGGTAACTTTTTACAAATAACAATGTTATTAATTTATCACAAAATACATCTTTTTTACCAAATAGGTCTTCCGCAGAAACATTTGTAAGTTGGCTTATAGGTATTTCCAAATTCGCCAAAAACCCTTAATTACCTACTTATTCATCCATCAGAATTTCCTGAGTAAGTATTACCGGTGTATTAATGTCTACATGGTATCCTAATGTTAGCAGGATTTAAGATAATTTTGTAAAAACTATTGAGGGCTATCTGAATACTTTTCTCCTTAAATTTGAGTTTTCCAAATTATTGTGTTCGCAATACAAATAGTCGTTTCATTCGAAAAGTAAAGCAATAAGCTTTCTATCGTTTATATAGGTTTTGGAGCTTTAAAAAATGCAATGTGTCCTTACGGGGTACCAAACGATATAAAGCAAAGATATTTTTCTCTAATATTTACGTATCTTTTTCATTTATATGCATTATGCACTATAAGCAAAAATCCTTTCTTTAGACATGTTTTAAAACCCCTTTAAAGAGTCCATATTCTTTTAAAAGCGGAAAGCTTTCAAATTTTTTAAGAAAGAAAAACAATTTACCTATATCTATTATTAATTACAAAATTTGACAAAAAATTTTACAAATGCTAAAAAAATTGGTAACTACACCGTTAAAATTTGTAAAAAAACGGAAAAAACATTACAAAACTAGTAAAAATTAATAAAAATCGAAAAAATGTTCTGTGGAAACTAAAAAAAAAAAAAAAATAAATCGTAAACAAGTAGTTCTTGGTCTGCTGTTCCATAGTAGATTAGAAACGTGCCATACAAAAACATTTATTACAAATTTCACTTTTAAAAATGTTTTGCTATTGTACTCAAATATAGTACTTTGTAAATACTGGTTTACCAAATTTGTCGATCGTTTTCAATTTGAATTGCCAAATGTTAATTTTGCTGTCACTATCGAAAGTAAAAGGGAATGAAATAAGGAGAGGTTGCTATTCTGCCAACTATATAAGCAGAATAAAATTCCTGAATAAAACAAAAAAAAATATTTTTCTCTAAAACCAATAACTAAAACTAATAAAGCAATTGATTTTTTGTTTGGAAACTATATGGTATTTATATTTTAGCGAAAATGAGTTTCATTGTAGATGCACAGTGGTACGAACCAAAAACGAACAATCCACTAGATGTTGCTGCAGCTGAAAGGCAACGACAATTTGAGGTTGGTGTTTTAAAGATTAAATTATATCTTAGTTAAAAATTTGAGATACTAACATTCAAAATCTAGATTTAAGAGCTAAGATTAAAATAGCGATAATTTTCCATTGAAGAAAACTTCAAGGATATCAAAATCAGATGCCTAGTTGCTTAGTTAAGAGATGTTATTTTTTGCAAAGACGGTTCATTTTTTTTAAATTTGTATTTTATCCTTTTTAGTTGCTACTTGAATTTGTCAGATGTGGGAGCAAAACCTTCCGAATACAAATTTTAAATCAAATTAAAGTGTTGAATAAGTCGTCGGTCATAAAATATTCGCATATCAAATCTTTAAGAAACAACAAAAAAACATGATTTACTTCTTTAAAAACCAAATTGATTCGGATAATCGCGGACAAACAAACATATATACAGGCCATGCTGAGAACCTTTTTTTAGAAGTTAATAAATATCGAATTTATTTAATTAAAAATTTATTTTAATAAATGGTGAATGCGCACTTGCTCTCACCATTTATTCTAATAAATGGTGAATGCGCATTTGCTCTCACCATTTATTCTAATAAATGGTGAATGCCCATTTGCTTTCACGATTTATTCTAATAAATGGTGAATGCGCATTTGCTCTCACCAATTTTTTAATAGTGAAAGATCTCCTAGATAACTCTGGTCTGCCATTATCAGACCCTGATTCCTTTTTTATGGGACAACCTTTAATATATCTTCTTTCGAACAAAATACGAATTATTAAAATCGGTTTATAAACAATGAAGTTATCTTTGAACAAACATAAAAACAAGCATGTATATATACGGTCGAATTGCGAAACCTCCTTCTTTTCTAAAGTCAGTTAATAATACACACATGAAGATTTACAGACTTACTGATTTTGCTAAAAAAAATAAACTATGTCCCTATATATTTTTATTTGCTTTGTTATTTATATAGCGTGTATATAGTAGATGTACTTGAAATTGTATTTTATACCAGAAGGTAGTAGGAAACCAGTGTAATAGGTACAATTTTATTTTGATTATTGTTAACTCGTCATTGTTTTATAGATCTTAGTTTAGTATAGTGCCATGTCGCCTGTGCGGACGTGTGAGAATTCTCCTGACAGTTTTTGTTATTTGTGGCGAATATATGGTAATAAAGCAACAAATTAATATTAGAGACTTTGTAAAAAACGTATCCTTCGCGTAATTTGGCTTCAAATTTGTATAAATTTTGGGCGCCTTATAAAGTCTGTAAACGATGTGTTGAAGGCCTTCTAAATTGATTTAAGGGTAAAAAAAGCTTTCCGATATGGGATTCCTATGGTATGGCGCGAACAAAAGAACCATAGTGATGACTGTTACTTTTGTTCATATAATGTAAAAGGAAATAATTCAAAATGAAAGCAGTCAATTTCATTCACCAATCTGCAATCAGCTATTCGTCCCATACCTCATGGGACCGAAATACCAGTGCCCAAGGCCCCTGCTACCTTCAAGTCCTGACGAAGATGCTGCTGTACTTAAACACGATGACAAGTCAAGTTTTGAATTCGAAGATGACAGCAGTCCAAAATTGTTTTCCCACGAATTACGTGGGTAGCGTAATTAAGAGAATTTTTAAAAATTTTAATAATTTTTATTCTCCTATTTGTTACAATTCTACTTGTTAGTCGGAAATCAAAATTAAGACTGAATTAAAAAGGAATATTGTTAGTTCATTACATAAAATTATATCTCAGCATATTTAGATAAATATATAAAAAATACTGTAATTAGCAATTTTATCTAATATGGTGCAATATACAGGATGGATATAACACCTCCCCCTTTGGAATGGAGTACCTCTTGTAAAAAAAGGGTACGACATCAAATTTGAATTTCATCAGGTTGGTCCTTCTTCTTTTTTCTTTCTTCTTTCTTCTGACATTTAAATTTAAAATATTTAATTAAACAAAAAATTAATATTATTAAAAGTATTAAATAAACAAGAATTGACCAATAATTAAAATAATGAATAATCTTGAAATCAGGTATTTCTTGAACTTCTTCTTCTTGAGCTGATAGGGCATTACCAATGGAACTTATCTCTTCTAAAGAAATAGCATCTAAATTTAATGTTGTTGGCTTCTTCATTTTATGTTCTTGGATTTCTTGACAAATTCTATTATGTAAACTGTATTTGTGCTCATTGATAAAAAGGAAATTATTTGTAGGTAAAATAATTTGATATTGGGAATTATTTTTAATAGGTAGAGGAAATAATTGGAAATATTCATAATTTTCTTCTTCTACTAAAGCAATTTCAATAATAAATGTTAAACAATTAAATTTTGAATAACTTTTAACACTAGCTGTTTTTTCAAATAATAATATATTTTCGATGTTTGGTTCAAACGGTAGCTTCGTTCCTTTTTGTAAATATATTCGAATTTGCTTTAACTCACTCAATAATTCCTCTGGTTTCACTATGGAATTATGTAATACATTCAGTTTAGAAAAAGTAATAGCATCTTCTAAATTTTCTAAAATTTCATTAATCATCAGGTATTCAGTAGTTATTTGCGATATTACCATTTCGATAATAATAACTCCAAAATTTTCTAAATTTTTGATTTCATTTTCTCTTACAAATTGTTCAATTTGTAATAATCTACTTTTAATAGTTATTTGATTATGAGCTAATTTTGCAATACTTTCATTAAACGTTTTTATAGATCTTTCTAAAAGTGAAACTTGATTAGAAACAATTGTTTTAATTTTATGTTGATTAGATGCTAATATTTCAATCATGTTTCATAATGTTCAGCATCGTTAGAATCTAAATTTCTAGTTATAGTTTTTATTATAGATCCTAATCCATTTAATATACCTCTCTTACTTCGCAATTCATTAGTAATTTTAAATAAAGGATTTATTTGCGAAATTTTATTTATAATTTGTTCTTCTAGATTTTGGATTATATGATAGGAATTATAAAATTCTTTCTTATAACCTTTACTATAATTATATTTGTAAAATATTTCATTTAAATGTTCGACCGATAAATGCAATCTTGTAAATTCTTTAATTAAGTCAGTAATATCGAATATTTGAATAAAAGACCATTTATCAATTTTATTTTGAGCTTTTCCTAATTTAAATGGAAATAATCCAGGATTATCTTCTATTTTATGAAATAAAGGGCTGGTGATGCATCCGGAGACACTAATTAGGATTAATCTGTAACATAAACAGGCTTTCTTAATTCTTTTATATGTATAATTCGAGTTTTCTTACTTTTACAATTTTGAATTTTAACTTTATTATTAGTAAGTAATTCTAATATTTCATATGGACCTATAAATTTATTTTCTTTCTTATTTCTAGCATTTTTACTTTTATATACAATTTGACCAACTGAAAATTGAATTTGTTCAGGACCTTTAATGTTGTGTTTAAGTATATTTTTTGATTTTTTGTCTTGAGTTGTTTCTGTTACATTTTCATACATAGCCCTTAACTTATTTCTATGATGAAATATGTAATCATTATAAAAAGTACCATCTAATAATTCTTGAGGATCTCTTGATAAAGTGTGACCAAAAACTAATTCATAAGGACTAAATTTAGTCGTTGAATGGATTGAACTATTATATGCAATTAAGGCATAATTCATTAAATCTTTTTCATTTGGATATTGAGTGGTTAATAATCGTAAATGTTCTAATAAGGTACTATGAAATCTTTCTACTGGAGCATTACTCTCGTGATGTTGAGGTGTGGTATAATGTATATAAATTTTATGTATTTTAAATAATTCTTTAACAGTTTCATTTTTAAATTCTGTACCGGGGTCAGAAATTATTTTTTCAGGTAAACCATAACTACTAAAATATTTGATTAAAGCATTACATACATCAGTCGCATTTTTAGAATTTAATAAGTAAGCCTGACCTAATTTAGAAAATTTATCTAATATTGTTAAATAATCTTTTCCATCAAATCTAAATATATCTATATGCAAGATTTGAAAAGGCTTTGTAGGAGTTTCTGATAAACTAAACGGAAAATAAGGCTTATCTCTAGCATATTTAGCAGTTTGGCATAGAATACATGCATTGATAAAATTATTTATATCTTGTTTCATTGAAGGCCAATAATATGTTTGTTTTAACCTTTCATACGTTTCCTGTATACCTCTGTGATTGCATTTTCCTTCATGTTGGAATTTAATCATCATTAATTGTTCTTCTTTATCTCTTATTGTATTTATTAATTTAGTACATTTAATTAATTTTAATCCCTTTGTAATAAATTTATTTTTATAAACTTGACTGAATTTCAAAAATTGTTCATCATCATAGAAATAAAAATAAAAATTTCTACCGGGTGTTATGAAATCTCGAATAAATTCAAAAATTACGGATTCGTTATTTTTAGGAAGTTTGACTTCTAAAATCTTTAAATGTTGAAAATCATTTCTTTTTGTCTCAATTTTATTGTGAACATTTGGAGTAATTATAATTTGATTAGTTTTATTATTTATTATTTCATCTAATATTTCAAAATTTACACCAGATGATTCATCACATGAGTGTATGGTACTAACACTAAGGGTTTCTTCTGAATCTATTGGTGCTGAGTCGGTGTCCGACGGTATTCTAATATCTTGTAAAATTTTTATTTTATCTTGTTGTTGTGTTCCACTCGTGGATGGTAAATTTGAATCGGGGTTAATTTGATTCCTCCAAGTTTCGTCGATTAGATTTCTTAAAAAGTCGTCTACATCTTCGTTTATATTACCTGGTTCATTAATAATGCTTTCCGATTCTACAGCATTTATTTTTATTCTACTAAGAGCATCTGCATTACGATTTTGGTTACCAGGCTTGTGTACTATTTTATAGTCAAATTCTTCTAACCGTAATCTCCATCTTAATAACTTGCTATTTGGGTCTTTCACATTAAATAACCATTGTAAGGGTCTTTGATCTGTATAAATAATAAATGGTTGACCCAATAAATAGGGTCGAAAATATTTGCACGCCCATACTATTGCCAATAACTCTTTCTCAATTGTTGAATAATTAATTTCGCTTTGATTTAAAGTTCTGGATGCGTACGCTACTGGTAAATCATTAGGAACATTGCCTTGAGATAATACCGCGCCGATTGCAAAATTACTTGCGTCCGTTGTTAAAATAAAGGGTTTTTTAAAATCCGGATACTGAAGAATTGGTGAATTTATAAGTAATTTCTTACAAGCTTCAAATGATTCTAAAAATTTAGGGGAATGAATGACTTTAGCATTTTTCTTTAAACATACCGTCATAGGCTTGGTTATTTTAGCAAAATCTTTAATGAATCGTCGATAATAACCGAGTAATCCTAAAAAGCTTTTTATTTGTTTCTGAGTTTCAGGAATTGGAAAATCTTTTATTGCTTTAATTTTTTCTTCATTTGGTTTAATACCTTGGGGTGTAATTATGTGACCTAAATATTGAACTTCCTTACGCAAAAATTCAGATTTGTCCAATTGAATTTTTAAATTAGCTTCCCTAATTCTATCAAAAACTTGTTTTAAGCGATTTATATGCTCTTGTAGCGATACAGAAAAAATAATAATGTCGTCTAAATATACCATGCAAACTTCGTCTTGTAACCCTCTTAAAATATTGTTCACAAGCCTCTGAAAAGTCGCCGGGGCATTTTTTAATCCAAACGGCATTCTCCTATATTCATAGTGGCCATTTTGGGTACTAAAAGCTGTTTTATGTACATCATCAGGATGAACTAAAATTTGTTGATAAGCTGAAGCTAAATCTAAAGTAGTGAAGTAATTTGATTTTCCTAATTTATCTAAAATACTTGTAATATCTGGCAAGGGGAATTTATCATTGATTGTTTTTTCATTCAGCTTTCTATAATCTATTACTATTCTATATTTTCTTTTATTACTAGCATCTAAACGTTTTTCAATAACCCATATGTTACTATTATAAGCTGAATTCGATGGTTGAATAATTTCTTGTTCTAACATCTTATTTATTTGTGAATTAACTTCTCTTCTATACACTTCAGGATATTTATAACTTTTACAAAAAATTGGATTTTCATCTACTGTATTTATTTTATGAGTTATTTTATTTGTAAAGCTAAGAGGTATTTCCTCGCAATAAAATATATCTCTATATTCCGTACATAATTTACGTATACTAGATTTTTCTTCTTTATTACAATGTCCTAATCTTAAATTTTTTAAATTTGCTTTTAATATATTATCATAATCTTCCTTATAATTTGTATAATTTTCTACTTCTAATCTTTCTACTAAATTAACCTCATTTAAATCTACCTTTTCTACTTCTACTGGACTATTAAATGTTATAGTCTTTGCGATTTCACTTGCATTTATTATTTTCGTATATGCAAAATTATCTTTAATCGTTATTAACGCATTTGGCATTTCTAATTGATCCGCAAACTCAGTATAATTAACTATCGCTAAACCTTCTATTAAATTTACTGGAATTTTAGTTACTTTTTCTTCTCTAGGACCTATTCTAACTTTATATTTTTGATTATTACTATATTCACTTATTGGTATAACTTCTGGTAAAATCTGAGGATTATAAATCATTTTTATACGAGTTTTAGGAGTTAATAATTCATTATTTCTAAAATTAATACTAGCATTTATTTGACTCAATAAATCAGATCCTATTAATCCATGAAATTTGTTTGAAAAATTAAAAATATGAAATTTAGTAAATATATTGTCATTAAATATTTTAAAAAGTGGAATGTTTACTACTCTTGAATGTTGAGTTAAACCATGAGCAGTTTTTATTAAAAATTCTTCTTGTTTTATATAATTTTTATAAAATTTCTCTGCTACATCTGATATCATCAAAGAACGAGAACTTCCTGTATCTATTAAAAAATAAGCTTTAATTTCGGGGATGAATATATATGGTAAATCTGTTCTTATGTTATTAACATTAATCAAGGTTTTATCTTTTGGATCTGGGGCCAAGTGAAAATTTTCATTTTGTTCATTAATCGTTATATTTTCAGATTCTATTTGATAATTAGTATGTTGATTTTTTGACCTATTGGTTAATCTAGAGTTTCCTGAACTCGTATCCATAGGTTCTGGAATATAATTGTTCGGGTTTTGATTTTGAAAATTATTTCTTGGAGTATTATTTATGAAATTTTCCCTAGGTTGATTATAATGATTATGTTGGTTTGAAAATCGATTGTAAGGATTTCGTTGACCGAAATTATTCTGATTTGACTGATTATTTGGCATTCTAAATAATGGATTCGGATTTATCCATTCTTTTTGATAATTATTATGATTATTAAAATTTGTAACTTCATTATTATGTGGTCTAAAATTATTTGACCTGTCTTGATTATAATTTGGTCTATAATTATTATGATTTGAGTTTGGTCTTTTATGGAATTGATTACCACGTTGATTAGGTTTATAATTATTATAATAATTAGGTTTTGACAAATGACTACTGTTACCAGTCTTAAAATAAACAAAATTTTCTTCTTCTTTTACTATTGCTAAAGCTCTTTCCAAACTATCTGGATCTCTCAATCTTACTACTAATTGCAGGTTATACGGTAAACCATTAATAAAAGTTTTTAAAGCAAATTCATTATAATGAGCAATTTTAATTTGTTTTTCATTTGCATTTGCAATTTCTGAATTTAATTTAGAAAAAAGCAAACTTCTAGCATCTTGTACTCTCATACCAAAAATTAAAGGTGGTTCATTTTTAAAAGGTTTTAAAGTGATTAAATCTTGTATTAAACAATCAATACCTCTTTGATCACTAAAAGTTAATAATAATGCATTTTTAATTGCATTCCAAGTATTATATTCTCTACTATAAATTAAATCTGCAGCTCTATCTCTTAGTTTACCTAAAACTGTATCTAATATGCAAACATTTACGGGATCTGCTACATTAGTTGTATTCTGGAAATTTTTTATAAAATTTTCACAAGCTACTAAAAATCTATTAAGTTGTCTGGGGTTTCCGTCAAAGGTCGGAATACCATCTGCTTGAAATTTCATTAAAGGAATGTTAGCCATTTTTGGTTTTTCTAAATATAACTGAAAAAACTCGTCTACTAAACTTTCTATATCGTTTGTTAACATAAACTATCTTTATTAAATTATGAATATTTCTTAAGGAATAAGGATTGAAAAATAATATGGAAATGAACACTTACAGTATAGTTTTCATCTTAATACTAAATCCAATAAGAGCAGCAATGTGTGTCTGTCCTCTGGGCTTGGGGTTGAATCTTAACTCTGACTTTACTCAATGGGATCCACGATTTTTGTCTTCACCCATATAATGATTAGTTGGACAGGAGGCGATGTGTAGCACTCACAAAAATTGTCCGATACCGAATCACAAACTCCGACTAATTCTGTAGCTGTCGATAAATCGTTGAAACGAACGATAATTTTTTTAAATTACCCTCGACTTAATATCCTACTGTGACTGCGCCAATTACGTGGGTAGCGTAATTAAGAGAATTTTTAAAAATTTTAATAATTTTTATTCTCCTATTTGTTACAATTCTACTTGTTAGTCGGAAATCAAAATTAAAACTGAATTAAAAAGGAATATTGTTAGTTCATTACATAAAATTATATCTCAGCATATTTAGATAAATATATAAAAAATACTGTAATTAGCAATTTTATCTAATATGGTGCAATATACAGGATGGATATAACACACGGTATGCTAAATGATTAGGTAAGAGACTTGAATCTTCCTAAAAAAGCTGCTGAATTGCTTGGATCTAAGCTCAAAAGCAAGAACTTATTTTTGCCTTGTGTCTCTTCCTCCTGGTTTGAATATAGTAAGAAGCAGGTCACTTCCTACTTTGCCCAAGAGGACGAGTTGGTTTATTTTACCAATACTAAAGGCTTAATGGATACATTTAAGATCTCATACGACCCAGCCCAGTGGAGTATTTTCATAGATTATTCAGGAAGAAGCCTTAACACAGTTCTGCTGCAAAATGGTGATTTACATGGTTCCATTCCTGTCGATCATTCCGTAAATCTCAAGGAAACCTACAAGAACTTGAAATTGGTTGTTTGTAAATATAAATATAAAAACCACGGTTGGCAAGTGTGCGGTGATTTCAAAATATTGGGCATGTTACTCGGACAACAATCTGGGTTTACCAAATTCCCTTGCTCTTTGTGTCTATGGGGTAGTATAGACCGTGCAAATCACTGGACCAAAATGTTTTAGCCTTCAAGGGAGCTTAAAGTTGGCGAATAGAACGTCCTGCTTGAAACTTTGGTGCCTCCTTATAAAGTTCGTTCACCACCGCTTCACATAAAGCTGGGATTAATTAGGCAATTTGTAAAGTATTTTAGGAGAGTGGAAATTGCTTCTAATACTTAGTAGCAAAGTTTTCAGGTCTCTCGGAGGCAAAGTTAAAGGAAGGCGTTTTGGTTGGACCAAATATTCGACAGCTTATGGCTGATCCATAGTTCATCATAACCATGACGGATCCTTAAAGAGAAGAGTGGATTGCCTTTAAAGAGGTCCTAGAGAATAGGCAATAACAAAGACCCTAATTACAAAGGAATGTTAAAAGCATTTCAAGCTTTAGATTGCTTAATGAATCTAAAAGTACATTTTCTTCATTCCCACCTCGACTACTTTCCAGAAAATTTAGGAGATATGAGTGAAGAACAAGGTGAACGATTTCACCAAGATAATAAGGAGATATAAAGATAACAGGAAGGATGAAACGTTTCAATGATAGCGGACTACTGCTGGACCCTTCAGAGAGACTCTCCAGATGCTTTGTACAAGCGAAAATGTACCAAAAGGAGTCTCAATGTGAAAAAGAAATGTGTTTAGTGAAATGAAAATTTATGATGTTGCCGAAAACTGGTGTATTACATAACTACAATGATTTACAAATTTAATAAATATAAACACCACATTTACAATTTTTTGCCAGAAAGTTGTAACAAGATAATAATAAAAAAAAAGTGAGAGGTGTCAAGGGACACCCGGATGGAACGAAATTCCTTTCGATTAATTAGTGAAGGAATTGTAATTTGTAAACACAACAGAGAGTTTGTACATACATAAGCATTTATTATCGTCTGTATAAAATCTCTACTTACCTAACTCTATCAGCAATATCCGGAACTTGTGCCGAAACACGGTCAGGATACATTATTGTTATTATTTTATTATTTATTATCTACAAAAAACCTGTATAAACTTTTAACAAAGTCGCGACACTACACTGTACAAAGCAAAATAGAAAATATTAAATCCATTATTACCTGAATATTTTCAACAGTTCGTTTCTCTTAACAAAAGTGTCCATTCATACAATACCCGAGGTTTAGATGACATACATATACCAAAAATTCCTTTTTATTTCAATTTAATTTAAAACAGGAATTAACAATTTATTAAAAAAATTTAAAATTAAAATATTTGACAGTAACTGACAGTTAAGGTAATTTGACGTACCTAACTAGTCAATTTACGAACTATTTTTAAAATGATTATGAATTTATAAATTTATAAAAACAGAATGAACTGAAATATAATACTATTATAGGTACTTATTTTTTTTTCTACAGTATTTTCTTTTTAATGTAAATTTTCTTTTAATTTAAATTAGTGTCTTTTTAATTGTACTTTTATTAGTATTTATGTATATTAGGGTTTCCTATTTAAATAAAGATATATCTATCTATGAGAGAGAGAGACAGAGACAGACAGACAGAGAAACATGCGTGCGTCGGTCGTGTCGTGTCGTGACATTTTTTGGTCTGAATTTTTTCCGGCTTGTCTCAGTCGTAACGCGCGAAAGGAAACTTCGTTCCAACAAGTTACACTATAAAACAATATATTTTTAATGTATAACTTGTATCAACTCTTATAACAGAAATTCTGTAATTGTTTCTTGATTAAAATATTATTTGGTTAAAGAGTCTTTAAGTATTATTTATGGTTAAAATTATCTTTACGTTTCTGGTATTTATTAATTTTGATTTATAAAAAATTAATCACATACCTATATTTTTTTAATTTAAACAATAGATTGTAAAATGGGCGCACTGGAACTCCACACCGAATTTACCTAATCGTTAATACCTCACTGGAACTCCACACCAAAAATTTTGCTACCTGAATACTGTACTAATCCCACACTGGAATTCCCCACCGAATAAAATTATATTTTTAAAACCAGAAAATATAATTGCGCTTAGATAAGGACAAATAAAACCATAATTTAATTATAAAACTATTTTTTAATTAAATTTTGAAAATTTGTAAGAAACAGCTATTACGAATTCGTATAAACTAATTGCATTTTCTTTTAATTGTAAAACCTTATTATTTATAAAATTAAAATTATGTAAGACCTCCTTTCTAATTGTTCTTTTTTCATTAAATTTTGCACTATTTATTTTAATATACGTATCTTTCTGGAGCTCTTCAAGTACTTTCAAAAAAGTGTGAATATTAGGATGGGGAGAATTACACATTTTATTAAACTTGGAATGATACGATTCGCAAGAATTTGTTGTCCGGTTTAAGTCAGCGGTGTTAGCTGCCCAAATGTGTGGAGGAAACAGAGAGTTAGTATCTATGTACGTTTCTACCAAGTAATCGCTGAATCTCAAAACCCGATTGTCTTGAGGCATATCTGCTATAAAATTGAAGCAGTACACATCATTGACATTGTCTGCTGGT
Source organism: Altica lythri (assembly GCA_964028335.1). Lineage (NCBI taxonomy): Eukaryota > Metazoa > Arthropoda > Insecta > Coleoptera > Chrysomelidae > Altica > Altica lythri. The sequence continues at coordinate 57,973,848 of OZ034807.1, read as the reverse complement.
AAAAATGTGAGGCCAAATAAATGTTTCAACCACTTGCCAATTTCAGAATTATTTTTATATTCTCCAGACAGCCCAACTTGCTGAATCTTTCGCCACCTAAAAGATATTATTGTTATGTAACATGTTGTGACATATTATAATTACAATTATACATATATGAATAAGTTAATAACCTACCATGCTTGAGCAAGATGAAATCTACAACCGATTATCTCTGCATCCGGAAATACTTCATTAATCGCCGAATGTATCGCCACTTCAAAATCTACCACAATTTTTTCTGGCCGCCATGACTGGATTTTTTCATCCAATAATTGAATAAGCTTTTCATATGTACTCTTATTTTTATTTGGTAAGAGACAGAAAGCTGTTGGCACATAGGTGTCCTTTACATATGTGTGAATAGTAAATAACTGGCAGAAATATTTACAACAATAATTAAATGTTCCATCCATAAAAAATACACTGGATTCTGTCATCAGTTTGATATTTGTTTCACATGAAAACACTATTATATTATTTATATTATCATTAATAAAAAGAAAATCTTCAGATTTAACTGTTTTTATAACACAATTATTTACAAAGGCATGCACTTCTTGAATATTTCGGGGTAATTTCGGGACAGTTTTCAATTTTTCTCGATTATAGTTATCCCGAATATAGTTTATATCTTTAACAGTAAGAGTATCTATTGTACCAATATTTTCAGATATTTCGCGATGGATTATTTTGGTAGGTCTTTCAGATATATCATGATTAGCCTTCCTTTTAACTGAATTAGATATCTTCTGCCGATTTAACACTAACCCAGATACACTCTCGTGGTCATGATCACAGTCACTAATTCGAGAGAAATTTGGCTGTTCTATATCTCCAATAGTATATAGTTGGGATTTGCAGCCTTTTTTAATACATCGCCACACAGTTTCACCACTTTTTATTGTTCTTCCCATATAAAATTTATAACCTTTATAAATTAACTAGCGGACCCGGCGAACTTCGCACCGCCTAACACTAATGTTTTTTCCATTTTTTTTTTTATTTTTACGATTAATTTTTTGTATTTTTTATCATATTTTCTCGTTAGTTACCAGTTTTTACTATTATTGATAGTACTTTGTAATTTATCGGTTAGGTATATTATATATTAACTGCGCCACCTAACGGTGGCGTCATAGTTCTTAGGTAAGTAAGTTTTGCTCTGTTAAATATATGAGAAATCAACTGCGCCACCTTACGGTGGCGTCATAGTACTTAGTTATGTAAGAATTACAGGTGTAAATTTATATCATCTCAACTGCGCCACCTTAGGGTAGCGTCATAATGATTAATTTCGTAATAAACGCACCCGATCGCTGCAAAATTCAAAGTGCTATAAGAAAAATCGCGGCCTCGATGCGCTATTTATAGGCACGTTACCGCCGCCCCGGCCGGCCAGTACCACCGCAAGCGCTACGTCCCGCAATTTTAAATCTGTAATATCTTCGAAAATATTCATTTAAATCTTGTGTAAAGGACCATATAGATCTATATTAAATCAACAATGTATTTAAGCTATTTAATTGGATAAGGATTAATGCTGTATTGGTTAAAATCGCTTCGAAAATTAGCCATTATTTGTCGTAAAAAGTAAATGACAAAAAAATGTTATTGTGAGATATCCATAAGAGATAGACATATACCATCGCGGAGTTTTCTGTAGACCTTTTCAATGTGTACAAATAATTAGTACATTATTTTGATTAATCTCATAGGGTTCAGTCTGCGTTTGCAATGTAAGTGGAAAAAAATTGATAATTAACGACATCACATTAGAAACCTCAAAAATAACTGTATTTCTCTACTATTTAATGGATGTTATTATACATATAAACCTTCCTCTTGAATCACTCTATCTATTAAAAGAAACCGCATCAAAATCCGTTGCGTAGTTTTAAAGATTTAAGCATACAAAGGGAAATAGGGACAGAAAAAGCGACTTTGTTTTATACTATGTATTAATATTAATTAATAACCGTTTTCCCCGTTCACTAAACATAGACTCCATCATGTAAATAAAAAAAGCGTTAACAAATTTCGAAAGGCACACAGTATCAGCAATAGACAATTATCACAACAACTAATACAATACTGATTTATAAAATTATATTTGAAGTAAAATAATATTTACAATGGAGTTTACAGGTAGTTCTAATAACATTTTAATTTTCTGAGGGGAATTCCAGTTAGGGATTAACTAATAAGTGCAACCCAAAATAGGATTATAATTTTGGAGTGGAGTTCCAGTGCACCGTGTAAAATTATAAGTGCATAACATGCCGGATCGAGGGTCGAGAAAATGGTCCCATTTATAGACCGTCCACTTTTCCTAGCTAAGGGGTGACTTCGAAGACTCTTTAACCTATTATTTTTTGTAAACACAGGATATTATTTTAGTACGGATTATATCTACACCCTTTAGTTCATGGTGACTGGCCTAAACTAGTTTCTGATCGCATATTAGAAAGAAGTCTGGCAGAAAATTATACAAGGTCCCGTCTTCCATCTTTTACACAAGAAGAAATTAAATTTATCAAAGGCACTCAAGATTATATTGCAATTAATCACTACTTTACCAATTTGGTAGAAAATAACGTAGAAGCACCATGCTCTGTAACCAGTTGGGATAGTGATCTTCGAGTTATCGATTCGTATGATCCCAATTGGTCACTAACATCGAGTAATTGGCCAGTAAGTATACTCTTTATTAGGTTTATTATACCTCAAAAGGCAATTGCATGTAACTGACGTCATTGTGACGTATATGCAATGCGAGGTTTGAATGAATCGTAGTCGCCAGGTTTAACTAAGAAAGACTAATTATCTTTTCCTTAATAATACGCAATAGAAACACATACTTTTAAGAAAAATGGCAAGCGGTGTTGGCGTTAGTTATTTATGTTCTCCAGTGTTGCCATTTTCTTAAAAGTATCTCTTTCTATTGTGCGTTAATAAGACAAAAGATAGTAAGTCTTTCTAAATTAAACATGGCAACTAGCATTCATTCAAACCTCGCATTGGTTCCACCTGCATTTACGTCACAATGAGGTCAGTGACATGCAATTGCGTATCGAGGTATAGCTATAATTCCTGAATTTATATTTTTATATTTTTATTAATTTTAGTTCGATAATATGATTCAGCTAATAAAGTAAAATTCTTTACTTTATTTGAATTTTTTTATTTTATCATATACCGAAAATTGTTCATCTTGCAAAGAAAATACAAAATTGTACGGTATTATTTATCTATTTAGAATAAATGGATAGGTAAGTAACTATATACACATTATTGTAAGATTCTAAATATTTACTTGTTTTCATGATTATTAAAATATTTTTCTTCTCTAGTGCACTTATTTGAATGGCAAATTGTTTTTTGTTAGAATTGTAAAATTATATTTTATATTTTATAATTACATATATAAAAAAAATAAAAATTTCAAAAAAAATATTGGCTACTTTAGCTCGGAGTCGTGGATTGTTACTTAATCAAGAGTTTGCTTACCAGAATTTCTAGATATAGAACCCAAAAAATGTGGTTAGATTTTTTTTGTCTGGCTGTATATGTTTGTGCGCGCATCACATGAAAACTACTGATCCGATTCGAATGCGGTGTTCACATATGTATTTGTCTTCTTTCAACTTAACATCTGGTGTATAAAAATTTCTCCCCCCACTCCTTTAATGGGGTGGAGAGAGAAATTTTTAAACAACAATCAACACTCCACGCAAACGACGTCGCGGGTAAACTAGTAATTCTTAAACCTCAATTTTCGGTCGTTGATTTAAATAAAAAATATCACGAATTATAGTTAGTTGTTAAGACAAATTGTACTCTTAACTCTTACTGTTTCTTTGAAGCAGGAAGGGTGTCTACGGCGTAAGTACCTACCTACTGGTGGATAATAACCGACGCGATCCTTGAATTTTTGATGAATCAAAGCTAAATCTATATAGCTGAACCTTGGAATTGGTAATTAAAGGTGAACTGTAGTTTGCCTGTCATAAACCTGAACCTTGGATTCAGTGAACTCGGAAAACGGTTAACTTCGGCCCTTCTGTACAAATCTGAATTAACCCTAGAGAAACGACCAATCAGCATAAAAAACACTTAATTAAAAAAATCGCTGGTTGGTATTTAGCCAAAGCGGAAACCATTAATAGTAATATAATTATTTTCTCCAAATTTAAGTCTTGCGTAGGTCTACGGTTAAGTTTTATACTAAGGTAGAATATCTTTCACAAATTAAATTAGCTGCCAGGCATTGATAAACAGAGGGAGAAACTACCTATCTATACTGCTGTCATTAAAATCTCCTAAGATCTGTAATCCGTAAACTTTAATTTAGTTTTTAATGGGATGAATTTTAACAAAAAACATAATTTGCCATTTAAATAGGTACAGCTATAAAAATCAAAATAGGTAAAATATTACTAAATAAGTTAAATATATACGAGCACACCATAATAATGTTGGTACTTTGTTAAAACTATATTTGTTATTTGATTTATCACCGTTCCTACTTTTTTTGATTACCTAAAAGTTATAGGTATAGTTATTGGATGGTCTTTATTTCTAGAAACCTATTTAATTTTAGATAGTGCCTTGGGGAGTAAGAAGTGTTCTAAATTGGTTGAGGGATAACTACGGAGATTATGAATTTATCATTACTGAAATCGGAATTACAGATAATAAAACATCTTTAGACGATAAAACTAGAATTGATTATTATCACGTTAGTTTTATATAGCCTGACCTGCTCCAAGTATTTTCAGAAAGTTTTATAATATCTGTTTTCTATTTAATTTTCACAGGACTATTTCTGTCATGTCTTAGCTGCAATTTATTTAGACGGTATCCGAGTTCCAGGCATTACTGGGTGGAGTTTGCTGGATAATTTCGAATGGAGTGGTGGATATAAGTAGGTTATTTCATAAAAGTAATGTGTTCCGAAAATGTTAAAATATATTTTATTTAAAGAGTTAGAACGATATAAAGTTTGTGCTTTAATTAGTGAAAGCAAATACTAAGTTCTCAAATGTAAAAAGGCACTAAAAATATGTGTCATCATTAACCATTTATTAATTGTCATTATTCTTTGTCATTTCTGGTAATAATTCAATAGTAAATTTTCGTTAAACTTAAATTACCAGTAACAATTATTAATTTTGTAATAAAATATTATTTTTTAGTAATGGTCTTGGATTATTTTCCGTGGATTTAACTACTTTGAAAAGGACACCAAAAGAATCGGTTAAATTTTGGCAAGAAATGACTAAAACGAGGACTCTAAATTGTGACACATACTGGCCAATAAATCAAAAATCACCTTCAGTCTGTTGAGGAGCAGAATTACGAGTTAAGGGAAATGGAAATTAAAAATATGTATAAATATTAGAAACTAATAAAATATACTCACCAAAAACAATTTTGCATCATTATGAAAAAACCCATGCTCATTTTCTTTTTTCATGGTTCTTAAAACTATTTGTTGGTTTAAAGGACCCCACACAATATCAGTGGAAAAGTACTTTCCGTCAAATAAACAAAAATTTTATTCTAAAAGAGTAGAACAAAATTCTTAATGGGTACCAAGCTCAAAAATTTTCAATTTTTGAGATATAAAGGTTTGAAGTTGGACTAAAATAGTGATTTACTGAACAGGTCAACATACTGAGTATTTCTAGACGACATGCCAAAGAAATTTAACTTTGTAAGAAAATTTACCACTAAACTGGAAAGCAAATCTGAATGGGATGAAAACACCATATTGGGGCTAAGCCAAAACGCCATAAAATGGTACACGGACGGCTCCAAGACAGATAAAGGAACAGGAGCAGGGATGTTTGGACCTAGAACCAAATACTCAGAAAGCTTGGGTACCTACCCAAGCATCTTTCAAGCGGAAATTCGTGCCATCGAAAGATGTATAGAATTTAACATTGAAAGGAACTATCGTAGACAGAAGATTGTAATCATGTCAGATAGTCAAGCAGCCATCAAAGCTCTGAACTCAGATACAATCAGTTCAAAGATGGTCTGGGAATGCCTAGGCAAATTAAATGAACTAGGACAGAATAACACTGTTACCCTCCTATGGGTTCCAGGACACGTAGGAATAGAAGGAAATGAAACAGCAGACAAGCTGGCAAAAAAAGGAGCTGAAACCCCATACCTGGGACCAGAACCATCCTGTGGAATCAGCAGTAGTACAATCTTAGAAAAACTAAGGAAAAAAATGGATAGCGAAAAATCCAAGTACTGGAATGATCTAGAAGGACTAAGACAATCGAAGACGCTCCTGAGAAACTATAACCAGAAGAGATCTCACAGCTGTCTTAACCTGAGTAAGAAAAACCTCCGATTTATAACAGGAATACTAACCGGTCACTGTCGATTAAGAGGACACATGAAGAAACTAGGATTAGTAGATGAAGCAAACTGCACATTCTGTGAGGTAGAGGATGAAACCTCAATACACATACTTTCATAATGCATGGCATTAAGTACTTCTAGGGTCAAATAACTAGGGTCATACGAAATAGAAAGGGAAGAACTACCTAATTTAAAACCCAATGATATCCTAAACTTTCTAAGGCAGATAGGACTAGAAGAGCTGCTATAAGTCTAAGGAATCATCAGAAATATAGCAAGAAAAGGGGGACACAATAGATCTTATAGGTCGCAGGTGTATCTGTTACCCCTAACACCATACATACATACCTACATAGATCTTACTTTTAGATCTCTCAAAGGAAATAGAAGAAGTACGGGAAAACAGAAAAAAAAGAAAAAGCGAAAATTAAAAATAAACTGAAATAAAACAAATGTACTACAAATTGCAATAAGGACAAAGTTAATAATAATAAATTTTTACGATAGTAGTAATATATACAGGATTAGTACATAGACCTTTATGAAAATAAATTTAATAACGGTGAATTATTTAATTCTGTTTGATCATTCAGTAATGTATCAGAGTGTTTACATTTATTAATTTCTAGACTTTCTAATAAATTTAATTTAAAACCTTTATTTTCTTGGTGTAAAATATCAAAATTATTATTAAAGTATTTTGGTCTATACCAACGAGTACATCCTTAAATAATAAAAAATGACAGTTCTTTTTAAAAAAATTTGGAAAGTATACGAAACAAGAATATATTAAATGACATTGAGAAGAAATTTAAAAAAAAGTGAGATGTGTCAAGGGACACCCGGATGGAACGAAGTTCCTTTCGATTAATTAGTGAAGGAATTGTAATTTGTAAACACAACAGAGAGTTTGTACATACATAAGCATTTATCATCGTCTGTATAAAATCTCTACTTACCTAACTCTATCAGCAATATCCGGAACTTGTGCAGAAACACTGTCAGGATACATTATTGTTTTTATTTTCTATTATTTTAATATTTATTATCTACAAAAAACCTGTATAAACTTAACAAAGTCGCGACACTACTACACTGTTCTAAGCAAAATAGAAAAAAAAGTAAATCCATTATTTTCAACAGTTCGTTTCTTTTAACAAAAGTGTCCATTTATACAATACCAGAGGTATTGTATATTCTACCTAGAATTACTGTTTATTTCAATTTAATTTAAAACAGGAATTAACAATTTAATACAAAATTTTAAAATTAAAATATTTGACAGTCATCTCTGAGTCATCTCTGAGTCATCTCTGAGTCATCTCTGAGTCATCTCTGAATCATCTCTGAGTCATCTCTGAGTCATCTCTGAGTCATCTCTGAGTCATCTGTGTGTAATCTGTGAGTCATCTGTGAGTCATCTGTGAGTCATCTGTGAGTCATCTGTGAGTCATCTGTGAGTCATCTGTGAGTCATCTGTGAGTCATCTCTGAGTCATCTCTGAGTCATCTCTGAGTCATCTGTAAGTCATCTGTGAGTCATCTGTGAGTCATCTGTGAGTCATCTCTGAGTCATCTCTAAGTCATCTCTGAGTCATCTCTGAGTCATCTCTGAGTCATCTCTGAGTCATCTCTGAGTCATCTCTGAGTCATCTGTGAGTCATCTGTGAGTCATCTCTGAGTCATCTGTGAGTCATCTGTGAGTCATCTGTGAGTCATCTCTGAGTCATCTCTGAGTCATCTGTGAGTCATCTGTGAGTCATCTGTGAGTCATCTGTGAGTCATCTGTGAGTCATCTCTGAGTCATCTCTAAGTCATCTCTGAGTCATCTCTGAGTCATCTGTGAGTCATCTCTGAGTCATCTCTGAGTCATCTCTGAGTCATCTCTAAGTCATCTCTGAGTCATCTGTGAGTCATCTGTGAGTCATCTCTGAGTCATCTCTGAGTCATCTATGAGTCATCTATGAGTCATCTATGAGTCATCTATGAGTCATCTATGAGTCATCTATGAGTCATATATGAGTCATCTATGAGTCATCTATGAGTCATCTATGAGTCATCTATGAGTCATCTATGAGTCATCTATGAGTCATCTATGAGTCATCTATGAGTCATCTCTGAGTCATCTGTGAGTCATCTCTGAGTCATCTCTGAGTCATCTCTGAGTCATCTATGATTCATCTATGAGTCATCTATGAGTCATCTATGAGTCATCTATGAGTCATCTATGAGTCATCTATGAGTCATCTATGAGTCATCTATGAGTCATCTATGAGTCATATATGAGTCATCTATGAGTCATCTATGAGTCATCTATGAGTCATCTCTGAGTCATCTGTGAGTCATCTGTGAGTCATCTCTGAGTCATCTATGAGTCATCTATGAGAGATATATCCCGTTTATCTAGTTCCAGACCATAATCTACCCCTGTCTCCTGTACCAAATTTCATCCCGATCCTTCCAGCCTTTTACTTAGTGGTAAAAATTGAAGCTTATTTATTCCTATGTGTATAGAAATTTTGTACAAAATTAATGAGTCATACCAATTAAAACCAGAACAAAGGATCTGGGGGCACGGTAGTGCCCCCGCCAAGACGAGCCAAGCGAAGCGCACGGGCACTACCTACCTTTTCTCGAAGCGCTTCGTCGTTTTTTTGAACCCTCATAACTTGAGTTTAGATTATGCTAGATCAACAAAATTTTTGGGATATATTGTCAATAGCGGACTTATTGAACATATTAAGTTTTAATTACATTAGCTTTTATACTTCAGATTTTATTTATATCTAAAAAACGCTGATTTCGTCACTGACTCACTGATGATCATCAAAATTATTAAGGTATTTCCTAATGTCCTAGAAAGCTGAAATTTTGTATGTAAGCTAGTATTAGCACACAAACAACAAAAAAATTATAAAACTTGTAACTTTCATCTCCCAACCCCTTAAACTAGGGGATGGGAGTTTGTATGAGACCTGTAATTTTAAATTAAATTTTGATGACGCTAGAGGTCTAATCTAATAATCTAATCTAAAACTTGGTGCCCCCAGATATATATATATATATATATATATTGTTAGGTTTTAAATAACAGTCTCAAGGAAACGTCTAGGTTGGGCAAATGATGGAAGAACGCCAGAAGTAGGAACTTTATTCTTGTGTTGCGAAATTTTCGGTTAATTTATAACCTTCATCAGCGCCTAACGGGAATTACAAAAATAACATTATAAGGGTGTAATAATATAACGAATAAAAACTTACAAAAAAATGTGTTCTTTTTACACCTCATATACAACCCTTACACAAAACATAATCATTATGGGTTGTTGATATATACATAAATACATAGGTCCAAAAGTAAACCGGTTAAAATATAAAAATGTTAAAATGTTAAATAAAACTAAACAGAAACACAACAGTTAACAATTACGAATAAACGACATTAAGAAATACCTAATGTATTATTTGAAAAATTGCCTAAAATTTTCGTAGAGTAGAAGACGAAAAATTGACTCTGTCAAATAGGTAAGTCAGATATTAATAAATAACAAATAAATAAAACCATAACCTAGTTGTTGTTATTGAAATGTTTAGTTTTCGTCATATTTTGGCACAAAAGAAAGGTGTAGATCGAACTCAAGCCTTCCACATCCTTTTTGAAGTTCATAGACTCTGGAGATGAATGTATGTAACACATTTCAATGAAATTTCTTTTAAACTGGTTAGTTGCTTCTTCCAGAATACTGACACTATTGTAATCGATATTATGTGCACTGGAACATACATGCTGGCTTAAAGCGGTTGCAGTTGGTTTTTTAACTGTATCACTTTTGTGTAGAGCGATACGTTTAGCCAGTTTTTGAGATGTTTGCCCAATGTAAACTTTCGGACAATCACTGCACTTAATGGTATATACTACATTTGATTTTGATAAAGTAGGAGTTTTATCTTTAATGTGAGTGAAATATTTGCCAAGTCGATTAATCACTGAGTTCGCTATAATAATATTGTACTTTCGTAGAATGTTGGATATTTGTGGTGTTAGATTCTCAATGAAGGGCAATTTTGCATAGTGCAACTCTACAAGATTGTCCACTGGGTGTTCTTCTGGAAAATGAGGACGCGGTGGTGGTTTATCAAAGAGAAGTTTGTTAAGCAATTTCTTTGGATAGTAATTTGATCTTAGTATATCATATAACACTCTTAGATTTTGTCCGGTATTGGAAGGATGGCAAATTCTCTGGATTCTGTTCTTCAGTCCTAGGATTATATTTACCTTTTGTTCATAGGGATGGTAAGAATGAAAAGGTATGTATCTTCCGGAATAAGTCTTCTTTCTATACCAGTCAAGCCTAATAATGTTATCTTTATGTCTAACCACTCGTGTATCCAAAAAAGGAACTCCTCCATCAGTTTCAGCTTCGTAAGTAAACTTCAGGTTGGTGTTGTATGAGTTAAATATATCTAATGTATAACTGATCTTATTTTCAGGTACAGCACATATCAGATCGTCGACGTACTGATAAATAAAGGGAAACTGAAAATCAACCTCTTTTTTGCAGTAATGGAGTAAGGAGTTCATAACTAACTCTGCTAAAGTTGGTGAGATAGCACCTCCCATTGGAGCTCCTTTGACTTGTAAATAAAACTGGTTGTTGAAAGAAAAGTAAGTACTATTATATAGAAAAGTAATTAGTTCAATGAAGGTGTTTTTAGGGATCGTGGTGTTGACCTCCACGAGGTGGTAGTTGTCAGAAATAATAGATACTACTAAGTCTAAAGGTATGTTGGTGTAAAGTGAACTGACATCAAAACTTACCAGTCTGAAATTGGGTGGTAGTTGAAAATTATTAATTTTTTCAGAGAAGTCAAAAGAGTCTTTGATTCTAAAGGAGTTAAAAGAGTGAAAAGAAACATCCAAGATGCCAGCCAGAAATCCTGCCAAAGGTTGTGTTGGAGATTTATTACAGGAAATAATGGGACGGAGAGGACAATTCTCTTTATGGATTTTTGGGAGTCCATAATATTTTGGAGCAATTCCTGTATATGTTGTTAAATCCTTTTTAGTCTCCAATGAAATATGATTTGCATCACACAGATTTTTTACAAATAAATTGTTTTTTCGTTCCACAGAGGGAGTCATATCTCGATCTATTTTTTTGTAGAATTCCTCATCTCCTAACAATTGTTCTGATTTATATATGTATTCGTTTTTATTCATTACCACAGTGGTATTTCCTTTATCGGCCTTTGTAATTATGATGTTTGGATTTTCTTTTAAGAACCTTTTTGTTTTTTGTTCAATCACAAAAGAAGGGCTAATGACATGTCTGTTTGATTTGATGTGATTAGTTATTTTGTTTGTTATAATAGTTCTTTCTAAATCCTGATTATCCGGAGGAATTTTCTTTATGCAGTACTCTACATCGGCTAGGAACGTATACATATTTATATCTTTAACAGTCACTGGTAATGAAAATTTATGACCAAGGGATAGAAACGATTTCACGTCTTTCGGAATGACTTCATTGGTCATGTTTACTAACCATGAACTATTGTTGGACGTAGTACATGAAGCCAAAGGATCTTTTAGTTTGTTGAGTTTGTCGATGTTTGTTTTCTTTATGTTGTTAAATTTAACTTTGTAACGGATTTCTTGTTGTCGTATGAACTCTGAAGACATGTCTGGTGGAAGATTTTTTACCAAAAACGAAGATGCCAAATTAATTTTATTGTTTAAAAACCTTATTTTCTTATTTGTATCATTTATAGCCAGGTTAAGTATTCGTTTTATGACTACATTAGATATATTTAACTCATACAACACCAACCTGAAGTTTACTTACGAAGCTGAAACTGATGGAGGAGTTCCTTTTTTGGATACACGAGTGGTTAGACATAAAGATAACATTATTAGGCTTGACTGGTATAGAAAGAAGACTTATTCCGGAAGATACATACCTTTTCATTCTTACCATCCCTATGAACAAAAGGTAAATATAATCCTAGGACTGAAGAACAGAATCCAGAGAATTTGCCATCCTTCCAATACCGGAAAAAATCTAAGAGTGTTATATGATATACTAAGATCAAATTACTATCCAAAGAAATTGCTTAACAAACTTCTCTTTGATAAACCACCACCGCGTCCTCATTTTCCAGAAGAACACCCAGTGGACAATCTTGTAGAGTTGCACTATGCAAAATTGCCCTTCATTGAGAATCTAACACCACAAATATCCAACATTCTACGAAAGTACAATATTATTATAGCGAACTCAGTGATTAATCGACTTGGCAAATATTTCACTCACATTAAAGATAAAACTCCTACTTTATCAAAATCAAATGTAGTATATACCATTAAGTGCAGTGATTGTCCGAAAGTTTACATTGGGCAAACATCTCAAAAACTGGCTAAACGTATCGCTCTACACAAAAGTGATACAGTTAAAAAACCAACTGCAACCGCTTTAAGCCAGCATGTATGTTCCAGTGCACATAATATCGATTACAATAGTGTCAGTATTCTGGAAGAAGCAACTAACCAGTTTAAAAGAAATTTCATTGAAATGTGTTACATACATTCATCTCCAGAGTCTATGAACTTCAAAAAGGATGTGGAAGGCTTGAGTTCGATCTACACCTTTCTTTTGTGCCAAAATATGACGAAAACTAAACATTTCAATAACAACAACTAGGTTATGGTTTTATTTATTTGTTATTTATTAATATCTGACTTACCTATTTGACAGAGTCAATTTTTCGTCTTCTACTCTACGAAAATTTTAGGCAATTTTTCAAATAATACATTAGGTATTTCTTAATGTCGTTTATTCGTAATTGTTAACTGTTGTGTTTCTGTTTAGTTTTATTTAACATTTTAACATTTTTATATTTTAACCGGTTTACTTTTGGACCTATGTATTTATGTATATATCAACAACCCATAATGATTATGTTTTGTGTAAGGGTTGTATATGAGGTGTAAAAAGAACACATTTTTTTGTAAGTTTTTATTCGTTATATTATTACACCCTTATAATGTTATTTTTGTAATTCCCGTTAGGCGCTGATGAAGGTTATAAATTAACCGAAAATTTCGCAACACAAGAATAAAGTTCCTACTTCTGGCGTTCTTCCATCATTTGCCCAACCTAGACGTTTCCTTGAGACTGTTATTTAAAACCTAACAATAAAAATAAGACGTCGTGATACAATTTAACAATAAAAATATATATATATATATATATATATATATATGAACAGTAGTGGTGTTCCGGGTTTCAATCCGTTGGTTGTTTGTGTCTTCACGACGTTTCGCCAACATCTCAGCTGGCATTTTCAAGTGATGCTTCCTTTGCGGCTGCTCAACTTGGAAATTTCCAAGTTGAGCAGCCGCAAAGGAAGCATCACTTGAAAATGCCAGCTGAGATGTTGGCGAAACGTCGTGAAGACACAAACAACCAACGGATTGAAACCCGGAACACCACTACTGTTCATTCTACCATCCGTGAAACACTACATCATAACATATATATATATATATATATATATATATATATATATATATATATATATATATATATATATATATATATATTGTTATGATTTGATTGGATAAAAAATTTTTGTATTTAATAATAGGTAACTGTCTTTATATAGGTGTTTAAAAATTTTATTTCAGAAAGAGTTGATAATTGTTGATTTTGTTTATGATTGGATTGTTTTAAGAGGTTACCTAGGGACAAGGGGGGATAAATAATTATTATTATAGAATTTGAATTTGAGAAGAGAGTTTAATTTTAGAATTTATGATTTTGTATAATTGAAGTTAAAGTTAAAATAAAATTTAAATTAAAGAAACAAGATTATAAAGGAAGTTTTAAGTTGAATCCAGACCCAATAGCAGGAGAAGTAGCCGGAGCCGAAGAAAAATAAATGATTTTATAACAAATTGTCGGTCCAACGTGGGGCAAGAAAAGAAAAGTCCAAATCCAGAATAAATTGATGAACCAACGTGGGGCGCAACTTGTCAAAAAGAACAACCAGACACCCAGAAAAGAATAAAAAGAAACAGGACACCAAGCCGATCGCAAGAAACCGAAATAGAAATTTTGAAATTTCATATTAGAAAAATTGTAATCTGGGGTAAGATTTTTAAATTTCTATATAGAGACAGTTTTTTATTTTGTTGTTTATAATTGAAATAGGGGGGATACATAAATTCTGTTAAGACATAATTTATAAATATTTAGGTTGATACAAATCATTTTTATAAAAATTTTTGATTTTGACAGTGTCAATAAGACATAAGAAACTTTGATATACGGGGGGTGAATTAAAATTATAAATTTAATATACATATTAAAATTTAAATCAAATAAAAACAAATTGAATAATTTTAAATAATAAAATGGAAACAAGAAGAAGGCAAAACAAGAAACAGGATTTACAGATGCAACAAGGAGATCATCAAAAAGATGAGGACATACAGATTATGGGAACAAATGAATCAGGAGATGAAAAAGAGAATACCACGATAATAGAAGCAATTATTGAAAGTAATGGCAACAAACATGAAGAAAGCGATATGGATAGGATGTTTAAATTTTTAGAAAAAATGAATGAAAAACAAGAAAAAATGAATGAAAAACAAGAAAAAAATAGAAAGGAAGATCAAGAAAAACAGGAAAAAATGAATAATAACTTAAGAGAAGATTTGAAGAAGAATTTACAAGAAAAGACAGAAGAAATGAATAAAAATATTGAAGCAATAAATGTAAACATGGATTCTATGAAAAAAGAAATAAAAGAAGATATGAAAAAAGAAATAAAAGACATGAACAAGAATATGGAAGCATTTAAAGATGAAATGAAGAAGCAAATGGAAATAAACAAAGAAAAATTGGAAGAAACAAAGAAAGAAATGAGAACTGAAATAATAGCAAGAATAACAGAAGTAGAGGAGTTACAAGAAGTTAAGATTAAAACAATTATTAATAAGGAGTATAAAGATGAAATAAAAGAAATCAATATTAATACAAATAAAAAATGGAGTGAATTAGAAAAAAATATAAAACAGGATACAATAAAGAAAATAAGTGAGATGGAACAAAAAGTAGAAGAAATAAAAGAAGTACAAGAAAAAGACCGTGAAGTTTTATTAGAAGGAATAGAAAAATTACAAAGTCAATATAATGATAAAATGAGTATAGGATCATGTATGAATATAAGTCATGATGAAAGTATTAAATTTAATGGGAATATTCAGACTATTCATCCAAAATCATTTGTTAATACAATTATGTATAAAATCAAGAATAAACAAAATTGGAAAGAAATAATTAAAGGTATGTTAAAGGAGAATGCTGCTTTATGGTTTGCAACTAAAGAAGTAAGTATCAATACTTATGAAGAATTTGAAAGAGAATTTATAAAACATTATTGGGGAGAATCACAACAAGCTATATGTAGAGAAAATTTATATTTTGGAAAATTTAACTATCGAATAAGTAATAATTTAATAAATTATGCATTAAAATTATATAACATGGCTCAATATTTGGAACCAGGTATGAGAGAAGAAGAAATAGTTATTTATATTTCAAGACATTATGATGCACAAATAGCAGAAACTATTGCGTTACAGAATATTAATCAAATGGATAGTTTTATACATTATTTAGGACGAGTTGAAAGAAATTTAAAAATATTGGATCAAAGATCAAATTCAGAAAATATAGGAAGAGGAAGTAATTATAATCAGAATAGAAATAGAAATGAGAATATGAATTATGAAAGAGAAAATAGACAAATGAATAGGAGAAATACAGAATGGAGAGAATGGAATAGAAGGGAAGTACAAGGTCAAAATAATCAGAATCGAAATTATGGTAATAATCAAAGAAATGAATATCAACAAGGAAACAGAAATGGAAATAGAAGATATGAGAATAATGGTAATGGGAATGGACGATTTCAAAATGTTTATAATGGAAGATACCAATCAAGGAATAATAGAGAAATAAGAGAAAATAGATATGAAAATACAGTCTCAGAAAATAATAATGGAAATAGAGATAACAGAAATGAAGAAAGAAGAATAAACCAAATAAGTGGAATAGAAGACAGAATAGAAAGACAACCTGATGAAGAAAATAATGGGGATATGAATGAAAATTTTTAAATATGCACTCTCAAAATTTAAAGTATAAAAGATCGGTATATCAACATCCGATAGAATTTATAAAATTAGAAAATAATTACGAAAATATAAAGGATAATAAAATTGGATTAATATTTATAGATGGGATTATAGAAAATAAAAATTATAAAATTTTAATTGATACAGGATCAGAAGCATCATTAATAAAGGAAGAAATAGTAAAAAATTGTACACAAGAAGAAATTATTAAAATTCCAAAAATAAAATTAATAGGTGCAAATGGAAAAAAATTAGGTGAAGTAAATAAATCTATATTTAAAGAAGTGAAAATTGGAAATGATGGATATAGAATGCAATTTTTAATTATTGGGAATATGGAGTGCGATATTGTTTTGGGAACAGATGAAATGGAAAAACATAAAGTTATTATTAATTATGAAGAAAAAAATATTGAAATAGGAAATAATATTATCAATTTAATAAAAGAAAATAAAAACCAAAATAATGAAGATTATATAATAATGAGAACTATGGTTGAAAATACAATTAATTGTGATGAAAAATATGAAAGAAAAATAGAAGAATTGATTAAAAATCATAAAGGTCTAATGGAAGCAGAGAATAGAACAGTAAGAGAATATGTACATAAATTTGAAGTAAAAGGAATAGAAAATTTTAAAATTAAAACATATCCAATTCCATACCAATATAGGAAACAAGTAAGGATAGAAATAGAAACAATGTTGAATAATGGAATTATTGAAAAAAGTAACACTTCTTATATAAATCCAATTGTTGTAGTAAAGAAAAGTAATGGAGAATTACGTTTATGTTTAGATGCAAGAAATATAAATAAATTTTCATTACCTCAATATGAAGCTCCAATGAATATTGATGCTATTTTTGGAAGAATTACAGGAACACAAATTTTTAGTAAAATTGATCTGAAGCATAGTTTTTGGTTAATTCCGTTAGAAAAACAAAGTAGAAAATATACAGGTTTTTGTGTAGATGGTGTTATATATCAGTTTAAAGTTGTTCCATTTGGAATACAAAGTGCATGTGCAGCTTTGGTAAGAGCATTACATAAAATTTTGGATAAATATGAAAATTTTGTTGTTCATTATGTAGATGATATTTTAATTTTTTCAAATAATGAAGAAGAACATTTTAGACATATAAAATTAGTTATTGAAGAATTAGACAAAGCAGGCATGAAGATAAATATAGAAAAATGTGAATTTTATAAAAAGGAAATTATATATTTAGGATATAAAATAGATAAAGATGGAGTAACTATGGATGAAGGAAGAATTAAAAAAATTGTGGAATTTGAAAGACCAAAATGTTTAAAAAATGTTAGAGGATTTTTAGGAATGTTAAATTATTATAAAAAATTAATTCCAGATTTAACACATAAACAAATACCATTAATGGAATTACTTAGAAAAGGAGTGAAATGGAAATGGTCAGATGAACAAGAAAAAGTGTTTAATGAATTAAAGGAAATATTTGGTAGAAAATTAAAAATATATCATCCTGATTATAATTTACCATTTATTTTAAAAACAGATGCATCGAAAGAAAGATTAACAGGAGTATTAGTTCAGATACAACATACTATGGAAGTTCCAATATGTTTTATTTCTAGAATAACTAAAAATTATGAAAAAAATTATAGTGTTTCAGAGTTAGAATTTGCAAGTATTGTATTTTGTGTTCAGAAATTAAGATTTTATTTATTGGGAAGAAAATTTACCATTGAAACTGATCATATTGCGTTAACAAATGTTATGAATAATCGATTTTCCAATAATAGAATATATAGATGGAGTTTATTATTACAGGAATATGATTTTGAAATAAAATATGTGGAAGGTAAAAATAATATAGTGGCTGATACTTTGTCAAGAGAAAATAATTGTAATTCAAAAAATGAAAGAGTAATTAGAATTGGATTAAATAAGTTTAAAAATATAAATGGAATATTTTCAAAACAGGAAGTAATTTGTAGTCAACAAAAACTATTAGATAGAGATAAGAATAATTTAGAATTAAAAGATGGAGTATATATAAAAAGATTAGGTAATCAAGAATTATATGTTATTGAGGAAAATTTAGGAAAAAAAATATTAAAAGAATTACATCTTAGATTTGGACATATTGGATCTAGGAAATTATGGTTATTATTTAGAGAAAATTATTTTTGTAAAAAAGATTATAATGTTTCAAAATTTATAACTAGAAGTTGTAATGTATGTCAATTAGCTAAATGTAAGAATAGAAAAAATAAAAATATAGGGAAAAGTATTATATCTGAAAATCCATTAGATGTGGTAGCAATTGATTTCATTAGTAATTTGATAATAAATGGAAAGAAAAATAAACATATTTTAGTAATTGTGGATGTATTTTCAAAATATGTTAAATTATATCCATGTAAAAGGACTAATTTTAAGAATATAAATAGAATATTACAATGTTATATAAGAGATGTAGGAAAACCTAAGAAAATTATTGTAGATAATGCTACTTATTTTCAAAGTGGAAGATGGATTAGAAAATGTGAAAATTTAGATATTATTGTTAAAACAATCAGTATAAGACATCCAGCAGCAAATCCAGCAGAAAGATATATTAGAGAGATAATAACATTTTTAAGAATATTATTGAAAGATAAAAATCATAAAGATTGGGAGGATTATATAGAGAATGTAGAAAAATATTTAAATGAAAGTCCAAATTTATGTACAGAAGAAACACCAATATATTTAATGAAAAGAGAAAATCCAGAAAGAATATGGGAGTTTGAAAATCAAAAGAATTATGAAGAGATAAAACATAATGTAAAAAGAAGATTAATGCGAATATGGGAAAAATATTATAAAAAAATTAAGAAGAAAGTAAAAAAACCTGTTAAATTTGATAAAGGAGATTTAGTAATTATAAAAAATTTACAAATAGGAAATAGGAACAAAAATGAGATGGCAAAATTACAATTGTTATATGAAGGACCTTATATTGTGAAAACTGAAAATGCTATAAATAGTTATGAATTAGAAGATCCTTATACAAAGAAAATTAGAGGAATATTTAATATAGAAAATATATATAAATATAGGGAAGAAATTGATTAAATAAAATAAAGTAAAATTATTAAAAAGGGGTAGAAATAGAAAGTAATTGTAACTTAAAGGTAGAATAGTAAGGGATAATCTGATAAAAAAGTAAATATAGAGTAAATTTAAAATTATAAAATGTGTCTTGATAGAAAATTTTAATTTTAAATTTAGGGGGATTTTGTTATGATTTGATTGGATAAAAAATTTTTGTATTTAATAATAGGTAACTGTCTTTATATAGGTGTTTAAAAATTTTATTTCAGAAAGAGTTGATAATTGTTGATTTTGTTTATGATTGGATTGTTTTAAGAGGTTACCTAGGGACAAGGGGGGATAAATAATTATTATTATAGAATTTGAATTTGAGAAGATAGTTTAATTTTAGAATTTATGATTTTGTATAATTGAAGTTAAAGTTAAAATAAAATTTAAATTGAATAAACAAGACTATAAAGGAAGTTTTAAGTTGAATCCAGACCCAATAGCAGGAGAAGTAGCCGGAGCCGAAGAAAAATAAATGATTTTATAACAATATATATATATATATATATATATATATATATATATATATATATATATATATATATATATATATATATATTATAACATATATGAGTGTGTGTATGAATAATACTTTGTTTTGATTATATCAATCACTATGTTATAAAATATTCCTTACCTTTAATTAATTTTGAATTTTAAATATAAATAGTGAATAGGTAAGAATTAACTTAATGTAATTATTTTCCAATATGATTAATTAAATATGCTACCGGCTATTCCCTTATGTCAAGGTCAGAGTTCAAATATTCAACCAAACTAGATTCAAAATCAGTTAATACACAAATTTGCAATAAAATGACTGTAAAACCTCACTATCCTAGACCAATGATGTTTTCTAAGCATGAATAGTATATAAATTTCCAACCTCACTAATTCAAAATGTGTCAAACTTCAAAGAAACCGTTGTTAACCCAAATATGTCTCAAATATATAAAATGAAGTATTCTGATTTGAGTTACTAAACAATTTGAATTAAACTTATCAAAACGTGAATAAAAATAATTTAGTTAAATACATAAAACAGTGAAATAAAAATGTTCATTAAAATTACAAAAATCAAACACATAAAAACTCTTTATTGAATCGAGTAAAAAGTTGTTACCATTTGTATGAAGCTTCGCTCCTCTTCTGGAACCAGGATTCAGTTTTCAGGACAATCTACTTTCTTCCCCCGGTACAGCAAAGATTTCAGGAAACTTTGTAGAGATCAAACAATCAATTCCTCTTCAAGCCAAGCGATAAACTGCTGCTATTTCCTCTGGTAAGTGTAATTATGACTTTCTTTCTTGTTAAATATTAATTTAATCTTCATTAACTCAATTAAAATGCAGTTATACCATATACTGCTCAACCCCCTAATTGAAATATCTATTTCTTCATAAAATCATATAAATTTCTCTTACCAATTGCTTTCTCTGGTTACCTTGAGATAATCTTTATACTTTAAACTGATTTAATACTTTCTTTTATCAATACTTTCAAAAAAAACTCAAAATTTCTACGGAGCAATTTTTTAATACAACTTCCATTTCAACAACCAGAAAACAAGAGAGATTCTATCAAATCAACAAAGAAACAACTGAAAAATTCAACAAACTAAAATCTATCCATCTTATCACTTAATCGCCTACTAATTCCTTATTTAAATAAAATTACTAACAAAATCTAATTCTTGATTCAATATTACAATTTAAAACAATGATTATTCTTTTTTATTCTTATAAAATTTACTAGCACTACAAACTAATAATTTTCTCTTTTTCAGAATATTTCATTTGGCATTTGAACTATTAATAAATTAGAATATGGTTGGTAAATTTGTATATTTTAAAAGTAAGTAGAAGTTTTAATATTTATTTTAACTATTTGTGATATTTTTATAATTTGATTTTCTCATTTACTTACACCCCTAATTCATTTAAAATTAATGTTTAATTACTAATGTATTGGCAATTTTATAAGCTTTTAATTATCTACTTTTCCCATTTATCAATTTCATAATTATTGACACTTTATATAATGTAGATTAATCATTTTGAATCTTTAAATAAAAATCTTTGAAATGAATTTGTATTTTTTTTTTCTTATTCTATTTTCTTTTTCCTTTTTTAGGAATTATGAAGAAGATGATAATAATTGATCCTTATGTTACTACATTTGCGCTCTGACCCGAAATAAGAAAAATTTCCTTTCTCTATTTTCCATAAGATTTTCATTCGACATTCTTATTTAATATAGCATAGTAACTCATATCATCTCAAATCCCCCAATTAAAATTTTTTATAATCAATCATATGTCCATATTTGATTAAAAAAAATTATAATTTCTATTCTCACTTTAAAATTTCATTGCTGTCAAGAAACTTTACTTGATATATGATATCTTTAATATTTTAGTTTATTTTGTAAAGAAAATTTAACTTTATTTTAATAAAATAATACAAATTTTTTTGTTTTACATTTCATTTTATAAAATGCTCATTTGATGTAATTGCTTGTAAATGATTATTTATATTCCAAAACTATAAATCAATAAACATTTAATTTATCTCATATTCCCTTCAAAAAAAAAAAATTCTTTAACCAAGAATATTTAAACTTATTATTCATACCAGTTTCAATTGTAATATCTTTTCCTTCCCGGAACTGTCTTAATGTTTATTCCATAAACATCCCAGCATTTTTATAATAAAATATAAAAAAACTATGTACACCTACAACTACTATTTACAAACTAATATCTATTTACAAAACTGCTTGAAATATCATCTACCCATGCATTTTCTTTATAAATTTCTTTATTTCTATTTTTTTTTTCAATATCACATTTATTCTTTCTTTCTAACATTTATTCAAATATACTTTATTTATTATCTTTATAAACTTGTTTTTTTTTTAAGAAATATTAATACCTATACATTAAATTTTCCTATACACCTAAATATCTTGCCTCTTTCCTGATAATTCCAAATATACCCAATACCTACTATATTTTTAAATTTCTTCCCCCTTTCTTGATATTTTCCTATATACCTAACTATTATAAATTTAGTTTTCTTTCCCCTTTCTTTATATTTCCAAATGTACAAATTTTCCCAGAATGCTACTTGCTTTGCTTCATATCCATCTACAAATTTCTTAATAGTCTTCTTCCTTTCTTCATCTATTTTATTTGTTTCTTCCTCTATGCTCTTCAAATTATCTTCCTTCATATAGTTTATTTGTCTCATAAATGTCTTAGTATCTTCTTTTATTTTCTCCAATCTTTTATTAGTCTGCTTCATTTTATCATTATTCTTTTGAAATTTTCCTTCTAATTCCATATTTATATGTTTCCTCATATCTTCGTTTATTCCTTCAAATCTTTCTTTAGTCTCATACAATTTTTTATTCTTCTCTTTAAATTTCTCTTTAATTGCTTCATTCATATTCATAATAGTTTTATCCATAGTTATCATAATGCTTTTATTCATTTCTTCAAACTTCTTATCCAACTCTTCCATAATATCTTCCTTCCTTTCATCCAATTTTTCATTCTTATCTTCCAATTTCTCTTCCAATTTCTTATTTATATCTACTCTCATATCTTCTTTTATTTCATCCAATATTTCGTTATTCTCTTCAAATTTCTTACTATCATCTTCTATTTTCTCCAATATTTCGTTAGTCTCATTCAATTTCTTATTGTTCTCCTCTGGTTTATAATTCATATCTTCTTTTACTTCATCTAAGCCTTTATTATTTTCTTCTAGTTTGTTATTCACATCTTCCTTTTTTATATCTTCTTTCATATCTTCTTCTCTTATTTTTGAATTGTCTTCTTTTATGCTATTAATTTCACTTCTAAATATCTTGTTATCTTCTTTTATTTCATGCAAATTTTTATTTATTTCTTCCTTAATATCGACTTTCTGTTGATCCAACTTCTTTTCTATATCTTCTTTTTGTTGATCAAATTTCTTATCAATATCTTTTATATCTTTTTTAATATCTTCCCTCATCTTCACATTATCTTCTTTTTGTTGATCAAATCTCATCATAAGGATTTCAAGTATGCTGTTCATATCAGGTTGACTCTTTTCTCTTGGTTTTTTTTGTACCACCTGTTCTTCTTGTTCATTTCCACCAGCTGTTACTTCTGTCTCTATTTCAACCATAGTTCGATCCTGGTCTCCCCCTATCTCTACCAAATTATCTCCTTCCTCTGTCTCTGCTTCTTCCTGTGTCTGTCCTGTTTGAATCAGCTCTTCCACTCGATAGTCTCCTGCTCCTAATACTCTCTCTTCATGCACTTGCTACTCTCTCGACCTCTATCTCTCCTCCATCACTACTTTCACTCTCATCTCCTACTACCTTACCATCTCTCAATCTCATTTTTCCATCCATATTTACAATTTATTTTATCGAGATAAATATAACTAATGTTTAAAATTTTTTTTTATTTACTATACCTTTATCTTAATAAAGATTTACCAAGCAAATGTCTTTTAATTATTTTATTATTTTGATCAATCAGAATCAAGCAAATAAATCTAAAAAAAAAATTACCAAACAAAGTTTTCTTGACTAGTGTTTTTAATATCCGAAAATCCTAAAGTTTCTATTCTTTAAAAAGGCTCTAGTTTTGATTGTTTAGAGCGAAATAATGAAAAAAAAAAAATTTTAACAAAATTCTCAAGTTTTAAGTATTTGAATAGGCTCCAATTTTGATTGTTTAGAGCCCCACGTTGGGCGCCAAAATTTATAACATATATGAGTGTGTGTATGAATATTACTTTGTTTTGATTATATCAATCACTATGTTATAAAATATTCCTTACCTTTAATTAATTTTGAATTTTAAATATAAATAGTGAATAGGTAAGAATTAACTTAATGTAATTATTTTCCAATATGATTAATTAAATATGCTACCGGCTATTCCCTTATGTCAAGGTCAGAGTTCAAATATTCAACCAAACTAGATTCAAAATCAGTTAATACACAAATTTGCAATAAAATGACTGTAAAACCTCACTATCCTAGACCAATGATGTTTTCTAAGCATGAATAGTATATAAATTTCCAACCTCACTAATTCAAAATGTGTCAAACTTCAAAGAAACCGTTGTTAACCCAAATATGTCTCAAATATATAAAATGAAGTATTCTGATTTGAGTTACTAAACAATTTGAATTAAACTTATCAAAACGTGAATAAAAATAATTTAGTTAAATACATAAAACAGTGAAATAAAAATGTTCATTAAAATTACAAAAATCAAACACATAAAAACTCTTTATTGAATCGAGTAAAAAGTTGTTACCATTTGTATGAAGCTTCGCTCCTCTTCTGGAACCAGGATTCAGTTCTCAGGACAATCTACTTTCTTCCCCCGGTACAGCAAAGATTTCAGGAAACTTTGTAGAGATCAAACAATCAATTCCTCTTCAAGCCAAGCGATAAACTGCTGCTATTTCCTCTGGTAAGTGTAATTATGACTTTCTTTCTTGTTAAATATTAATTTAATCTTCATTAACTCAATTAAAATGCAGTTATACCATATACTGCTCAACCCCCCAATTGAAATATCTATTTCTTCATAAAATCATATAAATTTCTCTTACCAATTGCTTTCTCTGGTTACCTTGAGATAATCTTTATACTTTAAACTGATTTAATACTTTCTTTTATCAATACTTTCAAAAAAAACTCAAAATTTCTACGGAGCAATTTTTTAATACAACTTCCATTTCAACAACCAGAAAACAAGAGAGATTCTATCAAATCAACAAAGAAACAACTGAAAAATTCAACAAACTAAAATCTATCCATCTTATCACTTAATCGCCTACTAATTCCTTATTTAAATAAAATTACTAACAAAATCTAATTCTTGATTCAATATTACAATTTAAAACAATGATTATTCTTTTTTATTCTTATAAAATTTACTAGCACTACAAACTAATAATTTTCTCTTTTTCAGAATATTTCATTTGGCATTTGAACTATTAATAAATTAGAATATGGTTGGTAAATTTGTATATTTTAAAAGTAAGTAGAAGTTTTAATATTTATTTTAACTATTTGTGATATTTTTATAATTTGATTTTCTCATTTACTTACACCCCTAATTCATTTAAAATTAATGTTTAATTACTAATGTATTGGCAATTTTATAAGCTTTTAATTATCTACTTTTCCCATTTATCAATTTCATAATTATTGACACTTTATATAATGTAGATTAATCATTTTGAATCTTTAAATAAAAATCTTTGAAATGAATTTGTATTTTTTTTTTCTTATTCTATTTTCTTTTTCCTTTTTTAGGAATTATGAAGAAGATGATAATAATTGATCCTAATGTTACTACATTTGCGCTCTGACCCGAAATAAGAAAAATTTCCTTTCTCTATTTTCCATAAGATTTTCATTCGACATTCTTATTTAATATAGCATAGTAACTCATATCATCTCAATATATATATATATATATATATATATGTAAGCTTTGTGTTGACTTAATAGTGACATTCGAATATTTCTACGTCAATTGAATATTAATAAAAGTAATTCAAAGTGTATGTGAATGTGCAACAGACGATTTAAGTTTATATTAGATAATTATACTAAAGCATGAACATTTGATTGTCGATTCTCTATTTTTAGGTTTGTATTTCATCAGTTAATATTAGTAATTTATTTGTATTTCATAAATAAACTCTATTTTTAGATGAATCACATCTTGTTATGTTTTAAGAAGAAAACAATATCATCCCTTATAAATCGACAATTCATCTACATGTAAAGAAAAAATATATTTGTATCAGTGCTTTGAAAATGGAGAAATTAAGATTTGAATTTGTTGTAAAAGCCAAACCGGATGATAATAAGACAAATATTTACGCCATAACGTCTATTACGGATACACAAAACCAAACTTTTATAGTGCCTTAAGAGTATCAACCAGTGCATTTACACAAAGATATAATAAAACATGAAATATTTGACAAAATAAAAAAATCTCTTCAGAAAAGACACGATAAGAGGCAAGTTTGGATAACATTAACTAAGGAAATGAAATCAACATATTTAGATGATGGAAACTTACAAATTGATGGGTTTTTACTTGAAAAATTGGAACAAAATAGTGGGTCCTTAACAACAGAACCAACACAGTTGAAAAAAAAGGAAAATAAGATGAAATTAAGAGCAGAATTTTCAATAGAGGCATTTTCAAGAAAAACAACAAGTGTTGAACAATGGTTAAACACTTTTGAAAGTGAATGTGTACGTTTACACATCGATACAGATATACAAAAAATAGAAATTTTAAAATTACTATTGGAAGATACTTGTATGGATTGGTACAGCTCAATGATGATCAAACATACTATAGATTCAGATTGGTCTGTATGGAAGAAAAGTCTTAGTGAAACATTTGCTGATAAAGACTGGTCATCAATCAGGTACGCTATGAGTTTTAAATATATACAAGGATCAATGTTAGAATATGCTCTTAAAAAAGAGAGACTATTACTAGAAATAAATCAATCAATAGATACACAAACCATGATCTATTTGATTGCCACTGGTCTACCAAACTATATAATGAATAGAATAGACAGAGAAACCCTTAAGGAAGTAAACGACTTATTTAACTGCATAAGAGGACTAGAAGGTTTAATCAGAAAAAATGATACAAGGAAAAACTTAAACACTGGAAATAAATGTAGTCAACAAGAAATAAAACAAACAGGAAAAAAAATGTGCAGCCTTTGTGAAAATAAAGGAAAACCAAATAGATTTCATCCAGAAAATGTTTGCTGGTATAACCATGACAAAAAGACAACCGATGATAAAAACCTTAATTCAAATTCAATATTAAAAGTTGAACTTAGTGACGAAGATCCAAAAAACTAAAATTCCCTCCACTAATTGAAATTACAGTGCTGTTAAATAATACATTAGAAGTCAAGGGATTGTATGACCCTGGTTCACGAATAACATTAATAAACTCAAAATTAGTTCAGGTAAAGAATATGAAGCCAAATTATAGCTATAAAACAATAAAAACAATAAGTGGAGGGGGTAAAACTAAAGGTTTAATTACTTTGGATGCGGAATTATTACATAAAAAGATTAAAATAAATGCATTTCTTTTTGAAAATGAAAATTTCGAGTATGATCTAATACTAGGATTGGATTCAATTCATAAATTTGGGTTGACTCATGATGAGAATTTAAATATCCAAATAAAAAAGATAGACAATTTTAAGATAAGTAGTAAAAATACATATGAAGATAAACAAAATGATAATATGGAAATAAATATAGAAGAAAAAGAATATGAAGTAAACTTTAATAAAGGTATAGATACAAATAATTTTAATATAGATACAGAACACTTAAATACTGATCAAAGAAAACAAATAGATATGCTATTGGATAGTTACACTGAAATTTTTGCTAAGAATAAATATGACACTGGAAAAGTGAAGAATTATGAAGCCTGTATAGATTTGCAAGTTGAAAAATATTGTTATAAAAGACCATATAGGTGTTCAATTCAAGACAAGATAGAAATAGAAAATCAAATCTCACAACTTTTAAAACATAGACTGATTGAAGAGTCTTACAGTCCGTTTGCGGCACCTGTTACCTTAGCTTTTAAAAGGGATGAAGGAAGAAAAAGTAGATTATGCATAGACTTTAGAGATTTGAATAAAATAATTATACCTTAATCACAACCATTTCCACTCATAGAGGACTTAATAACAAAAACAGTAAATTGTAAGTATTTTACAACTTTGGATGTAAATTCAGCTTTTTGGTCTATTCCATTAAAAATAACAGACAGACACAAAACTGGTTTTGTTACTCAAGAAGGTCATTACCAATGGACATGTTTGCCCTTTGGCCTTAAAACATCCCCAGCCATTTTTCAACGGATTTTAAGTAATATTATAAGGAAAAATGGCCTGACAGAATTTGCTGTGAATTTTATTGACGATATACTGATTTTTTCTAAAACATTTGATGAACATATCACACATATAAAAAAATTGCTAGATGCTATTCGAGAAGAAGGTTTCAGGCTAAAAGTCACAAAATGTAAGTTTGCATCCGACTCCGTAAAATATTTAGGCCATATATTACAAGAGAATACGATTACACCTCTAAAAGACAATTTGAAATCAATAAAAGATTTTCCTGCTCCTCAAAATAGAAAACAAATACGACAATTTTTAGGAAAAATAAATTTTTATGGAAAATACATTCCAAATGTCTCAGTAGTTCTTGATCCATTGCATAAATTGCTGAGAAAGGATCAAATATTTAATTGGACTTTACAGTGTGAAAATGCATTCCGGAAAATTAAAGATTATCTATGTTCCAAACCAGTACTTGCCATTTATAACCCACAAGCACCAATATTTATTCATACAGATGCAAGTTCCGTAGGAATAGGAGCCGTTTTGAAACAAATTCAAGATAATGGAGAAGAAAAACCGGTAGCGTATTTTTCAAAAAAACTAAATGAAACACAAAAAAGTAAAAAAGCTATATTTTTAGAATGTTTAGCGATAAAAGAGAGCATAAAGTTTTGGCAACATTGGTTGATTGGAAACTATTTTACTGTCTATACAGATCACAAGCCTTTAGAGAAGTTAAATGTAAGAAACAGACCTGACGACGAATTAGGCAAAATGTCATATTATCTATCACAATATAATTGCGAAATAAAATATTTTCCAGGAAAAGATAATGCAGAAGCAGATTGTCTCAGTAGGAACCCGGTGTTAGACATAGATGAAAATAATGAAGAACATTTAAGGACGGTAAATATTATTGAACTTGATGACATAAAAAATGATCAAGCACAAAATTTACAAATAAAAAAAAATGCACAAAACATTATTTTAGAAGACGGAATTTATTATAAAAAAAATGGAAAAAATAAAAAAAAAATAATTCTAAGTGAAAACTACAGTAAAGTTATAATAAAAAAAACCCATGGAAAATATTGTCATACTGGAATTAATCAAACAGAATCTAAAATAAAACCATTTTATACTGCACTGAATCTATCAGAAAATATTAAAAATATATGCAAAAACTGCGAGATATGTATAAAAAATAAAACAAGGTTGAATAGGAAATATGGTTTTTTGTCGCAGTTAGGCCCAGCTAAGAAACCCTTTCAAATAATGTCATTGGACACAATAGGAGGATTTGGTGGTCAAAGATCAACAAAAAAATATTTGCATCTATTAGTAGACCATTTCACTAGATATACATATATCCTATGTTCCAAGAATCAACAAGCTCGAGACTTTATCAAACTAATTGAAAAAATTCCTAAAGAAGAAACAATAGACATCTTACTATCAGATCAATATCCAGCTTTCAATTCGATTGAATTCAAAAATTATCTTAAGAATCGAAATATACAATTAATACTTACTGCGGTAGACGCCCCATTCTCCAACGGTTTAAACGAAAGAACAAACCAGACTCTTGTAAACAAAATAAGATGCAAAATGAATGAATTAAAAGGAAAACGAATTGGGCAAAAATAGCAGAAGAATGTAGAAATAGATACAATGAGACAAACCATTCTGTAACAGGATTTTCTCCTAAATATTTGCTATCTGGTGAGTCTACAGACTTGTTACCACAAGAGTTAAAAGAAAAACATTTATTAACAAAAAGTTTAGAAGAAGACAGGAAAATAGCACTCCAAAGGTCTATTAAAGCGCATGAATATAATAAAACTTTATTTGACAAGAATAGATTAAAATATAATTTTAAAATAGGAGATAAGGTATACGTTGACTATGGAAACAAATTAAACAAAAAAAAGATGGATGAAATTAGAATTGGTCCCTTTGAAATAGAAGAAAAAATATCTGATTCAATTTTCAAAATAAATACCGGTCGTAGAACAAGATCAATTGGACTATATCATGTCACAAAGCTCATCCCAATGCTTATTGACTTGTAGTTTTAGTTTTAGCTGCTAAATTTTACTCAATATCGGAGAGAAAAATTAGCATTTTGGTGGAGGGGAGATGTAAGCTTTGTGTTGACTTAATAGTGACATTCGAATATTTCTACGTCAATTGAATATTAATAAAAGTAATTCAAAGTGTATGTGAATGTGCAACAGACGATTTAAGTTTATATTAGATAATTATACTAAAGCATGAACATTTGATTGTCGATTCTCTATTTTTAGGTTTGTATTTCATCAGTTGATATTAGTAATTTATTTGTATTTCATAAATAAACTCTATTTTTAGATGAATCACATCTTGTTATGTTTTAAGAAGAAAACAATATCATCCCTTATATATATATTATAACATATATGAGTGTGTATTAATAATAATAATATGTTTTGATAATATCAATCACTATGTTATAAAATATTCCTTACCTTTAATTAATTTTGAATTTTAAATATAAATAGTGAATAGGTAAGAATTAACTCAATGTAATTATTTTCCAATATGATTAATTAAATATGCTACCGGCTATTCCCTTATGTCAAGGTCAGAGTTCAAATATTCAACCAAACTAGATTCAAAATCAGTTAATACACAAATTTGCAATAAAATGACTGTAAAACCGCACTATCCTAGACCAACAATGTTTTCTAGGCATGAATTGTATATAAATTTCTAACCTTTCTAATTTAAAATGTGTCAAACTTCAAAAATACCGTTAATAAACCAAAACATGCATCAAATATATAAAATGAAATATTCTGTCTTGAGTTACTAAACAATTTGGATTAAACTTATCAAAAAGTGAATAAAAATAATTTAGTTAAATACATAAAACAGTGAAGTAAAAATGTTCATGAAAATTACAAAAATCAAACAACAGAAAAGTTCTTTATTGATAATAATGGAAGAGTGATACCGTTTTATGAAGATCTTGTTTTCTCTTCGGTCTGCTAAGCCTTAGGATCCCCTTTTCAATAACAGGCCTATGTTACCCAGCACAGCAATAGTATAACGAACTTTGGAAATTTTACTAATAAGATTTCTTCTAATCACTGCACAATCAGCTTTTACATCCAAAGGTAAGTACAACAATGCTATTCTTTCTTGTTAAAAACTGGAGTATCTCTCTTTAAATCAATTCAGGAAGCATTTATAACGATTAACTACTCAGCAACAATTTTAACCATTTATTCTTTCATAAAATCATATAAATTTCTCTTACCAATTGCTCTCTCTGGTTACCTTGAGATATTCTTTATACCTTAAACTGCTTTAATACTTTCTATTATCAATAATTTCAAAAAAAACTCAAAATTTCCACGGAGCAAATTTTTAATACAACTTCTATTTCAACAACCAGAAAACAAGAGAGCTTCTATCAAATCAACAAAAAAACAATTGAAAAATTCAACAAAACTTAAATCTATACATCTTTTCCATCTAATCGCCTACTAATTTCTTATTTAAATAAAACTATTAACAAAATCTAATTCTTGATTCAATATTACAATTTTAAAACAATGATCATTCTTTTTTTTATTCTTATAAAATTTACTAGCATTACAAACTAATAATTTTCTCTTTTTCAGAATATTTCATTTGGCATTTGAACTACTAATAAATTAGAATATGTTTGGTAAATTTGTATAATTTAAAAGTAAGTAGAAGTTTTAACATTTATTTTAACTATTTGTGATGTTTTTTATAATTTAATTTTCTCATTTACTTACACCCCTAATTCATTTAAAATTAATGTTTAATCACTAACGTATTGGCAATTTTATAAGCTTTTAATTATCTACTTTACCCATTTATCAATTTCATAATTATCAAAACTTTATATAATGTAGATTAATCATTTTTGAATCTTTAAATAAAAAACCTTTGAAATGTATTTGTAATTTTTTTTTCTTATTCTATTTCCTTTTTTCTTTTTTAGGAATTATGAAGAAGATGATAATAATTGATCCCAATGTTACTACATTTGCGCTCTGACCCGAAATAAGAAAATCTCCTTTCTCTATTTTCCATTAGATTTTCCTTCTACATTCTTATTTAATATAGCATAGTAACTAATATCATCTCAAATTCCCCAATTAAAATTTTTACATCAAACATTTCATTGATGTTGGATTAAAAATTATAATTTTAATCTATTTTTTTTTTTTTTTATAAATAAACACTCATTTTACAAAAACTTTAGCCTCAATTAAAATTATTTGCACAGATTGTATAAACCTTTTTTCAATAAAACCATTCAATCTTAATTTAATATTTACATCTTAATACTATTATTTACAAAACTTTGCTATTAATATCATCTACCCGTTTATATCTTTTTTATTAAATTTTCCTATACATCTAACCTTTTAATAAATCTAAATACCTTACCCCTTTCCTGATAATTCCAAATATACCTAATACCTATTATAGATTTAAATTGCTTCCCCCTTTCTTGATATTTCCAAATGTACAATTTTTCCCAGAATGCTACTTGCTTTGCTTTATATCCATCTACAAATTTCTTAATAGTCTTCTTCCTTTCTTCATCTATTTTATTTGTGTCTTCCTCTATGCTCTTCAAATTATCTTCCTTCATATAGTTTATTTGTCTTATAAATGTCTTAGTATCTTCTTTTATTTTCTCCAATCTTTTATTAGTCTGCTTCATTTTATCATTATTCTTTTGAAATTTTCCTTCTAATTCCATATTTATATGTTTCCTCATATCTTCGTTTATTTCTTCAAATCTTGCTTTAGTCTCATACAATTTTTTATTCTTCTCTTTAAATTTCTCTTTAATTGCTTCATTCATATTCATAATAGTTTTATCCATAGTTATCATAATGCTTTTATTCATTTTTTCAAACTTCTTATCCAACTCTTCCATTATATCTTCTTTCCTTTCACCCAATTTTTCATTATTCTCTTCAAATTTCTTACTATCTTCTTCTATTTCCTCCAATATTTCGTTAGTCTCGTTCAATTTTTTATTATTTTTTTCTAGTTTGTTATTTACTTCTTCTTTTAATTTCTCATTCATATTTTCTGTCATGTCTTCTTGTACTTCATCCAATATTTTGTTAGTATCATCCAGTTTTTTATTACTGTTTTCAAATATTTCATCCATATCTTTCTTAATACCTTTATAAGTCTCTTCATATATCTTCTTTATATCTTCTCTTTGTTGATCAAATTTCTTATTTATTTCTTTTATATCTTCTTCTCTTATTTTTGAATTGTCTTCTTTTATGCTATTCATTTCACTTCTAAACATTTTAGTTATATCTTCCTTTTGTTGATCCAATTTCTTATCTTGCTGATCAAGTCTTTTATTAGTCTCACCCAATTTTTTATTTATTTCTTCTTTAATATCTTCCTTCATCTTCACATTATCTTCTTTTCTGCTTTTATTAGACTCTTCCAATTTTTTATTATTTTCTTCAAATTTCTTATCCATATCTTCTTTTTTAACCATGTTCATCATAATACTCTGAAGCATCCTACATATATCAGAAGGAATCTCTTCTCCTGGTTTTGCTTGTAACATCTGTTCATCTTGTTCATTTCCACCAGCATTTGCCTCTGTCTCTATTTCTACCATAGTTCGATCCTGCTCTCCCCCTATCTCTATTAAATTCTCTCCTTCCTCCGTTTCTGCTTCTTCCTGTGTCTGTCCGGTTTGAATCAGCTCTTCCACTCGATAATCTCCTGCTCCTAACACTCTCTCTTCATGTACTTGTACCGCCACACTTTCCATCTCAATCTCTCCTCCATCACTACTTTCACTCTCATCTCCTACTACCTTACCATCTCTCAATCTCATTTTTCCCTCCATATTCACAATTTATTCTATCGAGATAAATATAACGAATACGAATCACAAAAAAAATTTTAAATCAAGTTTTCAAAAAAAAAATATTTTAAATATTAATTATTTAAATAGGCTCTAGTTTTGATTATTTAGAGCGAAATAATGAGAGGAAAAAAAAAAATTTTTACAAAATTCTCAAGTTTTAATTATTGGAATAGGCTCTAATTTTGATTGTTTAGAGCCCCACGTTGGGCGCCAAAATTTATAACATCTATGAGTGTGTATTAATAATAATAATATGTTTTGATAATATCAATCACTATGTTATAAAATATTCCTTACCTTTAATTAATTTTGAATTTTAAATATAAATAGTGAATAGGTAAGAATTAACTCAATGTAATTATTTTCCAATATGATTAATTAAATATGCTACCGGCTATTCCCTTATGTCAAGGTCAGAGTTCAAATATTCAACCAAACTAGATTCAAAATCAGTTAATACACAAATTTGCAATAAAATGACTGTAAAACCGCACTATCCTAGACCAACAATGTTTTCTAGGCATGAATTGTATATAAATTTCTAACCTTTCTAATTTAAAATGTGTCAAACTTCAAAAATACCGTTAATAAACCAAAAGATGCATCAAATATATAAAATGAAATATTCTGTCTTGAGTTACTAAACAATTTGGATTAAACTTATCAAAAAGTGAATAAAAATAATTTAGTTAAATACATAAAACAGTGAAGTAAAAATGTTCATGAAAATTACAAAAATCAAACAACAGAAAAGTTCTTTATTGATAATAATGGAAGAGTGATACCGTTTTATGAAGATCTTGTTTTCTCTTCGGTCTGCTAAGCCTTAGGATCCCCTTTTCAATAACAGGCCTATGTTACCCAGCACAGCAATAGTATAACGAACTTTGGAAATTTTACTAATAAGATTTCTTCTAATCACTGCACAATCAGCTTTTACATCCAAAGGTAAGTACAACAATGCTATTCTTTCTTGTTAAAAACTGGAGTATCTCTCTTTAAATCAATTCAGGAAGCATTTATAACGATTAACTACTCAGCAACAATTTTAACCATTTATTCTTTCATAAAATCATATAAATTTCTCTTACCAATTGCTCTCTCTGGTTACCTTGAGATATTCTTTATACCTTAAACTGCTTTAATACTTTCTATTATCAATAATTTCAAAAAAAACTCAAAATTTCCACGGAGCAAATTTTTAATACAACTTCTATTTCAACAACCAGAAAACAAGAGAGCTTCTATCAAATCAACAAAAAAACAATTGAAAAATTCAACAAAACTTAAATCTATACATCTTTTCCATCTAATCGCCTACTAATTTCTTATTTAAATAAAACTATTAACAAAATCTAATTCTTGATTCAATATTACAATTTTAAAACAATGATCATTCTTTTTTTTATTCTTATAAAATTTACTAGCATTACAAACTAATAATTTTCTCTTTTTCAGAATATTTCATTTGGCATTTGAACTACTAATAAATTAGAATATGTTTGGTAAATTTGTATAATTTAAAAGTAAGTAGAAGTTTTAACATTTATTTTAACTATTTGTGATGTTTTTTATAATTTAATTTTCTCATTTACTTACACCCCTAATTCATTTAAAATTAATGTTTAATCACTAACGTATTGGCAATTTTATAAGCTTTTAATTATCTACTTTACCCATTTATCAATTTCATAATTATCAAAACTTTATATAATGTAGATTAATCATTTTTGAATCTTTAAATAAAAAACCTTTGAAATGTATTTGTAATTTTTTTTTCTTATTCTATTTCCTTTTTTCTTTTTTAGGAATTATGAAGAAGATGATAATAATTGAT
This sequence comes from Altica lythri, assembly GCA_964028335.1. NCBI lineage: Eukaryota > Metazoa > Arthropoda > Insecta > Coleoptera > Chrysomelidae > Altica > Altica lythri. The sequence goes on along the minus strand of OZ034807.1, from coordinate 57,937,379 downwards.
CCCAATGTTACTACATTTGCGCTCTGACCCGAAATAAGAAAATCTCCTTTCTCTATTTTCCATTAGATTTTCCTTCTACATTCTTATTTAATATAGCATAGTAACTAATATCATCTCAAATTCCCCAATTAAAATTTTTACATCAAACATTTCATTGATGTTGGATTAAAAATTATAATTTTAATCTATTTTTTTTTTTTTTTATAAATAAACACTCATTTTACAAAAACTTTAGCCTCAATTAAAATTATTTGCACAGATTGTATAAACCTTTTTTCAATAAAACCATTCAATCTTAATTTAATATTTACATCTTAATACTATTATTTACAAAACTTTGCTATTAATATCATCTACCCGTTTATATCTTTTTTATTAAATTTTCCTATACATCTAACCTTTTAATAAATCTAAATACCTTACCCCTTTCCTGATAATTCCAAATATACCTAATACCTATTATAGATTTAAATTGCTTCCCCCTTTCTTGATATTTCCAAATGTACAATTTTTCCCAGAATGCTACTTGCTTTGCTTTATATCCATCTACAAATTTCTTAATAGTCTTCTTCCTTTCTTCATCTATTTTATTTGTGTCTTCCTCTATGCTCTTCAAATTATCTTCCTTCATATAGTTTATTTGTCTTATAAATGTCTTAGTATCTTCTTTTATTTTCTCCAATCTTTTATTAGTCTGCTTCATTTTATCATTATTCTTTTGAAATTTTCCTTCTAATTCCATATTTATATGTTTCCTCATATCTTCGTTTATTTCTTCAAATCTTGCTTTAGTCTCATACAATTTTTTATTCTTCTCTTTAAATTTCTCTTTAATTGCTTCATTCATATTCATAATAGTTTTATCCATAGTTATCATAATGCTTTTATTCATTTTTTCAAACTTCTTATCCAACTCTTACATTATATCTTCTTTCCTTTCACCCAATTTTTCATTATTCTCTTCAAATTTCTTACTATCTTCTTCTATTTCCTCCAATATTTCGTTAGTCTCGTTCAATTTTTTATTATTTTTTTCTAGTTTGTTATTTACTTCTTCTTTTAATTTCTCATTCATATTTTCTGTCATGTCTTCTTGTACTTCATCCAATATTTTGTTAGTATCATCCAGTTTTTTATTACTGTTTTCAAATATTTCATCCATATCTTTCTTAATACCTTTATAAGTCTCTTCATATATCTTCTTTATATCTTCTCTTTGTTGATCAAATTTCTTATTTATTTCTTTTATATCTTCTTCTCTTATTTTTGAATTGTCTTCTTTTATGCTATTCATTTCACTTCTAAACATTTTAGTTATATCTTCCTTTTGTTGATCCAATTTCTTATCTTGCTGATCAAGTCTTTTATTAGTCTCACCCAATTTTTTATTTATTTCTTCTTTAATATCTTCCTTCATCTTCACATTATCTTCTTTTCTGCTTTTATTAGACTCTTCCAATTTTTTATTATTTTCTTCAAATTTCTTATCCATATCTTCTTTTTTAACCATGTTCATCATAATACTCTGAAGCATCCTACATATATCAGAAGGAATCTCTTCTCCTGGTTTTGCTTGTAACATCTGTTCATCTTGTTCATTTCCACCAGCATTTGCCTCTGTCTCTATTTCTACCATAGTTCGATCCTGCTCTCCCCCTATCTCTATTAAATTCTCTCCTTCCTCCGTTTCTGCTTCTTCCTGTGTCTGTCCGGTTTGAATCAGCTCTTCCACTCGATAATCTCCTGCTCCTAACACTCTCTCTTCATGTACTTGTACCGCCACACTTTCCATCTCAATCTCTCCTCCATCACTACTTTCACTCTCATCTCCTACTACCTTACCATCTCTCAATCTCATTTTTCCCTCCATATTCACAATTTATTCTATCGAGATAAATATAACGAATACGAATCACAAAAAAAATTTTAAATCAAGTTTTCAAAAAAAAAATATTTTAAATATTAATTATTTAAATAGGCTCTAGTTTTGATTATTTAGAGCGAAATAATGAGAGGAAAAAAAAAAAATTTTTACAAAATTCTCAAGTTTTAATTATTGGAATAGGCTCTAATTTTGATTGTTTAGAGCCCCACGTTGGGCGCCAAAATTTATAACATCTATGAGTGTGTATTAATAATAATAATATGTTTTGATAATATCAATCACTATGTTATAAAATATTCCTTACCTTTAATTAATTTTGAATTTTAAATATAAATAGTGAATAGGTAAGAATTAACTCAATGTAATTATTTTCCAATATGATTAATTAAATATGCTACCGGCTATTCCCTTATGTCAAGGTCAGAGTTCAAATATTCAACCAAACTAGATTCAAAATCAGTTAATACACAAATTTGCAATAAAATGACTGTAAAACCGCACTATCCTAGACCAACAATGTTTTCTAGGCATGAATTGTATATAAATTTCTAACCTTTCTAATTTAAAATGTGTCAAACTTCAAAAATACCGTTAATAAACCAAAACATGCATCAAATATATAAAATGAAATATTCTGTCTTGAGTTACTAAACAATTTGGATTAAACTTATCAAAAAGTGAATAAAAATAATTTAGTTAAATACATAAAACAGTGAAGTAAAAATGTTCATGAAAATTACAAAAATCAAACAACAGAAAAGTTCTTTATTGATAATAATGGAAGAGTGATACCGTTTTATGAAGATCTTGTTTTCTCTTCGGTCTGCTAAGCCTTAGGATCCCCTTTTCAATAACAGGCCTATGTTACCCAGCACAGCAATAGTATAACGAACTTTGGAAATTTTACTAATAAGATTTCTTCTAATCACTGCACAATCAGCTTTTACATCCAAAGGTAAGTACAACAATGCTATTCTTTCTTGTTAAAAACTGGAGTATCTCTCTTTAAATCAATTCAGGAAGCATTTATAACGATTAACTACTCAGCAACAATTTTAACCATTTATTCTTTCATAAAATCATATAAATTTCTCTTACCAATTGCTCTCTCTGGTTACCTTGAGATATTCTTTATACCTTAAACTGCTTTAATACTTTCTATTATCAATAATTTCAAAAAAAACTCAAAATTTCCACGGAGCAAATTTTTAATACAACTTCTATTTCAACAACCAGAAAACAAGAGAGCTTCTATCAAATCAACAAAAAAACAATTGAAAAATTCAACAAAACTTAAATCTATACATCTTTTCCATCTAATCGCCTACTAATTTCTTATTTAAATAAAACTATTAACAAAATCTAATTCTTGATTCAATATTACAATTTTAAAACAATGATCATTCTTTTTTTTATTCTTATAAAATTTACTAGCATTACAAACTAATAATTTTCTCTTTTTCAGAATATTTCATTTGGCATTTGAACTACTAATAAATTAGAATATGTTTGGTAAATTTGTATAATTTAAAAGTAAGTAGAAGTTTTAACATTTATTTTAACTATTTGTGATGTTTTTTTATAATTTAATTTTCTCATTTACTTACACCCCTAATTCATTTAAAATTAATGTTTAATCACTAACGTATTGGCAATTTTATTAGTATATTACGTATCAAGAGTGGTAAGTAGGACATTACGTAGGAGTGGAAAAGTTACGCACAAAGCCGCGTAGCGGCGAGTGCGTAATTACACGAGTACGTAATACCTCTTACCACTCGAGTTACGTACTATGCTTTATCTACGACTCAATATTTTAATTTTAATTCTAAATATTTGAAATCTCTAAAAAAATATATGACGTACGTACTATACTGTTATCTACTCCTTTGACAGTAAATGTCATTTATACTCATTGTCACCATGCAGGGTAAGTAAGCTATAACGCACAGTTGTGCGTAATGAAACGTCATTCCAACATGACGTTTCATTACGCACAACTGTGCGTTATAGCTTACTTACCCTGCATGGTGACAATAAGTATAACTGAAATTTACTGTCAAAGGAGTAGATAAAAGCTTTTATTTATCTACTTTACCCATTTATCAATTTCATAATTATCAAAACTTTATATAATGTAGATTAATCATTTTTGAATCTTTAAATAAAAAACCTTTGAAATGTATTTGTAATTTTTTTGACTAAGGTGTAGAATTTGTGAAGTTAGGCCTTGTAGAGTTAGGGCGTGTAGTGTTAGAAGCTTGGCTCTATATGAGATCTGATAACTTTTTGACAGTGCGAGTCATATGGGCTCGTCTTGGCAACATTTTACATGAAAATGTTTTTGGTGGGATATATATGTATAGGTACTCCTTGTTAAAAAAAAAAAAAAAAAAATTAATCGACATATATTGAGACATATCGACATATATTGAGAGACATATACTTCAGATCAGATTATATAAATATGAATGAATAGAAGTGTGCGAACGTCTCCTACCTCTTACGTCCACACAGTAGCTAAAAATAAAAAAAAATTGTCCTTGACAGCGAGCGCGTCGATTGTCGATTGTCTTGTTTTGTTGATTGTCGATTGTCTTAGACATAAATAAAAAAAATTTTGTTACAAACAACTAACAAAAAGAAATGAAATCCCAGCAAAAACATTTTCATGTAAAATGTTGCCAAGACGAGCCCATATGACTCGCACTGTCAAAAAGTTATCAGATCTCATGTAGAGCCAAGCTTCTAACACTACACGCCCTAACTCTACAAGGCCTAACTTCACAAACTTTACACCTTAGTCAAAATATGTGGCTTGGCCGTTCGTTACTACAAGAACTATTGTATAACACAAAAGTAATGAACAGTGAATTGATTTTTCACCTTACGCCGATGTGAATGTAGCGAAATGGCCAAGCCACATATTTTGACTAAGGTGTAGAGTTTGTGAAGTTAGGCCTTGTAGAGTTAGGGCGTGTAGTGTTAGAAGCTTGGCTCTACATGAGATCTGATAACTTTTTGACAGTGCGAGTCATATGGGCTCGTCTTGGCAACATTTTACATGAAAATGTTTTTGCTGGGATTTATTTATTCCAAAATACTAAAGGAAAAATTCTAAGACCTATTCAATATAAAACTACATCAGTATTCACGAACTGTATTAATAAACAAATAAATTATCAAATCTTTGATTGCTGTCTTCAGGAGTTTTTAATTTGAACACATTATTTATTACAAATTATTTAAATTTGTAAACAATGGTCAATTGCAACAAAACAAAGGATTGGATTCATAATGAAATAATCACAATTTATTAAAGAACTTTTTATAGTAGAAAGTTTTTTTTGGTGATTTATAAGTCATATTACTATTATTAAATTATTACTCCCTTGGCAAATAGCGCTTTACAAGATAGATTACGGCATAGTCCACAGTATAGTCTAAAATTTTTAAAAATTTTCTAAATTAGTTATTTTATTAACAGTTAAAATAATAATTACTGTTGTCACATGTAAAACAAACAAAAAATTCTCTCTCGCGTAGTCGATCCCATTATGATAACATAATAGAACTGTCACCTTGATTCATATCCGACGCTTAATCACTTAGGCTACGAACGACATATTTAAAAACTTTCAAAATGATAACATGTATACACAATTTATATCATATTTCATATCAATTCAGTATAAATTTCGAAATTTATGTATATGCCTAAACACCATTGACATATTAATACAAATGGACCAGCTGTGCAGCGAAATAATTGATTCCAGAGTGAGACGGATAAGAAGGATAGCGCTAGGTCGGGCAGAAAGCTCCTAATTTACATTTGTTTTACGTTGATTTTTAATGTTTTTGGTGTTTATCTTATAAATTAAATATATTTGACTGTGTTTATAGTGATATTTATAAACTATGTAATATATCGCACACACTCTATAATATTTTATAGTTATTAACCTATTAAGTTGGTGTCTAGAGTCATTTTAACTATAATTAATACTTGCCACTCTTAAATATTTTTGGATACATAAATATTTCATCAACAGATAATAATAAATAATTTCGAAGTTTATATTTCATATAATAATCAAGAAGAGTTATTTAATTATTTGTTTTATTATTATATATTAGGTGTAGAATTTTCAAATTTAATGTATCAGTCTCCTTATATATAGTGTGAACCATGATATAAAAAATAACGATATGATCTTCAGTTGTATTGACGTATTTTTCGATAGAAATATTAATGCATTTTTGAATTATCTATTTGAATTCAACAATTTTTTATCACATTCACTGTTTAAAAAAAAATTGGTATTTATTGTATACAGGGTGTCCCAGAATTGACTACGGAAACTTCGTATACGTATTCCTTGATGACAAATAAGTAGGGTCTTTCCTATAAAAAAATTTTTTTAGAGACTCCTGTCAGAGTTACAACCTACTTTGCAAATGTGCGCTACTTGATCGCGATACACGATACTCAATTGACATGGTCCTACTTTTTATTTTTTTACTCCAAACCGAAACGATTTCGCAAAAAACGACAAGGAACAAAAAAGTTTCAAAATAATCAAAACTTCCTAAAATAATTTTTTGCTATTGCAAATATTAATTGCTAAGAAAGTTACAAAAAAAATTAAGAGGGGTTCCTTGATTTGCACCCTTAGAATGGGGTAGGGCAAGTGAAAAGTGGCAGGAGAAATGCGTCTTTATTAAAATGATGTTCACCCAAGTTTTTAATTTTTTATCTTGGACCAATCAGAAGATATTAAATTAAAACCGTATTTTACCACCCCTCTTTAAAGGGTTATAACTCTGACAGGAGTCTCTAAAAAAATTTTTTTTATAGGAAAGACCCTACTTATTTGTCATCAAGGAACACGTATACGAAGTTTCCGTAGTTAATTCTGGGACACCCTGTATAAAATAATACAGTTTTTGAGCCTGCAATAATTGTTTTGTAAGTAATATAATATATTATTTTTGCTCAAATAAGTACACCTAAACATAAAACCAGAGTCTTTTCTCACTTATTTTGACTTAAGAAATTTTAACAAACTTAAGTTTCATCAAATACTTCGAACAACCACAAATGAAAAAGCTTTTTTCACTACTAACCTGAGAAATTGCTATTATTTACTCCATTCCCCTAACGAGAATTAATATTTACAGTTCTATAATTTTTAAGATATTGACATAATAATAGCTCACTTCTCACTCTAAGTATATAATATACTATTTTTTACATAAAACGTTATAAAAAGATGTATTTCCCTTAAGCTCTCATGTAAACAATGTGCGTTTTGCCCGGCCTACCTCCGTCTCTCTCTCGGATCTCTCTTACTAATGTTGGCCGCAGAAGCAGCTGTTGCGAATATGGTAATTTGTATTAATATGTCAATGCTAAACACACTTGAAACATGCATTGTCATCCAGATCTTAGCTATCCTGAAAATTTCAGAGCTCTAGGTAGTCGGGTAATAGGTTTAAATTCGATTACAAAATTCCGCAGAGAGACAAAGAACACGGTGAAAATATAAAAAAAAAGTGTGAGGTGTCAAGGGACACCCGGATGGAACGAAGTTCCTTTCGATTAATTAGTGAAGGAATTAGTAATTTGTAAACATAACAGAGTGTTTATACATACATAAGCATTTATTATTGTCTGTATAAAATCTCTACTTACCTAACAGTTCGTTTCTTTTAACAAAAGTGTCCATTTATACAATACCAGAGCTTTAAATAACACATCTTTTTAAAATTACTTTTTATAATTTAAAACAGGAATTAACAATTCAATACAAAAAATTTAAAATTAAAATATTTGACAGTGACTGACAGTTAAGGTAATTTGACGTAGTCAAGTAACGAACTATTTTTAAAATGTTTATGAATTTATTAATTTATAAAAACAGGATGAAATAAAATATAATACTATTATAGGTAATTATGTTTTTTTCTACAGTATTTTCTTTTTAATGTACATTTTCTTTTAATTTAAAATAGTGTCTTTTTAATTGTAATATATCTATCTATGAGAGAGAGGGAGAGAGAGTTATTTATTTTTTGGTCTGTGAGAGAGAGAAACATGCGTGTGTCGGTGCATTGTGTCGGTGCATAGTGTCGTGACAACTTTTGGTATGAATTTTTTTGGGCTAGCTCCTAGCGTCAGTCGTAACTGTTCGTAACGCGCGAAAGGGAACTTCGTTCCAAAATCTAGTTATATCTGTAGGTATAAACACTACTAATAAAGAACAACTTAAACCGATATAAAAGATGACTGGGAATATAAAATAAAATTAATAACCTCTATAAAATCATTTACAAAAAATACATATTAGAAATAAGGAAATGGCCAGAAAAACCAGAATTCTTAAATAAAAAAGAATCTAGAGAAAAAGATATTTTGATAGAAGTAGAACTAACAGAAAAGAAACAACCATACAGTACCCAATAAGTTTCACAGCATTTAACCTTGAAACACCTTAAAATGACTTTGAAATACCTAACCTCCAGGTGACTTTGTCAGGAAATGCGAATGCTGGATTCGGAGACTTCGAAAACTGTTACCTACTTAAATTTTTTCAGATTTTTTTAATCAATTATTTGCACTTTGACCTTCATGTCAAATTTCAACCGACCCCGGATAAAGGATGAGCGACCCCAGAAACCGAGAGTATCCTAGAGTTAAAAAAAATCTAACAGTGAAATTTAGAAATACTAAGTACCGGGTGGTCCTCTAAGAATGGCTCTCGGCCATATCTCTAAAACAAGTCATCGTAAAATTTTGAAAAATATTTTTTTTTAAGGAAAGTGACCATAAAAAATCGCTGGAAAATATTTTTAAGTTTCTAAAATGACCGCTAGGGGTCGTTATTGCTATTGGTAAACAGAAAATTGAGTTTTTCTTCGTATTTTGCTATATTAAGTGACAATTAAAATATGTGCAATGTAATCTTTGATGAATTTTAAACATTTTTTGTTATATACTTTTAATTCTATCTTCAAAAATAAAATGGTGGGGAAGGCGTCAAAGGTTTTTTTTTTAAACGTCTGTAACTTCTGTTAACCTTAACAGAATTTAACAAATTTAGGCTCATTGGACTGACAATTTTCTAATCTATCGATTGTCGATTTAAAAATTTTAATATTAGTCATCAGGTTACCGCTAGAGGGCGATTTTTGAAATAACAACGAATAATGCCATTTTTCCGAAAAAAATTAAATATAACGATATGTTCATTTTTATACCAAAAAATAGAGTTTTGAAAGTTTTAAAAAACAGTGAAAACCGCAACTTGATAGCTTCTCTCTAACGGTAGATATTAATGGTCAAAGTTAAAAGCACCGTGAAAACTGAATTCTGCATTTAAAACGAATAAAAACTAGCAACCCATGAAGATCAACCAATAAAAATTCAACTGTCAAATTTTAATTGTCATTGTTAAATGGTTTGCGTTTGTTTTTTGTGGCAATTAATTTTAAAATCAAAATGAATCTAACAAATGAAAAAGCCTTTGAAATGTTAGAAATTTATTTCCAATGTAACAGAAATGCAACTGTTGCTGCCAGGGTGTATGCAGCTCAATATCCCGAACGACGACATCCCAGTAGAAAAGACTTTCTTCGCGTTACACATAACTTACGAACTACTGGGAGCGTGCATCGTCCCGTATATAGAAGACATCACCAAGCAGGTGTCGAAGAAAATGCTATAAACGTTTTAGCCTATGTCGAATTTAATCCTCATCTAAGCACTCGAGCAATAGCTAGAGACTTGGGTATCTCCAAAACAATCATTCTAAGGATTTTGAAAAAATATAAGTAAGCCGATTTACTTAAGATCATTAAGGCCCGGTTGCTAGTACGCTAATCCAGGATTAGCCAAGTTTAATCCGAGATCAAATATGGCTGCTATATCAAGTAACATGTATTTAATCCAAGATTAGTTGATCCCAAATTTAATCCGCGTACGAGCAACCGGGCTATAGTAATTAAAAAAATGCAGTTATATTTATTATTTAGGGGGTAAATTGAGGTTTAGAGTTAACCTCTAAATAATAAAATTAAAAAGAATATTAGATTTATTTTTATGTATTTTTAGGTTCCATCCATATCATATGGTGCTTCATCAAGCACTAAATGATCGTGATTGTGACAGTAGACTGAATTATTGCAACTGGCTGCTTGATATGCTTCAGGATGATCCTCAGTTACTGTCGCACATTTTGTGGTCGGACGAGGCAACATTTAATAGCGATGGGACTGTTAATCGACATAACATGCATTTTTGGTCGCATACAAATCCGCATTGGATGCAAGAGGTTCAATATCAGGGTCGATGGTCAGTCAATGTATGGTGTGGCATATTAAATGGTCAAATAATTGGCCCTTTTATTTTTAATGAACATCTTAGTAGCGAGCGTTACCTATTCTTTCTGAGGAACGAACTGCCACTTCTTCTTGAAGATATACCTCTGGCAATTCGCAGGGAAATGTTTTTTCAACACGATGGATGTTCCGTACATTTTGCTAGAAATGTCCGGAATTATTTGGACAATGCATACCCTGACAGATGGATAGGACGTGGAAGCTTATTTGCTTGGCCAGCCAGATCCCCAGACTTGACGTGCCTCGACTTCTATTTATGGGGAAGGCTAAAAGATCTGGTCTATCTAACTAGACCAACAAGTAGAGAACAGCTCATTGGCGGGATACAAAATGCCATCAGAAATCTTCCAAGGGCTGAAATTGAGGCTGCCGTCTTGTCAACTCGCCAGCGACTTATTGCGTGTATCGAAAACGATGGACGCCAATTTGAACATTTGGGGCGTCACTAATTATTTTAAATTTAATATTTTTTTAGTTTTGTTTATTTTGTAAAATTTAAGTAATTCGACACCTGCTTGGTGATGTCTTCTATATACGGGACGATGTACGCTCCCAGTAGTTCGTAAGTTATATGTAACGCGAAGAAAGACTTTTCTACTGGGATGTCGTCGTTCGGGATATTGAGCTGCATACACCCTGGCAGCAAAAGTTGCATTTCTGTTACATTGGAAATAAATTTCTAACATTTCAAAGGCTTCTTCATTTGTTAGATTCATTTTGATTTTAAAATTAATTGCCACAAAAAACAAACGCAAACCATTTAACAATGACAATTAAAATTTGACAGTTGAATTTTTATTTGTTGATCTTCATGGGTTGCTAGTTTTTATTCGTTTTAAATGCAGAATTCAGTTTTCACGGTGCTTTTAACTTTGACCATTAATATCTACCGTTAGAGAGAAGCTATCAAGTTGCGGTTTTCACTGTTTTTTAAAACTTTCAAAACTCTATTTTTTGGTATAAAAATGAACATATCGTTATATTTAATTTTTTTCGGAAAAATGGCATTATTCGTTGTTATTTCAAAAATCGCCCTCTAGCGGTAACCTGATGACTAATATTAAAATTTTTAAATCGACAATCGATAGATTAGAAAATTGTCAGTCCAATGAGCCTAAATTTGTTAAATTCTGTTAAGGTTAACAGAAGTTACAGACGTTAAAAAAAAAACCTTTGACGCCTTCCCCACCATTTTATTTTTGAAGATAGAATTAAAAGTATATAACAAAAAATGTTTAAAATTCATCAAAGATTACATTGCACATATTTTAATTGTCACTTAATATAGCAAAATACGAAGAAAAACTCAATTTTCTGTTTACCAATAGCAATAACGACCCCTAGCGGTCATTTTAGAAACTTAAAAATATTTTCCAGCGATTTTTTATGGTCACTTTCCTTAAAAAAAAAAATATTTTTCAAAATTTTACGATGACTCGTTTTAGAGATATGGCCGAGAGCCATTCTTAGAGGACCACCCGGTACATATATCAAATATTAACCTGTTCACTATTTTGGTCCTACTTCAAACTCTAATATCTCAAAAATGATCCTTTTTTGAGCTTGGTGTCCATTTAGACTTTTGTTGTATGTACTTACTTAGACCTATCTATCCACTAAACTATTCACAATTTGAAGTCCTTTTCCATTGATTTTGAAGATCTATTATATAAATTTTTTTGAGTATATTTGTTATTTTTACCTTTGTAACATGAATTTAAGTAATTTATTTTATGATAAATTTAAAATTTTAATTCTGTTAATTTAAATTTTATTTTGGCTATAATTGTTTTACTTATGCCTGCAGTTGAGTTAAAAAAAATTAAACCTGAAACTAGTCGCTAATAAAATACATTTTCTTGGATTGTGAGATTGAATTATTAACTTTTTCATTAAATTTTAATTAATCTTGCCAAACAAACTATAAAGTGGCATGTCAAACTTACTCACCATGATTCGTTATAAGTAGCAACAGCCCTGACCCAAGCGTCTATTTAGAGCCACCCCAAAGAAAGACTCTTACAGACAACCTCAGGCTCCAGATTCCCGTGTCCGACCTCTCCGTCGATGTTTTATAGCTAATTCATATTCTACGTGACAATAAAATTATACTTTTTAAATACGCATTGAGATTGAACGTTCTGACTCTGAACTAGTTTAATGTATAAATGATTCAACGTTTAAATATATATAGCAGGCTGTCTTTTTATTTATTCACGTTGGTATTGGTTTTTGTCATGTTGGTGTTTGAAAGTTACCAAGTCATTGCAAGCCACAAACTGAAAAGCTTGACAACAAATATCATAAACGTAATGGTTGAATGCATTAAAAAAATTAATATGCCGAAAAAAATTGTGTAGAGACAAAAAAATGAATACAAAGATGATATTACATGTTTAGAAAAGACCAGAAAATTTTAAAAGATGGATTTATATAAAATCTCTTAGGTTTTTAATGTAAGTACTAATTGTGTTTCTATACAAGATTATTCCAATGTTTTCATCAGCAAATAATTCCAAACATTTTTAATTTCATTAATAGTTGTATATAAAGTTATTTGTTACATTTAATACACTTTTACATACTTATACATTCAAATTACTTATAATTTATTAAACATACCTAACCTCACATTTCTCCTGTCAGTCATTATTTTACAATGTTGCCAGATTACACACTATAGTAAAAGTTAAAAATGTTTAAGAATAAAATATTTTCATTAATTTCTTTAATAACAATGATCCATTATGATAATTAAAATCTGATTTGATAGGACATGGACGAATCGATGTTTCATTCATTTATCTATGACCAATCAAATATCATTTAAATTTTTCTTTAATACATTTTTTAAATATTTCGTGTTTTTTTTAGGTTAGTGTTAAATGTAAACGAAAAATCTTAAAAAAAAGATTTAGTTAATGGTAAAGAAGAGGCAAATAAAAGGAAGAAAGATAAAGCAGATACCTACATTTAAGAACTTTATTAAAAAAAATTGCAGCGGCAGATTTGGACGTACAATTACAAAAACGAACATTTTACTTTAGGTAAACTTTTGACTGACGCACGGTAAACAAACTTGTTTATACAAAATTTTTAAACTTTAAAACGTGAACTGGCGACAAATTTTAAGTGAAGAAATAGCAAAATTTCTTTCCTTCAGAAATTTATGGAATTAAAAAAGCGCAATGAAATCATCAGATTCGTGTACATAGACGTGGATATAAAATAATGGTACTCCAACGCGTCGATGGGTACAGTAATCTGATTTAAAAAGTAATCCATTGCATGTGTAATCCGAAGAAGAGCGATTTACAATTTTACTCGCAGGAGCAAATGGTGGGTCAATAGAGGGATGTTATTATTTGTTATTAAACTCTTCAAATACTGACATTGACTATCACAAAACTATAAATGGTAATATTTTCAAAAACTGGATTGTTAATCAACTTATTTCTGCTTTATACAATTTTTCACAGAAATGTGTAGTGAACATGGAGAAGGCTTCATTTCATTCTGTACAACTAAACAGACCACCTGCATTTTCAGTAACAAAACAGATATTGCAGGAATAGTTAAGCAGCAATAACATCAAATTTGATAAAAAAATTAAAAAAAAAAGACAATTATGCTTACTTATACAATACAGAAACAACGATAAGACATATGTAGTAGATGAAATATTAAACCAACATGGACATGATTTACTTCGATTACCTCTATTTTGCATTTTATATTCGGACAAAACTTTGACAGAAGCGTTAAGACAATGCATACCAGACATGTGGAAAAAAATTTGTAGACATACAGAAGAAATTATTTTGACGGATTGAACTTCTTACATGAAAAACTGTTCACTTGACAACATTTTATCTTTGATTAGGGAGGTGGATTGAAAATACATAACGAATAGATGAACGTGACAATAGTTTTAACTTCAATTTTTGTTGTTTATATGTTTTTTTTAATGTTGTATGTTTTTTTACTTTGCCTATTTTACCATTAGTGTATCTGCTTTTCTGCTGAATTATTCACACTGTAACCATTGAACACATATTAAACGGATTTCCATTATTTGAAGCATATAATTTTGTGGGAAGTTTTATCTTTGTTTTACTTATCAAAATAGCTGAAACCAATTGGTATGTCATAATGCCGCACTACCTTTACGAAAAATTCTTTAATATATAGTTGCTGTAATACTTATCGACAAAATGAAATATTTTGTATTTTCTCATTTATAGCTGGTCCAATTTAAATGTTTGTTGTAAAACTTATTTTATAATACCGTTATATAGACATAGAAAATTTGTTCTAAATTGCAAATGAAGACTTTTATGTAAATGTTTTTATTGTTTGCTTTCATTTAATTACTATTATTTTGTAAATGCGTTCATTATATCTAAATATATATTTTTAAATTGACGATTTCCTTTTTTGTAAAAGTACTAAGTTTTAATGATTTGATGGCGCTGAAATGGAGTACACAATTGTTATTTTATTTATTGTCACTAACATTATGATTTTATTGAGGACGTGACAACAGCGCATTTGCAACTGAAAATAAGATTAAATATACAGGGCGAAATTCATCACCCTAACAAGGCCTACTTTAATATAAATAAGCATTGAATGATGTATACAAAAATTAATATGAAGGGGAGTATGTATAGGATTGTCTTATACAAAATTAATAATCCGCTACGCTCGCGCTCCTCTAAAAATGTCGGTCGTTCTGAGACTCCGAAAAAACCATCCGCCTTTATCCCTCGAGTTTTATGGCCAAAATAAGACGATACTCCAGTACATTATCTCACTTAACTACATTGCAACCTTACACCTGCAGTCTCCCCATCTTTGTCTATCATTCATTGGCAAGAGCTGAATCCTGGAATCGAGCAAGCATCTCCTGGATCGTGCCTTTTTTAATTACAGGTGGTGAAAGTGTTACATATCAAAAAACCAAAAGATAATTCTGTCCTAAAAAAATTATAAAAACTATTTAGCTAAATAATTGTTACATTTACTTTAGAATAGTATATTATGTTCCTGACAAGGTTGGAATGAAAATTCGATACAAGTGGAAGATACCGAACACGAGCGTGAGGAACCATAAGTATATCATTTCATTCCAACAAAGACTGTATTTTCTCCACAGCCACAGACAGAATCACTATCTTCATCAATTTTTTATTTAAACTCCGATTTAAGACTCAAATAACTAAAAACACTTTGCGAAGAACTATCAAAAATAATATTTGTGGCTATTTCAGAATTAACTTTCAATCTCAAGAGTAAAAATGTTGTCTTTCTTTTTTTTGGCCCAGACAAAAACATTAGGGAACCATTAATTTTTACATAACGTTTCTATTTTCCAACCACCATTTTATTAAAGAAAAAAATATTGTAATTTTTTTACAGAAAATTAAGAACTATAACTATAACATAATACCAAACAGAACTAAGCATTAAATTATACTAGGTACTACCCTACAATAAAGTTTATAAAGTTAGAAAACTTGTTATTTCCAGTAATACTTATTAGTTATAGACTTATCTTATAACATGTATAATTAAATAGTCATTGCTGATAAAAAGTGTGTAAAAAAGGATATCGGGAATGTAGCAATATTTGACGGTAATAAAACTATTTAGGGTTTCATTCCAAGCTTTCGAAATTTATTAATTTCATCATCTGGGAATATTTAGTTAGTGAGAAAATGTAAGTAAGTAGAAATATTTCACAAATTTATACTTACATCCTCGCAAAATTATCACGTTTTATGTTTATTATAAATTATGAACATCAATTAAAAAGTAAAAAATAAACTTTAAATCTATCTATATATATAAAAATGAATGTTTGTCTGTATGTATGTATGTCTGTATGTCTGTATGTACTCAATGAACTCAAAAACTACTGGACCGTTTATTATGAAAATTGGTATGTATATGTATTTTTCCACGGAAAAGGTTTGCATGATATGCTCACTGATGCCACTCGCCACCAAGTGGCGCTGCAGACTAGCAACTTCCGTCCCGTTCAACCGATTGTCATGAAAATTGGTATGTATATGTATTTTTCCACGGAAAAGGTTTATATGATATGCTCATTGATGCCACTCGCCACCAGGTGGCGCTGCAGAGTAGCAACTTCTGTCCCGTTCAACCGATTGTCATAAAAATTTGTATGTATATGTATTTTTTCACGGAGAAGGTTTGTATGATATGCTCATTGATGCCACTCGCTACCAGGTGGCGCTGCAGACTAGCAACTTCTGTCCCGTTCAACCTATTGTCAGGAAAATCAGTATGATGTATTTTTAACGGGTAAGATGAATATGATATTCGTATTAATGGAAGTTACCACCATATGGCGCTTCCATGTATCAAATTCAATACTGATTAATAGATATCTACACGAATTCGTATAAATATAAGTTCGAAAAATATATCTTTGGTGCGATAAGTAAAACAAAACTATAAACTTTCTTTCCTTCTCTATCTCTTCTTCTCTTTTATTTTTCTTAAATTTATTTTAGTTGCTGGCGTAGCAACGCGCGCCGGGTACAGCTAGTTGTTTATAAATATAAAGAAAATCACAACATTAGCGTTGTCGTTTTTCTTTCACTATATTTAATATTTGCCGTCTTAACTACAGACTCGTTTGATAGCGACTTTTTTCAGATGTCACTGTCACTGGAAAGAAAAGCGTTCCATAATTATTATAGTCCAGGGAAGTTACGAAAAATAGCGGAAATTTGGACATCCAGCAGATATCAAAATGCAGTTTTTTGCATTGTTTTCAGGAAGATTCCAGGAAAAAAGTTTACAACGTCTGGTTTTGCGTATTTTTGAAAAATGCCTTCTGGGCCGGAAAATGCATTTTCCAATTGCATCATTCCTTGCAACATTATAGGAACGACTGGAAATTGTTCGAAAATCGTTACTCGGGGGTTTTTGGGGCTGCCGAACTTAATTCTGGCATTAGAATTACCAGGGGGTAGCTCTGTGAGGTGTGCAGGAGGTGAATTGGCGTAGAAATGCCGGAATTGAAATCAGCATCACCGACAACCCCCGAGTAACGAGTTTGTATTGATTTTCAGGCACCTACCATTTCTCCATATTCACTCCCCGCGCACCCCCCCAGAGCGAATCCGGGGAAAGCTAATGCTGGAATTGAATTTCGCATCCCCGAAAATCTCCAAGTAATGACTTTGGAGCGGTTTTCATGGATTATGCAATTTCCCTTCCAGAATGACCTCCGGATACCCCCGCAGAGCCGCCCCCGAGTGCTACCGGGTAATTTCAATGCCAGAATTAAATTCGTCATACCCAAAAAGCCCCCGAGTGTCGAGTTTGGAGCAATTTTCATGGACTATATAGTTTCTCCCCCAGAATGTCCCCCCGGATACCACCGCAGAGCCGCCCCCGAGTAATTCCAATGCCAGAATTGAATTCGTCATCCCCGAAAACCCGCGAGTAACGGGTTTGGAGCGATTTTCATGCACGCTGCCATTTCTCCCTTAATTCACCCCCTGCGCACCCCAACAGAGCCACCATCGAGTAATTCTAATGCCAGAATCGAGTTCGGCAGCCCCAAAAACCCCGGAGTAACGAATTCTGAGCGATTTTTCCAAATTTCCAGTCGTTCCTATAATGTTGCAAGGAATGATCCAATTGGAAAATGCATTTTCCGGCCCAGAAGGCATTTTTCAAAAAATGCGCCAAACCAGACGTTGTAGACTTTTTTTCCGGGACCTTCCTAAACACAATGCAGAAAACCGCATTTCGATATCTGCTGGATGTAAATTTTTTCGCTATTCGGGCGATTTTGATCTAAATGCCCTGGACTAATAATTAATTTAAAAGAAATATTATTAGGTGCCTGGAATAAAGGCTTTAAATGTTGTTTTTTTTTCTTTACAAAAAAACGCAATTTAGTCTTTATTTTACCCCTGTTGAGAGATATTATTTAAAACAACATTTTTGCAAATATTTCAAGAGTAATGGATAAGTTGAGATTTGATTTTGTTGTAAAAATTGCGACAGATGAAAAATCGAATATTATTTGCATAACCTCAATAGGTTCACCAGATGGACAAGTCTTCAACGTACCGTTAGAATACCAGCCTGCAAGTTTACATCAAGTAATTATAAACACTTCAAACTACGCCAAGGTAAAAAAAAACACTGACTAAAAGGCACCAGACAAGGAAAATATGGATAACCCTAAATGATGAAATATCAAGGACATATTTGGATAAAGAAGAAAAATTACAGTTTAACGATTTTTACCTGGAAGAAATAACGGAAGATTTAAATGAGATTAAATCTGTACCAAGCACCTCCAATGACACATTAGAAAAAATATTAGAGAAATTACTTGAAGAAAAAGAAACAAAATCTGAAACCTCAATAGGTACACCAGATGGACAAGTCTTCAACGTACCGTTAGAATACCAGCCTGCAAGTTTACATCAAGTAATTATAAACACTTCAAATTACGCCAAGGTAAAAAAAAACACTGACTAAAAGGCACCAGACAAGGAAAATATGGATAACCCTAAATGATGAAATATCAAGGATATATTTGGATAAAGAAGAAAAATTACAGTTTAACGATTTTTACCTGGAAGAAATAACGGAAGATTTAAATGAGATTAAATCTGTACCAAGCACCTCCAATGACACATTAGAAAAAATATTAGAGAAATTACTTGAAGAAAAAGAAACAAAATCTGAAACTCAAAACTTGGGAAAGATTTCAAAAGATTTTATGATTGAAAAATTCACTGGTAGAAATGCAAATGCTTACCAATGGATTAAGGATTTTAACAAAGAACGTTTTCATATTACTGAAGACAACAAGAAAATTGAATATAAATGCTAGAACAGACGAAGAAATAGGTGATTTAACATATTATTTACCGCAATATAATTTTAAAATAAAATATAACCCCGGACAGTCACAATGGTCAAACCAAGAAGCAGACTGCTTAAGCAGAAACCCAGTCCTAGAACCATATGACAATGCTGATGATTTTTTAAAAGTTGTAAATTTAATTAACCTAAAAGACATAAAGAATGACCAATACACAAATCAGGATTTACAAAACGATAAATGCAAATTTATACTGGAGAATAATGTTTACTACAAAAAGAATAAGAAACGAAATAAAATAATACTGTCAGAAGAATTTAGCAAAAAATTAATAAGAGATATCCACGATAACTACTGCCACATTGGTAGAACGCAGATGATAAGTAAAATACCACCATACTACACAGCAAAGAATATAATTCCAAATATTAAACAAATTTTTGATGGATGTAACATTTATATTAACAACAGATCAAGAATAAAATCCAAATTTGGTCTGATGTTACATTTAGGTCCAGCAACATACCCATTTAAAATTGTATCAATTGATACAATAGGAGGCTTTGGAGGATCACGGTCTACAAAAAAATACCTACATCTTCTCGTTGATCACTTTACTAGATATGCTTTTGTATTGACATCAAAAAAATCAAAACTCGTGTGACGCGAAGCTATAATATTGAGATGATATTAACAGATCAATACCTTGGCATAAATTCCAAGGAATTTAAAGACTTTGTTAAAGAGAAGAACATAAAAATAGTATTTACAGCTGTGGACGCACCATTTTCAAATGGGCTAAATGAAACCAAACTTTAGTTAATAGCATACGATGTAAAATCAATAAAGGTGACAAGAAAATAGCCTGAACAACGGTTGCACAAAGTTGTGTTACAAAATATAACGAAACGGAACATACAAAATTTACTCCAAAATACCTTTTAGAAGGCGAGAAAATGAATATTCTGCCACTCGAGTTAAAATCTCAATGCACAAAAGAAGAAATGAAAAGAGATAAAAAACTAGCCCTCGAAAATTCAATAAGATCCCATGACTATAATAAGATAGTATATGATCTACGTAGAAAAGATTATAAATTTGAAGTGTGAAATAGAGTCTACGTGGGAAATGGAAATCGGCTAAATACTAAATAGAAAGAAAATGGACGAACTAAGGATAGGACCATACAAAATATTAAAGATGGTTTCCAGTTTAATCTATGAAGTTAAGGCTGGACATAGGAAGAAAGAATCCAATCTTTACCATGTTTCAAAGTTAACTCCAGTAATGGCTGATTTCTTATCGAAAAATCGCTGGTAATTGTTCTCTCTGAGGGTGGGAGATGTAAAGAAAATCACATTAGCGTTGTCATTTTTCTTTTACTATCTATACTAATATTATAAAGCTGAAGAGTTTGTTTGTTTGAACGCGCTAATCTCAGGAACTACTGGTTCGAATTGAAAAATTCTTTTTGTGTTAAATAGACCATATATCGAGGAAGGCTTTAGGCTATATAACATTACGATGCAAATATTAGGAGCGGAGAAGTAATGGAAAATGTGAAAAAAACGGGGAAAATTATTGATCCTTGAGGGCTTCCATTGCGTGCGCTGCGAAAACCGTTCAAGATACCAAAAATATATGTATGAAATAGTTATTTCTCTTGAAATGATCTAAAAAAATGTCCGCGACAGTATATGTCTATCTTTTAAGATTAACTCACTAGAACCGTTTTTATGGTAACCAAATTTGGTCGAAATTAATGCATTATTTGTTAAGAGTTGTATCAACGTAATAATATTAATCTTTATCCAAATAAATGTGTTGTTGATTAAGAGTATTTAATTGTGAACAAAATTGTCTTTGACATCACTTAATTTCAATTAAAATCTTAGAAGATACTACAATTTTAAAATAACTAGGACGCCACCGTAAGGTGGCGCAGTTATTATTTCATATATTTAAACGAGAATTTCTTACTAAATTAAGTACTATAAAGCCACCGTACGGTGGTGCAGTGGATATCTATCTATACTTATAATAAATCTGTAGAGAGGTCAATTCTGTACATGAAATATATTTCCAAAATAACTATCAGGGGGTGATAAGGGATCGATACTGATCCCAAGAATGCAATCAGTAAATTTTTTGTCTGTCTGTCTGTCTGTATAACCGCTATAGAAACAAAAACTACTCGACGGATTTTAACGAAACTTGGTACAATTACAATTATTTTTCATACTCCTGTGCTGGTTATAGTATACTTTTCATCACGCTACAATCAATAGGAGCAGAGCAGTGAAGGGAAATGTTGGGAAAACGGGAGAAGTTACTCCATTTTTTAATCTTCCGTCGCGTGTGCAACCTTAATGGTTAAAGCTATACAGAAATCATCTTATTTTTATAATTTGGAGGTCAACTGTGAACGGATTTTACAGAATTTCACACACAAGAGGAGTTGCAGGGGCGTGAAAAAAAAATTAAAATCTATTAGTCCTACAGGTTTAAAACTTTGCAAAATAGTTATTTTTATAATTTGGAGGTCAACTATGTCAATGGATTTTAAAAAATTTCAACCACAGGGGAGTTGCGGGGGCGTAAAAAAAAAATTAAAATCTATGAGTCCTACAGGTTTGAAACTTTGCAAAATAGTTATTTTTATAATTTTGAGGTCAATTTACGAAATTCCAGGCACAAGGGAGGATGCGGGGGCGTGAAAAAAAATTAAAATCTATAATTCCTACAGGTTTGACAATTTGCAAAATAGTTATTTTTATAATTTTGAGGTCAATTGTGAACGGATTTTACGAAATTCCACTCACAAGGGGGTTGCGGGGGCGTGAAAAAAAAAATTAAAATCTATATGTCCTACAGGTTTAAAACTTTGCAAAATAGTTATTTTTATAAGTTTAAGGTCAATTGTGAACTGATTTTACGAAATTTCACCCACAGGGGGGTTGTAGGGGCGTGAAAAATGAAAATTAAAATTTAAAATCTATAAGTCCTACAGATTTGAAACTTTGCACAATAGTTATTTTTATAATTTTGAGGTCAATTGTGAACGGATTTTAGAAAATTCCAACCACAAGGGGGCATGCGGGGACGTGAAAAATAATAATAAATCTGTAGAAATGAAAATTCTGTACATTAAAGATATTTAAAAAATAATAATTTTTTTATCTGTATGTCTGTATGTTTGTGCGCGCATCACATTAAAACTACTGATCCTATTCAAATGCGGTTTTCACAGATGTATTTGTCTTCTTTCAACTTAATATCTGGTGTATAAAAATTTTCCCCTACCTCTTTAACGAGGTCGGGGGAGAATTTTTTTTATAACAATCAACACTCCACGCGAACGACGTCGCAGGTACAGCTAGTCTTATATAAAATATCTTATATAAAAAAATCATTGAAAACAAAAAAAGAAAAATGGTAAAAATTTGAAAAAATGAAAAATGGAAAAAAAGACACGACAGTGTTATGCTGTACAAAGTCCGCCGGAACAGCTAGTATTTAGTATTTGCCGTCTTAACTACAGCCTCGTTTGATAGCGACTTTTTGCGGATGTCACTGTCACTGGAAAGAAAAGTGTTCCATAATTAATTTATTTAAAAGAAATATTAATACCTGGAATAAAGGTTTAAATGTTGTTTTTTTTGTCTTTACAGAAAAACGCAATTTAGTCTTTATTTTACCCCTGTTGAGAGATATTATATATACATATATATTATTGATTTTCACAACACCTTTTAGGTTTATGAATATAAAATAGTATATTACGTAACAAGAGTGGTAGGTAAGTAGGATATTACGTACGAGTGGAAAAGTTACGCACGAAGCCGCGTAGCGGCGAGTGCGTAATTACACGAGTACGTAATACCTCTTACCACTCGAGTTACGTACTATGCTTTATCTACGACTCAATATTTTAATTTTAATCCAAATATTTGACATCTCTAAAAAAATATATGACGTACGTACTGTACTGATATCTACTCCTTTGACAGTAAATGACATTTATACTCATTGTCACCATGCAGGGTAAGTAAGCTATAACGCACAGTTGTGCGTAATGAAACGTCATTCCAACATGACGTTTCATTGCGCACAACTGTGCGTTATAGCTTACTTACCCTGCATGGTGACAATGAGTATAAATGACATTTTACTGCCAAAGGAGTAGATAAAAAATATTTTGAATTACTGGGATACTTTTTTAATTGGTGTCCGATTTTTATTAACTTATAATTAACCTAGACATCAAATATTGAAATGAAATAAATTGTTAATTGTCAGTTAAACTAAAAAGCAATTATTGTTATTAAATACGATAGAAAACCTAAATTTGTTCTTTAGGGTTTTGTTCAAATGGTGATAATCTGAAGAATCTAACTTGTATATTTAATTAATAGTATTATAATTACACAAAAAAAAACTTTAATATTACAGATCCGTATTTCATTTTATGAAATATTGAATAAAGTGAAAATACGTAGGTACTGAAACTTAATTAATTTTAATTTTATCAAAATAAATACTTAAATAAAATGTAATCGCATTAATTACTTAATTTAAATGACTTTAGAATCCTACTAATATTATATAGGCGAAAGTTTGTTTGGATGGATGTATGGATGTATGGATGGATGTTTGTTCCTCTTTCACGCAAAAACTACTAAACGGATTTTAATGAAACTTTACAGTAATGTAGCTTATAGATCAGAATAACATATAGGCTATAATTTATAAAGATATTGTGTGAATTGTCCAAAATATAACGATAAATGTCATTTAAGTCTGAAAAAATTCTGCAATCTGCGAGCTACTCAGGCGTGTGCTGCAAAAACAGTTAGTGCTACATGTATATAATGTATGGTGAAAATATTTATCTTAAATAGTCCTACAAAAAATTCTGCGACACCATATATATCTATCTTTTATGAGTAAGCCATTATTGTCAAAATAGTGAACCATAAATACAATAAAAATTGATAATTTATTTCTAATGCACATTTGGTAGTAATAAATGGATCCTTATCAAAATGAATACTTTTATCGCTTTTGGTATTTAAAGGAGATAAATTTTGTCCTTCACAATACATCATTTGAGTAGCTACCTATAGGCCTATGATTAGGGGTTTGCAGTGCTTAATTACTGTATTTCTTATGTTGACAATATTGTTACGTTATTACAGTGCGAATGTAACATCTCAATATTGTCAGACTGTTATATTTTTCAAATACGACCCAAAAATTATGTATGTTATAATTTTAATGTCATAATGTTAGTTCTTTTCACGCTAATATAAGCTACTCGAAATACTAATACTGCGCACACGAAGTCGCGGGCACCAGTTATTGATACATAAAGACCTTGCTTTTATTCGAATTACACGCAGACGAAGTCGCGGGCAAAAGCTAGTTAAATATAAGTAGTAGATCTTTAAAGTAAAACTTAAACTTAAACAATAAGCACTTCTCAGTAAAGCAAAGCTTTAAGGTTAAGGTGTGGTGGCGTAAAAGATCGTAATTTAGTTATGTTTATGTAGTATGTATAAAGGGTTTATTAACTGAGTTAATTCTATTATATAAAAAGACAATTAGATAGAGATTTCTCTAAGAAAATCAAAAATTATGAACTTGGTAAATTTTCACAATTTTTATCTTTTTTAGTAGCCCAATTTCTAGCGAATTTTGGTAAAAAAAAGATAATTATCGTGGAAAACATACCTCGTGTATTTTGATCCTACGTAGGATTCCATCTATCGAACCTTAAAATAGTTTTCAAGAGATTACAGGTTCCTAATCTTACATTAAACGTTAAAAAATTTCATCTATTTCAAGAGAAAGTTGGTTATCTAAGACATACAGTCAGCAGAGAAGGTGGGGCTTTAGATCCAAAACAGGTAGGTAAGCGTAGGCCAACAAAAGCCAACTCCTACTGAAAATTTTTAGTTATGAAGTTTTTGTGGTTCTTTGCTCTTAATATCGTCAATATCTATGTGAGGGCGTTTAAAGATATTGCAAAGCCACTAACCCGGATAGAAGGACTGCAACTAGACGATTTAAATCAATTTATAACTAAAGATATGTTAAAAAAATGCCAACCAATACTAAACGCTAACAGAAGAGATGATGTGGAATTTGCAGAAATGAAGAGAAAATCATAAAAAGACAAAAGTCTAAAACAATGAAAGACAAATCTACAAAGGAAAAGATGATCATACTTAAAGCTGATAGTAGGTACCTAATGACAGAATAGATTAAGGAAAAAAAACAGATATTACACAGACCTATTTACTTGTAAAAAAAGACCTACCATCATTTAAACAATAAGCTAAAAGAAATAAAACGGTGGTGAAGCTAAATACTAGCAGAATTTTGCCAAGAAGAAGGAGACACGATTAAAAAAATGCTAAAAGTAATGTTCAACATGCTTACTTTGTAGGTAAATGACCTACTTTTACGAGAGAGACGAACTCTAAAATACCACTTACTTTTCAAAAATGTTACGTAGAAATTATGCCAGTCAAAACTTTAATTCATGATCTTGAACATAATATATTTATAGATGTTGAAGAAGCTTATAACAATAATTTCTTACGATGTTTTCAGATTTCAACTTCTTATGCAACTAGAACCATAAGAATAAGAGAAAACTCATAACCTCGGTTTGATGACACAGTTTTAAAAGTGATAAATAAAAAAATACTACGCCCAAAAAATGAAAAGTGTGCTGGGGATGAATATTGTTAACTTAAACATAAAGAGTGCAATAGAGAGTTAAAAACAAAAATAAAATAAGCAGTCTTATTATGTAGAAAAATTAACGGTAACGGAAAAAACTTATTATAAGTCAAATTTTGAATAACACATCCAAAACAAAAGACCAAATCTTCTCAATTAAAGTTAATAATAAAGAGATAAAAAAATCAAATAAGTGAATAGTTTAATAATTATTTTGTTAACGTTAAAACAAACTTAGCAAAAAAATATTCTCTTTTCTTCTATAGATGATGCGAATAAAACACTAATAAACCAAACTTTTTCTTCTGTTCCCACTTCTTCCAAATGTCATTAATGACATGAATCCCAACAAAGCCACATGTAGGTATTAATGATGTGTATGTGAAAACAGTGAAGGAATGTAAATATGAAATCGCTAGTGTCCTTTGCAAAATCTTTAAGTGGTGGGGTGAATCCAAGTGCGATTAAAGTGTTTAAAAGAGGTGACCCAAGTATGGTTAACAACTATCGGCCAATATTAATTTTATCTATTATATCTAAAATTTTTGAAAAGATTGTAGATTCGCAATTCAATAATTTTTTAACTAAAACAAACTATCCTAGTAAATATCAATATGGTTTTCGCAAGACGAGTGACACTTCGGCGGCAATAGTAAACATGATAACTAACATTCAAGAGAATAAGACAAAAATAAAGAATGTGTTACTTATTGCGTCAATTGACTTGTGCAAGGTATTTGATAAAGTAACCCATAATATTCTGTTAGAAAAGCTTTAGAGAGTAGAACTCAAAAACGTTTGTACCAGTTTATAAATTATTTGAGTGGGCACAATTTTCGACACAAATTAATTTCTCATTTATATTAATTAAAATTCAAAAGTTGGGCTTAAAGGGCAGCTAAGGTTATATGCAGATGACAGTAATTTGATTTATTTTGGTGAATCTATGGAAGACATAATTTTGGAGATACAGGATAATATATCTCTGTTATCTTAGTGGGTGATTGTTTACAAATTAACATTAAATTTAAATAAATCTGTATATATTATAATCTCTAAATAAACAATTGTATATTACCTTCCTTTCTACTTTGGTAATATATCCTTACGATGTTCTAAAGAAAGAAAATATCTTCTTTTGTATATTGATCGAACACTTTATTGGCAACTAGCTGTTCCGGCGGACTTTGTACCGCATAACACTGTCATGTCTTTTTTCCATTTTTCATTTTTTCAAATTTTTACCATTTTGCTTTTTTTGTTTTCAATGATTTTTTTATATTAGATATTTTATATAAGATATCCACTGCACCACCGTACGGTGGCTTTATAGTACTTAATTTAGTGAGAAATTCTCGTTTAAATATATGAGATAATAACTGCGCCACCTTACGGTGGCGTCCTAGTTATTTTAAAATTGTAATATCTTCTAAGATGTTCATTGAAATTAAGTGATGTCAAAGACAATTTTGTTTGTTTTTTTTGTTTTAAATAAATTTATTAATTTATTATAAAATTGATGCATTATTTTAATTTGATAAAATAATGTTCTAGCTTTCTTGTTCTAGTTACATCGGTTTAAAAAAAAAATGATGAAAATCGCTTCAGCAGAAGCTGAGAAAATAAATTTTTATATCCTATCTATTTTGAACTTCAGATTTTAGTCTTTCCTTTTTTTCTATTTTTCACGTGGTAGAGCAATTTTATTTTTTGATTTTATATATGTTATCAGTATTTTAAAGACATGAAAGATGATACCAAGAAAGATCTCTAACAAACAAAGATGTTCATTCAAGAATTACCCTCCTATTTTCTTGTAACTTTGAAGACTCTCAGAAACTATATAAGAGATAATTAAATGTTTTTTTTAATGAGCGTCTTTCCAAATACTTTTTCAATTACTTTTTAAAAAATATGCAAAGTTAATATTTGCGAAATTATTCTAATTATTCATACGCAAAAAAATTGCTTACAGATTTAAACAATTATTATAGTCGTTAAAATTAATCGATTTGAATTTAGCCGACGGCATTAGAAAGCTACATTGCTCTTTTATTTTTAAAATTTTATTAACAATTTAAATTGTTTTAAACATTTTAAAAATTTATCGTATAGAATATAAAGGTCCTAAATGCATTCTAAAGGGTTGAAAAAGATTAAATAAAAAACGACCTTTTTATACTTTTTGTAATTATTATTGCAATTTTGCAACAAGGGTAATAAATTTTGGACTTTCTAACCTAATCTTGTAGAAAATTTATTTATAAACTTTTTTCCAAAATTTATAGTTTAAAAGTTATAACAAAAATAAAAAAAGAAATAACTGTGATATTTTACGGTATTTTTTAAATATTTATAAATGTTGCGCAACTTTTCCAGAAGGAGGATAGTTCAATTATTGTTGTATAAGTTGTTTTCAACCAATTTCAACAAAAATTAGCGGGTTCCAACTCAAAACAGATCCGCCCAGGTCTATAAAGGTGTATCTCTGTTTAACAATCTTTCTCAAAAGTTAAGAGCCCTCGCTGTATCAACTTTTAAAAGAAAACTAAAGCAACACATATTAGCCTAGTAGTATCCACATGTTTGTAATTTATTTGTTTTTTTTTTGTGATTTTATTTATGTTAAATATTTATTTATTTTTATTGTATTTACCTATATAATATTTAAACATGATAACTTTTGTAAAGACGAAAATCCTGCATGGATTTGTAATTCTGTTGGTTTAATAAAGATAAGTCGTTCATTCACTTATTCAAACAATGGAGCAATGTTAATACAATTTTAATTACATAAAAAATGTGACCATAAAATCTTACCCACTACCCACTACCCTCTTACCTCCCTTTTTAAAAGTTGTATAAAACTTTCTACTGGCATATTTAGTGGAGTGGAGCATTCAAAACGTTAAAACCTCGGATTAGAGTTACAGTGAATGAATTTATATAATCGACGTGGGGTTTTGTTTTTTATACTATATATTACAATGTTTACCCAAAATTTTTTTGTGCTTTCAATTTTTTCATTGTTTAAACAAATTATTATGAAAAATTAATTTTTGAGCATATAATTTTACTTTAAATAGTAATTTTTTTTTCATTTATACGTTAAATTTCGCCTGAATAGACATAGAGGAACATCTTTCGAGAATACCTGTGTATAAAAATAGCAGTAGCGATTTCGAACAGGTAATAAAACTTGGAGGGGAGAGCAAAGCGGCAGCTGCTATGTAGCGCCTATCCGAGCGCGAGCGCCTAGATGAGAAATCCTTCAGATTTTTTTTAACTCCGTCGGGTCCATTTGATACTGTAATTCTTTCATATTTTGTAGATAAATTTGTAAAGCCTTCACATAGGAAAAATGCCCTGATGCATGAAATAATGGAATCATTAGCTCAATACTATATAAATGTAAATTCCTATCTCCCATACAATCCGCAGCGATGAAGTCCTTCAATATACTAACCATTCGAAAATAAGTAATCCATAGTTTTGACGCTTTATTTTTATTTTTAAGCTTCAGTAACTTATTTTTAAAAAAATTAGTAAGCGTTTGAAATCCATGGTTTCTAGTTATTTTTGTATAATTGAACATTTCAAAAGTAATAGAGTTATCATCATCACTTATTACATTTGCAAAATCTGTATTGTGTTCCATAAGATTTTCAAAAACCGATTGTAATAAAGCTTGCTTTAATAAAGTATGAGCACGTTCTGCTCTAGCATACGCATGTCCAGAAGTTATGCGATCAATTGTATTTTCAGCATATATGGTAGAAAGAGCTTCTTTTATCCCACTTCCAGCCATAATATAACCAATGGATCCCATGTAAGATATTAGAGTATGAAACGAGCCTAGCCTCCACTTGTCAGACTAGCCAGAGCAACGCGACGTGTCAACTCAATCCACCCTTATACCTACTGTTTAATGCCCGACATCGACATTCGATCGTTCCTTTATCCCCAGGGTCTCCAGATTGTGAAACTTCTTACCTTCCCACGTCTTCCCCACTCGTCCCAACTTGCAGGCCTTTAAATGCCAAATTAATAAATTGTCTCTTCTGCCGCAATAGATGTTCTCGGTACATTTGTATTTAGGTCTATACCTACGAGGACATCCTTAATAAAAAAAAAATACACAGCAGAAGCAATATCCCGTGCTTTTATGTATAAAGGTTGATCGAACGTTAAAATGCATGTTCTCATATCCAATTCTTTAGCATTATCTACTGAATTTTTTATTGTTGTGTAAATTGTGTGATAATCACTTGGAGCTGCGTTAATGAAAGACAAAAAAATTATCGATGACACATCAAAATCATGGGCATTAGTTAATAAATTCATAAATCCATTCCATCCGGAAAATTTGTTATTATTTTTGAACTTTAAATACGTCCACAAAATATTTAATTGACCATTTGTAGTAAATTTCTTGACATCCGGTTCAACTTCTGGTAACGTGATTATTATCTTTGCAAATTCTGTACCTGTAGAAGCTGGATATATTAGCAGAGGAATATTTCCGTGTTTAAAAAATTCAGATTCAGGTGGAAGTGTCTTCAAGCGCTTGATAGGTCGTCGAGGTTGTATGTTGTATACCATCACTTGGACTAACTATTTCAATGCTTCCCATATAATGAAACGTTCCTTTACAATCAATAGTATTGATATTTAATAAACAACATCTATATTTTTATTCGATCCGTTCTAGATGTCGGGCCTTAAACAGTATAAGGGTGGATTAAGTTGAAACGTCGCGTTGCTCTGGCTGGTCTGACAAGTGGAGGCTAGGCTCGTTTCATACTCTATTATCTTACATGGGATCCATTGGTTATATTATGGCTGGAAGTGGGATTAAAAAAGCTCTTTCTACCATATATGCTGAAAATACAATTGATCGCATAACTTATGGACATGCGTATGCTAGATCAGTACGTGCTTATACTTTATTACAGCAAGCTTTATCACAATTGGTTTATTAAAATCTTATGGAACACAATACAGTTTTTGCAAATGTAATAAGTGATGATAACTCTATGATTTTTGGAATGTTCAACTATACAGAAATAACTAGAAACCATGGATTTCAAACGCTTACTAAATTTTTTTAAAATAAGTTACTGGAGCTTAAAAATAAAAATAAAGCGTCAAAACTATGAGTTACTTATTTTCGAATGGTTACTATATTGAAGGACTTCATTGCTGCGGATTGTATGGGAGATAGGAATTTACATTTATAGTATTGAGCTAATGATTCCATTATTTCATGCATCAGGACATTTTTCCTATGTGAAGGCTTTACAAATTTATCTACAAAATATGAAAGAATTACAGTATAAAATGAACCCAACGGAGTTAAAACAAATTTCGGAAGGATTTCACATCTAGGCGCTTGCGCTCGGATAGGCGCTACATAGCAGCTGCCGCTTTGCTCTCCCCTCCAAGTTTTATTACCTGTTCGAAATCGCTACTGCTATTTTTATACACAGGTATTCTCGAAAGATGTTCCTCTATGTCTATTCAGGTGAAATTTAACGTATAAATGAAAAAAATTACTATTTAAAGTAAAATTATATGCTCAAAAATTAATTTTTCATAATAATTTGTTTAAACAATGAAAAAATTGAAAGCACAAAAAATTTTTGGGTAAACATTGTAATTTATAGTATAAAAAACAAAACCCCACGTCGATTATATAAATTCATTCACTGTAACTCTAATCCGAGGTAAAAACCTCTAGACACTCCACTTATTAGCTCAAGAACTATTACCCAGTGAAATAGGCCATAAAAACTCTAATTCAGAAAACAAGAAAGCTTTCGACTGTATCAATGGAGACTAGACAAGGAGTACGGCGCACTCGACCGGGGGAATTGCCAAAATCTGTCCACGGTATCGTACATATTAGGTCTACTTTTTTCACCACTAGCGTCGCTAGTTTTCCTTTTGTACCGGTATGAATATTGAATATAGACAATTAAATAATCGTGAATTATTAAATTGGTTTTTATTATTTATATCTGAAAGATCGAACTATTTTTTTCATTGTGTAAATAAATTAATAATGAAATAATTAAAAATTATTTATTTTATTTCAAACTACGCCCTCATTGGTCGCCATTTTGGACAAATGGAACACCAGCGCCCTCTTATTTTGGTAGCCCTATTTGCATACATGGAGTTCGTACTCCTTGTCTAGTCTCCATGACTGTATCGTTAAAAAAATGTATGGTCAAAAAATAGGATTGATTCAGGTGCGTTAATAGGTACGCTGTAACCGTTTTGGAGTTTACTCCTTAAGAATCGGTTTTTGATGAGCAACCTATCGTGCGCAACTTTCTAATTTGATGTGATCGTGGGTTTGCCTGTACTTTATAATGCTTTCTCTTACTCTTACTGATGGCAGAAAGGGGTGTAGATAATATTGCCGGAACTTCTGAAAAACACGTGGCTGCCAGGTACGTTATAATTTATGTAAGAGTATTTATGATTTGTATTTATTGAATGTCTAATACTGATTAATGTAGTTCATATGTAGTGGTTTTCTCAGGTTATACTTAAGTGCTAAGTGCCACTTAACTTAAGATTTTTGTTTGCACTACTCAAATAGTTTCACTTAAGTGTTAAAAGCTGTCCCTCAACTTAAGCGTTAGATATTCTCTGGCTTAAGTATCACTTTCTATAAATCTGATGCCATTATTTGTCATAAGACAGGTTATAGTTGTTTAAAAATGGAATTAATGAGAGATGATGATGAATATGATGAATTGATGGTGGTTATGAACGGTATTCCTCGCAGGTTGTACCAGAGGTTTGATTATTTTAACAGCTTTGATAATGTAAATTTTCGAAAAAGATTCCGTCTTATGAAAGAAGGTGCACTATTCGTGCTTCATTTGATTGAGGCAGATATCGAGCACCCTTATGATTAGTAAGTAGAGTAATCTTAGCAAAGATTTGCGACTGTAATAATTTTTCTGTTGGTTTTAGTAATAACAGCATAGCACCTATAAACCAGTTGCTTGTGTTTCTTCGTGTTTGTGCTACTGGAAGTCATCTCTGTTTAGTAGGAGATTTTTCAGGAATGCACACTTCAACAGTTTCCAGAATTGTAAAAAGGGTGGCCAATTCTATGGCTTCAAAAGCAAATAGATTTATTAAAATGCCCACAACACAACAAGAACGTAATGACTCCAACATAAGGTTTTACGAGAAGGCCAGATTTCCCAGAGTAATTGGGGCAATTGACTGCACCCATATAAAGATACAATCACCTGGTAAGCATGAACTATTAACTGTAAAAATTATTAAAATTTTACACTCTATATTCTTGGTACAAAATAATTTTTTGGACCTAGGTATATTAGGTACATCATGACATTTACAAATATCTTAAAAAGGGAAATTTAAATTGTATGTAGTTGAGGTTTTTAAATAGGTATATGTATAATTTACATATTATAGGTGGTGACGATCCTGAAATATTTCGAAATCGGAAAGGATTTCATTCAATCAACACCCAAATAATAACTGATCCTGATTTAAGAGTGGATAACATTGTGGCTAGATGGCCAGGGTCTACACATGATAGCACCATTTTCAACAACAGCAGGGTCAAAAGACAGTTTGAGAATAATGAATTCCCAAATTCTTTGCTTATTGGTAAGTTAACAATGAATAGGTATTAACAATTTTATCAAACTGGTTCGATCCCTTTTTAAAAATTATTAAATGACATAATTCTGCTTTTAGAACAAAGTACAACAATATTAAATTTTTAAAAGATTGAAGTGAATAGAAAAGATTTATTTTCTTTTTTTATATTAAGTAATGAATAAAAGTGGGGATATGTGCAATTTGAGGATGAACTTCCCCTTTTTATTTAGTAGCTCTAGAAATAATGAATTTGATTTGTGTCTTAAAATTATTGTCTTAAAACAATATTAAAATTTTAGGTGATAGTGGTTACTTTCTAAAGCCCTACTTGATGACTCCTGTTCTAAATCCAGCAAACAGGGGAGAGCGTCTTTATAATGAAGCCCACATAAGAACGAGAGTCACAATTGAGCGGTTAAATGGAGTTTTGAAAAAACGCTTTCCAATTTTGGCATATGGATGTCGTCTAAAGCTACAAACAACCATGGCAATCATTGTAGGATGTGCCATGTTACATAATATTTGTATTGATCACAACGACATAGATCCCCCTGACCCAGATGATTTAGCTCTCTTTGTACAAGTGATGGAGGATGATGAGGTACCCAATATTCCTGTTGACCAAGCAGTACCTCTTCAGGGAGTTCAAACTAGACTAGACTTATCAATTATTTTGCAAATTTAGATGAAGACTAATATATGCCTATATAAGTAAAATGTAATTTAGAAACACTCATTTTTCCGAAGCAAAAAAAAACCTTTTTTTGAAAATATTTTTTTATTCGAACATCAATAAAAAACAACAATAAATTCATCTTAAAATAAAACATTACTCTTTGGTCACAATAATATATTATTTTTTTTAAATATATTATTATCACAACACACATAGTACAGGGTGAGTCACAGCTGACACCATGATCCATTGTAGCTGTGGTCAATATTTTACCACTTTTGTTTGTGCAGGGATATGAATGCTTATAAGGGCTACATATTAAAAATATTTTGATGTCTCTAAAAAGAGTTGGTTTGAAAATTATATTTTTTTCTAATGCGTCGAAGTACATAGTTCAAAAATTTTTAGAAACTATTTATCTGCAGAAATATTTTATAGTGACCTTAGTGTCAGTAGTGACCACCCTCTGTATTAACATAAAACATCCTTATAAATAATACAAAAAGTAAATTCCTTATAAGAAGAAACAAACTTATATAAGTATTTTAAAAATAAACATTATTCAGTTATTTTTGTGGAACAGCTCTAATAATAATTATTAACTTCTACCTAACATAATATCCTTTCTCTCTTAACTTAAAATCAGATAATCAACATTTTTATGAGAAAATCTAATAACTTTTCACTTTAATGTCCGACGACTGACAAAATTAGCTCTATTTTAATAAAAAAATTAAATTGTATTTTCTAATCTTTGTATTTCTATTTTTTTCTTTTTAATATCTAAAAGGAGTACTTCCTCATTTAATTTGTGGAGTCCTTCCTCTCTACTTCTTCTTTCCTTGGCCAACTGCAGCTCTTCTTTATATAAATCAATCTTTATTCGTGCTAATTCTAAATATTCATCTTTAAGGTTTGTTTTATTGGGTTTCCTTCTCTTGGTCCATTTATGAACCAGAGTCTTATCCTTTTTTGAGTTTAAAAGGTCAAGGTTTTGTTTATTTACAACCTAAAATAAAAATAATATAATATTTATTTTTAACACAATTATTATTTGTGAAACAGATGTAGTAGCGGTACAAAGGAAATAAATATGAACTTCTTTCTTTCTTAGATATACAATGACAGTTGCATTTCATTAGGTGTATGCTATGGACAGGGTATTTAAGATCACGTACCTTACAGATAATGACACCGCGAGAAATGACTCTGATTGTTCAATCATAAAGTTGCACCCGAAAAGCACGTGGTAAGGAAGATCTGTCTTTTCGCACACAGCCATTCTAGGTACTGTCTTCTTTCAAGAAGTTATAAAAAATTTCAAAAGCAGGCCCGTATTATTATATATAAAAAAGAATTTATTCAAAAAAAAAATTAATGTAAGTTAAGGAATCTTAATTATTTTTAAAACGTCGACGCATGTCGGAAGTACTTACCCGAAGAGTAGGTACGTGAGAGAACTACCTAAACGTTGTTTGAAGAAACACGTTCAAAGTGCCGGCTAATAACAGTTAAATAGAAAAAGGGACAATCTGCATTTAAAGGTGTCATTACAACACAATAGGTGCGTTCAACCATCATCACCCAGGCGCCTTGGATTTTAAGACAACAATATAGCTTCACAAGGTACCATATTTTTTTCTTCTGTTTTTAAAGCGTTGATGATGTGTATATTTTAAATATATCTATCAAATTACAGTCCACTATTTTTGTTTTCATATTTCCTGCATACTGTTACGAGCAGATCGGCACCTGTCGAGGTGCTCTGAGAATCCTTAGAATTTTTGAAGTGTCTAGTCTGTTTCCGATCGTATCGAAATTTCTAGTGGCTGTTATAACGTCGAAATAATTCGAGAATTTTCTGTTCGAGATATAATTGCAGAAATATTTCTATATGAATTTATTTTGATATAAAAGGGACCGCTTCGGACGGAGGAGAATTATTGTAATTGTAATAGCTGGCGATAAAGTGCGGATTGTTGTACGAGATATTTTAAAGACGTTAATCAGTTATTGTGACTGTATTAAAGTTGTTTAAATTAGTTTAAGAAATTGTTATTTAGTTGTGTTTACCAATAAATTGTTAAGTTTGTATGCTGTTTATTACTTATCTCGAATATACGAAGGAATATTATAATAATACTTTAACAATGTATATGTTTTGAAAATGCTACATCGCCATTTTACCAGAACGCAACCATGACAGTACAACAGAGGAATATGTAAAATAAAAAGTTCAGGGTACATTAGTTGTATCAAGATATAATCAAAATTATCCACTAACTACTAATTCATCTGTGATTGGATTGATAAGAAGCGCTACTGGCTATATTATATAAAGATTGCAGCTTCAAATCTGGCCGGATGTGTCATTTTTCCTTAAAATCATTTCTTGTTTTTCTAATTTCTAAATTTTAAAAATCATGAGGGATGTTTCAAGACTAGTTAGTTTACTAAATGTCTATGGTTTCGGTCTCCTAACCGAATAAAAATATAAGAGAGAGAACTACAAAAGTAACTTCAAGTTTCAATTGTCGATTAGAGAAATAATCTCTCTCATTAACGTCAGATTTATTTGCTTAAGGAAAGTGTCATATGTGACATAGTTGAATCAAGATATGATGACTATAAACGTCGACTAACTACTAATGCATTTGTGTTCGAAGTGCTTAGAATCGCTACCGGTTATAGATAGAGATTGTAGGTTTTATTCCTGCAGGATGTGATATTTTTTATTTCTATTTATTATTATTTTTTGTTTTTCAAATTTATTAATTTACAAAATGCCATAAGAGATGTGTCAAAATTAATTAGTTTATTACAGAATATAATTCATCCAACCATAAAAATATAATTATATGTTAATAACATAAAAAGTACATTAATGTGTATACTGTGAAATTATATTTTATGGTTTTATGTTTTTCATTATGCACATGATCTACTTATTATTTTAAGAAAATTGATAAATTTGTTACAGATACGGGCTCGAGTTGTTATTTTCTTGGGTACAGTTTTATACTTAAAAAAAGGTCCTGTTTTGATTTTAGAATTTTGAATATGATTCTCTAAATCTTCAGTTAATTTGAGTTAACAAATTAGCAATTTATTTAAACTTTTGTTCTTTATTCTAATATTACGAAAATTTATCTTTAACACGTTAAAAGAATACTACAACCATAAGACTAATTGATTTTACTACTGACTTGAAAAATTCTGAAAAAACTTAATATACAGACCATGGCAAACATGCTTAGACGTAAACACAGCAAATGTAGATATCGACAAAAAAACTATATTAAAACGTTAACTGTTTTTGAATAGAAAATTTTTATACTTAATAAATATAACATGATAACTATTTAACGATATTATGCACAGAGATCGAGATAGGTAGGTACTGTGATCAGATATTGTCAGACATTCTTTCAAAAAGATTAAATATAAAGAACCATATGCATAGATTTACGTGCAGATTAACAACATCGCAGACTAAGAGTGCAATTTTTTAACACATTATTTTTTTTTACTACAAAACCATTACAAATCAATGTCTTTTGGAACATGAAGGAACTACTAGAATGCAAAATGTGTTCGCTGCAAAATTAGATGTTTTAGACCAGTGATTCCCAAACTTATTTGACCTATCGCCCCCTTTCAAAAAAAAAAAAATATTAGACAGCGCCCCCTGGTTTTTTTATTTTAATAGCAATTAATAAGGGATATAAATATTATTGTATCTGTGAGAAGAAGAATTAACGAGTAAGAAACCAATTTTAATGAAGTGCACTATTTTAATAAATCATAAAATGTTTCGGGAAAAAATCTTTCCATCATCAATGGTGTACTAATTTTCTAGAACCGCAAATCAGTATATTGAATTTTACAGACGTATTATATTTGTAATAAAATATGTCTGTAAAATTTGATATGCTGACTTGCGGTCGTCGCAATTAGTACATCACTGATGATGGGAAGGTTTTTTCCCGAAACGTTTGATGATTTATTTATTAAAAAAATGATTATTATCGAAATTAGTCTTTTACTCGTTAATTCCTCTTCAGTCTTTACATTATATGCAAAACTGTGAAATTATTTTACATCATTATTGTATGTACGTTTTTCTTAAAATATAGTAAAGAAAGTTGTAAATTAAGAACATTGAAGTTTGAAATTATGAAACTATTTATTAAATTCAAAATAAAGATGATACACAAAAGTATCTTAATTTTAATGTGAAGGATGAACCTGGTGTGCTGCTACCAATTTAGCAATTTTCGGTTCTATCTTCGTCAGCAGTAATCTTAAATCACCGCGGTCGACTATTTGCAATCGGTTTCTTTTTTTTTGTTAATAAATTGGTTACCGCACTGAATCCACGTTCCACTAAGTATGATGACGGAAATGTAATCAATAATTTTTGAATGACAACCCAAATTTGTGGATAAGCCGTAGGGATCTCCTTTTGCAGCCAGAATTGTCGGTAGCCACTTTTGAATTTATGTTTCAATTCATCATTTGTAGTTACTTCCATCAATTCTTCTTGTAACTGTGGAGAATCTTCTGTATTTGCACCTAAAAAAGGATCCATAATCCAATCAGGTATATTCATTTTTAATATATCATCAAATCGTTTCTTAAAATCTGAATGGAGTGCATCCAAGTGCTCACAATAAGAAAGTATGTTTTTATTAAATTCAATTCAACCCCTTGAAGTTGAAGATTGCTTTCATTAAATTTTTTAAACAAATCTGTCAAGTAAGCGATGTCACTTTTGGATTGAATTAATTTGGATCGCAAATCCTCATTTTTATCTTTTAAGAACTTCAGTACCGAGTTAAATAACTTGTAAAACCTATCTAAACAGGCACCCTTTGACAACCATCGAATTTCTGTATGAAGAAGCAAACGATTGAATTCTTCATCGTTTTCAATACAAAGCTGCTTAAATAAATCTATCATTTAATGATCTGCTTCTGATTGTGTTGATAGCTTTAATTACATATTGTAATGAATTATGTATAAATCTTGACTTACATCATTATCATTATATTATTTTATTTATAAATATGTGATAAGTGTTACCATTTTTCTAATTATTTTCTTTTTCCTTTTATGCTTTTACCGCCCGCGCCCCCAAGTTAAAATAACCGCTTTTTACTAAATGCAGGTGTACGTATATGATAATTGTCCATTTAGTTTTGCATATAAGTAGCCACAAAGACAAAAAATATATGGACTTAAAGTACTTTATTGCTTTTCAAAATGTGTCTCACCAAGATAGATGAACTTTTGCATACGTTTAAACCAAGTCTTCAGTGTATACCTACAAAATCGCTATTTTAAAGTCATCGATGGCGTCTTCTGCATGGAATCACTGCCCACGGATTGAATTCTTGATCTTTGGAAACGTGAAGAAGTTTTTGAGATTAAGGTCGGGACTATACGGTGGATGGACCAACAATTCGATGTTTTGAAGCTCCAAAAACTCGATGGTCTTTTAGGCAGTGTGAGCACTTGCTTTGTACTGATGTAGGACGATTTGAAGTTATGTGTTGCTTTCTCGGAGTTTCGCGATAACGTTTGGTAAAAACACGTTTGTATCCCAATTGGAAGTAACCGTTCTTCGATCTTCTAAAGCAATTGTAACCAAATGACCCGATTTTGACACAAAAGTTGCGACCATTTACTTTGGCGCGGATCAGTTCTGTTGGTTTTTCTTTGGTGTTTAATTTTCGGTGCGTAGGAGTAAATTCATGATTTATCGCCTCTATACTATAGACCGTCAGCCCATGGTATAAAAAATGGAAAGATCGTTGACCGTATGCCCTTTGAAGATTCGACTAGAATATATGTGCCAATTATGTTAAATTTGAAATAAAACTTGCATCCTGGTTCTATAGTTGCAAAATTCCGGAAAATGTTGAATTAAAATTATGATAAATTTTAACAAAAGTTGACCGTATGCCGAGGTAATGAGAAGAAAGTTAACGAAAAAATAATCCAGCGGAAAAAAGACGGCATACGTGTAGGGTAGTCCCTAAGGGATGTAATGAACCCTTGAAATTGCAGACAATTGTTATACCTTCTTTATGATAGCTGACCGTATGCCTCTAAGAGATTTTTATTATTTATGACGCACCATATACTTATGCCTAACGGCATACCGATCGGCTGGTTCCAAGTGGTTCCTAACCTCTAAAACATGTGTGGAAAAATTTTTATTCTTTTTTATGATCGTTAACTATATGCCATTAGCAAATATGATAAATTGTAATCAATGCTATCATATGTAGCTTTGGCATACAGATCGAGTGGTTCTAAAGTAGTGGCATACGTATCAAAAGATGTAAAAATTTTAAATGACTTTTCGATGATCACTGACCGTATGCCAATAAGTTTATCATTAGACAATACTAAAATGTAATGCATAATAAAAGGGCATACGCTTATCGTGGTCCCTAACATCAAAAATTAAAATTGAAGTTAAATATTAATTTTTGACAATCGCTGACCGTATGCCATTATGTATATTATTAAATAATTGAAAAATTAAATACCCTGCAAAAGGGCATACGGTTTCAGTGGTTCCATACCAAAATTATCAGCTGAAATATCTATTACTCCGAACGAGCATCTCTAGTGTGTATGTGAAGTGATTGTGTATATGTATTAGACGCAACCAAGCTTCGACCAGGTAATCATCGATTCTGCGCAAATAATATTCAAATTTTTGAGGTGACGAACCACTAAAACCGTATGCCCTTTGGCAGGGTATTTAATTTTTCAATTATTTAATGATATACATAATGGCATACGGTGAGCGATCGTCGAAAATTAATATTCAACTTCAATTTTAATTTTTGAGGTTAGAAACCACGGTAATCGTATGCCCTTTCATTATACATTAGATTTTAGTATTGTCTAATGATAAACTTAATGGCATACGGTCAATGATCATAGAAAAATCATTTCAAATTTTTACAACTTTCATATACATTTCTGAGGTGAGGAACTACGATAACCGTATGCCTTTTTACAAGTGGTTAATTTATAATGTAAACTTCAATTTTAAGTAGATTTTTTACGGTTAAGAGTCATAAAATAGAATAAAAACATTTCGACACATGTTTTAGAGGTTAGGAACCACTTGGAACCAGCCGATCGGTATGCCGTTAGGCATAAGTATATGGTAGGTCATAAATAATACAAATCTTTAAGAGGCATACGGTCAGCTATCATAAAGAAGGTATAACAATTGTCTGCAATTTCAAGGGTTTATTACATCCCTTTGGGACCACCCTACACGTATGCCGACCTTTTTCCGCTAGATTATTTTTTCGTTAACTTTCTTCTCATTATCTCGGCATACGGTCAACTTTTGTTAAAATTTATCATAATTTTATTTCAACATTTTTCGGAATTTTGCAACTATAGAACCAGGATGCAAGTTCCATTTCAAATTTAACATAATTGGCACATATATTCTAGTCGAATCTTCAAAGGGCATACGGTCAAGGATCGTTCAATTTTTTGTACCATGGGCTGACGGTCTACTACTATAAACGTTTTTTGAGCTTCCTTTGTTGTACCGTTCCAATGATTTTCAACACAAATTGACGTAATTTATGTAGGATCATCTTTTGTTGAATTGATTTAGCCGATACTTGGTGTAGATTCATAATATCAAATATTAAATAAATGAAACCCTCACTTAAAAATCTACCAAACAGGAAGAAGTTTTAAAAAACGAATACCTAACTGATTTTTTTATTATTAGGATAATGTTAAAATGGATTTTAAGTTATTATGGTGGCTCTTATGGAACTTGCTGACCAGCTGCTTGACGTAACGCAGCTGAGCACGCGCAAGCTTTCTCCAAGGATCTCTCTAGATGGCTCCTAGTCAGATATCTCCTTTAGAGATTTCATAACCAGAGGTGAAGAAATAAAGTTTTAATATTACAATTTGTTACTGGCTTTAGATTCTATAGATTTTGCATAATGCTAGGTAAATTTTGTTTTATTTAAAACATAATGATGACGTTCACTTCTAGGTAATCGTGGCGCTCTCATAGAACTTGCTGAAAGCGGAAGTTTCTTACGAGGTTCTCTCTGGGTGGATATGGTCATGTAACTTCTTTGGAGATCCTGAAATAGAAAAAAAATGATGACATTTTTTTTGATGGTGAAAGGGTACCGGTAGTGATATATTTTCTTAGTATGGTCATAATATTCGAATTGTCTGGTAAGGTGAGAGAACAGAATGGGATAACTATATGATCGATTATTGGTTGAATGTAGGTTATACCAACTCAACTCTACTTTTATTTCTTATTAAATCTAGTGAGGTCGTGTTTATTTTTTATGGCGGAGTTTTGTCTGCATAGATAGAAATGCAAGGAGTATACTGTTAAGATAATTACTATATTTGAATAGACAATTAAACCTTAATATTCTATTGTTCATATTTATTACCACCAATTCCGTATCTGTAAGTTAATCATCATAATCAATATTATAAACAAATTATTTTACAATCTTTTATATAAACATATATATATATATATATATAGGCGTTATGTACAAAATTATGTTTACAGGTGTTGCATTTCAGGTTAATATATCCTAAAATATTAAATTGAAATGTTTCAGTGGTGTTTTATTTTGTGCCTAAGTTACTGGTAAGTATTTTTTATTTTATCCGCAAACAAATAATAAATATATATGATTTAAAAAACGTATAAATGGTAGTGGAAACTGGCGAACTTTAGAACCGTTTATTTGGTCTTTTAGAAGGTTAAATACATAACATAAAAATGATAGATGTATAGTTGCTTCACATTTAGTGTGCCTTCATTATAAAAGTCATTTTGATGAGGGCAGTAAAAATAAATAACCTCTTGTAAACATCTATTGTTAAGGAATTGCCGCAAAGAGATTATCTACCCAAACGTTCTGGGTCGACTTAACTGTTTTAGTAGGTATTAAATAGTCGTTATTTGTTAAAATTAAGTTTGGTATAGTTGTGTGCAACTAATAAAATTAAATATTAACAACTAACAACTTATTCACTCAAAGACTATTTTAGCCGACGACCCTCATTATAACCCCATTTACCTATCGTTCGAAATATAGATAAGCAATAAATTAATAAATAAATTTTACAATACGCGCTTTTAGTAATCCTTCTTGTAATCGAATGATATTTACAAGTTAATTAATTATACATTATGCATCTAACCCTACTTTATATATATATATATTTTAAAAGATTTTCAAATCGAAATTTATATTGAAATTCGGAGTATGGAAATATCAGTAAGGAGGTGTCATCCAAGATTGAAAAAAAAACAAGAATGTTTAAAACAATTACTTACTAAATATAAAAATAATAAAATCAGTAGAATTCACTTTATTGAATGAATATCTTATAATTTAGTTAATTAATAAAAATTAAATTTTATTTTGTTAGCAGTTTAACGATTAAATTATTTTTAAGCTTTTTACATGAATAAATTTATTTTCCTTATATTCTTCATCCGACCCCTTTCCAAGCTACCTGAGATCATAAATTAGTTTATTGCTTTGATTTTATCAGTGAGTAGGTACTTTTAAATCCTACATAAGTTAAGACACACTAAATGTGAACCAAGTATACTATTTTTAATAAATAGATTCACATAGGCATTCCTTTTTTAATGGAATCGTTAACTCACTCAAAATGAATTTATTATATCTGAATTTTCATACTGTTTGTAACTTGAAAGAACTAGAAACCCTTTGGACCGGGGATATAACGATTTTCTGATGACACTTATTGATACAGGTATCTAATGGCTTTTCTGGTTCGATTCTATGATTAAAACATTTAATAATCAAAATATGCGAATTATATGAAGTACACCATTGTACTGAAAAAACATCTGGGGTTCCTGACCCCCATAAAGGTGGCTGACCCAAAGTGGAAAAATTTGTCGAAATTTATGTCAAAATTAGGTGCTTTTTAGGTGCTATTTAGGTGCGCAAAACAAAAATTAGGTGCACTAACCGTTTTTGAAATATTTA
Source organism: Altica lythri (assembly GCA_964028335.1). Taxonomy (NCBI): domain Eukaryota; kingdom Metazoa; phylum Arthropoda; class Insecta; order Coleoptera; family Chrysomelidae; genus Altica; species Altica lythri. Next base: position 57,893,058 of record OZ034807.1, on the reverse strand, counting down.
CGAAAAACCATGGGACCGCCAGCCTTTAACAACCTAGCTGACCCATAATAAAAAAAAAAACAAAAAACTAGGATTGAATAATCTTTAAATTAAGTGCTAATTAAGTGCTTTTTAAAACACAAAACATAAAACAAAAAATTTAAAAATTAAACGTATTAAAATTGAATATATTGATTGTGTATGGCAAAATGTCACATTTCTTATGCACTTGGAACCAAAATGGACATCGGCAGTTTAAGAACAGTTAGAAATCGGTAAAAATTTTTTGTCCCGTAATTTTTTTAATGGATTATTCGGAAGGTCACCACTAAAAATTTTTTTTATTTTTTTTTAACTCGGACCGCTGAGCTAAGACTTGCAACCGGTCATTTCCGGAAATGATGATTAATGTAAAATTCACTTTGTCAGAGATTTAAGTGCTCATTAAGTGCAATAGTTTCACGAGCAAAATAAACTGCTAATGAGCAATTTCAACTGAGAATATTTGGCCAAAGTTTTCTTGTGTCTCAACTAAGAGTATCAATCTGCACTTTTTAAGCACATAGATCATTAAAATTTTCTTGTAATTCTATTACTTAATAATTCTCTCGTCCGAAATGAAATAATTTTTTTTATTTTTTGACCTGGGATCACTGAGCTGATACTTTTTACAGGTCACTTCCAAATATAATAATTATTATAAAAAACTTTTTGTCAAATATTTAAGTGCTCAGTAAGGGCAACAAACTCAATAGCAGAACAAACCGCTGATGAACCAAGTCAACTAGAAATTCTTAAGTCTTTAACAAAGTGTGTCATTCTGCACTTTCTAAGCACTTAAAAACTGGTACAAATACCTACGAAATAATCCCATAAAATTTCTTTAGTTTTTTTTGCGCGTAGCTCCGGTAGTTAATTGACTTTTATCTCGACTCAAAACTTCTCTGTCGTTTTTTATCTCTACTCAAAATGAAGCGCACCTATCTGAATTACTCAAAAATTATTTATACCATTACTTTTCTACTCCAAGACATTTCAACTAAAAAATTCGAACAAGTAAAAAACGTCTCAATAGGTAATTATTTTTTTTATTTAAATTTTTGCTAGAAATGTTCTATCTAAGAGAAAAATTAAAGTAGTAAAACAAAGGAATCACCGAATGTTGAACTAACCTATTTAGCCTTGCTTATTTTAGAGTAGAGATGGAAAACTATCATTATTTTCAACAATTATCTCTAATTGTTATTTCAACTAGTAACAATTTTCAAAAAATTATCAATTTTTCTATTAAACAATATTTATTTTTAACACTTTTCGTACATCAAATTTAGTTGTACTTAACATAGTTAACATTTTTTTATAACTGACCGGTTGCAAGTCTCAGCTCAGCGGTCCGAGTTAAAAAAAAATAAAAAAAAAATTTTAGTGGTGACCTTCCGAATTATCCATTAAAAAAATTACGGGACAAACATTTTTTTCCCGATTTCTAACTGTTCTTAAACTGCCGATGTCCATTTTAGTTCAAAGTGTAAGAAGAAATGTGACATTTTGCCATACACAATCAATATATTCAATTTTAATACGTTTAATTTTTAAATTTTTTATTTTGTTTCGTGTTTTAAAAAGCACTTAATTAGCACTTAATTTAAAGATTATTCAATCCTAGTTTTTTGTTTTTTTTTATTATGGGTCAGCTAGGTTGTTAAAGGCTGGCGGTCCCATGGTTTTTCGTAAATATTTCAAAAACGGTTAGTGCACCTAATTTTTGTTTTGCGCACCTAAATAGCACCTAAAAAGTACCTAATTTTGTTATAAATTTCGATAAATTTCTCCACTTTGGGTCAGCCACCTTTATGGGGGTTGCAAAATGCAATTCAAACAAGCGGTCGGGGCTAGGTACTTTTATTAGGGGTTAGGTTAACCCAGTCATAAATTAATCAACGAGTCAAAGCCATAATCGTACTCGGAGTTGGTAATTTGGTCCCCAAAGATGACGTCACGAAATTTCAAAAGGTAATTTGGTCCCCATGGTTGACAGGTATAAATTCCCTACAAGTAATTTCGTCCCCGCAATCAGGTATATGCTTTCGGTTCAAAGAAGAAATAAAATCAAAACATGAAAATAGTTTAAAGGTTTTAATTTCAACTCTATGGCATGAACATATAAATAATTTTTACACAAATGAGAATTTCAAAATTTTACACATTTAAATGAAATACATGTTAAAAAATGAGTTCTATCTATTTCAGAGTTTTTGTATTTTTCTATAAGGTTTTCAATAAATTTTTGACGATTTCTAATTTTAGGGTCTCTTACATAATGTTTCAAATGACAACTTTGCAACTTGAGCACATTATCAATGAAGATTTAATCCGTCTAATGTTAAATGCGAATAATAATTGCTTTAAAATTAACCCTCAAAAGTCGTCTGTACTCCTTTTCTGTAAGAATCGAGACCGTGATTTTCTTCAGTAGAATCTACGTTTAAAGTTTAGCTTGGCTTTTTCTTCGGTGGGCAAGAATTTGGGTCTGATGATGGAAGTTAGTCTTCGCTTTAGAGAGCATATTTCTATTTCGGTCATAAAAGCCTATTCATCTTTAAGGCAAATTTATCCCTTTCGTAAATGTTTACCATTGGTGTACGTAAGACACTAAGTGACTCCCTTGTCCCGAGTTATTTTAATTTCTGTGATGTTGTTTACGGCCCTTGTCTTGATCGGTTTACTTCTTCCAGGATTCAAAAAGTTCAGAATTCCTGTTTGCCCGTTATATATGGTATTTGTCGTAGTAATCATGTCTCTGGTACCTGAGGATTTGTGGTTGGGTGAATATGGAGGGTCGGCGTAGGATTCATATGTTAAGTTTTATTCACAAGATTTTAGTTTATAAGAGTCCACCATATTACACGTCTCACATTTTGAACCGACATTCACAATCTAAACTCTCACTTGCAATAACTAGTAGGTACAAGAACCTACACGTTTCAGAGTCAACAACATGCCTTCCACGTTAGACCGGTTATTTACAAACGATAGACAGCTACTCACAGAATCTTTAATAGCCCCCCCCATTGGAATTTCGGATCATGCAGTTATTACCATATTATTATTTAACGTTGAAATGTCCGCAACATGGCAGTGTTCGGATGAAGTTTTAGTCACGAATATTGCACTTGATGCACCTAGTGTATAGACACATACAGGCCTTACATTTTCTGTTAGTACATTTCCAACAAGTTTCTTCAGAAATTCTCAGTTTTTTGTAAATTAAACTTGTAAATCCTTGCCACGAATACTTTTGATAATTTTCACCTCCATAATTTGCTTTTTCACAACAATTCACTGCCAAACTAAGTAAATGAATGATAGCAAATTATAATAATTCAAGGGTTTTATTTCCATCTAAACTACCTTTTTTTCCTAAAAATTTTTAAGAATCAGAATTAAATATAACATTTTGTTTTGGGGGCGAAATTGCCAGTCGGATTATCGAAATGTTTGGGTTTTAACGGATTATCACAGGTAGCGGGGACCAAATTGCCCATCCCCATAGAAACTGTAGAGGCCTTGTATGTAAACCAAGATATAATATTTTTTAACAGTCCAAAAGTATTATTTTCAAATTTTGTTTTCTTCTATATAGGTTAAGAATTTTTAAATACATCTTCATATATTAATAGTAACGTCAATTCTTATTCCAATTTAAAAGCTTGAAATAATGATAATGTTATCTTACAAGGCAAGTATCAGCGAAAATAGTCGCATTTCCTGATGACATGGTATTTGGAGTAGCAACATCCGCATATCAAATTGAGGGAGCCTGGAACGAAGATGGTAAAGGTCCCAGCATCTGGGACGCTTTCACTCATAAACAACCCTCACCAATTGTTGGTGAAGACAATGGTGATGTTGCTTGTGATTCATACCATAGATATGAAGAAGATATTGCCTTAGCCGCTTCTACAGGTTCAAACTTTTACAGATTTTCCATTGCATGGACAAGGTACAGTATATAGATACTTAATAATTATATTTTAATTTTAATCTGCACACTCTTAACAGTTAGCAAGTTTAAGATTAGGTAGAAATCACTAATTATTTACTCACTGTTTTATTTTTAAAATTATCGAAAAATCTTACAGTCGAATGGAGTGTCCAAAATCTATCCTGCATTAAGGTAACTCTTTGTACTACATATGAGTTTATGTTGATTTATCTTAAATTATCTTAATAAAAAAATCTCATTTTTGCAAATAAAGCCCTTTAAAAGTGGTATCGTTAGTTATCTTAAATATTTCTTAAACTATCTAAATAGTTGAAACTTAAAACGATTAAGCCAATGTTAAAAGATCAGCTGCTTTGTATTTGTTTACACAGTTTTTTCATTGCCACCAAAAACGGTCCGCTTCCGGAAGAGTCAACAAACACTTTTAATTAAAACAAATTTTATTCAAAATATTGAACATAATTTATGTCAAATTTCTAAATTTTTTCTAATAATTATTTTTCGAGAAATAATTATTTCTGGTGTAAAATCGTTAATAATTACAAAGTTAGGTTCTAAATTATGAATTTGACTTTACATATATATCAGAAAATACCCTACAATTTTCAAAGTAAATATGCAAAAAAATTAAAAAGCGGGGTAGTATAGAAAACAGCCACTTCTGATGGCAATAAAATATTGCATTTACAGTTTCGAACTGATATCATTGGTTTGATCTAGAGTCCTAGCTCGCTTAGGATAAATTAACAAAATATTACTTTGAGTATGTAGTGTTAGTGTTTGACAGAAATATTTCTCGACATGCTTGGATGAAATTCAGATGTTAAATATGCTTTAATTACCAAAAGCATCCAAAATTATACTGGGAGTATGCTGATTTTAGTTTTAAATTCAGGGATCTGCATCTTGTATGGTTTTAGATCCATTCTTGTAAATGCTTAATGCATTCACTATATTGGGATTTGCTTTCTGGTTATTTAAAATACTTTGGGGTTCTTCAAAAGTCAGGTTAGCAAGAGCCTGGAATTGCTATGTAAATCCACCGGGACTCTGGGCGATCGGTCCTAGGTTTGTAATCTTAATTTCAGAGATCCATGATAACTTACTGTCACCAAGATATTTTACTTCTTCAGCAAAGGTTAATTTGGTGAAAAGAACTATTTTTGCGTTTTTAGGGTTGGTATTGGTAGTATGCCTCGCCACTCTGTCACGGTAGTATGCAAAGCGACTTGTAAGAACAAGAAAAGATTTTTGGACAAGAAGTATGTACTGCACAAAATAAATCCAGTTATCAGCAGATAAAAAAACAAATTGTCAAACCTGTTTATAATAGAACTGTTAAAACATATATACTTCAAAGAATGTTTACAAAACATAGATACGGTATACATTTTAAGTAATAATTTGGTTAAAAATGAATTATTTAACTTATTAAATAATATGCTGTGATAGAGCATTCTATGTAAAATGAGTTTTATAAATCGAGTGAAATCATTAACTGGCCTATTGGTGAGTCAATCAATTTGCAAGTGTTATAAATAAATATTTATGAAAACTTAGATTACCTCCTACTCAACCACAAATGACATTTCTAAGGACATTCGCATAATTTTTCTACTATAATTTGATCCTACAATACGTTTTGATTCTTTCCTGTTAGTAGGATGACTAGGCCTTCTGAATAAAGTACTTCTATGAAGGCGGTATTTAATGTTGCAGCGACATTTCTAGCAGTGAGTGAGTGCATTGTCATAAGAATCACGGTTTTGTCAAATGTCCCTTCAATATCTATGAATACACCAAGTGAAATCCTTTCAATCTAATGATTTCTAGATCCTGCCAAGCACAAAGTGAAATATTTTGTATGCATACTAATTGGAATGTAAAGGTTATTTACCAACCACTATGTCATGTAGGTTTCTTTTATTTAGCTTTTCTAGTGTTTTTAGGGAAAACTATTGGGTCAGAAAGTTGTTAATACACTACGTAATTAGACTTACCCAAATTGATGATTCTGATAAGTCTGAAAATGGTCTGTGGTTTGATACAGTCGACAGTAAATTGCAACATAATTTCTTGCCGCTTTTGAATAGACGGAAACTTGAATTGCAGTAAGCAGACACACGTGTCTATTGCTTTATATTTTTTTTGTGTCTTTTTGGGTATTTCTTTTCAAAAGAGCATTTTGTTACGATTTGTATTGTTCTTTTAATATGTCATTTTAGAATTTTACCTTCCGGATATGCGAATGTTACTAATCAAAAAGGAATTAATTATTATAAAGATTTGGTTAGAGTAATTTTAAAAAATAACATGCTACCTGTGATAACGATTTACCACTGGGACTTGCCACAGGGATAATTCGAAGATGGTATTGATTGGAGATCAGAAAAACTAGTCAGTCACGTTTATATACTTTTCTGTTACTAGTGTGACCAGGTCACCTGAATAAACTACCGTGTAAATGTTGCCATTTCTATTGTGGCCATATATTTATTGTTGCAGTGACATTTCTAGAATTAAATGCATTATTTTAACAAACATCGGTTTGTCAAATGTTCCTGCAATATCTATGACTAAACTTAGGATGAAATCCTTTTAATTTAATGATCTCTCGATCAGGCCAACCACAAAGTGAAGTAATGTGTATGCGTACTATTTGGAATGTAGACGTTATTTACCGACAACTGTGTCCCGTAGATACCTTTCAGCCTTGCTAAAGTTTTCAAAAAAACTGTGGGGTCTGAAGGTTGTTAATACGCTACGTAATTAGAGTAGAGTCACTTACACAAATTGTTGAACTTGATAAGTCTGAAAATGGCCTGTGGTTTGATACAGTCTACAGTAATTGCAATCACCGATTTTTGATTAGATGAAAACGTGATTTATAGTCAGTAAGGAAACGTGTCTATTTTTTTCTTTATTGAAATTTAATTTTTTGCTTTTTTAGAATGTTATTCTCTGTATATTTAAATGTTTCTAACCAAAACGCATTTTGCTACGGCTTATATTTGTTTAATATGTTGTTTTAGAATTTTACCTTCCGGATATGCGAATGTTACTAATCAAAAAGGGATTAATTATTATAAAGATTTGATTAGAGTAATTTTGAAAAATAATCTGCTACCAGTGATAACAATTTACCACTGGGATTTGCCACAGAGATTATTCGAAGATGGCATTGATTGGAGATCAGAAAAACTAGTTAATCATTTTGTAAACTTTGCAAGAATTGTCATACAAAATTTTCCTGAAGCAGCCCTTTGGTCTACAATCAATGAACCTAGATTAATATGTCACATGTCTTATGGTAAAGGAATACATGCTCCTGGCATTCAGAGCAGTGGCTTGGATCAGTATCTATGTTCTCATATAATACTTAAGGTTCATGCAGCTACGTATCATATGTACAAAACAGAATTTCCAAACTACATAGGTAAGTTTTTCATAATGTATCCCACTGCATCCCGGTGTTCAAAATATTATGGACCAATTTGATTTAGATACTAAGTAGGTAACTCTTTACAAATAACTGCGTTGTAAACTCTTAACGAAATTCATCTCTGTATTGTTCTCAGTTGAGTATTTTTAATTTCGCTAATAACCCTCATTACCTTCTTCCTCCATCCGAAGTTACGGATGTTAACTCTACTGATATTTGCAAAATATGAAATAATGTTGAAAAAAATACTATTGAGACCAATCTGAATATTATTCTCCTTTCATTTGTACTTTTCAAATTTTTCCTTACAGGCTAGCATATGACGTCAAGCACAGAAAAAAAAGTTTTAAAACAGTATATGCCAAAAGTCATTTAACAATCGTGTATTTTGTATCTATATTAGGTGATCCGGTGAACTTCGTACCGCCTAACAGCCCGTTTTGACGGAACGGTCCGGGTAGTTTATCGGAACTATAAAAATGTCGGATTGCTTAGTGGTGCACAGTATTAAATGTGCATCTTCAACGATTCGACCGTGTATCGGGTTAGAAAATTTTACCGGATCCGGCCAAATTTACATCCGATTTTTTTAAGTAATTTTGATTTTCGCCGAAGCAAACATAAGCATATCTTATAATTGTTTCATAATTTTTATTTTTATTGCACCCACTTGTTTGTTGTACACATGATACAACACAAATCTAATAATGTTTTGGACTCAATTTAACACTAGATTTTCCCGTCACAAGATTTAAAATAGAAATAAAATTATACTATAAACGTGAAACTAAATTCTTTGAAGCTTACAATGATCCACCGTCATGGGGACATCACTTGAGGTTGATGGCAGGACTAGAAATTCCTTTAAAACTAAAATATTATTAGTGATAATAAGCATTTAGGTATATTTATGTAATCAATTAGAATCCATATCTTTTAAAATCATTAAAAATAGAAATTATTTTTATTTTTTAAATTTAATTAACGCTATAACACATGAATAGGACAGTAAACGTACTAGTCCATTGAACAGTTACATTTAGGGTTGCGTTTTTTAGAGGACGCAATTTTATTTTTTAGAAGTGTAGAGGGGGTCAGTGTAAAGCTTAAACCAAGTTTGTGGGGTCGCCACCCTTGTCTAACGGCCGCCATCTTGAAAATAGGGGTTGAAATGGTTTTTACGTGTATCTCTTAAACTATTTATCTGATAAAAAAAAATATTAATATTTTTTGTTGCAAATTAGATTCTCTACAACTTTGGTCCAGTACCTTTTTCTCGTAGAACTATAAATAAACAAGTTATAAGCGAAAATGTTTAGAAATTCGAGAAAAAAAAATACAGCGCTCCGAAGTGAGTACCTACTATTTTTCATTACTCTTAAATATACATATATTATACGTGTGTACTACTAATGTGTCATCAGGTTTTTTTAAATTTTATTATTATAATTTTTTTAATTATTAATTTTGCAATATTATTACTAATTAATTAATGACTCTTTTCCACACCACCCACGAGGTAGAGTCTAGAGGCTCGTTTTTGTTACGTGGTATCCCCAATAGGCATAATCCACAGTGATTTTCTAAATTACAATTACTCCGTCCTAAGTCCTTTCGATGGACCAAGTTGCGGCTCAGCATCTAATTGGCTTTCTAAATCAAATATCAGTGGAAGAAACCGGAGACCGGAGAAGGAAGAGGTGTTGATGTCGGTGGTTCATCATCAAAATCATTTTCATTTAATAATTCTGAGCGCTCCATTACGTTGCTACATGTCTCTCCAGAACAATGGAAGCACACTGCAGAACATTTCAGCCCTGCTTTTCGAAATCCACACATCGCTCCACAGTTTACTTTGCATTTGCAAAATCAATTTTAGAAGCTCAGGGGGTGCTGGAGGTTTAGAGCACTGGCATCAATAATTTTTCATTTTTTTTCCAGCCCCAGTCTTCAGGATCATTATAATTACCAAGCCACGACTGAACTTGATGGTAGACTCGGAAAGTATGAAAGCGAGCTGTGTCTTGTGTTGGAGGAAGTGAAGATAAATTAAATGTACTTTTTGTCACTGCCTTGGCTAATTGTTTGTATCTTAGGCTGTCAAGAGAATTATCATCTTGTTTACCACCGTATACAAAGATGAAAAAACGTTCACCAATTACAGCGAGCAAAGCAGGGTCAACACTCTTGTTGAGAAACAAAGCCGTTCCACTTGCTGGAAAAAAAATGGAAAATTATTGATGCCAGTGCAAAGCTCTAAACCTCCAGCACCCCATGAGCTTCTAAAATTGATCTTTTGCAAATGCAAAGGAAACTGTGGAGCGATGTGTGGATGTTCAAAAGCAGGGCTGAAATGTTCTGCAGTGTGCTTCCATTGTTCTGGAGAGACATGTAGCAACGTGATGGAGCTCTCAGAATTAATAAATGAAAATGATTTTGATGATGAACCACCGACATTAACACCCACTCCTTCTCCAGTTCTCCCACTGATATTTGATTTAGAAAGCCAATTAGATGCTGAGTCGCAACTTGGTCCATCGAAAAGACTTAGGGCGGAGTAATTGTAATTTAGAAAATCACCGTCGATTATGCCTATTGGGGATACCACGTAAAAAAACGAGCCTCTAGACTCTAGCTCGTAGGTGGTGTGGAAAAGAGTCATTAATTAATTAGTAATAATATTGCAAAATTAATAATTAAAAAAATTATAATAATAAAATAAAAAAAACCTGATGACCCATTATTAGTACACACGTATAATATATGTATATTTAAGAGTACTGAAAAATAGTACTTACTTCGGAGCGCTGTTAACCTTAGCTATTGACTTAATGAAAAAATGTTGCTAATAGAAGTTGTTCCTCAAAAGACGATCTACAAAAATGGTCTGATACCATTTTTTCGTAAAATAATAAATAAAAAAGTTACATCGAAAAAATATTTTTTTTTCTCGAATTTTTGAACATTTTCGCTTATAACTTTTTTAATTATAGTTCTACGAGAAAAAGTTACTGGACCAAAGTTGTAGAGAATCTAATTTGCAACAAAAAATGTTAATAATTCTTTTTATCAGATAAATAGTTTAAGAGATCACGTAAAAACCATTTCAACCCCTATTTTCAAGATGGCGGCCGTTGTAAAGGGTGGCGACCCCACAAACTTGGTTTTAGCTTTACACTGACCCCCCTACACTTCTAAAAAATAAAATTGCGTCTTCTAAAAAACGCAAGGTTAGGCCTAAAAAATGTAACATTTCAATGGACTATACGTATGTTTTTAAAATTTAAGGGCCGAGATAAGTGTATCGGGTTAGGAAATTTTACCGGATCCGGCCAAATTTACATCCGATTTTGTCACTGCAACCGGATGCCGTGAAACAATCATTTTCAGGTATTTGAAGGTTCTTAATAGTATTTGGGAGGTAGTAAATGAAAAATCCGTATACGCACTGCTAATTTTGCCTTGTTTTTTTAACAATTAAAAAATCAAAGTACAAAGTATTTGTTAATAAAATTTTTCTATTGTATTTTGGAGAAAAATAACAAAAATTAAAGATTTTAAAATGTTTTTCAATATAAAATAATTATAATATAAAATATAATTAAAAAACAAACATATGGATATAAAAATTCGTTCCATTTGGCCGAGTGTATGAATGAGTGTCACGATTTGAATAAAATATTAAAAACCGGGCCGGACGTGCGTAACACTGTCATACGAGAATTATGCACAAAACATTCTTTAATCAATTTTATATTTTGTATTATGCACGTAAATTTTAAAATATTTTTGTAGTTTTTTGAATTATTCGCATTATAAGCAAAAATTTTTTGGTAAGACTTATTTTAAAAATGTACCCCGATGCAAGTGGCCATAGTACGGGAAACAACCAACCTGTAGCTTAGATATTTCTTATTTGAGATACTGTAAAAATGGTAAAATGAAGAAAATATTAAAAAGATCGTAAGAAATTACGTAAGAAAGCGAAAAAAAAAAATTTTTGCTGATGAACTTAGTGAATTTAGTTCAAATGTACCAGAACGGAAACCCTGCTCCCAAATGCTCATTTTGGTTGCAGGAATTATTGACGCTCTCTTGACAGCGTAAGTAAGAACGAAAGGATGCCGTTGTGTAAACTAGAAGGCGTGGTAAAACATTAAAAAATATTTTTTTGGTCCTCCGTCCAGAAACAATACTATTAATTACTTCAAAATCGTCCGTAAAATGACATTTTCCGGCCTAGGCCGGCAAAGTAGCTTTTAGATTATCTAAAGAGATGGCGCTATGAGTCATCAAAAATACATAATGAATAATACAAATTTGAATTAAAATTATTTAAAAACAGCGTTTAATATGCTAAACTAATAACTTTTTCTAAAGGTAAGCAGGATTCAAACTTACATTTAATTTCTCTCACAACTTTTATTTTAAATTTGACATTTATGTCAATTTACAACTACTTATCATTCGATTATGAAAATACATATTTCGATTTTATTATTGCTCATTGAACTATAACAGTTTATTGTCTCTGCTATTTTTATATAAAATTATTAGATATTAATATTAATATTATCAATATAACAATTTTTACTGTGCTGCTTATTAACACAGTATTCGTATGTATAAAAATTAAGGATCATGAAATCGATTATCAGAAAATCATTCCTTAGTACTAATTTTTTTAATCGTGCAATAGATGTCAATAATGTCAATATACACCTAATCTTGTATGTCACAGTTTTTGAACTTTTGAAAATATTAAAAATTGGTCGGACCAAAAAATAGTATGTGTTACACGTCCGCAAAATGTTTTGCAAGTGCTCGTATTATTTCGCCTCGGTGCTACGCCCCTCGGCTACACAACTTTACTCGCTCTTGCAAAATGGCATTTTCCGTCCTTGTGTCACAAATAACTATTTTCTGAAATCGCTTGGAAATGTCTGGTTTCTCGGATCAAATTCGAGCCGCAAAATACACTATTCTTGTATTTTAGTCCGTTACTGGGCAACCAACTGTACGGGAATATTTTTTCCGTACCTGTGTACGGGAATGATCCATAAAACGTATTTAAGCAAATTCATATTTAGCGCCTTGATTTTATTTGGCAATAAATTTAAAACCACATTAGTAGTAGTGTTTTAGTAACTCTGGAGGCGTTTTGCACCTCTGGACATCATCGTCACTGTCCATTTTAAATATAATTTAAAATATTTTAAGCAATATGTAACTAACCGAACTGACACTTTTGTGACACTAATCAACAATGATAAACAAACAATGTCAACGAAACGGTTTCATAGAAAATAAGATGATATCAAAAACAGTTATGCATATATAAAACTTTTTTAATTTACGATTATATTTAATGCGATTTCAGAAAAAATAGTATGTGTATCTCGTAGTAAAAGCAACTTCCCGGACTCTCAATGTTTGTTGGCCTCGGCTAGACGCCTCGGCCAACAATTTACATTGTCGTCCGGGAATGTATCGCTTTTCCTACTAGATACACAATATACTATTCTCTTAAACCATCAAAACTAATTTTTTTGTTTAATATATTAATTAGCATTTTTGAAAACTATTTGATATTTATCTTTTTAGCAAAAATGGGTATCATTGTAGATGCAAGTTGGTTCGAACCAAAAACGAACAAACCATTAGATGTTGCTGCAGCGGAAAGAAGTAGACAATTTGAGGTTGGTGTTGTTAAAGATTAAATATATATGTAAAATATAGGATACAAGAAGAGAACAGTGTTTATAACAGCTTTGCAGATTTTTCAAAAAATCAAAGCTATTTATTTTACGTGTTTCGCTTTCATAAATAGTTTGTATTTAAAATCGAATTCAAAACCTACAATAGTACAAAACCAGTTTATTTACTTCTAGTGAAATTAAATTTTTTGAATAGCGTTGTCATCAATCGGTTAACCACAAGTAAGAATACAATACAAGAATTCAAAATGGGATTAAATTATCTTAGAGCAAGCGTTAAGTAATGAAATTTTCAAATTATATTTGGTACGGTCTACCTAATTTTGAAATAGTCAAAAGTTTATGATGTTGTTGAAAACTTAAGTATTAAACGCTTACAAGGCTTAACAAATCTAATAAATATAAATATAAAATTTACAACAGTTTATGTATTATTTTCTTTTACCAGAAAGTTGTAACAAGTCAGACAATGATTTAATAAAAACAAGATACACTTAATATTTATTGTCCCAAAATATGGTAAACCACAAAATAAACAGCTTGTGTAAATCCCCCAAAACAATATTTTTTCACAGCATATCTTGTACTTATTAACTTTTTATAAAAAAAAAGTAACTATAAAAAATATTTGAGAAAATGCCTTTTGAATTTTAAATTTTTTGCCAAACCCACTGTCGACATTGTTTCTTAAATAAAATATTATTTCTTTTAAACAAAAGATTTTATTTTAGTACGGATTATATCTGCACCCTTTAGTTCATGGTGATTGGCCTAAATTAGTTTCTGATCGCATATTACAAAGAAGTCTTGCAGAAAATTATACAAGATCCCGTCTTCCATCTTTTACACAAGAAGAAATTGAATTTATCAAAGGAACTCTAGATTATATTGCAATTAATCACTACTATACCCATTTGATAGAAAATGATGTAGAAGCATCATACTCTGTAACCGGTTGGGATAGTGATGTTCGTGTTATCACTTCGTTGGATCCCAATTGGCCACTCACAGCGACTGATTGGGCAGTAAGTAATTTTTTTTAGATTTATTAGATATACTTTCTGGTTTCATATTTTTTTAGAGAGTTTTTTTTTAATTTTAATTCTATTATATTGTAACATTTTTATTTGACCCTGAATATTTATTCCAACTTTTAGATACAAAAAAACGTCTTTCTGTTTTTGTTTCTAGAAACTCAATTTTTATTAGATATTTCCTTATATCTGCTTTTATTGTTTCTAATCATACAGAGGTTATTATAAGCCATTTTTAAAGAATTATCGTTCCTAAGCGTATGAACAACCCATCCCTTTTGTTTTGGAGAATATAGCCACACTTTTTACTTTAGAATGCAGTAAAACCCATTGTGACTTGAGAATAGATTTCTAAGAATTTGATCAGTTCACGGTGACTATTGGTCGTCACGTGATTACACCTGTTACTATGCTGAGCATTCTTTTTAGTTTTTTTTTTGCGCGTAGAAGCATGGATGAATCACAGTCCCAGCGATCGTCCGAATTGTACATTATACATTTTTTCTGACCTGTTTGTTAGATCAAATTCGTAAATTTTGATTTTGATTATACAGATTACTACCGGTGTTTTTCTTACTACATTTGTGTTTTTATATGGCTAATAGTCTAAGATCCCGATATAGGATAACCTTCACCGAGCTGGTTAATGGACCAAACATATTTTTTATGTAATTTAATATATCAAAAAATATATTGCATATGAGTTGCCTATCGAATTTCAGTCAAGGATATTTTTAATTAATTTTTTAAAAATTTTTGTGCGACTGAGAGGTCCCTACTTACCGTCCCATGCGATAGAAGAGGACACAACATAACAGCGTTTGTATCCCGGCCTTTTAAAGAGAGAGAGCTCTCTGCTCTCTGCTCTTGAAGACAAGAAGGATAGCGATAGACGCGTACATTCTGAGCATTATTTTGGAGTAGTTTCATATTAAAAAAAAGGATTAGTTTTTAATTTTTTTTCAATCAATTAAATATGTATGTGTATATATTTTGTTACATTAAAGTATATATAAATCTTTAGTTAATAAGAAGGTTATAGCAATACATATATAATTCTTATCTTACAAATTTTATTTCTTTTTTTTCCTATTTAAAAATTATAACTGAAATAAATTAAAGCAATTTGCTCTATATAATTAATGTATCTATAGATATATACTGATATATACTGTACGCGTCTATCGCTATCCTTCTTGTTTTTAAGACCAGAGCAGAGAGCTCTCTCTCTTTAAAAGGCCGGGATTCAAACGCTGTGTCCTCTTCTATCGCATGGGACGGTAGATAGGGACCTCTCAGTCGCACAAAAAAATTTTAAAAATTAATTAAAAATATCCTTGACTGAAATTCGATAGGCAACTCATATGCAATATATTTTTTGATATATTAATTTACATAAAAAATATGTTTGGTCCATTAACCAGCTCGGTGAAGGTCGTCCTATATCGGGATCTTGGACTATAACGTTAAATTCATTTAGTGCCGGTAATCATCCTGTTATTCAAGCAACCGCTGTTTTCTTAGCTTATGGAATAAGTTAAAACAGACTCCAGAGAAATAAGCCACCAGGGTTTTAACTCAGTTATATGGTCAGCTAAAAGTGTGCGGTAAAGTTTTTTTGTAGTAATAAAAAACAAGGTAATTTGGTCACTAAATTCAGTATAGTTTTTTTCGTTAAATTCTTTTTGACAGTATTCAATCTTTCATAACTTTTCTTATTTGCTTTATGTATGATACATCCTCTTTTCTATCAGTTCACACAATACACTATTTTGTTTTATGGTGATTTGCTTGTTGTTATTTTTTTATACACTTATGTCCATCCGTCTTTGTTATAACTCAATAACATTACATACATTTTTGTGAAAAATCAGACTCAACTTATTCACCTTGTAAATGGTATTTTGTTGTTATCGTTGTTAATCTAAAATCTTAAAGCTTTTTTATGTAACGAGTTCACTAATAACATACCTTTCAGAATTTTGGGCCTAAGAAACAACCGTGTGGCTATCAATCTTACAGAATTTTTGATAAAAGGATATTTTTTCATATGCATATATTTATATTTATATTAGTACTTTCGTTGTTGCTTGTTTTTATAAACATAAAGTATCGCCCTTGTATACCATCCATCTAGGTTTTTTTTTTCTTTTATAGTTAACTTAATGTAGTTTATCCCAGTTACATCTTCAATTCACGACTCGCTCTCCACCTACCTCCTGAAGTGCCGTCCGCAATTAGTGACCTTCTGAATCTTCGTTTATGTTCTGTTGTATTCATTATTAGATAAAACAATCTAGCCATTATTTTATCACTTTTATTAACACCTTAGAAAGCAGAGAAAAAGTTGGTACAATATAATTCACAAAAATAAAATGTAAAATCTATCTTTTATATTTAAATTTATTTTTATTTTTTAAGTTACCTTAAAGTATTCTGCTTGAAAAGAAAATACAAAAGTTAATTAGAACGATATCTTCTACGGCACTATAGAAAAAACTAAATAAGGACAGAAGTACAGATATGTAATATTCATAAGAATAAAACGAACAAAAATAATAATATTCAAAATATTTTCATATTAAAATTTATAAAATTAAAGGAATAACAATAACCAAAACATCAAAATAAAAAATAAATTTAATAGTTATTTATGATATGAGTGTTAAAAGTGACGTTTTATTTTGTGAGTGAAAAAGTTTGTGAAATGAGCGGAGCGAATTGAACAATTTCACGAACAAAATAAAATCACTTTTAACACAAATACCATATAATGTTTTTTGTACAGCTGCCCTATTTTGATAATGAAATGGGCGAGTTTGCAATGACGATAAACTAAACCGTGTTAAAAGTAAACTGAAGCGTGTTTAAAGTATTTTTAACACGCTGCCATGTAAACAATCAATTTTAACATTGTTTGCTATCATTAAAAGTGTCACTTTTAATGACAGTTGTACAAAATAGTTATTTATGATATGAGTGTTAAAAGTGACGTTTTATTTTGTGAGTGAAAAAGTTTGTGAAATGAGCGGAGCGAATTGAACAATTTCACGAACAAAATAAAATCACTTTTAACACAAATACCATACAATGTTTTTTGTACAACTGCCATGTTTTGATAATGAAATGGCCGAATTTGCAATGACAATAAACTGAACCGTGTTAAAAGTAAACTAAACCGTGTTAAAAGTAAACTGAAGCGTGTTAAAAGTATTTTTAACACGCTGCCATGTAAACAATCAATTTTAACATTGTTTGCTATCATTAACCTTCGGGCGGTCGCGCTCTCATTTATGACATTTTCGGTCGCGCTGGGCCTATGAGACCCTTATATGAATGTGACGTAATTATAAAAATTAATGAGTTTTTACATTTGTGCTTACACCAATATAATAATTTATATATTAACTATACACTGATTATTTAGTTTTTGTTTTTGAGATTTATTTTTTAACCAAACTTTTTACTGCTCTAACTGCTGTTGCACTTTTATATATTTATATTTTTGAAAATATTTGTTTTTCAAATTTTTTTGGGTGTAAATACGAAAGAAAACAAATAAGACATTGTGGAAAAAATTATATTTTAAACGTTAGAGCAATCCTGACATAATGGTGTGACGTGTTGTAAACACAAAATTTTTTTTACAAATTTTGCAATAATACTTCGTTTTTCTTTCTTTTTGGTTTAGAAGACAGTAGTAGCATCTTTTTCTTGTTCCTGTTGGTACTTTTTGATAAGCTGTTCTTGATGGTCCTGCAGCTTCTTGTCTTCTTTCCCTTACCTCCACTGGCATATTTGATTGCTCTGACCGTCTCGCTATATGAGGATTGGTTAGCTCTATTGCTAATAGTTTCAACAAAAGTCTTTTTTGTTCTTTTTTGTAGTCCATTGCCACTAAACAGTATAATATTATAAAATTATGCAAAAAAAACAACAAAAATCACTTACATGGTAAAATATAACCAAAAATTTTTAACCGAAAATAGTAACACTAAAAGTCGCGCTGGATCTCACAGGCCTTTTCGTTAATTACTCCGAAATAATAAAACTAATCACAACGAGGATTTGCATACAAATTCATAAACTAAACTGAGGAGCATTTCCAAAGGGACAGCTACCTGCCTACCTGTATACCGGAAATAGAGCTATTAATTTACCCCCTCGGGCCTCACAGACCCGGCGCGACCGCCCGAAGGTTAAAAGTGTCACTTTTAATGACAGTTGTACAAAAAAGATTTTAAGCTACTTCAACATAAATTGTTTTCATGATCTTTCAAACATTTTTTTTTTTCGGGTACAAATTATGTCTTATAAAATTGTAACGTTAAATATACTCAACAAACATTATATATTTTTTTTTTATATTTATAAATACAAAAAATTAAAATATCTTAAGAAAAATATTGCCCATTTAAGCTCAGAGTCGTGAATTAAAACTTACTTGAGGGTTACCTTCTGAAATCAAGGGATAGGGAGTCAAGTAAAAACTGTAGGTACTGATAATAGTTAATCATCTGTTTGCAGTCGTTTATTTAAATAAAAAATAATATTAATATCACGAATTATAGTTAGTTCTTAAAAAAATAAACTCTTGACTATCACTGTTTCTTCGAAGCAGTAAGGGTGTCCACGTACCTGTTGAAGTGGTGAATAACCAGAGGTACAGTTCCAGAAGTTGTTTAATGTGATTGTTGAATTTTTATTAAATATACCTTCTTCACTTATATAATTATCAACAATATAGTTGAGAAAATCGAGAATTTTTGCGTTACCAGTGGGAATTTTTTCAAACAGCTCTTCAACAAAACAATCTCTCACGTCATCAGGATATAAGAATGACAAGCCAAAAAACAATTTTAAAAATTTTCCTTCTTAAGAGTCATTTAATTTATACACGACAGAAAGACTCACGTTTTGTATCTTTCTGAACCAAGATTGGCCAAGATGAAATCTACACCCTATTATTTTACAATTTGGCCAACTATTTTTCACAGCTTTGTGAATGGCCAGTTCATAATCAATTACAATTCCTTTAGGCTCGAATACTAAATTAAACTCGATACATTTTCTTTTAAGAATACTGAATAAATTAATATACGTTGAGGCTTTTTTATCAGGGAGAAGGCAAAAAGCTAGCGGGGCATAATGACCATTTTTAAACCCATGAATGGTTAATAATTGTAAAAAGAATTTGGTACAATTTTCAAAAGGTCTGTCCATAAATATCGTGTCCACAGAACACATAAAAAATAAATTTGTATAACAAGCAAAAATTATAATTTGATGATCTTGATCTAGAGAAACTAAAAAATCTTCTCCCTTTTTTGTTTTTGGATGTAAATCTGAAATCAATAAAATGTCTGTTAGGTACCTACTATACAATTAAGTTAAACTCAAAATATTTGTTACCTTGTACAACTTTAAAAACATCTTCCTAACTTTTTGGCTAAGAAGGAAGAATATTTCGTCTTGCAGCATACATATTCTTTCTGAAGCAGTCGATTTCGTTGGTATTGAGACTACCTGCAAACTCGTTATGTTTAAGTTCTGCATGTATAAGTTTTGCAGGTTTTTCATTTATGTCTACCTTAGCTTTTCTCTTTAAAGAGTTGCTTACTGCTTGTCTGCAAATATTTTCGTCCTCTGGATGATTATGCACAAGTAAACTTTGAGTTATTCCATTGTCCTCTAAACTCCTGGTGTAAACTTTTGCCGAACACGTTAGTTTAACACATCTCCACCTAACAGTACCAAAAACCGCGACATGAGCTTGAAAAAACTTAAGATTTTCCACTAAAATCATTTTCTTGTCTTTTTCACTGAACATAAATTTATATAAAATCTTGCTTACGTGCCAAATTATTAAAGAGTAAATAGTTCAATTTCTTTTTATATCTGTTGATGGCAATTATAGGGTTTTTAAAAATCAATTAGTAGATAATCCCTAGAAACACAGCAGGGATTATTACCAGGTTAAGTGGAGGAACTCGGCTATAAAAATAATCCCTAGAAACACAGAAGGTATTATTTACCAGGTAAAGTGAAGGAACTCGACGACACCGAAATAGGGGCAACGATCCTCAAGGTTTGGGTAGATCATCTCTTTGGGACAATTCTTTAACAATAGAGTTATTTATTTTTACTGCCATTATCAATAGTAGTTTACGTAACAAGCCCCGAGAGTGGTCTGGACGAGCGGGCAATTGCAGGGCGAGCCGCAGGCGAGGCCTGCAATCCTGCGAGTCCAGTAAAAGCACTTTTGGGACGTATTACGTACAATATTTTTTTTTACCAGCAGAATTTAGTAATTTTCAGTTTATTTTTGGGTCACAAAATCTCATTTTGTCGGACCGGGCCAGAAAATAAAAATGAATCCGGTAAAAGCTTTTACCAGACTCATTTTTATTTTCTGGCCTTGTCCGACAAAATGAGACTTTCTGGCCTAAAAATAAACCGGAAAGTACTAATTTCTGGCCGGTTTAAAAAAAATGACTTTTATATCAATTATTGGATTCTCTATATTTCGAGAAACTAATTTAATTTCAGATAGTGCCTTGGGGCGTCAGAAGTGTTCTGAATTGGTTAAGGGATAACTACGGAGATTATGAATTTATTATTACTGAAATCGGACTTGCAGACGATGGAACATCTTTAGATGATAAAATAAGAAGTGATTATTATCACGTAAGTTTTATATAGCACCAACTACTCCAAGCATTTTTAGAAAGTTATTTACTATCGGTTATATTGCATTTATTATTTAATTTTTACAGGACTACTTCTGTAATGTCTTAGCTGCAATTTATTTAGACGGTGTCCGAGTACCATGTCTTACTGGGTGGAGTTTAATGGATAATTTCGAATGGACTGACGGATACAGGTAGGTTATTTCATAAAAGTAACATATGTCGAAAATTTTAAAAATATTTCATTTAAAGAGTTACTAAGATATAAAAATTAAAAATTGCGTATAAAATACTAAATGCAAAACGAAAATTTTCAAACGTCAATTCATTGATGGTCTTCATGAAGCATTGATTGAGTGTTATTATCAACCATTTATTGATTGCCAGTATTTTTGTTCCTGGTATAATTATAAAATAAATTTTCGTTAAACACATATCACCATTAAAAATTATATTTTCTACTTTTGGAACAAAACGTTGGAAATTAATATTTGCGTTGTACCATAGTTTACTATTTTTTTTTTTTGTATCAGATATATATCCTGTAATAACTATTACATTGGATCATATGTATTAATATTTTGTAGCAAACATTTTGGAATGTTTTCCGTGGATTTTACTACTTTTAAAAGGACCCCAAAAGCAACGGTTAAGTTTTGGCAAGAAATGACTAAAACGAGGACTTTAAATTGTGACACATACTGGCCAATAAATCAAAACTCACCTTCAATCTGTATGGGAGGATAGTTACCGTTACCAATTAAAGGGAATTGAAAATATTATTACAAACTAATAAACTATACTAACCAAAAACAAACAATTTTGCATTATTCTCAAAAACCCATTCTATTCTGTTTACAGTGTTTTTGAAACTATTTGTTGGTTTAAAATTTCTAAATTCCATAGTCCAAGACAAGACGGTAAAATTAATAGGAAACCTTGCAATTTTTAACTTCCCGCCAAAAAATATTAATTTTTTTTTTAAATCGGGAAGTTATTGGTTTTACCCCGTTTTTCGAAAATCGAGTTTTCATCGGATCTCAACGTTTTGAGGTATTTGGAAGCTCCCCTGACAATTTTTACGAGGGTGTCTGTATGTCTGTATGTACGTGTGGATGTGTGTGTGTGTGTGTGTGTGTGTGTGTGTGTGTGTGTGTGTGGATGTATGTAAACATCTTATAACTTGTGAACGGCTTGACCGATCGAAATGAAATAAAACGCGTTCCAAAGAGTTCCATCTAACTTAGACTCCCTGTAAGTTTGAGCCGATTCGAACCAGTAGAACCGAAAAAAACAATTGGTAAAAATTATGTTTTTTAGCCATATCTTTTTGGCTATTACATCGATCAATTCCATAACCTAACCAGCTCTCAAGCTTAAAAAAACACGTCGAATGCCGTTTGCAAATTAAAATCGGTTGATTCGTTCGTGAGATATCGTTGTCGAAAAATTTCAAAAAAAGTGTTTTTTTTTAATAACTTACGGGTTTTTGTACTAATCGATTTTACACTTCCAGTAACATTTTTAGGTCTCAAAAAACTGCGTCGAATGCCATCTTGAACATAAAAATCGAATGAGGCGTTAAAAAGTTATGGTATTTTAAACATTTCAAAAAAAGTCAAAAACGTCAAAATACGTCACGTTACTATAGCTTTGCGGTTAAAACTAGCGGGAAGTTGCAAGGATGGCCTTTAAGGTCAACCCCTTTTCGAATTTTTTTATATGTATCGATTTGAATGAAAATTTATAGCTAAGGTCAATATACCCTCCACTTTAAAATCTACCTTATGCCAATACGTGCTTTTCCTCTGGGGGTGGTTACCACACCAACTCGGGGGTGGAAAATATAAAAAAAAATGGTAATCGCTAGAAAAGTGAGAGGTTTTTCGAAAAGTCAATACTGGTAACTGACAGTTCACAAATTAAATGGCAAACAAGCATGTTTTTAAACGAATTTTCGGGAATAAATTTATTATAATTATCGCAACCTTAATATTAACAAAGTTATGATTGTTCGAAAGTAGAAGTTTATTCATGGAATACAAAAATCCAAACATATGACGTTGAATAATCGGAAAACGATAAGTATTTCATAGAAAACTTATAAAAACTTTTTTAAAACCGGCCAGAAATTAATATTTTCCGGTTTATTTTTAGGTCAGAAAATCTCATTTTGTCGGACAATTCCAGAAAATAAAAATGAGTACGGTAAAAGCTTTTACCGTACTCATTTTTATTTACTTTTCGGCCTATCTTTAATGAAAAAAAAAACAATAAAATAGTCTAAGATAGCGGTCAATTGGTTTCTATGGTAATCGAGTTTTGTATATATTTAAAACTATGAAATAACTTGACATATTTTGACGCTTAGTTGAAAACGTGAAATTTATTATAAAATGGATATTTAAACCCAAGCAAGGTTTGTTAAAAAAAATGTTAAAATTAGTTAATAAAGAGTTCTTGTTATAAAAATGTAAACTGAATAATATGAAGTTTATGGTACAACTATGCCCGTTTTAAACAAAATATTGTACGTAATACGTCCCAAAAGTGCTTTTACTGGACTCGCAGTCTTGCAGGACTCGCCTGTGGCTCGCCCTGCAATTTGCCCACTCGTCCAGTAAAAAGACCACTTTCGGGGCTTGTTACGTAAACCTTCTATTTTAAAGATCTTAAAAATTACGTTCAAACGACCACTAGTAAAAGTGATTTGCATAAAATTAAGGTAAGTTATAACTAAAATAAAGTCCGCTTATATTTTTTGCGACGCAAAAAGTAACAAACTCATCCTCGCCAAGGTTGAAGCTATTCGTTGCCTATTACAATTTACTTCGTTTATATACAAATATTACATTCTAGAAGTTTAACTGGTTTAGAAAGTTTAGTTTTAAAAAAATCTAAGTTTAAAGTGAGCACAATTAAAACGAAATTCGTGTACGTAATCTTGTAGCTTTTAAAATAACATACAAGATGCTTGTTTTACGGACTTCTTAGCTTAAAAACTAAAGGAGTTATGAATAGAAACCAATCAATTATTTTTAGAATTTTGAAGTGGACTTTATTTTAGTTATTACTTAGGTACCTTAATTTTTATGCAAATCACATTTACTAGTAATCGTTTGAACGGATTTTTCAAGACCTTTAGAAAAGTTTTCTATGAAAAACTTATAGTTTTCCGGTTATTCAACGTCGTATGTTTAGATTTTTGTATTCGATGCTTACACGTCTACTTTCGAACAGTCATATCTTTGTTAATATTAAGTTTGCAATAATTATAAAAAAACGAATCTCTCTTTTTATTTTAGAAAGTTTTTATATTTTCACCGTGTTCTTTGTCTCTGTGTCATTCCGTGGAATTTTGTAATCGAATTTAAACCTATTTCTCGACTACCTAGAGCTCTGAAATTTTCAGGATAGCTAAGAACTGGATGACAATGCATGTTTCAAGTGTGTCTGGGCATATACATAAATTTCGAAATTTATACTAATTTGATATGAAATATGATATAAATTGTGTATACATGTTATTAGTTAGAAAGTTTTTATATTTTCACCGTGTTCTTTGTCTCTGTGTCATTCCGTGAAATTTTGTAATCGAATTTAAACCTATTTCCCGACTACCTAGAGCTCTGAAATTTTCAGGATAGCTAAGAACTGGATGACAATGCATGTTTCAAGTGTGTCTGGGTATATACATAAATTTCGAAATTTATACTGATTTGATATGAAATATGATATAAATTGTGTATACATGTTATCATTTTGAAAGTTTTTTAATATGTCGTTCGTAGCCTAGTTGAATAAGCGTCAGATATGACTCAAGGTGACAGTTCTGTTATTTTATCATAATGGGATCGACTACGCAAGAGAGAAGTTTTTTTTGTTCTACATGTGACAACAGTAATTATTATTTTAACTGTTAATAAAATAATCTAATTTAGAAAAATTTTATAAATTTTTTTAGACTATACTGTAGACTATGACGTAATCTATCTCGGTAAAGCGCTATTTGCCAAGGGAGTAGTAATTAAATAATAGTAATATGACTTATAAATCACCAAAAAAAACTTTCTACTATAAAAAGTTCTTTTTATAAATTGTGATTATTTTTTTGATTTTCACGCTTATATATGAATTGGATAACGAGGCGTCTAAGATAAAGCCAACTGGATCACTGTCGGGAAGAGTCAGGGAAAGATGGAGTCAAAGTTGAACTACTTAGACTAAGAAGTTTTAGAATGTAGGTATACAGAAGTTACAGTTAGTATAGAATTATTTTTAAAGCTGTTTCGGCAAGAAACTCTTCAGTTCATATAAAATATTAGTCTTATGAGTCGTTTTTGCTGTGTGAAAACTCTATCAATATCCACTGCTTGATCCCAGATTATTATGTTGTAAGATATGACTGAATGGGCTAAAGAGTAATAAACACCAAGTAATTCATTCGTATCTAGGCTGTTTTTTAGTGTTTTGAGTACTTGGTAGGTTCTGCTTAATTTTTTGTATACATAATCAATATCTAAAGAGAAATTCAGATTGCTCACTGTTGTTAACTCCTAGGAATTTATTAGTGTTAGATGGATGTATGGGGGTATTGTTTATATTGAAGATAAAGACAGTTTGTTGTCTGTATGGAGTGTGAGATTCAATATAGATGGTTTTTTCATAGTTGATTATTAGATTATTTATGTGACATCAATCACAGAATATTTTTATTAGATTTTGCACTTTTTCAGCTAGTTCATTTGATGTTTTTCCAAAAGCAGTAATGTTGTGGTCGTCTGCAAAGGCCAGTAGTTTTTCCTGAGTTATAAAATCTTCTAGGTCATTTATAAATAATAAAAATATCAGAGAATCAAGGACACTTCCTTGTGCAGTGCCTTTGTCTATATGAAAAATATCTGATTTGCTACATCCTAATTTAACCTGTATTTTTCTGTCTGTTAGATACGAGGTGAACCAATCATTAATTATTCCTCTTATTCCCAATGCATTTAACTTGTCTGAAACAAACTTTATGTCAAGCATATCGAAAGCCTTTGATAAATCAAAGAAAACAGTGACTAAAAAATAATTCTCATCAAGTAAGTCATAAATATTTTGAATTTGTCCAATTAGTGTAGTTTTAGTTGAGTAGCCTTTCCTAAAGCCATGTTGAGCGGCTGATATTGCTTTTGATTGATTTAAAAATTGGACGATTCTTTTTTCAATTCTCTTGGAAAAGTTACTGAGCAAAGATATGGACCTGAAGTTTTCTAATTTATTGGGGTCTCCCCTCTTATGAATTGGAACGACAATAGATTGTTTCAAATCATTTGCTTTACCCTCACTTATTTATTAGCTGAGATAATGGCTTCCAAATAATATCGGCGCATTTTTTTAATATGTGCATGGAGATTTCATCATATCCACATGAATTTTTGCATTTGATCTCCCCAATGACTGTTTCAACATCTCGTTCATCAAAAGGTGCCTTGAAAATTAAATTTGGATTAAATCTTTTGGAGACAGTACATGTTTGAGACCGATTGCCCAACATCCTAACATTTTGTAAATTTTTGACAGCTGATGAAAAATATTTACCAAATTCATTTGCAACCTTATAACCCTCAGATATTTTAATGTTGTTAACAATTAATTGATTACTTCTTTTGTATACTGGTTTTCCTACTTCTTTATTTACTAACTTCCAAATATTTTTTGTTTTATTATAATCTTTCTGGTGTAAATTTTTTTCTCTGAAATAATTTGGTTATTTACTTCCTTTTTTTGAATATGGTAAAAATTATTTATCGGAACATTAAATTGTTTTTAGAAGATTTTGTTATTTAGCTTATCTGAAAATTTTATTTTGTTTTTATATTTATTTGAAACCATTTTTACTTTTTTAAGAAATTTAGTTTTATAGCACCATCTAAAGCAACATTCTTTTATAAAATTAGGATCCAGTAGAAGCATGCATACTTGTATTCCGTACCAAAAACAGGGTATAAGTAGAAAAATGCATACTTGAGATATCTGCCAATTCCAGTGTTTGATTTCAAAAAATCATCACTTTATAGAAAACTACACAAAATACCTTGTGTTAAAAAAACAATTTGGATATTTTGTTACCGGACTGATAAATTATGAGACTGTATATCAATATTTGATCACATTATTTGATAAGATTTTAGGCAAACAAAAACTTTTATAAATTTTACCAGTTAAAAAGCAAGATAAACTATAGAGTAGAAAACATGCAAATTAAGAAGATACTGGAACTCTACAATTATTATTGTTACAGTTTTATACTCATTACTCCCTAAAAAGAAAGAAAATACATTTTAATAATAGTTTTAATTAATCAAAAAAGCAGTGCCTTTATGGAATCCAAAATATTTAAAAAATGATTTTGAAATAGCTGTAAATGCATTATTAAACATCTTTCCAGTCACAATTTTTTAATGCCTTTGGAGAAAAATAGAATCATTTGATCTATTAACGTTATAATTAAGGTTTTCTGGTGGCAATTTGTTTTTCGAAAAATAATAAACGGTGCAGGAGAAGGGTGGTGCGGATTCCTCAGTCACAATGTCGCAGTGATCAAATAAGCATTGTGCGTTCGCTTTTGAAGCATTTTTTAAAAGTAATGATTTTTACGTAATTGTTCGTCGACAATTTGGTTCACACTTTAGTATTTGACGTTTAAGTGAATGTAAATTTAATTCGTTTCTAAGTGCAGAGATTCCGGGTAACTAATTCGGCTATGAATACGCCACTACCAGGTCAGTCGGTATTCAAGGACTCCCGAGAACATTGAACTGGTTGAAAACAGCTTACGAATGGTTAGAGAAAATTATTAATGTGCTTAGGGGTATGTGGATATATTATAATAAAGGTAATCCAAAAAGTAATTCTGTTAAAGCTTGACCTACTCTGTTAGATGATAAATAGTACTTGGATTTGGAAACTGAAATGTTCGTTGCCTACAGATAGTTTTTTAGTATCGTTATCTACTTGCTGTATTAAAAGTAAGTATATTCGTTCTAAACGAAATCCCAGAATTTAATACCTATACCTACTTAAGAGTTAGCAGATGCTTTTCCAACTACCTAAGTTGAATGAGAGGCCACCCCATGATACAAACACTGACAAATTATGACTATTCTAGAAGGGTTCGCGCATGCTCATTATTAAATTTTTTTAATAATGAGCATGCGTGAACAGTTCTAGAACGATTCATCCAGTGATTTGGAACAAACCTTCAGAGATAATATTATACAATATAAGAAATATCCCCTACGTTAAGAGAAAGTTGGTTATCTAGAACACGTTATAGTCCGCAAAGAGAGTACTGCTCTTACTACTGTCGATATGTGAGGATTTTTGGAGATATTGCCAAGCGATTAACTCAGTTAAAGAAAGAAGGAAGAAGTTTTAGCTTGGATAAAAAATATGCGTTTGACACATTGACAAAGCAAAAGAGAACATAAACTCCAATCCTGGGCTATCCACTACCAGGAGGGAAAATTATTCGCAACACTGACACCAGTTTTAATTTGAGTTCGCTTGTGTAAATTCGTTATTATTGTTATTTGGTTGAATAAATTGTTAAACCCACCCAAGTGTTACAATACCATAAATAAATGTAAATAATATCGATAAATCAGTTTTTAATCTTTGAAAGACGTGGGTGAACAAATCAAGCTAAATCGAAAAAAATTGTAGTTACTCCCAAATAAATAATTATAATAATAATTAGGTTGGTGCTATATTTTTTTTGTCTAAAATAGTTAATTTATTAAATACTAGCTGACTCGACGAACTTTGTATCGTCTAACACTGATGTTTTTTTACCAATTTTTCATATTTTACGCTTTTGTTTTGTAGTTTTTGTTTTAGTTTTTTTTATTGTGTCATATTTTTCCGTTAGTTATCAGTTTTAACTATTTTTTTAAAGTACTTTGTAGTTTATCAATTAGATATATGATATATTATATATTAACTGCGCCACATTACGGTGGAGTCATAGTACTTAATTAGTTAAGTACCTAAGCTCTTTTGCATATATGAGATATCAACTTCGCCACCTTATGGTGGCATCATAGTACTTAATTACGTAAGAATTGCTGGTGTAAGTTTAGAAGATCCCAACTGCGCCACCTTATGGTGGCGTCATAATACTAAATTTCGTAAGAATGAAATAATAACTGCGTCACCTTGTGGTGGCGTCATAGTATTTAATTAGGTAATTGCTCATTATAATATATGAGGTATTAACTGCGCTACCTAACGGTGGCGCTATAGTGCTTAATTTAGAAAAAATTGCTCGTTTAAAAATATGAGACATAACTGCCCCACCTTACGGTGGCGTTATGGTACTTTATTAAGTAAGAATTTTTTGTTTTTTTTATGACTATTTTTCATTTTACTTTGGTTTCTCGTTTTTCTATTTATTTGAAAATTAACATCCAAACAAATTAACTGACATCACCATCTATTGGGAATTTATTGAACTATGTAATAAATACATAATTTGTATTAAAATATTAAACGGGATAAAAAGTATCCTATGTTCATCTCCTGACTCTAAGCTACCTCCCCATCAATTTTCAGCCAAATCGTATAAGCCGTTCTTGAGTTATAAATAGTGTAGGTAACTAATAAGACTTTATTTATAAAATATAAATATTTTTCGTTAAAATAATTAGTTTAATCAATTAAAATTTATATGATTATTAAAACGTTTTTGCAACAATCCGGTTGTCAAAAACGCCGCACATTATAAAAATTTAATTAAATCTAAATAACCATCATAAATGCTAATTGTTAAGCTAAGTGTATATTTAATTAGTGTTTATATCGTAAAAATTCAGCTTAACTAATTTAATAATCTTTTTTTAAGGTATTATTTCAATCTAGATTAGATAAATATAATATAAATGTTTTGTTGTTTCTTAGCATATAACGACTAGAATATACAAAGTAATACTAAAACTTAGATTACATTGTATTAGATTTGAGTAATTCTTCATTTATATGGTTAGAGCAGTTCTTATATGGTAGAGTACGTGGAGAATTGAATTAGCAGCAGTTATACGGTATTTTAATATAAAAATAAATAATTGTGTGTTTAATTTATTGTGTTGTATAAACTATATTCATTTTCACTTTTATTTAAAAAATAATTTTGCACATCACTAGACTTAAGAATATTTAGAATTTCTTATTTTCTCTTAAGAATTTGATTAAGCCAATTAATTTTCACATTCACAGTCATTAAATATTAAATTAGAATTTTTAAGGTTAAGTATTCAGTTAAAAATCCAACAATCCATGCGTATGTCTTACCATTGGCGTTCCAAATAAGGTATTAAAATTAAATTAAAATTAAAATTATATTTATAATAAAATTAAGAGTTAAATTTCAATAATAAATTTTCCTAAATTTTGAACCCTGCTCTGAGGTAAGAGTAGTACGGGCAATATAAAATCCATATTTAGAATCATATATAAAAGTCATTTACCTTAATTAAAAATTTTTTATAAAAAGTTTAAATTTAATAAAAAAGGACATATTTTGAATTATAGCATATATGAGCAAGCACAAAATGGCGATAGGACTCCTGTGTGAGCCTTCGTTGTTTTTGTGTTTCTTGACACATGTTTCCCCAACATCCTTTGCTCCCAAGTACCCAACACTTTTGCTAGCCAAGTGCAATTCTCTACTTGGTTATGCCGCACTGATGACGGCTAATGAGCCAGAAACATGCATGTCTGCGGTTACCATTCCTATTCGTGGCCTTATTGATCCTTTTTGCGTACATACCCAATAATTTTCCCCTTTTGTTTATATTAATACGCGTTTTCTTGGCATTTTGTATATATATATATATATATATATATATATATATATATATATATATATATATATATATATATATATATATATATATATATATATATATATATCATAATCAGAATCAAACAAATAAATCACAAAAAAAAATTACCAAACAAAGTTTTCTTGACTCGTGTTTGTAATATCAGAAAAATTCTCAAGTTTTTTATTATTTAAATAGGCTCTAGTTTCGATTATTTAGAGCCCCACGTTGGGCGCCAATATTTATAACATATGTAACTTGCTCTGTAGTATTCTATAAGTCACTATGCTATAAAATAATCCTTACCTTGAATTTATTTTAAATTTTAATATAAATGTTAAGAAGGTAAAGAATCAAATTAATTTCTTTACCTTCAAATATTATTATTTTAAAATATGCTCCTGGCTATTCTCCTTCTTAGGGTCAGAGTTCAAAAATTTCAAATAATAAATAGATTCAAATTCAACTAATATTAAAACTTTTGACAAACGATTATAAAATTTAGAAATAATGGACCAACTAAGATTCTCTGACAATGACTCTATATTAACTTCACCTATCCTCACTTAAGTTCAAAAATGTTGTTACTTTCTACACAATTTTCAAAACCAAATGTAATTGAATCAAATGAAATGAAATGTTCTCAATTTTATAAAAGATAACTCAAATTAATCTTATCAAATAGTGACAAATAACTTATTTAAACAGTGAAACAGTGCACAGTGAAATTAAACGTTCATTAAACATATAAAAATCAAACACAGAAAAGTTTTTTATTGTTAAACATTGAAAATCAATACCGTCTTATGGAGATCCTGTATTCCTTCTGGACTGCAATGATATCAGGATACTTTGGAAAGTAATACAAATAAAACTTCTTTCAATTAGCAGACAAACAGCTATTACATCCACTGTTAAGTAAAATAATGACTGAAGTAGATGGATTTTGTCATGAGCCGCCGTACAGCAACACTGTGCGCGAACTAAACCTGGCAATCGGGCGAAGAAATAGTAAAATCAGTTTTAAAAACATCGGGTCGGTAGTTAGGTACTGCATGTCTGTGGTCGTGAATTACGCTAAGGGTAGCGCGTTGCTTTATTTTACAATTTAAACGTTAAATTACAAAAATATACCTATATATAAATTATTTAAGCAGAAGTCGCACTAAAAATCAATAAAACCAAATAATATGCTGTCAAAAGTATTCAGAACGTCTAGTTTGTTGCGTTTTATTACAAATGGGTAATTTACGTTAATTGATTATCTATTTTATAGTAATGAATAAGATGTTCATAAAATCGTAATACGTCATTAAATGTACACATTAAATAGTCATTAAGTAATAAATAAGAAAGTTAACAGTAATTATTATTCTAATATAAGGAATTCCTAGAATGAGCAATTGTAATATTTAAATGGAAATGAAAGTTTATCTACAATTATTATGTTGACAATAAACGGAATATTCGTTTAGCGAGTATTCTAATAAGCGGATACGACTTTAATTAGTCATTATAAACCCTTATGTTTTAACAATTTCAAAAAAGATGTATTATAAAACATTAATTGAGCGCGTTACCCAAAACGATGAAAAACAAATTCAGTAACTGACAAATTTGGTCTGCTCGGGGCAAGAACTAAAATTCAAATGGCAATGTTTTCAACTCCGGTCGTACACTGT
Source organism: Altica lythri (assembly GCA_964028335.1). Classification (NCBI taxonomy): domain Eukaryota; kingdom Metazoa; phylum Arthropoda; class Insecta; order Coleoptera; family Chrysomelidae; genus Altica; species Altica lythri. The sequence continues at coordinate 57,860,643 of OZ034807.1, read as the reverse complement.
CCGCGTACGTAATTTTGTTGTTTGCGCATCTGTGACGTAGAGCTCATGACAAAATCCATCTACACCTAAAACTACTATTTACAACATAACCTTTATTTACAAAATTGTTTTAAATATCATCTACCTTTTTATATCCTTTTTTATTAAATTTTCCTATACATATAATTTTCCAATCAATTTAAATATCTTACCCCTTTCCTGATATTTTCCTATATACCTAAAACCTATTATAGATTTAAATTTCTTCCCCCTTTCTTGATATTTTCCTATATACCTAACTATTACAAATTTAAATTTCTTCCCCCTTTCTTTATATTTACAAATGTACCATTTCTCCCTGTCGTTAACTGTTTCGTGGTGCATTATTATTTGAATTTCTTCTACTTGTTTTGTCTTACTTTGTTTATCATTATCACCTAGCAATGTATCATTGTACTCATCTTTTTGAGTTATTTTATTTTCACACTTTTCTATTTGTTTTCCTTTATATTCATTTACAAATTTCTTAATAATCTTCTCCCTTTCTTCATCTATTTTATTTGTATCCTTCTCTGTGCTCTTCAAATCCTCTTGTTTTATATTATTAATTTCTCTTCTAAATATCTTAGTATCTTCTTTTCTTTCCTCCACTCTTTTATTAGTCTGATCCACTTTATTATTATTTTCTCTAAATTTTCCTTCACACTCCGTATTTATATGTTCCCTTATATCTTCTTTTATTTCTTCCAATCTTTCTTTAGTCTGATCCAATTTTTTATTCTTCTCTTCAAATTTCTTTTCAATTGTTTCATTTATATTCATAATATTTTTATCCATGGTCATTATAATACTTTTATTCATTTCGTCAAACTTCTTATCTAAGTCTTTTATAATATCCTCTTTCCTTTCATCCAATTTTTCATTATTCTCTTCCAACTTCTCTTCAAATTCCTTATTTATAATTTTTTTAATACCTTCTGTCATTTGATCCAATCTTTCATTAGTCTCATCCAATTCTTTATTGTTTTCCTCTGGTTTATTATTCATATCTTCTTTTACTTCATCTAATCCTTTATTATTTTCTTCTAGTTTGTTATTCACATCTTCCTTTTTTATATCTTCTTTCATATCTTCTTCTCTTTCATCCAATGTTTCATTGTTTTCTTCAAAATTTTTACTATCTTCTTCCATCTCCTCCAATATTTTGTTAGTCTTATTCAATTTTTTATTATTCTCTTCCAGTTTCTCTTCATTAATTCGTTCTTGTAACCGTATTTGTCCTATTTCTTTTTTCAAAACTTCAGTTTGCTTGTTGACTTCAAGCTCAATTTCTTCAGGTAAATTTTCTTTACTTGATTTTTCTACTTCTGTTATTCCAATTTCCACAACTTTTTCAATTTCCCCCTTAATTTTCATTCCTGTGTCCTGTATTTCTGTTCTTAATTTCATGTTTTGCTGTTCACTCTTCTTGTCACATTCTTTTTTAATAATTTTAACTTCCTCTCTGATCATCAAATTGTCTTCTTTAATATTGTTAATTTCATTTCTGCCATTATTATCATTATTTCTATTCCACCTATCTCCTGTGCCTCTATATCTATCAAAATTATTATTGTTTGTATTATCCCTATTTCTCCTATCAAAAGTCCGATTCTCCCAATTTCTACTATTCCTATTGTCAAATTCCCTATTGTCATTCCTATTCCCATTTCCTCTCATCTCATTTCTATTAAAATTACTATAACCTCTATTAAATTCCCTATTCCTATTATTGAATCTAACATTACCATAATTCCTATTTTCATCCCTATTTCTATCATTAAATCTATTAACCCCATTATTTCTATTTTCATATCTATTCCTTTCATTACCTCTTTCATTCCCACTATTTCTGTTCTCACTCATCAAACTTCTCTCTAATCTCTGTAGATAATTTGACAGATTTTCCATAGTTTTAATGTTATGTAAAGCTATCGTTTCTGCTACTTTGTGATTATATTGTCTCGCAATGTACAAAACTGTATCATCTTCTCGCATTTCAGGTTCTAAATATTGCGCATTATTATAAAGTTGCATTGCATATGCATTATAATTTGTTCCTTTACTATAATCATATTTTCCAAAATACAATTTTTCCCTAAATGTCGCTTGTTGAATCTCTCCCCAGAAATATTTACAAAATTGTTCTTCGAAATCTTTTATAGAATAAAAAAATAATTAAAAAATAACAAAAAACCCGCCTGCATGGATAGCTAGAGCTAAAAATCAATTGAAAAGACTGAAACAAGACGAAAATTCAATGACTAGGTATTTAAAAAAAATCAATGATTAGGTACTTAGAACTAAAAACATAAATTGAAACAGTACCACATCTACGTACCTACGTATTGTACAAATAGAAATATCAGCACGGTAGTCATTCAATTTTTTGCAACATTATAAACAGAATTGCAGTAGGAGGCATGAAAGTGTATGCTATGTTAAATTATTATTCTTTTGTGCATGCCTCCGACTGTAATTCTGTTTATAATGTTGCAAAAAATTGAATGACTACCGTGCTGATATTTCTATTTGTATAATACGTAGGTACGTAGGTGTGGTACTGTTTCAATTTATGTTTTTAGTTCTAAGTACCTAATCATTGATTTTTTTTAAATACCGAGTCATTGAATTTTCGTCTTGTTTCAGTCTTTTCAATTGATTTTTAGCTCTAGCTATCCATGCAGGCGGTTTTTTTGTTATTGTTTAATTATTTTTTTATTTGTGTCTTTTTAGTTTAGAGTGCTTATACTAAACTTGCTAAAGAGTTTATGTGAAATCATTAATTTCTGAATGGTGCTAAAGGACATCTGTGTCGGATTTTTAAAATATTTATGTGTTTTTGAATGAAATATTCTCAAACAATAATGCCATAGAGTAAAATCGAGAAAAGCTTTTCACAGCGTTTTAATAATTTTACACCGGAGCTGTGTTTCCAGATGTGAATTTACTATTATAATACTCAATTTCTTTTAATACTGCTTTTTTAAGGAAGATTGCGTAACCGCATTAATTCCCTGAATGAGTTTAAATCATGCGATTGTTTAAGCAATTTTGTATTCATGAAACTGAACAACTTTCCCTAAGAAAAATAGATCGAAATATGGAAAAAAAATTGATTTCCCATAGTTAATGAGAAATCAGCTGTAGCAGTTTGTATGTCCAATTATTATTATGTTTTTTATTTTCATACCACGTGTTCTACTCATGAAACTAAACAACTTTCGCCAAGGAACTTAGATCGAAATACAAAAAAAAAAAACCGATTTGCTTTGCAGAAAAAATATTCATTTCTTTTTTTATCGTTCTATTTAATATTAAAACCAAAAGTTATATACATATTTAGAATTTGTGTTTAAAATCCTTCATTTTGATACCCCACTCGATATGCTTGGTGCAATTTATTTTTTTATTACCTCACAATGTGGGGTCAAACATCCGCCATTTTTATTTTTTTTAAATATCACCTATCTCAGAACACTTGGGCTATTAAGACAAATCTAACGATACCTCAAATGTGAAAATCCGTTTAGCGGTTCTGGAGATACAAGGTAAGGAAGAATATTACATAGATACAAGATACGCGCTGAAAACATAACCCTCCGGCAGTCGGGTAAAAAATTTGGTTTTCTTTATTAAAAAACCATAGTAAAGGATGTCCTGTTAGCATATTACGGATCAACAATTTTTGTTCCGAGAAGTCACTTGTATACTTTATTTCACTTTTTACAATATTTACAAATACTTTTGGATGTATTTGGTTTATGTTTCCATCAAATTTAATTCCAGCATTGTTATAGTGTGACATAATATTCGGAAGAACTCCCCATGCATTTCCTCTTACGTTATTATCCATAGTTATAATTTAAATTTCCCAGAGATAAATATAAATAATATTAAAAAAAAAAATTTCTTGTTACATACAAATACCTTTATCAAATAAAAATTTACCAAGCAAATGCCTTTTAATTATTTTTCATTCTGATTAATCAGAATCAAACAAATAAATCACAAAAAAAAATTACCAAACAAAGTTTTATTGACTCGTGTTTGTAATATCAGAAAAATTCTCAAGTTTTTATTATTTAAATAGGCTCTAGTTTCGATTATTTAGAGCCCCACGTTGGGCGCCAATATTTATAACATATGTAACTTGCTCTGTAGTATTCTATAAGTCACTATGCTATAAAATAATCCTTACCTTGAATTTATTTTAAATTTTAATATAAATGTTAAGAAGGTAAAGAATCAAATTAATTTCTTTACCTTCAAATATTATTATTTTAAAATATGCTCCTGGCTATTCTCCTTCTTAGGGTCAGAGTTCAAAAATTTCAAATAATAAATAGATTCAAATTCAACTAATATTGAAACTTTTGACAAACGATTATAAAATTTAGAAATAATGGACCAACTGAGATTCTCTGACAATGACTCTATATTAACTTCACCTAACCTCACTTAAGTTCAAAAATGTTGTTACTTTTTACACAATTTTCAAAACCAAATGTAATTGAATCAAATGAAATGAAATGTTCTGAATTTTATAAAAGATAACTCAAATTAATCTTATCAAATAGTGACAAATAACTTATTTAAACAGTGAAACAGTGCACAGTGAAATTAAACGTTCATTAAACATATAAAAATCAAACACAGAAAAGTTCTTTATTGTTAAACATTGAAAATCAATACCGTCTTATGGAGATCCTGTATTCCCTCTGGACTGCAATGATATCAGGATACTTTGGAAAGTAATACAAATAAAACTTCTTTCAATTAGCAGACAAACAGCTATTACATCCACTGGTAAGTAAAATAATGACTTTGTTTCTTGTTAGAAACTGTTTTAACCTTCTTAAATTAATTCAGGATGCAATTATACCCATGAACTGCTCAGCATACGATTTCCAACATTTATTTCTTCATAAAAATAAATTTTACTTCTTACCAATTACTATCAGGAGCTTCCTTGTAAGGTTGATAATACTTTTGATTGATTTTAAACTTTCTTTTATGAATATTAAAAAAAAAACTCTAAATTTTAACGGAGCAAACTTTATTACATCTTATCCCTTCAATCTACCAAAAACAAGAGAGACATTCCAAAATCAACAACTAAACAACTGAATTTTTAAACAAACTAAAACTATACATTCATATTACCTATTCGCCTACTAATTATTTTCAAATGAAATTACAAACAATCTAATTCTTAATTCATTATTCAAATTGAACACAATAATCATTCTTTTTTAAAATTTGCTATAACTATAAACTAATATTTTTCTATTTTCAGAACTTTTTATTTGGAAATTAAACTATTAACAAATTACAATATGGCTTGAAAACAAAGATTGTGTGTTTTGAAAGTAAGTAAAATCCTACTAATATTATATAGGCGAAAGTTTGTTTGGATGGATGTATGGATGTTTGTTCCTCTTTCACGCAAAAACTACTAAACGGATTTTAATGAAACTTTACAGTAATGTAGCTTATAGATCAGAATAACATATAGGCTATAATTTATAAAGATATTGTGTGAATTGTCCAAAATATAACGATAAATGTCATTTAAGTCTGAAAAAATTACTGTATTTCTTATGTTGACAATATTGTTACGTTATTACAGTGCGAATGTAACATCTCAATATTGTCAGACTGTTATATTTTTCAAATACGACCCAAAAATTATGTATGTTATAATTTTAATGTCATAATGTTAGTTCTTTTCACGCTAATATAAGCTACTCGAAATACTAATACTGCGCACACGAAGTCGCGGGCACCAGTTATTGATACATAAAGACCTTGCTTTTATTCGAATTACACGCAGACGAAGTCGCGGGCAAAAGCTAGTTTTTAATATTTCTTTTATGAATTCTCATATTTTGTCATTTAATTTTCTAATTTAATTCTATTCTAACTCATTTAAGATTATTTTTAATTACCAAAGTATTGTAAACTTTATAAACTTTTAAAAATTTACTTTTATTATCTATCTAATACATGATTATTAAAATTTTATATATTATAGATTAAACTATATTGAATCTTTAAAATAAATATCTCTTAGATGTACTCGTAGATTTTAATTTCTTATTTTGTTTTATTTTTCTTTTTTAGGGATTGTGAAGAAGATGATGATAAATTATACCAATTTTACTGCCTTTGCAATCTGCCTTGGAATAAGAATATTTTCCTTTCTCTATTTCCATTAATATTTTCTTTATATATACTTATTTAATATAGCATAGTAACTCATATCATCTCAATATATATATATATATAGGTATATAAACAAAGGGGGATAACGGGCATGTAACGCAACAAGGATCATGGGTTACAAGTAGGAATGGTAACCGCAGACATGCATGTTTCTGGCTCGTTAGCCGTCATCAGTGCGGCATAACCAAGTAGGGCATTGCACTTGGCTAGCAAAAGTGTTGGGTACTTGGGAGCAAAGGATGTTAGGGAAACATGTGTAAAAAAACAAAAAACAACGAACGCTCACATAGGAGTCCTATCGCCATTTTGTGTGCTTTCGGCCAGCTGTGCCCACATTTCGGGGCTAGCAACCAGCTTCGCCACGTTGGCGAAACAGACTCATTATGTTTAAGTCGTTCTAAGCCCAGGATGTGAAATAAAACAAGGTGCCAAGAAAACGCGTATTATAATAAACAAAGGGGGATAACGGGCATGTAAAGCAACAAGGATCATGGGTTACAAGTAGGAATGGTAACCGCAGACATGCATGTTTCTGGCTCGTTAGCCGTCATCAGTGCGGCATAACCAAGTAGGGCATTGCATTTGGCTAGCAAAAGTGTTGGGTACTTGGGAGCAAAGGATGTTAGGGAAACATGTGTGAAAAAAAAAAAACAACGAACGCTCACATAGGAGTCCTATCGCCATTTTGTGTGCTTTCGGCCAGCTGTGCCCACATTTCGGGGCTAGCAACCAGCTTCGCCACGTTGGCGAAACAGACTCATTATGTTTGAGTCGTTCTAAGCCCAGGATGTGAAATAAAACAAGGTGCCAAGAAAACGCGTATTATAATAAACAAAGGGGGATAACGGGCATGTAACGCAACAAGGATCATGGGTTACAAGTAGGAATGGTAACCGCAGACATGCATGTTTCTGGCTCGTTAGCCGTCATCAGTGCGGCATAACCAAGTAGGGCATTGCACTTGGCTAGCAAAAGTGTTGGGTACTTGGGAGCAAAGGATGTTAGGGAAACATGTGTGAAAAAACAACGAACACTCACATAGGAGTCCTATCGCCATTTTGTGTGCTTTTGGCCAGCTGTGCCCACATTTCGGGGCTAGCAACCAACTTCGCCACGTTGGCGAAACAGACTTATTATGTTTGAGTCGTTCTAAGCCCAGGATGTGAAATAAAACAAGGTGCCAAGAAAACGCGTATTATAATAAACAAAGGGGGATAACGGGCATGTAACGCAACAAGGATCATGGGTTACAAGTAGGAATGGTAACCGCAGACATGCATATTTCTGGCTCGTTAGCCGTCATCAGTGCGGCATAACCAAGTAGGGCATTGCACTTGGCTAGCAAAATTGTTGGGTACTTGGAAGCAAAGGATGTTAGGGAAACATGTGTGAAAAAACAAAAAACAACGAACGCTCACATAGGAGTCCTATCGCCATAATAATAAATAATAATAATAAAGACATAAAAAAAATCAAATAAGTGAATAGTTTAATAATTTTAATGTTAAAGTTAAAACAAACTTGGCAAAAAAATATTCCCTTTTCTTCTATTGTTGATGCGAATGAAACACTAATAAACGAAACTTTCCGTTCCTACTCTTTCAAATAAAATAATTAATATCATTAATGACATGAAGCCCAACAAAGTCACATGTATTAATGATGTGGATGTGTCAAGAGTGAAGGAATGTAAATATGAAATCGCTAGTGTCTTTGCAAAATCTTTAAGTGGTGGGGTGGTTTCAAGTGCGATTAAAGTGGCAAGGTTGTTTAAAGGAGGTGACCCAAGTATGGTTAACAAATATCGGCCAATATCAATTTTATCTGTTATATCTAAAATTTTTAAAAAGATTGTAAATTCGCAACTTAATAATTTTTTAACTAAAACAAACTATCTTTTTAAATATCAATATGGTTTTCGCCAGGCGGCTATACTAGACATGGTAACTAAAATTCAAGAGAATAAAGACAAAAATAAAGAATGTGTTATTGCGTTAATTGACTTGTGCAAGGAATTTGATAAAGTAACCCATAGAAAAGAAAAGAAAAGCTTTAGAGAGTAGGACTCAAAAATGTTTGTACCAGTTTAAACATTATTTGAGTGGGCACAATTTTCGGCACAAACTAATTTTTCATTTATATTAATTCAAAGTCAAAAGTTGGGCTTAAAGGGCAGCTCAGGTTATATGCAGATGAAAGTTATTTGATTTATTTTAGTGAATCTAAAGAAGACATAATTTTGGAGATACAGGATGATATATCTCTGTCATCTCAGTGGGTGATTGTTCACAAATTAACATTAAATTTAATTAAATCTGTATATATTTTAATCTTTAAATAAACAATTGTATATAACCTTCCTTTATACCTACTTTGGTAATACACCCTTGCGATGTTCTTAAGAAATAAAATATCTTGTTTTGTATTTTGATCAAACACTTTATTGGCAATTTTACATAAACAAAATAAAAGCCAAACTTCCAGCTTCAGCAGGAATGTTAAGGACAAGGAGTCTAAATAAGAATGGCCCAAGATATTTATTGCGTTCTGTATATTTCTTATTGATTCACTGTTACTAGGAATATTTAAATTTAATTTGGTTTTCTACTCGTAAGAAGTATTTTAAACTATTAAAAACATTTAATTACTTCCCAAACTATATAGTAGTAAGAAATTAAACAACGAATATAAAATATTTAATTTGGAACAGTTATATAATATTCAAGTACCTATGTTCTTATATACAAAATGTTATCCATCAAAAGAAATATTTCCCCACTGTTTTTAGCTCTAGAAAACACATAGGTACACGAAATAACAATGATATACAGTACCTTACAATTTTATTAAATCCAATGCGTTGTAAAACCCAATTTGCCATAATAGACCAGGATGGATCTGTAAAAAAGACTATATAGACACGATACGACAATATTTGAACTATCCTCCTTCTAGAAAAGTTGCGCAACATTTATAAATATTCAAAAAATAAAAAAACAACAGTAAAAAATCACAGTTTTTTGCCTATAACTTTTAAACTATTAATTTTGGAAAAAGGTTATAACAAAAAAAAATGTTTGTAATTAAATTTTCTACAAGACGGAATTGGTAAGAAAGTCCAAAATTTATCACGCTTGTTGTGAAATTGCAATAATCATTACAAAAAAGATAAAAAAAGGTCATTTTTTTTTAATTTTTTCAACCCTTTAGAATACATTTAAGATATTTATTCTTAAAGAAAAACTTAAAGATATGATACAGCAAAAAAAAATCATTAAAATCTATCCAATAGATTTCGCATAATAATTTTGCAATCTAGATTTTTTGAAAAAAATAATAAATTTTTAAAATGTAAAAATAAAAATTAGCAATTTAACAAAATTTTAAAAATAAAAGAGGAATGTAACTTTCTAATGCCAGCCGCTGACGGTGCAAGTCGGCGCACACTAGTTGGCTCCCGTGGTCAGAAAACCCTTTTAATCGTATACCTACTAGTTGGCTCCGATGACCTTATACTAATTGGCTCCGGTGGTTAAGAGGATTAGGTACCTATCTACTTTTTTCTAAGAATACCAAAACTCAAAATAAACAATTGTTCTAATAATATAATATAAATTTATTTTCACATACTTACATATAATTTTTAAATTTCAAATGTTTGGATGGAATTTATATGTCATTAATTTTACAAATTCAAATTTGCTTATTTCATTATTTTTTAAGGACAATATTGTTTCCTCCACAAATTGTTTAAAAAAAACGACCCTGCGGTATACCTTTTCCGTTGACTGACACATTTTAATGTACCTATGTATCGGTTTGAATATTTTTCAAATTTCCAAAAATCGGTATATATTTGGATGGTCACTATAAAACAGTGAATTAAATTTAGCGTGGAAGTTTTCGCAAGCTTTTGTGGTACGCTCCAGTGACGGACTCTTTTTGGCTCACATATGAGGTGGAAAATCAGCGTCCTCCGAGATGTAATTCTCCACCAAGTACCTAATCAGCAAATTCGTGAAGTGCTTGACGATTTGGTAACACTTCGGCGAAATCGAACGCAAAACACTCACCCACCTAGGTGGGATCCAAAAATGGAAGGCCAAATACATATTTAAGATATTTACCAACATCTGTTTTTATTTTAATGCATTTCATAACCCTAGCTTCTGTATTTTCCTCCACCTACAGGCAAACAAACAAATATTTGTTTAAATGAATAACATTTTTTTTGTAATAAAAAAATGGATTTTAAAAACATAACTCAAATATATTTATTATTTATGTATGTTTATAATTGTTTTTTTTAGAAAAACACAACAAACTTACCACGGTACTTTACCTTCCGAGAATCGGCAACGGGAGCCAACTAACCTAAGACCCTTTTAAAAATGGGGATTAAAATCTGACCGCCGGAGCCAACTAGCATGCACCCGTGCAAGTGACTTGCGCCAGTTTACCTGAGCGGTCCTAATCCGTAGGGTGATTTGCGCCAACGAAAAGTGACCAGGGGGATTAACAAATATTTACTATAATTTACAATTTAAATTCTATTTTTCCTGAAATAATTATGTCAATATCATCATCATCATCACGTAGCGCTACAACCCTGGGTGGGTCTTGGCTGACTGTACAACTTTTTTCCAATTTGTTCGGTCTTCCATCCACCTAGGGTCAAATGGAATGTTCATTTTCCGGAGATCTGCTTGGATGTTATCTCTCCATCGCATTCTGGGACGTCCGAGTGGTCTTTTGCCTGTGGGAATCTCCTCCCATACCAGTTTTACAAGTCTTTCGTTATGCAGTCTGTGCACGTGGCCTGCCCATCTTAGTCGCTGTGATTTAATTTCTTGGACAATATCGGCGTCGTTGCAGAGTGCTTTTAGATCGATATTGGTTCTGATCTTCTACTGGTTTGTGGTGATGTCATGGTGAGGTCCGAAAATTTTTCTAAGTATTTTTCGTTTAAAGCGTCTAAGCTTTTCTTCGTTTGCTTTGGTCATGGTCCACGTTTCGCATCCGTATGTTATTACAGGTCTGACGATGGATTTATGTCAATATCTATACATATAATAAAACTGTAGAAATGTATATGTTTGTGCGCGCATCACATGAAAACTACTGATCCTATTCGAATGCGGTTTTCAAAGACGTATTTGTCTTCTTTCAACTTAACATCTGGTGTATAAAACTTTCTCCCCACACCACTTTAACGGGATGAGGAAATAAATTTTTATACAAAAATCAACATGCCACGCGAACGACGCGCGTCGTCGCGGGTACATTGAAATAGAACCCAAAAATGTAGTTAGATTTTTTTTTCTGTCTGTCTTTATGTTTGTGCGCGCATCACATGAAAACTACTGATCCGATTCGAATGCGGTTTTTACAGATGTATTTGTCTTCTTTCAACTTAACATCTGGTGTATAAAAATTTCTCTCCCATTCCTTAAATGGGGTGGGGTAAGAAATTTTTATACAACAATCACACGCCACGCGAACGACGTTGCGAGTACAATTAGTGTAAAAATAAAACACATTTTTTTCCAAAAAATTATATATATTTACAACATTATATGCAAGGTGGTAAAAATTTGTATGATATACATCTTAAGAAATATTCTATAGTAATATTTTTATTGTCTAAATTATTTCTTAAAGTTGTTACAAAATTTTCTTTATTTGCATTTTAGTTCTCATTTGCTTAACATACTTATTGGCACTATTAATTTTAATGTATACATCTGTTTAAAATTCTAATAAATGAGATATAAACAAATGTAAATTTGGATGGGCACTATAAAAATTGTTATTGAATTTTGAGTGGAACGACTCGCAGGCATTAGTCGTTTTACAAAAAATGTTATCTTGTGATGCCCAGATTCTGGGTGGAAACGAAGCATCATCATCAATATAAGTTTCAACGATGTAGTCATTAAAAGATTGAACTCTTGAATCAATAGGTGCAATTTCAAATAAATATTCGACGAAACAAATGCCTACTTCTTCAGGATTTAATAATGGCATACCAAAAAATAATTTTAAATATTGGCCAATATTTTTCGACTTATTATTAAATTCGGAACTTAATCCAAGTTTTTGAATTTTTCGGTACCATGCTTGTTCTGAATGAAATCTGCATCCTTGAATATTCGTATGACACCACATTACTTTTACAGCTTTATGAATACTTAATTCAAAATCTATTACAATTTTGTCAGGATTGCATTTTAAATTTTTGAAACAAAAAGGTTTTCTAAAAGTTTAAAAGCTTTAAGTAGGTTTCAAATTTTTCATCGAGCAATAAGAAAAATATTAAAGAAACATAATGCCCGTTTTTGTCCATATACCAAGTATTAGTACAATTTAAAAAGTGCATAGGTATTTGTGTAACATGTAAATATTACAAATTTGCTTTCTTCATCCGCACATTGCAAAAAATCTTCTTCTCTATTCGTCTTGATATCCATTGTCCTCAAAATTTAAAATACTTCTGCATTGTTCTTTGGAACTTTAGGCAAATTACTTTTTCTTGAGACGTACATATTGTGTCGTATATAATCTATATCTTTTATTGTTAGATCAACATTCATTAATTCTTCTACAAAATATAAAGATGTTATTTTTGAAGTTATACTTCTATTCGTACACCCTGTAGAAAAAGATTGTGTAGAGTTAAATGGGAAAAATCATTACATATGTAATGGTGTGAGTAAGAGAGAGACAGAAACACTTATAAGGTATATTGCTCGGTAAAAACAAAGATAAAATATATACCACATGTTATTAGTCATAACTATAAGTCCTTTGAATACCGTTTAAACATTCAGTACATTGAAAAGGGATAGATATACAAAAAACAGTCTGAGCTAATGTATGAATATCATAGTGAAGGACCACATGATTAATTTACAGATTATTTTATAATTCTGTCACGTCAGTATACAAATAAAGTTTAGCATTTTATATTAATAATAATATTCAGTAATTAGTATTGTATTGTAGTCTAAAATACCGTCACATGGTTGCAATATATTTTGCTCCATGCTTTTAAGGTTGTTGGATACATAAAAAGATTTTTCAGGAATAGTCGAGGAAATAAAGCACCAAAACCTCCGAATTTTGTAACGTAAGATGGATCGGAATGCGTTTTTTTTTGCATTGGATTCGTTAAAGTATCAGGAAATTTGTCGCTATATTTTATAATGTAAAAATGGAAATTGCATTTCTGCATTCGAAAAGTACATTCAGACAATAGAGAGAAAACTTACAACTCGGTAAGTATTGCTGAAAATGGGTTCAATTTATATATTCGGGGTTTTTGGAGTCGCTGAACACTAATATCACGATTCCAAAAGTCTCCGTGACACTTGGTGTCTAGAGTATTTACCTCTTCTCCTGGGGTTTTATTTAAATTCTGTACGAAATCAGTGCACACTTGGTACTCGTTTTTTTTTGAGTCGCTAAATACGATTATAATAATAGCAATGGTGTTCGAAACACCTGGTGCTTAAGACGGACCTCGTCTCCAGGAATTTTATGCAAATTCGATACAAAAAGAGTGTGCACACGGTACTAGGAGGTTTTTGGAGTCGCTTACCACAAATATCATATAGAAGTATAACTTCTGCCGGCAGTCCCACTGACTGCCACACTAGTTTTTATGTTTGTAATAAATTTAAAAAAACTTACTTTTTTGTAACACGGCAGTCACGGCACGCAAAATTTTTGCTGGTTTTTCTGCTAATTCTTCGACTGCTTTTCGTTTAACTGCGTTGCTAATCATTTGTCTTGCAAGATGAGGATCTGCGATATGGTTATGACGAAAAACACTTTCTTTCTTTAAAACACTATTATCAATGATATTTGTGTATATTTTTGCACCACACGTTTTTTTTGTACATCTCCACCGAACTTTTCCATTAGTCAAGACATTAACTTTTCGAAATTTAAAATTTTCAATCACTATTAATTTTTTGTCTTTAGAACTGATTGTTTCAGCCATATCAAAATAAAAGCAACATAATAGAACAATTGATATCCAAGACAACCAATATAATAGTATATTGTTTTACGAGCAAGGAATGATACTCATTTCCCACGAGTACGATGTTTGCAGCATGAGCCGCAGGCGAATGCTGCAAATCGTACGAGTGGGAAATGAGTTATTCCTTGCGAGTCAAACACTATACTTTTTCTACGGTTATACCACATAATAATACAATAATTCAAAAATAAATCAAATACAAAACAAAACATAACGATATAAGTTATATTATTTAAGTAAAATTAACTATTATTTACAATATTTACAGTTATCATACCTTAAATTTATTTGTTAATTCAGAAAAATAAGCTAAAAGCACAGTTTCTGAAACGGAATTTGTTGCCTTTTTCTTTTGCCAGGTCACGAAACTTTTACATGCATTCTGGTACTTATGTTTTGAAATTTCGGGAATCAAATTCTGACAAGCTTCGTTTCCGCTTCTCTTATTTCAGCAGGAGTTAATTCTAATTCATTTTTATCACTGCTTAACATTTTTACTTAAATAACCATCTAATTTAAATAATGTATTAAAAACTATCTGTTGTATCTGTCACTTCTTTATTACTGTCAACCTGTAATGTTAGTCAAATATATGAATACATGATTGTCACAGTATACTTGATTAAGTCAAAACAATAAAGAAATGAACACTTTGTGTTATCAGATAAAGAAATGAGATATTTCTTTATTAGATATAACAACGTACCCCATTTCTTTAGAGATTACTGTCAAAAAATGATACATTTGTATAATAACCGTAGAAAAAAATAATTTCCTAATTACCTGAAGGGATAAAATCAAAATATTTTCAAATTTTTCAAAAGATTTGGAAAAACCCATTTGATTGCTTTTTGGAAAAGGAATATAATCCCCGGAATTGTAATCGGATAATTTGGCGCGACTCACCCTGGCTTTAATCCCCATCCCTTCAGTCCAGATTAATTTTGACAGCCACAATAATTGTTTAAAATTGTAAGCAAGTTTTTCTTGACAGAATATAAATTTCCTAAATGCATTCTAAAGGGTTGAAAAAAATTAAATAAAAAATGACTTTTTATCCATTTTGTAATGATTATTGCAATTTTGCAACAAGGCTAATAAATTTTGGAATTTCTAAACAATCCCATATTGTAAAAAATTTAATCATAAACTTTTTTCCAAAATTTATAGTAAGCAGAAAAAGTAGATTAAACTGTGAAATTTTACCTTTTTTTTATTTTTTAAATATTTATAAATGTTGCGCAACTTTTCCAGAAAGAGAATAGTTCAATTTTTGTTGTATAAGTTGTTTTCAACCAATTTCAACAAAAATTAGCGGGTTCCCTCTCAACAGCCAACTCAAAACAGATCCGCCCTGATCTATAAAGGTGCAGGTATCTCTGTTTAACAATCTTTCGTGATTTTATTTAAGTATGTTTAATGTGTATTTATTTTTATTGTATTTACCTATATAATATTTAAACATGATAACTTTTGTAAAGAGAAAAAAACTGCATGGATTTGTAATTCTTTTAGTTTAATAAAAACGTCATTCATTCACTTATTTAAACAATGGAGCAATGTTAATACATAAAAAAGGTGACCGAACAATCTTTACCCACTACCGTCTTATCTTCTTTTTGTCAAAGTTGTATAAAACTTTCCAAAGACTATTAAACAGTAGACTATAGACTAGACATATAAGCTCAAGTACTATCAACCAGTAGAATAGGCCATAAAAACTCTAATTCAAAAAATAAATGAATAAAACCTCTCCCTGTATGCTACAAGAAAGCTTTCGACAGCATCGAACACTGTATCGTTAAACAAATGTATGGTCAAAAAATAGGATAGATTCAAGGTTCAGACTGTTAATAGGTACGCTGTAACCTTTTTTAATGGATGTTAATTACTCGTTAAAGATTCCCTTATGCGAACCAGTCAGTTGTTTGGTGGAGAGCGAGTCGTGAGTGCGTTCGAACTAAATAAACAAATTTTAAAAAAGATGTTAAAAAGAGAAAGAAGAATAGAAATAATAAATACTTATATCATTAAGTTAAAGTAACCAGGTACATTATTATTAGGAAATTTAAAATTCCCCACTTTATCTTTGGTAGGTGGTAGATGGAACTTTCCATCGCCCGAGGAGGTACCACCCTGCAACTCGTTAATATGGGGTGAAATGTTCTAAACATGTTATGCCATTTGAGTTTTAAGTCGGTTCTTTCCCTTCCCTTCTCACCTTTTCGTTTAACTCCAATCCCCTTCTTTCTCTTAAATTCTTTTCTAGAAAATACCATGATGGGTTCTCCAGAGGTTTGATGTTCCGGAAGTAAAATAGTTCCACATTCGGATCTCCTGGGAGGTGGACTATCTCGGGGAATTCATGAGGGAAATAACATAGCTTCTAGTTTAGCCAATATTACCCAGAAACCAAAACGCAAAACAGACTGCATGTTAACATTCATTAACATCTGCGGGTTACCGCAACCCATCACTATTTACAGTCTGTGAAACCTCACAAAACACAAGTTTCTGGGAAAAATGGCTTGAAGCATCTTAAATTTCCAGGTAACGAACTTTACCACAACTTTAAACGTCACAATGGATTATGTGTTTACGTAAGAAGCATACTTTCCTGTTCTAGATTACCGGCAATAGAAAACAACAGAGACAACATCCTTTGGCTAAAATTAACACTAACAGCCTCTAGCAAATTTATATGTTCTATTTATCGACCATCAGACTGTAATTGCGACAAACTACTAGACTATTTATCACAAAAAATCGACTACCTTAATAGTGAGTACCCTTCTGCTGTGATAATTGTGCTTGGGGACTTTAATGTTCACCACGAAAAATGGCTTAAGTCCAACAAAACGGGCACAGAAGGCAAGTTAACTGAAGAGTTTGCAATTAGCCTTGGGCTGTCCCAACTAGGTAATCGACAAGCCCACTTACTTTCCCGGAGCTGCCAATCACAGTTCTATTACTCATCAAATCAAATGACCAACATAACCTCACCCATTCGAAGCACCACCCAAGAGAACTTTTTGGATCTTAAAAAAAGCAGATTTGGAAGGCCTTCGAGATTACTTTGCAACTTTTCCCTGGAATCCACTCTGCTTTATCAACGAAGATCCATCGGCAATTTGCAACAGTATAACTGAAATCATTCAGTGTGCCATGGAAACTTACATTCCGCACTTTACCAAACGCTTGTAAGCCAAACAGAAGCCATGGTTTAATAAAGATTGCGATGTAGCTCGGAAAGCTAAGATCAAGTCCCACAAATTATTTATACAAAATCTATCAGAGGAAACACAACAGGATGATATAAACGATAGAAACAGATACAACACCACTATTTTCAATTCCAAAAGTCTCTGTGACGCTCGAACGAGAAAGAAGGTAGTGTTAAACCCTAATGGAAGCCGGTTCTTTTGGACTCTCGCCAAACATATCAATAATAATTTTACTAATAGTTCATTCTTTCCATTTACATCAGATGACGGCTCAATAGTTACGTTTTCCACAGAAAAGGCAGAACTCTTTGCAAAATATTCTCTTCGAACTCGACACTTAACCCACTGGACAACATGGAACTGCCGTCCATTCCACGGGCACCCCACACAATGAAAAATATCATATTTAGGGTTAAGCGTGTGCAGAAAGTCCTTGCTACTCTAATTACCCACAAAGCAAAAGGCCTTGATGAAATACCTGCTTTACTCTTAAAAGCTTGTGCTCCTGAAATAGCGCCAGATTTCACTAAGCTATTTCAACTATCATATGATACTGTTATTTTTCCAGAATTCTGGAAAACTGCTCGAGTACAACCAGTCCCCAAGAAAGACTCTAAAATCCTGCCTTTTAACTACAGATCCACGGCTCTTCTATCTGTTATTATATCTGTAACTCATTTCTGGAGTGATGCCATTCACCACTATGGGAAAACTCAAATAGTATCGCTAGACATCTCAAAAGCATTTTATTAAGTGTGGCATGCAGCACTCTTAAACAAACTGCCTTCATACGGACTCTCGCAAAACCTTTGCAGATGGATATCCAACTTTCTCTCCAACAGGCACATCGAATAACCCGATACACGGTTTTGCAGATGATAACACTGTAGCAAATCGCACAACCGCCCCATATCTCTAGATATTCTGGAAGAGGACAGAAGATTCACAACGGCTTCTCTTAGTCAAGATTTGAGAATTGTTGACGAGTAGGGAAGAAAGAATCTTGTTAATTTCAACGTTCCAAGACAAAAACATGTTGCCTATGCAACAAGAGGCAAACATATGCGACTCTTCCATTACAATGAACGATCAGACATTGGTAGCGGGCGACTCTATTACGCTGGTTGGTATAACGATCTCCCAGGACTTACTATGGAACGAACATATTGCATCCATAGCAACTGAAGCAGGAAATAAATTAGGCTTTCTGTTTAGAGCAGGGAAAAATTTTTCTCCATCCAACTTAGCTACTCTTTACAAAGCCCAAACACGACCTAATCTTGAATACTGCTCGCATGTATGTTCTTGATGCAATACAGAGAAGAGCAGTTTGACTAATAAACGACACCAGTATTACCAAAAAACCAAGCCCCATTGTCCCAACGAAGAGCAGTGTCTGATCTTTCCTTGTTTTACCATACATAAACGGATTTTGCTCAGAAGAATTCCGCTCTATAATGCCACCACTTGTCAGACTAGCCAGAGCAACGCGACGTGCCAATTCCATGCATCCTTATACTTTAGACATCCAGACATCCAGAACGGATCGATTCGATCGTTCCTTCATACCCAGGGTTTCCCAGATTGTGGAACTCTTTACCTTCCCACGTCTTCCCCATTCGTACCTACTTGCAGGCCTTTAAATCCCAAATTAATAAATTGTCTCTTCTGTCCCAATAGATGTTCTCGGTACATTTGTATTTAGGTCCATACCTATAAGGACATCCTTAATAAAAAAACCAGTGAAAATAAAAATAAGAAAGATAATACTTACTATCATTAACTTATCCTTTGTTATTTAAAACAAAGCTTGTTTTACGAGAAAATTTGAGATAAATTAAAATTTAGTTATCATTTTTTTTCAATAAAACGTTAAAAAACACACACTAATGAGAAATGAAAATATTAAGTTTAGTAAAGTTTAGCAATGTTTATTTAGTTGATGAATAAATAAAAAAACATAAAATCAGATATCACAATAAAAAATACATAAAATATTCACATTAAGTGAATCTCAAGATACATAGTGTCATACACATTTAATGATAACAGGTAAGTAAAAAATATTGCTATCTATGTGTACTCTAAAAAAACTATTCGCTATTAACTCGAGTTAAATGAGTACGTATTTTGAAATTAAAAACAGATTTCTTTATTAGATGTACCTACAATGAAAGTTACATTTCATTAGGTGTATGCTATGGACGAGGTATTTAAGATCACGTACCTTACAGGGGTAATGACGCCGCGAGAAATGACTCTGATTGGTCAATCATAAAGTTGCACCCGAAAAGCACGTGGAAAGGAAGATCTGTCTTTTCGCACGCAGCCATTTTAGGTACTGTGTTGTTTCAACAAGTTATAAAAATTTTTAAAAAACAGCGCCGTATTATTATAGATAGAAAAGAATTTATTCAAAAGAAATTAATGTATGGTAAGCAATCTTAATTTTTTTTATTTTATTTTTAAAACATTCCCGCCAAAATACACATCATCGGCGCATGTCGGAAGAACGTACCCAAAGAGTACGTGAGAGAACTACCTAAACGTTGTTTAAAGAAACACGTTCAAAGATTCAAAGTGCCGGCTAATAAAAGTTAAATAGAAAAAGAGACAATCTGCATTTAAATGTGTCGTTACAACACAATATGTGCCTTCAACCATCATCATCCAGGCGCGTTGGATTTTAAGACAGCAATATAGCTTCACAAGGTATACTTTTTTTTTCTGGTTTTAAAGCGTTGATGATGTGTATATTTTAAATTATCTCTATCGAATTACAGTCCACTATTTTTGTTTTCATATTTCCTGCATACTTTAACAATGTATGTTTTTTGAAAATCCTACATCACTATTATACCAAAACGCAACCGTGACAGTAAAACAGAGGAATATGTATAATAAAAAGTTCAAGGTACATTAGTTGTATCCAGATATAATCAAAACTGCCCACTAACTACTAATTCATATGTGATTGAAGTGATAAGAGGCGCTACTGGCTATATATAAAGATTGCAGCTTCAAATCTGGCCGGATGTGTCATTTTTCTAATTTCTAAATTTTAAAAATCCTGAGCGGTGTCTCAAGACAAGTTAGTTAACTAAAAATCTATCGTTTCGGTCTCCTAACCGAATAAAAATATAAGAGAGGGAAGAACAAAAGTGTCTTCGAGTATGATGTTTCAATTGTCGATTTAAGAAATAATCTCTCTCTCATTAACGTCATATATCGGAGGAAGGAAGGAAAACTAGTATTTTTCTTAACGAAGCGTGTATTGAAAATATAAAATTGTTAGCTAAGCGCTTTCGGCCTAAACACCGGCTATCACCGGAGATAAAAGTCTTAATGTAAATCAATACCCCAGAGGAGAAAAAGAAAAATAGACTGTACAGTCATCCAAAACTAGCCAATCCATAGGCAAAGCAACTACCATGGTGGTCAATAAAACAACATCAAACATATATATAATTAAAACACAAAGGGTGCCAAGTATGCGTACTTATGACAAACAAAAGGGGAAAATTAACGGGCATGTACGCAAAAAGGATCATAGGATTACGAGTAAGAATGGTAACCGCAGACATGCATGTTTCTGGCTCGTTAGCCGTCATCAGTGCGGCATAACCAAGTAAGGTATTGCACTTGGCTAGCAAAAGTGTTGGGTACTTGGGAGCAAAGGATGGTAGGGAAACATGTGTCTAAAAAACACAAACAACGAACGCTCACACAGGAGTCCTATCGCCATTTGTGCATTCGGCTAGCTGTGCCCACATTTCGGGGCTACGACCAGCGTCGCCACGTTGGCGAAACGGACTCATTGTGTTTGAGTCGTTCCAAGCCCAGGATGTGAAACACAAAGGGTGACAAGTATGCGTACTTATGACAAACAAAAGGGGAAAATTAACGGGCATGTACGCAAAAAGGATCATAGGATTACGAGTAAGAATGGTAACCGCAGACATGCATGTTTCTGGCTCGTTAGCCGTCATCAGTGCGGCATAACCAAGTAAAGTATTGCACTTGGCTAGCAAAAGTGTTGGGTATTTGGGAGCAAAGGATGGTAGGGAAACATGTGTCTGAAAAACACAGACAACGAACGCTCACACAGGAGTCCTATCGCCATTTGTGCCAGAAACATGCATGTCTGCGGTTACCATTCTTACTCGTAATCCTATGATCCTTTTTGCGTACATGCCCGTTAATTTTCCCCTTTTGTTTGTCATAAGTACGCATACTTGGCACCCTTTGTGTTTCACATCCTGGACTTGGAACGACTCAAACACAATGAGTCCGTTTCGCCAACGTGGCGACGCTGGTCGTAGCCCCGAAATGTGGGCACAGCTAGCGGAAGGCACAAATGGCGATAGGACTCCTGTGTGAGCGTTCGTTGTTTGTGTTTTTTAGACACATGTTTCCCTACCATCCTTTGCTCCCAAGTACCCAACACTTTTGCTAGCCAAGTGCAATACCGTACTTGGTTATGCCGCACTGATGACGGCTAACGAGCCAGAAACATGCATGTCTGCGGTTACCATTCTTACTCGTAATCCTATGATCCTTTTTGCGTACATGCCCGTCAATTTTTCCCTTTTGTTTGTTATAAGTACGCATACTTGGCACCCTTTGTGTTTCACATCCTGGGCTTGGAACGACTCAAACACAATGAGTCCGTTTCGCCAACGTGGCGACGCTGGTCGTAGCCCCGAAATGTGGGCACAGCTAGCCGAAGGCACAAATGGCGATAGGACTCCTGTGTGAGCGTTCGTTGTTTGTGTTTTTTAGACACATGTTTCCCTACCATCCTTTGCTCCCAAGTACACAACACTTTTGCTAGCCAAGTGCAATACCTTACTTGGTTATGCCGCACTGATGACGACTAACGAGCCAGAAACATGCATGTCTGCGGTTACCATTCTTACTCGTAATCCTATGATCCTTTTTGCGTACATGCCCGTTAATTTTCCCCTTTTGTTTGTCATAAGTACGCATACTTGGCACCCTTTGTGTTTCACATCCTGGGCTTGGAACGACTCAAACACAATGAGTCCGTTTCGCCAACGTGGCGACGCTGGTCGTAGCCCCGAAATGTGGGCACAGCTAACCGAAGGCACAAATGGCGATAGGACTCCTATGTGAGCGTTCGTTGTTTTTTGTTTTTTCACACATGTTTCCCTACCATCCTTTGCTCCCAAGTACCCAACACTTTTGCTAGCCAAGTGCAATACCTTACTTGGTTATGCCGCACTGATGACGACTAACGAGCCAGAAACATGCATGTCTGCGGTTACCATTCTTACTCGTAATCCTATGATCCTTTTTGCGTACATGCCCATTAATTTTCCCCTTTTATAATTAAAACTTCCAGGCTCTTTGAAGAAGAGAAAGGAAGGGAAATTAAAATTAAAAACAGTCGGTGTAGAAGTGTGAGGCATCTACGATGGAATATAGCCACATCAGGTACAAAAGGAAGCATGCACTTAGCATTGAAGTGGTTGTAAGCCAATTAGTGCATAATAATATTATGCAGGATGTGATATTATTTTGGTTTATTGTTATTTTTTGTTTTTCTAATCTATTAATCTACAAAATGCCATAAGAGATGTGTCAAAATTAATTAGTTTATTACAGAATATAATTCATCCAACCATAAAAATATAATTATATGTTAATTACATCAAACAGTAAATTAATGTTTATACTGTAAAATTATATTTTATTGTTTTATGTTTTTCATTATGCATATGATCTAGTTATTGTTTTAAGAAAATTGATAAATTTGTTACAGCTACGGACTCGAGTTGTTATTTTCTTGGGTATAGTTTTATACTTTAAGAAAGGTCCTGTTTTAATTTTAGAATTTTAAATATGATTTATTAAATCTTCATTTAATTTGAGTTAACAAATTAGCAATTTATTTAAAGTTTAAACTTTTGTACTATTTTCTAATATTTCGAAAATTTATCTTTAAAACCTTAAAAGAATACTACAATCATAAGAGTAATTCATTTTTGATTTTACTACTTGAAAAATTCTGAAAAAACTTAATATGCAGACCGTGGCAAAAATGCTTAGACGGTAAACACAGCAAATGTAGATATCGACAAAAAAACTATATTGAAACGTTAACTGTTTTTAAATAGAAAATGTTTATAAGTACTTAATAAACATAACAATCATGATAACTAATTAACGATATTATGCACAGAAATCGAGATAGGTACCGTGATCAGATATATTGTCGGACATTCTTTCAAAAAGATTAAGGTGATATACTCCAACATTTTGGCGCGAAACCTAGAAAGAGCAACGATACTCAAACAAACCCAGTACAGAGAATAAATGTAAAAATTTTGTCAGGTATAAATTAACCCCGACATTTAAAACAGATACTGATTCACCGAACTGTACTGGGAGGTTCATAGTAGAGGGCGTTTTAAATCAAAGAATAGAATATTTTAAATCTGTATTGCGTTTTTCTCAAAAATTTCAAAATATTTTGATATGAAATTTTAGTCATGAATAGTTCGTTTCATTTTACGTGGTAGACGCATGTGTTTATTACAAAAATTATTTTTTTTCTCTATAAACCATCATAATTTTCTTTAAGTTATCATTTATTCAAAATAAAAGTATGCGTCTACCACGTAAAATGAAACAAACTATTCATGACTAAAATTTCATATCAAAATATTTTGAAATTTTTGAGAAAAACGCAATACAGATTTAAAATATTCTATTCTTTGATTTAAAACGCCCTCTACTATGAACCTCCCAGTACAGTTCGGTGAATCAGTAGAAATCTGTTTTAAATGTCGGGGTTAATTTATACCTGACAAAATTTTTACATTTATTCTCTGTACTGGGTTTGTTTGAGTATCGTTGCTCTTTCTAGGTTTCGCGCCAAAATGTTGGAGTATATCACCTTAAATATAGAGAATCATATACCATATATGTATACATTTACGTGCAGATTAACAAGATCGCAGTGCAATTTTTAACAGATTATTTTTTTACTACTAAGACTATTACAAATCAATGGCTTTTAAAATATGAAGGAACTACTAGTAGTTGGCAGCAGAGTTTTAGACCTTTCGCATAATATCCACATTGGGCAAAAAATCGATACAACTGACTTGCATTGTTTCAAATACGATTAATTGTGAAAATAGGTACTTTCGCAATGGTAATAATTTTGTTTAGGCATGCACAATAGTTGTGCAAGAGTAGTAAAAGTAACGTGGTAAACGCCATGATCGAAATTTTTTTGTCTGAAATCGCTT
Organism: Altica lythri; assembly: GCA_964028335.1. NCBI lineage: Eukaryota > Metazoa > Arthropoda > Insecta > Coleoptera > Chrysomelidae > Altica > Altica lythri. The sequence goes on along the minus strand of OZ034807.1, from coordinate 57,835,846 downwards.
GGAAATATCTAGTTTTTTTTTGGATCCAATTCGAGTCGCAAAATGCACTATTTTTGTTTTTCAGTGCGGTGCTGGGCAACGAACTTTTCCTTACTCTTTACTGTACGGGAATATTTTTTCCGTACTGTACGGGAATAATCCATAAAACGTTTATAAGTAAATTAATATTTTGCTCGGATTTATTTGTTAATAAGTTTAAAACCACATAAGTAGCGGTGTTTAGTAACTCTGGAGCCGTTTTGCACCTCTGGACATCATCGTCACTGTCCATTTTAAATATAAATTAAAAATTTTTAAGCAATATGTAACTAACCAAACTGACAGTTTTGTGACACTAATAAACTTTGATAAACAAACAATGTCAACGAAACGGTTTCATGAAAAATAAGATGATATCTAAAACAGTTATGCATATATAAAACTTTCTTAATTAACGATTAAGTTTAATGGGATTTCAGAAAAAATAGTATGTGTATCTCGTAGTAAAAGCACATTCTCGGACTCCAATGTTTGTTGGCCTCGGCTGAACGCCTCGACCGACAATTTACATTGTCGTCTGGGAATGTATCGCTTTTCCTACTAGATACACAATATACTATTGTTAAACGACATATTCATCACATGGTTAAAATTAGAGTGATCTAGCCACCTCTTTTATATCTGACTTTCATGGAAGTTTTGGAAGGTTATGAAACCTTATTTCATTTGGAAACTACCAAGCCCAAAAATTTAATAGAATAACACCGGTCAAATTGAACAACGGTAACATTAGTTTATTTTCAGGATTTCAGGTTGTTAAAATAAATACTGTTTGTTCTTAGGTCCCGTACAATATAAAAGAATAGAGACTATTAAATTTGGCACTACCCAAACTTATAAATACCTAACATAAACTTTTTCTTACAGATAATCTATTCTATATCTAGGTATACAAATAAATAAAATTGGAGTGTCTGTGTGTAATGTTAAAATAACCGCTTTTGGCTAAATGCATATGTACGTATACGACGGTTGTCTATTTAGTATATAGTCACAAAGACAAAAAATATGTCTCACCAAGATAGTTACATACACTTTTGGATATGTTCAAACCAAGTCTTACATCGATGGCTTCTTCTGGCGACTGGAATCGCTGTCCACGGATTGACTTCTTGATCTTTGGAAACGTGAAAAAGGTTTTGAGTTTAAGGTCGGGACTATACGGTGGATGGACCAACAATTCGATGTTTTGAAGCTCCAAAAACTCGATTGTCTTTTGGGCAGTTTGAGCACTTTCATTGTCCTGATGTAGGATGACTCGCCGTTGTATGTTGCTTTCTCGGAGTTTCGCGATAATGTTTGGTAAAAACATGTTTGTATACCAATTAGAATTAACCGTTCTTCGATCTTCTAAGGCAACTGTTACCAAATGACCAGATTTTGACCATTTACTTTGACGCAGATCACTTCTGTTGGTTTTTCCTTAGTATTTAATTTCCGGTTCGTAGTAGAAAATTTATGATTTATCACCTCTATCCTACTATAAACATTTTTTCAGCTTCCTTTGCTGTACCGTTCCAATGATTTTCAGCACAAATTGACGCGAACCGCTTTCTGCACAGTTCTTAATGTAGGATCTTTTGGTTTGAGTTCTTTGAAATGCCCAAAGTTGCCTCGATCTCCTGGTATGTTACCCGGTGGTCAACCTTAATTAGCTAACGAACTTATCAATCTTCTGCTGTTTTGAGTGGACTTAGCAAGTCTACTTGCAACAATTTGTTATTGGCTTTAGATTATTTAAATATTAGATATTGGTAAGTATTTTTTTTTTATTTTTACCATCATGTTAAAATGCATTTTTAGTTAATCATGGTGCTCTTAGGCAACTTGCTGACCAGCTGCTTGACGTAACGCAGCTGAGCACGCGCAAGCTTTCTCCAAAGATAGCTATTAGTCAGATATTTCCTTTAGAGATTTCATAACCCGAGATAAAGAAATAAAGTTTTTAAATTACTATTTGTTACTGGCTTTACATTCTAAAGATTTTGGATAATGCCATGTATATTTTGTTTTATTTAAAACATAATGATGACATTCACTTTTATATGATCGTGGCGCTCTCATAGAACTTGCTGAAAGCGGAAGTTTCTTACGAGGTTCTCTCTGGGTGGCTTATGGTCATGTAACTTCTTTGGAGATCTTGAAATAGGAAAGAAAAGGATGACATTTTTTTGATGGTGGAAGGGTGCCGGTTGTGCTATATTTTCTTAGTATTTCTCACATCGTCATAATATTCGATTTGTCTGGTAAGGTGAGAGAACAGAATGGGGTAACTATATGATCGATTATAGGTTGATTGTAGGTTATACCAACTTAACTCTACTTTTATTTCTTATTAAATCTAGTGAGGTCATGTTTATTTTTTATGACGGAGTTTTGTCTGTTTAGATGGAAATGCAAGGAGTAGGTATACCGTTAAGATAATTAGTCTATTTGAATAGACAATTAAACCTTAATATACTATTGTTTATATTTATTACCAGCAACTCCGTATCTGTAAGTTAATCATCATAATCAATATAATAAACAAATTATTTTACAATCTTTTATATAAACATATATATATATATATATATATATATATATATATATATATATATATATATATATATATATATATATATATATAGGCGTTATGTAAAAATTATATTTTCAGGTTAATATATCCTAAAATATTAAATTGAAATGTTTCAGTGGTGTTTCATTTTGTGCCTTAGTTACTGGTAAGTATATTTACGTTATCGGAAAACAAATAATAAATATATATGATTTAAAAAACGTATAAATGGTACTGGAAAGTGGCGAACTTTAGAACTGTTTATTTGTTCTTTCAGAAGGTTAAATACATAACAGTAAAATGATAGATGTACCATTTTTAATAAATAGATTCACATAGGCTTTTCTATTTTAAAGGAATTTTTAACACAAAGAAATACACCAATCACTTAAAATGAATTTATTAAACCTGAATTTTCACACTGTAATTTGAAAGAACTAGAAACTGTTTGACACTCAATGATACAGGTATCTAATGGCTTTTCTGGTTCGATTCTATGATTAAAACATTTAATTAGCAAAATATGCGAATTATATGAAGTAGTGGCACCATGGTACTGAAAAAAAATCTAAAATCCTGTAAAATGAAAGTTTAAGTAGGTATTTTTAATAATTTATTGCTTAGTAATTGCAAAAATAGCTTACAATGGCGTTTTTTTAAGAATATTCATAGGTAACTATTTTTTAAAAACACAAAAATTCCTTGTTAAAATGTGGAGAATGCCATAAGCAATTAGTGATAAAAATTTTAAAAAATTTCACTTACCTAATAGTTATTGTAAAATTGAAATTGTTTATCTCATATGCCATTTATTTGTAGCGTTATTTTGCGTAAACTATTGGGTCTATTTGTGAAAATACCAAATTAAAGAGGAAGACTTATACTAAAAACTAAATTATTTAATGACTAAAAAGTGTATAATAATTAATAAAAAAATTAAAAGTGCCCTGATTTTTAGCTTACAAGCATTTAAAATAATTTCGGTGAAGTTTTTTATTTGAACTATAGTTATTTTTACACAAATAAAAAAAAGGGTGTGGCAGTCAGCGGGACTGCCGGCAGAAGTTATACTTCTATGCACGCGCCCGGATTCATAAATTTTTATGCGAATGATTTAGCAATATCATTATATGATATTCGTGTTCAGCGACCTCAAAAACCTCCTAGTACCGAGTACACACTCATTTTGTATCAAATTTGCGTAACATTTCCTAGAGACGAGGTCCGTCTTAACTACCAGGTGTTTCGGACACCATCGCCATTAACATATTCGTATTCAGCGACCCAAAAAACAGCCGAGTTCCAAGTGTAATTTTGTATAGAATTTACATAAAACACCAGGAGAAGAGGTAAATACTCTAGGCACCAAGTGCTGCGGTGACTTTCGACATCATGATATGTTCAGCGACCCCAAAAACCCCGAGTACATAAATTGAAATACTTACCGAGTTGTAATTTTTCTATCTATTGTCTGTTCGGAATGCACTTCTCGACTATTCTTAAAAACTCTGTTTATTTAGCTAACAACCTCAAAAGCATAGTGTGACAGTAGTATGGACTACAATACAATACTCATTACTAAATATTATTATTAATATTATTAATATAAAATACTAAACTTTATATGTTTACTTACGTGACAGAATTATAAAATAATCTGTCAAACACAATGTAATACGTCACTATGATATTCCAAAACATTAGCTCAGACTGTTTTTTGTATATCTATCCCTTTTCAATATACTGAATGTTGAAACGGTATTCAAAGGACTTATAGTTATAAGTAATAACATGTGGTAAATATTTTATCTTTGTTTTTACCGACCAATATACCTTATATTTGTTTCTGTCTCTCTCTTACTCACATCATTACATATGTACCTAATGATTTTTCCTATTTAACCCCACACAAATCGAGTGCATGAATAAAAGTATAACTTCAATAATGCCTTACGACCCTGAGAACTCGATTTGGCCCTTTTTTGAAATTCACCGGGACTTTATAAAGCACCATCTAAAGGATAAAAATATCAAATATTACTGCAAAAATAATTAAAATTATTCCATTAAAAATGAACATTCAACTAACCGTTGTTCTAGCCATTTTAATAATTAAAAAAAAAATTATTGCTACAAACTATTAAAAGTTTTAATATTTCCGGTTCTAATCCAAGAAAATTAATATCTTTTTTATTTTTTTAATGAAATCATTTAGAATTTTTTGTAGCAATACTTAACTTTTAATCTTTAAAAAGGCTCTTTGTAAATTTCCTAACGTTTACAAAGAAAGCATTCGTAAATTTTTTCATCTTAATGCGCCGAATTTATTTTAAATGTTTATAAGCTAAAAATTAGGGTACATATGCACTTTTTTCAGTGTTTTTATCATAAGCTTTTTAGATAGATAGATAGATAGATAGATATTTTTTGGGATGGCTGTTAGCCTGTATCACTGCGACCTTTGCAGATCTATTGTGAACACCCATTATCTGTGGAATAGGATTAGAGCACCTTGTCCAGCTCTGCCCTCTTAATGAGACTTAATAGCCTTGACACTGGCCACTCCGCATAACTTGGAGCAGCCGGTTTCTTCTCTCCCAGGACTAGATACCGCGTCCTTGCAAGGCCTTCACATTAGCATAGGACATGAAATGCGGTTTCCTCTTCCTCTTGGCAGTATCGACTAATGTCTTCATTTGCTAAGTTCAGCTGACTTATGTGTTTTCTGAGCCTACAATGTCCTGTCAAGAGACTGACAATCATTCTGAGATCGTTTCGCCTTTGTGATAGCAGCTCTGCAGTAAACTTCGCCGAGTGTCCCTTATGAAGACTTTGGCTTGTCGCTTGCCCGATGATTTTTCTTACCACTCCTGGGCCTTCTCTAGCCTCCATTTCTCAATGGCTGCCTTTCTGAATGTATTAAAAACTCCGCCGAATGGTTCCGGGCCAATCATTGAAGTATTAGCTCCCGCACGGGCTAATTCATTAATCAATTCATTGCCCCGAAACCCTGAGTGTCCTGGTATATATGCCGGTGTCAGAGAATTTTGACTTGCGGCATGTGTCAGGGCCCCAACGCAGTCCCACACCAGCTGTGAGCTTATTTGTGCTTAAACTATCGCCTTTAGAGCTGCTTAGCTGTCCGAGTATATGACTACGGTTTTACCCGTTATACACTGACTTACGATCTCCGTTGCACAGTGTTGTATGGCCATTACTTCAGCCTGAAACACTGTAGCATACGCACCTAGACTTAGTTGGACTTTTGTCCTGTGTCCTCTACTATATATACCTGACCCTGTGCCTTTCTAAGTCTTTGAGCCATCGGTATACCAGATTGACTCCCCTTGGATTGGGGTGCCATTCTTCCATGAGTCCCTTTCCAGTATTTCTACTCGAAAGTTTTTCGCAAAGTTATACCTGGGGACTATCCTGTCCTGAGGCATACTCATTATTTAATCCGCCTTAACCCTATAATATAACTCTGCTTGCTTTTTTTCCTTTTAATAAGGTAATGGGAGCCTGGCCTTTTAGCAGCCTGTGAGCAGTTACCATAGCCTCGCCCTGTATGTAGATGTGCAATGATCGCCCCGGACTGCTGCGTTCTACTCCACCACACCACCGAACCATAGGTTAACATTGGCCTATAATGACTTGTGTATACAACCAAAGGTTCATTTTGGGGTTGAGGTCCCAGTTCTCGCCACACAATTGTCTACACCTACCAAGGGCTATTGTAGCTGTGCGTGTAACCTTTTGAATGTGTTGCTTCCATGATAGCCTCTAGTCAAATACCACACCCAGGTATTTGGCCTCTGTGGCCATTGGAACCAGCACGTTATTGAGCGTTATTAGTTTTAAGCCTTGCAACGCTCTTTTATTAGTGAAGGGGACAACTGATGCTTTTTGTAGATTGACTATTAGGCCTTCATCCTTGCACCACTTGTACACCATATTCATTGCGGACTGCATCCGCTCTGAGACTGTGCCCAGAAACTTCCCCTGAATGATTATGGCCATATCATCTGCGAAACCTAGGCAGTGAAGGCCTGCATTGAAAAGTTTTTTGGTCATAACATCATTTAGTTAGTCAGTTAAAATCTTTCTCTTTAAATTGGTACTTTCAGCATTCATGTATATATAGACCCAATAGTTTACGCATAATAAATGGTATCTGGGATACACAATGTCAAATTTACAATAACTATTGAGTGAATATTTTACCATTTATTGTTTATAGCATTGTTCACATTTGAACGGGGAGTTAGAGTTTTTTGTGTATTTTTAGAAAAGTTATTAATATTTTTTTACAAACCGACATTTCAAACTATTTTTGCAATTACTACGCAACAATTAAAAAAAAATAACTAAAACGCTAATTAAGCGGATTTTATATTTTTTCAGTATAATGGTGCCACTACTTCATAAATATTACAGGTTTTCATATCCAGAGCGTAATCTGAAAGTTAAAGTTTAACTGGTTATAAGTTAAAAATGACAATAAATCGTTTGCATATTTTGCTTTATCATAAAATCGAACAAAAAAAAACTAGTGTGGCAGTCAGTGGGACTGCCGGCAGAAGTTATACTTCTATATGATATTCGTGGTAAGCGACTCCAAAAACCTCCTAGTACCGTGTACACACTCTTTTTGTATCGAATTTGCATAAAATTCCTGGAGACGAGGTCCGTATTAAGCACCAGGTGTTTCGAACACCATCGCTATTATTATAATCGTATTTAGCGACTCAAAAAAAACACCGAGTACCAAGTGTGCACTGATTTCGTACAGAATTTACATAAAACCCCAGGAGAAGAGGTAAATACCCTAGACACCAAGTGCCGCGGAGACTTTTGGAATCGTGATATTAGTGTTCAGCGACTCCAAAAACCCCTAATATATAAATTGAACCCATTTTAAGCAATACTTACAGAGTTGTAAGTTTTCTCTCTATTGTCTGAATGTACTTTTCGAATGCAGAAATGCAATTTCCATTTTTACATTATAAAATATAGCGACAAATTTCCTGATACAAAATTTCCAATGCAAAAAAAACGCATTGCGATCCATCTTACGTTACAAAATTCGGACGTTTTGGTGCTTTATTTCCCCGACTATTCGTAAAAACTCTATTTATGTATCCAACAACCTTAAAAGCATGGAGCAAAATATACTGCAACCATGTGACGGTATTTTAGACTACAATACAATACTCATTACTGAATATTATTATTAATATAAAATGCTAAACTTTATATGTATACTTACGTGACAGAATTATAAAATAATCTGTCAAATAATCATGTGGTCCGTCACTATGATATTCATACATTAGTTCAGACTGTTTTTTGTATATCTATCCCTTTTCAATGTACTGAATGTTTAAACGGTATTCAAAGGAATTATAGTTATGACTAATAACATATATATATTTTATATATATATATATATATTTTATCTTTGTTTTTACCGACCAATATACCTTATAAGTGTTTCTGTCTCTCTCTTACTCACACCATTACATATGTAATGATTTTTCTAATTTAACTCTACACAATCTTTTTCTACAGGGTGTACGAATAGAAGTATAACTTCAAAAACCGGTAGGTATCTTTATCAACGAGGAGCTCGATTATTTATTTTGTGTTTATTTTGAAATTTTCTCTGGTCTACTTTTAGGTATACAAAGTAGCAATATTTCATCGTGAATTGATTTAAATAAATAGAATGCCCGTCGGGAAAAATAGTTGTGATAGATACTCTCCCTAAAATTCTTTTATATGGCTTCATTAGACCGAATCTAACGCCGTTTTCCTTTTCTTGTTTGTGTGCTTGTTGTTTGTGAAATATTTAAAAAATCATTATTAATATTTTTAATACTAAGTATCCCAAATAATGAATGTTTTCAGGTCATTAATTAATTAATTTTCATGCACACGTGTCAAGTTCCAAAAAATCAAGATGTGTACATATTGGGGACGGACTGTAAAAATTCCCAATAAAGAGCGTAAATCGCCTAGCTAGGTCACTAGGTCGTGGCTTCTTTTAAGAGTCCTCCCCAAACATAAAATATAAGGGCGCCACAGTACAAATTAAGCAAATTACACACAAACACCCGTTTAAATGATTTATTTAAAGTATCAATTATTACAACAATAGAATATTAATATTAATATGGTTAATTAGTAGTTCGAAAATTAATTTACTTTCTTATCTGCTTCTATGGTGATGTGCCGCGGCTTTCGGGATAGATTATCCAGAGACGAATTTTCCTCAATTTTCTAAGTAGTCGAAATCAGGGTTTCTATCCTCACAGATATGGACTGACCCTAATAATGAAATTAATAATCAGAAATCCATCCCTTAATGAAATTACAATCAAGTAAAATCAGTTTCGGATTTTTCCATATTATTGAGAGTAAATTTATTCTTAACACACGTGTAAAAATCGGTCTAAAATTTATTTAAGATCACAAAAACTGATGTTTGGCGAAAGTCAAACTACTTGAAATTAGTGGTTAGTAATAATAAAATATCACCTCAATTTAAGACACCTCTACAAATAAAATAATGAAATAAAACAATAAAATCGACTTACTTGTATTGCAGAGGAGGTACTACGAAGAAATCAGATAGGAAAATTAAATCGAAAATCTTTCGTAGCGAACTGAAAATTTTGGTTGTCAGTAAAACCACTATCGAAACAAGTTATAATTACGGCGATAACATTTAAAAAATCTCACCGAATATAGTCTGGTGGATTCTAATACTAAAACGATCCAATAGATCGTTACAACTTACAATACTTAATTCAAAATTTTATCATTTATAATTTCATTTAAAGCGTCAGACTGACAAATTGGACATTCTATTTCATCAGTTAATTAAAATATTGAATATAATGTATTTTTTTAGCTCTATTGAAAAAATCAGATGGTTATTTATAAATGTAGACTTAATATATACTTACGAACAAAGTCAAGTTTTTAAATTTAAAAATGAAAACAATTATCATGCAATTATCATTCGGCTATCAAACAATGTTAAACCATACTCTATACTTCATTTAAAAACAAAAAATGTCTACAAAGGATTATTACAAATATTCCCTTTCCAGTGACTGCTCCTGTTTATCGTATCCAGTTTTGATCTGTATCGGTTTCGTGGTGATCTGGCGTTGGTTCCTTGGCAAATACTGTACGAATTAACGGATATGGATCAGAAGGTAGATTATTTTTACTCACGTCTACTGCAATCTTTTTATTTTCACGCTCCAGTAGTTATCCGCTTAATAAATAAGCAATATAGAAATGATTCACCTGAGCTCGTAAGGATTGCCGGTTGGAACCACCACAGAGAGCTGCGAAATATTGTAACCTCCTCAATTCGTCGTGAGAACAGGGCCTACTTCGAATATATGGCGGATAGGAATCGGGGTAATGCGAAGTCTATGTGGAAAGAGTTACATAATTTAAATCTTGGCAGAAAATCTGATAGGGACTTACCGGAAATTTGCAGGATGTTAATCGTGTTCAATTTTCTACCTTCTTTGGATTTGATGGATTATTTCAATAGTACGCTTCTATTTCAAGTTAACAAGTTCGTTTTCTCTTGTTTCTCTCGAGGCTGTTTATGATTTGGTCTTCGGAATTAAGTCAAACTCTGTTAGCATTGATGGTATGACGGATAAATTGTTTCAGATGTCTTGCCAATCTGTTCTATTACCTCTTACGAACATAATTAGTACATGCCATCTAGACGGGGTGTTTCCTTTGTCTGGAAGGAGGCAATTACTATCCCCATTCCAAAGAGTAAAAAGTGTGAAACATTTAATGATCTAAGACCGATATCTATTTTATCATCAATTCTGAAAATTTTGGAAAAGATTATTGAACGTCAATTGCGGCAACATCTAGGCACTTTCGGGGTGCTTCCTGAAACACAGTCTGGTTTTAGACCAGGATATGGTTGTGCAACTGCTTTATGTTGTGTAACAAATGATGTTTTTGTATCACTTGATGCTCACCAGAATACTGCACTGATCCTCATAGATTTTTCAAAAGCTTTTAACTCTATCAATACTGAGTATTCTTCGTTATATTGGTCTTTTAGAGATTCCTTTGTCATTCTTTACTGTTTATCTCCAGAATAGGTGGCAGTGAGCTAAAATATCTGGTAAGCTTTCCGATCCTTTGCCCTTGTCTACTGGTGTGCCACAGGGATCTATTTCGGGTCTTTTGCTGTATACCTACTTCAGATTTATATTGTTGTTTGAAGTTCTGCAAATATCATCTACAGGTAGGACCAGAAATATTGAACGATTATGGCTTTGACTCACTGATTACGGTTTGAAAACAATCGCCCACTTTTACGACTCTCAAGCGAAATTCTATTACCTGTTAGAACCCTCACAAGGGACGTACTTAAAATTTATATGCGATTGTGAAAAGATAATAATTTATTTACTCTATGACAAAAAATTATGCTTAGGGCCCATAGATATAGAAACAATAAGATAGAGTTTGTTTACATTTTAAGTGGTGCCAACAACAGTTCACATTCTAAGGGCATTGTCGGATATACTGTGATAATGCAATGCAGTGTTGTCAAAATCATTTTTAAATTTTCCGTCATTGTGTAATCTCTGTTATTGCCATCTTAATAAACATCTTTTTTAATTTTTTAACATTAAGCACGTGTTATAACTAAACTTTAAAAATAAAAAGACACAAAATCTCTCCTCAAATTAAATGTTTTAAGATATTTATAGCTAGAGTTTCAAATATCTCTACGGAACTTTATAGAGATATGGCAACTGCGCGCCGTTCGTGCTTGCTTAATGAAAGTGCCCCCATCGTACCATCATCCAACTGGTGTTTGTTTACGTCGGCCATTTTCCAAGTTTGTCTTGTCGAAGTTTTGAGTTGAATATTTTGTGTTTTAAGTGAGTTAGTTCTGTTTTAATTAATTTAAAATAGACAAATATGGTTAGACAGTGTGTAGTTTGTAAAAAATTGGATTATTTAAATCCAGATGTTTCATTTCACAGGTAAGTTCACATTATAGGTTAGAATCACTCATAGGTGTCCCATTAATTTTTTGAGTTTTGATTAACATTAAAAGCTTATATTTTTAAATTAAACAATTACATAAAAACATGTTCTTTAGGTTTACTACAAATGTAGAAAGAAGGAAGATTTGGTACTCCTTGTTAGGATTTGAAGAAGGGAAGGTTCTCCCCAAATGTGCTGATATTTGTTCGAGTCATTTCTATGACAAAGACTTTGAATATAAACCAAATGGTTTAAAATATTTAAAGAATGATGCAAAACCAATAGCAAAGTAAGAAAGATTTATATTATTGTTTTTATATCATTATTAGTGCGTATTTTTTTGTTTATTAACATTTATGTCTCATTTTTTTTTAGAGAAACAACACCATCAACTCCTTCAAGTAGCGTTGCAGACTCAGACAGTGAACCAGCTACGCAGAATAGTCCTGTTATAGAAAGGTAAGTATTTATAAAAATTTAATGGCTTCATTTCATACGTTTTTCTGCATCCAAACATTTTTTAAAGTGAAAGTGTTAAGGTGGTTTCAAATCTCAATAAAACTTACAGATTACCGATACCAATCGAAGAAAATATTTCAGTGGAAGTGGAAAAGGAGTCTTCTTCAACACTGACAGCTTCCGAAACTGAGCACAATATTATACAGACATTAGGTCAAAAAGAACACTTTTCCAACATAGCAGGTCCATCAGGCTTTAAGGGAAAACTTGCTCTTCTTGCAACTCCAGAAAAAAGGTAAATAATGTAAAAAAACTGTTATAAAAGTATAGAATAATTTAGCTCTTATTTCGTTTAAATGTTAAATTTTTATTATTTTGTCTTTTTTTTAGGAAAAGAATTTATCCTGGTGACTGGACCAGCGATGATTTTTCTTCGCCAAAAAGGAAGTATGTTTTTAAAAATATGAAAAATACTATAAGCTGTCAAAGAAAAAAGTAAAAAATCTTTCTACTCAAGTTAAAAGACTTAGAGGCAAAATAACAAGTTTGGAATCACTAATTGGTCTCCTAAAAAAGAAGGCATTGATATCGGAGTCATCAGAAAATGCAGTCATGGTAAGTAAACTACGGTTTTAGTTTTGTTAAATAACGCATAATAATTATATATACTAAGTTGTTAAATAACTATTATTATACCTATTTTTTTATTTTAGGCTTCAGTACAAGGTGCAGCAAAGGATATTTTTAAAAGAATGTTAAAAGGATCTCCTACTCAAAAATTTGACCCAAGCTTAAGGTCATTTGCTTTGACGCTTTCTTTTTATTCACCAAGGGCATATAATTTTGTGAGAGATACATTCAATAAATCACTACCTCATTTGGGGACAATTTCAAAATGGTTCCGTTCGATAGATGGATCTCCTGGATTTACCCAAGAGGCTCTGACTGCATTAAAACTAAAAACAAGGAGTATGGTAAATCGAGGACAAGAAGTTTTGTGCAACTTGGTGTTGGATGAAATGTCAATCCGAAAACAAGTTGAGTGGAACGGTAAAAAATTTACTGGTTATGTAGATGTGGGCACCGAACTTGACTCGGACATCCTTCCAGAGGCTAGAGAGGCACTTGTTTTTATGCTGGTAAGCATAAACGATTCGTGGAAGATTCCAGTAGGCTACTTCCTTATTGATGGATTGACAGCTGGAGAAAAAGCGGGATTAGTGAGAAAATGTTTGGAGTTTCTTGGGGAAAGTGGAGTAACTGTTACCTCATTGACTTTTGATGGACCCCCTATAAACTTTAAAATGGCCGAAGATCTTGGTTGTGATTTTTCGGATGAAACCAACATAAAAAGTTATTTTAAACATCCTATAACACATGAAAACGTTTATATATATTTGGATCCAAGTCACATGATAAAATTAGTTCGCAATTGTTTTGGATCGCAAAAAGTTATGAACAATGGTGATGGAGGTGTGATCGAATGGAGGTTTATCGAACAGCTGGTTGAATACCAAAATAGTGAAGGCCTTCATGCAGCAACAAAATTAAAATTAAGGCATTTACAATGGGCTAGAGAAAAAATGAAGGTTTCTGTCGCTACTCAAACTCTTAGCAAAAGTGTTTCAGATGCCTTAATGTTTCTTTGCCACGATTTAAATGTACCTTCTTTTAAAAATGTAGATGCCACCGCAGATTTTATTTTAAAATTTAACAATCTCTTTGACATCTTTAATTCTAGAAATAAGTTTGCAAAGTACATTTTTAAAAAACCATTGTCTGCCAGTACTCAAGATTTTTTTTTTCAGTACTTAGATGAATGCAAAAATTATCTATTAGATTTAAATGTAGGGGGTATCCCATTAATAGAATCCCAAAAAAAAACTGGCTTTTTAGGTTTTTTAACCTGTATCAATAGTTTAAAACATATGTATACTACCTACGTAGTAAATAAGCAGGTAATTTTTTATTTGCCTTTACATAAAATTTCGCAAGACCATTTGGAATCTTTTCTTGGGGCTATTAGAAGCAAAGGCGGTTTCAATAATAATCCAACTGCAAGACAGTTTGAGGCCGCTTACAAAAGACTTATTGTTAAGTCTGAAATAAGTGGACCTAAAACAGGAAATGTCTTGGATTTTGAAAACATTCCCATTTTGTCATGTGAGAGTGGAAGAAATATAAGTAATACAGAAGATTTTTACAATTTGGAAGAAAGTGAAGAATATAAGAAATTTATTGAATCTGTAAATAAAGATTTTGAGGAAAGTTTTTTAAATTGCTCGGCGGCATGGGATTTAACAGATTACATTGAAGATGTAGTTTCATATATGTCTGGCTTTGTAGTAAAAGCATTAAAAAAATGTGTTTCATGCGTAAAATGCAAAAGTCTTTTGGAAAATACAATATCTCCCTCATCCTTGCAAAACAGAAAACAATATGGAAAATTAATAAATGCTTCGAAGTTGGTTGTTGATATATGTAAGGCTGGGGAAAGATATTTCAGGTTTTTCCAAAAGACTACAAATATTTTTAATAAAAATATCAAAAATTTATTAAACATTTTAATAAACAATGTAATGAAGTGTTTAACAAGTGATATATATGATCATTTTGGAGATCACTTGTATGAAACATCATTAATAGATTCTCATGCCACCCAATTGATTAAAATGTGTTTAAAAAATTATTTTAAAATAAGAATTCATTATGAAACAAAAAAAATGTTGGACCTCACCAAAAAACAAAGAATTAGGAGTGTGAATACAAAAATTATATTATTTAAAAATCAATAAATACATATTATTATAATGTTTTTTTATTAATCACTTTTCAGATTTATATCCATAATAAAAATTATATTTTCCTGTTCCTTAACCCATTTCACTCCTATAATGGTACGCCCATGCACGCAACGTAAAAGTAAGACGCCATCTTCCAATAGACGATGTATCCTTTTCACTTTAATGCTATATCCCTCTCATTTCATTCTTGGCTACAGAATATTTTGAATTTATGAATGACTAGTTATATCTGTTTGTTCCTATATCTATGTTAGGGCCGGTTTCTTCACCGTTAGGTATAGTACCCGGTAACACTACCGGATGGATAACTCTAAACTAGTGTTTCTTCACCCGTTGGTAAGTTATAACTGGTCGGTAACAACCCTACCGGGTGGTTTAATTTACCTGTCCTACAAAGTGCCTGATAACTGCTTAACAGAGAGTTTATAACCTCAAAAAAGTGAAATGTAAAATAGTACCATGGATATATTTGAAGATATAACAGATTTGCACGATAATGCGGATATTGATGCACTAGAAAATCAACGGGGATACAATGTAAGAAATCGTTATCGACATGTGGATTATTTTAATTGTTTGGAAGATCATTCTTTTCAGCAACGGTTTGTGCTAAATAAAGACAGTGTAAAATTTCTACTGCAATTAATTGCTGAACTACTTACACCTCCAAGTAAGAGGTATGTAAAATCTTTGTTTAAAATTTGAATAGTTATATTATTATTATTATTATATATTATAGTTATATTATATTTACAAATTATTTTTGCTCCGTAAATTTAGCTGGGTATATTTATTTTCCAGGAACAATCCACTTTCTCCTATGAAACAATTTTTTATTGCATTGCGATTTCACGCAACTTGTTCGTTTTATATAACCGTTGGAAATTTAGGTAACGTATGTACATAAGAGCACATGTTGTAAGATTATCTGTTATTTGTTTTTAAATAATGTGTTATTATCTGTATCCTCTTATACTGAGGAAACTAACATTTTTAATAGAAGTAAAATAGATGTTGCTACGTTTTATTAAATATAACCTTATTTCTAATTACACAAATTATATACATCTATCTATCTTCCTAAAAAATTATTTGTTAAATGCTATTTTCTTCTTTAAATTTTTCTTCATTGTCTCGCACTTTGTCTTCAGATTTTTGGTAGTGCGACCTGTACCAGTTTGGCTGTTAAATACGTCCGTCATGGAATTTCAATTTTTTTCTTTTTGTTCCCATGTAACTGCATCCGTAGTTTTATTTTGAATATTATTAGGATGCTTTATAATTAAATTTACAAGACACTGTGATTATAAATCACTAAAATTTACAGACGTCTCAGGTTTACGAGTAATTTCTATTTTATTTTTTTTATAACCACACCTTACAAAAACACAAATTCGAATAAAAATCCAGAGTAGAAATTAATTCAAAACTAAGAAATATTGTAATTTTTACTGTCCTTTTCAGACACACAGTTAGTTCACCTAATTCTATCTTTATCTTCTCCACCAGATGGTTACTACCTTCACAAAGATATCGGGCACTGTCATAAAACCTCTTGTTAGCTACCTAAAAGACAAAAATGTTTGAAAAAACCCAAATCTTTATAACTGATAGATAAATTTTATCTTATTGGTAGTTACCTACGACTTTACCTAACGGTGAAGAAACCGGTCCTTTTTTCTCAACCGAAATTCTATTACCTGTTAGAAGTGTTAGAACCCTCACAAGGGCCGTACTTAAAATTTATATGCGATTGTGGAAAGATAATAATTTATTTACTCTATGACAAAAAAGCATTGTGTGGTTTTATGAAACCACGGTAAAAGTGAAACTTTTTTTTACACTATAGACATTTAACTAAAAATTTTTTGAATCATATTCCATTAAGGGTATAAAAATCGCTTTATAAAATCAAAATCAAAATCGAAATCGAAATCGAAATCGAAATCGAAATCGAAATCGAAATCGAAATCGAAATCGAAATCGAAATTGAAATCGAAATCGAAATCGAAATCGAAATCAAAATCGAAATCGAAATCGAAATCGAAATCGAAATCAAAATCGAAATCAAAATCAAAATCAAAATCGAAATTGAAATTGAAATTGAAATTGAAATCGAATTTGAAATCAAAATCGAAATTGAAATTGAAATCGAAATCGAAATCGAAATTGAAATCAAAATCGAAATCGAAATCAAAATTGAAATTGAAATTGAAATTGAAATTGAAATTGAAATTGAAATTGAAATTGAAATTGAAATTGAAATTGAAATTGAAATTGAAATTGAAATTGAAATTGAAATTGAAATTGAAATTGAAATTGAAATTGAAATTGAAATTGAAATTGAAATTAAAATCAAAATCGAAATCGAAATCGAAATTGAAATTGAAATTGAAATTGAAATCTAAATCGAAATCGAAATCGAAATCGAAATCGAAATCGAAATCGAAATCGAAATCGAAATCGAAATTGAAATCAAAATCGAAATCGAAATCGAAATCGAAATCGAAATCGAAATCAAAATCGAAATCAAAATCAAAAGGTGTGTGTGCGATTCACACACGATAGAAGTGAAAACTTCAGTAAATCGACAAAAGAATGAGATGAATATAATTATATAACAAAGTTTATTTGTTTAAAAATGAAAGTGTTTTGATTAATTTTAAAAGATTTTAATTAATATATGTTACATAATTTATTGCTCAAGTTCCATATTTTCAGTTTCAAAAATTATTATTTACGGCTGTAATATTTTTAAAACGTTACATGTCGTAGATACTTACGCAGTCGAAGTTCGTATTAATACGAATAGTAGGATTGTTTCTTTAGCAGATCTGCTTACTCCCGTACATTTTTGTATTAAACTATAGGTGCCGCCTATACTTTATACCTACTCGGCGTTCGACCGACATGCGACATGCACTTAAAACCATCTAATAAAAGTTTCACTTTAAAAAAATGACTAAGCATGAAAAAATAGTGACAAAAAAATTATAACAGTAGAAACAACTTCCAGTTTTCCCAAAACCGCATTTTTCAAAGTTACTGAATTATCTCGACAATAAAAAAGCTTTATCCAAATTTTTTTTTTGGTTGTTAGTTGTTAATCATCGCAAAGTACCATTTACCTAGTTTACACGAATAGGTTGAGAATCACCGTATACACCAAAAAAGGATCATAATTAAACATAGACATAACAGTTTGCCACGTACTTTTAGTGTAATAAATGAATTGAAAAAAAAAAATTTGAAAAATTAATCAAATACTTCCATTAGAAGTTCAACTCCAGCTGAGATCGGTAAGTGGTTTCTCCCTACTGGCAAATTAGTGCCCAGCTCAGCCGTAGAGGGTAAGTAAACAAATAATAGTGAGTCGCGCCACCGATTTCGAACGGTTAAAATCGGAAACCCCTGTTGTTCCAGGCACTGACCTTTCTCACTGGAGATAATTACTTAAATTTAAAATATCAATCAATATTAATTGAATTGCACAATAAAAACGATAAAGTGAGCTAAATAAAACAAAACTATCAACTAGACCCTTCTTTAATAAAAAGTAAAGAATTTACACTACTGTCAAACCTCGCGCTTGACAATATTATCAATATAAAAATTAAGAGTAATCTAAATAAAATTATATAATAAGTGTGATCACACGCAATACAAGAAGAAAAAAAAGAAAGAAAATTTAAATTAAAATCTAGTCACGACTTAAATCTAATTAGTGCTATTGGCTTATCTGTTAATCCAGATAACTATTCCTTCCAGTCCTTGGCTTCAAAGGCTTCTCCAATATCTAGGCCTGTAACAAAAATCAAGCCTGCTCCAAAAATAAATAGGCTTGCTCCAACCAAATAGGCCCGTAACAAAACTTAAGCCCGTAACAAGAATTAGGGCTGCACCAAAATTAAAGCCTGTGTCTAGGACTTAAACCTGTATCTAGGACTTAAGCCTGTATCTAGGACCCTATTGTAATAGGTTTTTTTTTTCTTTAAAATCGTGACACACCTGGCTGGTAAACGGGTGAAACAATATACTCGTTGCTAACTGCACCAATAGGGGATCCTAACCACAATTCACTGCCTGAACGGTATTGAGTTAACCAATAATTCCCTGACTGTTCCGTGAACTACCACCGAAGATTTAACAAAAATCCGACCACGCGGTTTTCCAAAGAGTCTGTCCCAAAAACAACAACAGGGACAACTCCAGAACGATTCAAAATGGAAAAATGAGGTTTAGTTTCATAAATCCAAAATTAATTGACCCGGATGTACCGAGATTAAAACTTAAACCCAAAAATCTTCTGGCTTGTACACAACAACCTTCTTAGTTGAAAGCGGAAAACGGAAAGAACGAGGGATCCCTTATTTTCGATAAAATTTGACAGACTCGGAAAATGGCCTCTACCACTGTAAGGACAATAACCGAAGGATTGTCCGCCAACAATTTACAGACAGCTACGGAAATAAATTAATAACGACAAATCTTATTACTTATCATAGTAACACCAAAAATCTCAGTATTACTCAATTTCTCGTTCAAATCCAATCTTAATATGCTAGATGACAATATAACGAAACACCTGGCTGTAGACCACAATATGACGAGGTATACTATCAGAAAAAGAAGTTCCTATCACCTGTTCGCATAGTAAACAAACAATAATGTCTGAATTTAATAAATAGAATCGGGATTTAATAAACAGACTCTCAAAGCAATATTAGGAACAATTTATGGCCAGGATATAATAACTAGTTGGTGATTATCTATAATCGAACTAAAATCAACCTGTTCCTGACTCAAAAAAACTATTATATTATACATACCTAAAATGGAATGGAAGTAGGTAATTATCCTTAAAATTACAACGTATAAATATTAAGTTTATTAAGTTATTCAGGAATAATTATTGCATCCACAAAGAAAGAACTATGTCAACAATCAAAACTTACCACAATCCAAAAAGATAGCAACGTAGTATTGAAAAATACTCGAAACACAGAAACACACGAAACTGAAACGAAATATCAAAAACGTTATGCGAATAACTTCTACTAAATAGATATGTATTGTAATTTTAGAAAGTTCTGTTTTTTTGCATTATCTACAAATTCAGAAAAAAATTGTTTTGAACAGGATCAATAGACCCTCTTATATCGGCAGGTGCTAACTAAATTTTAAGACGGGGGTCATCTATACAGATGTAAGTACTTTCTCAACTATTGCTTGTACTCATTAAAGATAACCAGAATTATAATACCTATTTCTAAGTAAAAATAAAATATTATCAAATGCATTCTTTCTATCTGGGTAAAGCTAAAATTTAAATTCATTACGGACCATCTTCACAAATACGTGCAAAATGCAATTCAAACAAGCGGTCGGGGTAACTTTTATTAGGGGTTAGGTTAACCCAGTAATAAATTAATCAACGAGTCAAAGCCATAATCGTACTATATTTCTGGTTGTACTATATATGTCGATAATACGCAGTTGTACTTTCCATATTGTACTTAGGAGGTGGCAGTGGCGGCGCACATTATCAATGAAGATTTAACCCGTCTAATGTTAAATGCGAATAATTATTGCTTTAAAATTAACCCTCAAAAGTCGTCTGTACTCCTTTTCTGTAAGAATCGAGACCGTGATTTTCTTCAGCAGAATCTACGTTTGAAGTTTAGCAATGATATATTGGCTTTTTCTTCGGTGGCCAAGAATTTGAGCATATTTCTATTTCCGTCATAAAAGCCTATTCATCCTTAAGGCAAATTTATCCCTTTCGTAAGTGTTTACCATTGGTGTACGTAAGACACTATGTGACTCCCTTGTCCCGAGTTATTTTAATTTCTGTGATGTTGTTTACGGCCGTTGTCTTGATCGGTTTACTTCTTCCAGGATTCAAAAAGTTCAGAATTCCTGTTTGCCCGTTATATATGGTATTCGTCGTAGTAATCATATCTCTGGTACCTAAGGATTTCTGGTTGGGGGAATATGGTGGGTCGGCGTAGGATTCATGTGTTAAGTTTTATTCACAAGATTTTAGTTTATAAGAGTCCACCATATTACACTTCTCACATTTCAAACGGACATTCACAATCTAAACTCTAAGTTGCAATAACTAGTACAAGAACCTACACGTTTCAGAGTCAACAACATGCCTTAATAATTTGATAATTTTCACCTCCATAATTTGCTTTTTCACAACAATTCACTGCCAAACTGAGTAAATGAATGATAGCAAATTATAATAATTCAAGGGTTTTATTTCCATCTAAACTACCTTTTTTTCCTAAAAATTTTTAAGAATCAGAATTAAATATAACATTTTGTTTTGGGGGCGAAATTGCCAGTCGGATTATCGAAATGTTTGGGTTTTAACGGATTATCACAGGTAGCGGGGACCAAATTGCCCATCCCCATAGAAACTGTAGAGGCCTTGTATGTAAAGCAAGATATAATATTTTTTAACAGTCCAAAAGCATTATTTTCAAATTTTGTTTTCTTCTATATAGATTAAGAATTTTTAAATACATCTTCATATATTAATAGTAACGTCAATTCTTATTCCAATTTAAAAGCTTGAAATAATGATAATGTTATCTTACAAGGCAAGTATCAGCGAAAATAGTCGCATTTCCTGATGACATGGTATTTGGAGTAGCAACATCCGCATATCAAATTGAGGGATCCTGGAACGAAGATGGTAAAGGTCCCAGCATCTGGGACGCTTTCACTCATAAACAACCCTCACCAATTGTTGGTGAAGACAATGGTGATGTTGCCTGTGATTCATACCATAGATATGAAGAAGATATTGCCTTAGCCGCTTCTACAGGTTCAAACTTTTACAGATTTTCCATTGCATGGACAAGGTACAGTATATAGATACTTAATAATTATATTTTAAATTTAATCTGCACACTCTTAACATTTAGCAAGTTTAAGATTAGGTAGAAATCACTAATTATTTACTCACTGTTTTATTTTTAAAATTATCGAAAAATCTTACAGTCGAACAGAGTGTCCAAAATCTATACTGCAATACGGTAACTCTTTGTACTACGTATGAGTTTATGTTGATTTATCTTAAATTATCTTAATAAAAAAATCTCATTTCTGCAAATAAAGCCCTTTAAAGGTGGTATCGTTAGTTATCTTAAATATTTCTTAAACTATCTAAATAGTTGAAATTTAAAACGATTAAGCCAATGTTAAAAGATCAGCTGCTTTGTATTTGTTTACACAGTTTTTTCATTGCCACCAAAAACGGTCCGCTTCCGGAAGAGTCAACAAACACTTTTAATTAAAATAAATTTTATTCAAAATATTGAACATAATTTATGTCAAATTTCTAAATTTTTTCTAATAATTCGTTGCTTTCGTTTTCGAGAAATAATTATTTCTGGTGTAAAATCGTTAATAATTACAAAGTTAGGTTCTAAATTATGATATCAAAGAATAATATAATAAATATAATTCTATCGCTTTACAAGTTTTGAAAAACATTTTCAAAGAAAATGACCGTTCAACCAAGAAGAAACAACTACTTCCCGGGTTATATACCCCGACGGATATTGGATTACACTTCAAAGTCGAACGGGGTTGGTATATCTAATAGATAATTTAAACCAACCATTTGGGTTTGCAGTTAGAAGGGACAACATAACTTGTAGACCGGTTTCGACCTATTGGGTCTCGTCAGTACAAGGTAACGGATAACATAACTGTCACCGAGATATTTTACTTCTTCAGCAAAGGTTAATTTGGTGAAAAGAACTATTTTTGTGTTTTTAGGGTTGATAGGGTTGGTATTGGTAGTATGCCTTGCCAATCTGTCACGGTAGTATGCAAAGCGACTTGTAAGAACAAGAAAAGATTTTTGGACAAGAAGTATGTACTGCACAAAATAAATCCAGTTATCAGCAGATAAAAAAACAAATTGTCAAACCTGTTTATAATAGAACTGTTAAAACATATATACTTCAAAGAATTTTTACAAAACATAGATACGGTATACATTTTAAGTAAAAATTTAGTTAAAAATGAATTATTTAACTCATTAAATAATATGCTGTGATAGAACATTCTATGCAAAATGAGTTTTATAAATCGAGTGAAATCATTAACTGGCCTATTGGTAAGTCTATCAACTTGCAAGTGTTATAAATAAATATTTATGAAAACTTAGATTACCTCCTACTCAACCACAAATGACATTTCTAAGGACATTCGCATAATTTTTTTACTATAATTTGATCCTACAATACGTTTTGATCCTTTCCTGTTAGTAGGATGACTAGGCCTTCTGAATAAAGTAGGTACTTCTATGAAGGCGGTATTTAATGTTGCAGCGACATTTCTAGCAGTGAGTGAGTGCATTATCATAAGAATCACGGTTTTGTCAAATGTCCCTTCAATATCTATGAATACACCAAGTGAAATCCTTTCACTCTAATGATTTCTAGATCCTGCCAAGCACAAAGTAAAATATTCTGTATGCATACTAATTGGAATGTAAAGGTTATTTACCAACCACTATGTCATGTAGGTCTCTTTTATTTAGCTTTTCTAGTGTTTTTAGGGAAAACTATTGGGTCAGAACGTTGTTAATACACTACGTAATTAGACTTACCCAAATTGATGATTCTGATAAGTCTGAAAATGGTCTGTGGTTTGATACAGTCGACAGTAAATTGCAACATAATTTCTTGCCGCTTTTGAATAGACGGAAACTTGATTTGCAGTAAGCAGACACACGTGTCTATTGCTTTATATTTTTTTTGTGTCTTTTTGGAATTTTACTCTCTGGGTATTTCTTTTCAAAAGAGCATTTTGTTACGATTTGTATTGTTTTTTTAATATGTCATCTTAGAATTTTACCTTCCGGATATGCGAATGTTACTAATCAAAAGGGAATTAATTATTATAAAGATTTGGTTAGAGTAATTTTAAAAAATAACATGCTACCTGTGATAACGATTTACCACTGGGACTTGCCACAGGGATAATTCGAAGATGGTATTGATTGGAGATCAGAAAAACTAGTCAATCACGTTTATATACTTTTCTGTTACTAGTGTGACCAGGTCACCTGAATAAACTACCGTGTAAATGTTGCCATTTCTATTGTGGTCATATATTTATTGTTGCCGTGACATTTCTAGAATAAAATGCATTATTTTAACAAACATCGGTTTGTCAAATGTTCCTGCAATATCTATATGACTACACTTAGGATGAAATCCTTTTAATTTAATGATCTCTCGATCCGGCCAACCACAAAGTGAAGTATTGTGTATGCATACTAATTGGAATGTAGACGTTATTTACCGACAACGTTGTCCCGTAGATACCTTTCAGCCTTGCTAAAGTTTTCAAAAAAACTGTGAGGTCTGAAGGTTGTTAATACGCTACGTAATTAGAGTAGAGTCACTTACACAAATTGTTGAACTTGATAAGTCTGAAAATGGCCTGTGGTTTGATACAGTCTACAGTAATTGCAATCACCGATTTCTGATTAGATGGAAACGTGATTTATAGTCAGTAAGGAAACGTGTCTATTTTTTTCTTTATTGAAATTTTATTTTTGGCTTTTTTAGAATGTTATTCTCTGTATATTTAAATGTTTCTAACCAAAACGCATTTTGCTACGGCTTATATTTGTTTAATATGTCGTTTTAGAATTTTACCTTCCGGATATGCGAATGTTACTAATCAAAAAGGGATTAATTATTATAAAGATTTGATTAGAGTAATTTTGAAAAATAATCTGCTACCAGTGATAACAATTTACCACTGGGATTTGCCACAGAGATTATTCGAAGATGGCATTGATTGGAGATCAGAAAAACTAGTTAATCATTTTGTAAACTTTGCAAGAATTGTCATACAAAATTTTCCTGAAGCAGCCCTTTGGTCTACAATCAATGAACCTAGATTGATATGTCACATGTCTTATGGTAAAGGAATACATGCTCCTGGCATTCAGAGCAGTGGCTTGGATGAGTATCTATGTTCTCATATAGTACTTAAGGTTCATGCAGCTACGTATCATATGTACAAAACAGAATTTCCAAACTACAAAGGTAAGTTTTTCATAATGTATCCCTCTGCATCCAGGTGATCAAAATATTATGGACCACTTTGGTTTAGATACTTAGTAGGTAACTCTTTACAAATAACTGCCTTGTAAACTCTTAATGAAATTCATTTCTTTCACAAAATGGGTATTTCGCAAAAAAAATGCATTGTTCTCATTTGAGTATTTTTAATTTCGCTAATAACCCTCATTACCTTCTTCCTCCATCTGAAGTTACGGAGTTGCAAAATATGAAATAATGTTGAAGAAATACTATTGAGACCAATCTAAATATTTTTCTCCTTACATTTGTACTTTTCTAATCTTTTGTTCGAAGTACAAACGGCCGTTTCATTCGAAAAGTAAAGATGTATTTTAATCCTCCGTTCGTTTATAAAAACTTTTGAAGCTTTAAAAAATAATCAATGCGAAGTGTTCTTACAGGCTAGCATATGACATTAAGCAAAGAAAAAAAAATGAAAATAAAAAAGTTTTAAAACAGTATATGCCCAAAGTCATTTAACAATCGTGTATTTTGTATATATATATATATATATATATATATATATATATATATATATATATATATATATATATATATATATATATATATATATATATATAGGTGACCCGGCGAACTTCGAACCGCTTAACAGCCCGTTTTGACGGAACGCTCCGGGTAGTTTATCGGAACTATAAAAATGTCGGATTGCTTAGTGGTGCACAGTTTTTAATGTTTATCTTCAACGATTCGACCGTGTATCGGGTTAGGAAGTTTTACCGAATCCGGCCAAATTTACATCCGACTTTGTCACTGCAAACCGGATGTCGTGACACGATAAAAGATCTTTTTCAGGTATTTGAAGGTTCTAAATGGTATTTAGGAGGTAGTAAATGAAAAATCCGTATACACTCTGTTAATTTTTCACTGTTTTTTTTAAACAATATTAAAAAAAATTATTTTAGGGAAAATAGTTAAAATAAAAATTTTAAAATGTTTTTTAATATAAAGCTTATTTAAATCCATAAACAATTAACCGAGATAATTAAAAAAAAATACATGAATACAGAAATTCGTTCCGTTACGCCGTGTGTCGTGTGAATGTGTGTCACGATTTGAATAAAATACCGTTTCGAATTTAAAACCTGGTGGGACATACCGTCTGAACGGGGCTGTAACACTCAATGAATAACGTGTTATTTTTTGATTCCAATTTTAAACGATTCTTTTTGCTACTTAATGCTTTTTTATATTATATACGATTTGTTTAAAAAAATAAAAATATTTGTTTATGCTTGTTTTCAATAATTTACATTTTTTGTTTTTGTTTTTATTTTTTAAAATTAATTACGGTTATTTTCACTTTTCTGACGGATTTTTCATTTTTAAAATTTTTTTTAAAATCGGGAAGTTATTGGTTTCACCCCGTTTTTCGAAAATCGAGTTTTCATCGCATCTCAACGTTTTGAGGTCTTAGGAACCTCCCCTGACTATTTTTACGAGGGTGTCTGTATGTCTGTATGTATGTGTGGATGTGTGTGTGTGTGGATGTATGTAAACCTCTTATAACTTTTGAACAGCTTGACCGATCGGAATGAAATAAAAAGCATTCCAAAGAGTTTCATCTAACTTAGATTCCCTGTAAGTTTGAACCGATTCGAGCCGGTAGATTTCGAGAAATTTTAAAATAACCGAAAAAAAAATTTGGTAAAAATGATGTTTCTTGGGCATATCTTTTTGGCTATTGCATTGATCAATTTCATAACCTAATCAGCTCTCAAGCTTAAAAAGCCACGTCGAATGCCGTTTTGCAAATTAAAATCGGTTCATTCGTTCGTGAGATATCGTTGTCGAAAAATTCCAAAAATGTGTTTTTTTTTCAATAACTTAGAAATTTTTTGACTAACCGATTTTGCACTCCCGGTAACGTTTTTAGGTCTCAAAAAACTGCGTCGAATGCCATCTTGAACATCAAAATCGAATAAGGCAAGGATGGCCTTTAAGGTCAACCTCTTTTCGATTTTTTTTTTATTATTTTGACTATACATTTTACAATATTTTAAAATGTTAAAGGATGTCTTAAATTTTTTTGAAAATTTTTGCGTTTGTAAGTAATTTTGATTTTCGCCGAAGCAAACATAAGCATACCTATCTTATAATTGTTTCATAATTTTTATTTTTATTCCACCCACTTGTTTGTTGTACACATGATACAACACAAATCTAATAATATATTGGAATTATTTTAACTCAAATTTTCCCGTCACAAGATTTAAAATAGAAATAAAATTATACTATAAACGTGAAACTAAATTCTTTGGAGCTTACAATGATCCACCGTCATGGGGACATCACTTGAGGTTGATGGCAGGACTAGAAATTCCTTTAAAACTAAAATATTATTAGTGATAATAAACATTTAGGTATATTTATGTAATCAATTAGAATCCATATCTTTTAAAATCATTAAAAATAGAAATTGTTTTTATTTTTTAAATTTAATTACCGCTATAACACATGACTAGGACAGTAAACGTACGTATGTTTTTAAAATTTAAGGGCCGAGATAAGTGTATCGGGTTAGGAAATTTTACCGGATCTGGCCAAATTCTCATCCGATTTTGTCACTGCAACCGGATGCCGTGAAACAATCATTTTCAGGTATTTGAAGGTTCTTAATGGTATTTGGAAGGTAGTAGATGAAAAATTCGTATACACACTGCTAATTTTGCCCTGTTTTTTTTAACAATTAAATAATCAAAGAACAACTTATTTGTTAATAAAATTTTTCTATTGTATTTTGGAGAAAAATAACAAAAATTAAAGATTTTAAAATGTTTTTCAATATAAAATTATAATATAAAATATAATTAAAAAACAAACATATGGATATAAAAATTCGTTCCGTTTCGCCGAGTGTCGTGTGAATGAGTGTCACGATTTGAATAAAATATTTAAAACCGGGCCGGACGTGCGTAACACTGTCATACGAGAATTATGCACAAAACATTCTTTAATTAATTTTCTATTTTGTATTATGCACGTAAATTTTTAAATATTTATGTAGTTTTTTGAATTATTCGCATTATAAGCAAAAATTGTTTGATAAGACTTATTTTAAAAATGTACCCCGATGCAAGTGGCCATAATACGGGAAACAACCAACCTGTAGGTTAGATATTTCTTATTTGAGATACTGTAAAAATGGAAAAATAAAGAAAATATTAAAAAGCTCGTAAGAAATTACGTAAGAAAGCGAAAAAAATTTTTTTTACTGATGAACTTAGTGAATTTAGTTCAAATGTACCAGAACGGAAACCCTGCTCCCAAATGCTCATTTTGGTTGCAGGAATTATTGACGGTCTCGTGACAGCGTAAGTAAGAACGAAAGGATGCCGTTCTGTAAACTAGAAGGCGCGCAGGCGTGATAAACCATTAAAAAATATTTTTCTCTTAAACTATCAAAACTATTTTTTTTATTTAATATATTAATTACCATTTTTGAAAACTATTTGATATTTATCTTTTTAGCAAAAATGGGTATCATTGTAGATGCAGGTTGGTTCGAACCAAAAACGAACAAACCATTAGATGTTGCTGCAGCGGAAAGAAGAAGACAATTTGAGGTTGGTGTTTTTAAAGATTAAATATATGTACATATACAAGAAGAGGACAGTGATTATAACAGCTTTGCAGATTTTTCAAAAAATCAAAGCTTTTATTTATTTTATGTGTTTCGCTTTCACAAATAGTTTATTTTTAAAATCGAATTCAAAACCTACAATAGTACAAAACCAGTTTATTTACTTCTACTGAAATTTGTATTTTTGAATAGCGTGTCGTTGCCATCAATCGTTTTACCACAAGTAAGAATACAAATGCAAAATGGGATTAAATTGTCTTAGAGCAAGCGTTAAGTAATGAAATTTTCAAATTATATTTGGTACGGTCTACCTAATTTTGAAATAGTCAAAACTTTATGATGTTGTTGAAAACTTAAGTATTAAACGCTTACAAAACTTTACAAATCTAATAAATATAAATATAAAATTTACAACAGTTTTATATGTATTATTTTCTTTTCCCAGAAAGTTGTAACAAGTCAGACAATTATTTATTTATTTAAATATTTATTTCTACGGGAATAAATCCCTTTATAATAAAAGTAACAAAAACATAACAAATATAGTACATAAAAGTGCAACCAATATAAAAGAACATGAAAAGAACAAGAAATAGAAAATATAAATAAAATTAAAAATTAGGGACAACACAAAAATACTTACAAGAAACAAAAACAATGGTATACAGCGCATTCTATTTAACAAGTCCAGGTCGTAATTGACTCATAAGTTTTTTAAATTGGGACACAGAAGTATTTAAAATATCACAATCAAGGTTATTGCTATTAAACAAACGCATACATCTTGATATAGGATTAAAGAAGCCATAATTAGTTCTGTGAAAAGGCATCCTGAAGAATACAACACTACGCGTCATCCTTGAAGGCACATGAATAGGCAATGAGGAAACCAACTCAATACAATTTATTTTACCAGACACAATTTTATGTAGGAAAATTATGTCGTTAATATTCCTACGTATATATAAAAATTCCAAATTTAAAAAACCCAAAATGGTTTCATAATCATAATTACACAGTTCATACCCCATCTTGAAAGCACAAATTCTTAAAAAACGATTTTGTATAGATTCCAACCTATTGATATGAACTGCGTAATGTGGAGACCAAACAACAGAGGCATATTCAAGAGTAGATCTTACATATGCTAAATATAAAGTTTTCAATGCTTCTAAACTTAAATCTTTCGAATTCCTAGTGATGAAACCAAGTAATTGCAGTGATTTGGAAATAATTGAATTAATATGTGGAACAAAGGAAAGATTACTATCAAAAAGTACACCCAAATCACGAATTTCATTCACTCTTTCAAGCGGACTATTATCAACAGAATAATTAAAAGTAATAGTAGATTTAAGCTTTGAAAAAGTTAAAACATAGCATTTTTTTTAATTTAATAACATACCGTTATTCTTAGACCAATCACATATTGAAGAAATATCTCTCTGTAGTTTGATGCAGTACTCAATATTTGTAACCCTTATATATGCTCTGAAATCATCAGCAAACGAAAGATAATCACAGTACTTAATCGAAGAGTATAAGTCATTAATAAAAATATTAAATAAAAGGCGACCCAAATGAAAACCTTGAGGAACACCTGATGAAACTTTGATACCCTTCGACCTAAAGTTTTTAATGCGTACAACTTGACGCCTGTGACATAAATAGTTCTCTAACCACGTGATTAAATATGGGGGAAATCCAAAGCCAAAAACCAAAAACTTAGAAATCAGTAGAGTATGGTTAACCCTATCAAAAGCCTTTGAAAAATCTAATAATATTTAATAAAAATAAGTTACACTAAATATTTATTATCCCAAAATCTGGTAAACCACAAAATAAACAGCTTGTGTAAATCCACCAAAACAATATTTTTTCACAGCATATTAACTTTTTATAAAAAAAAGTCACTATAAAAAATATTTGAGAAAATGCCTTTTAAATTTTAAATTTTTTGCCAAACCCACTGTCAACATTGTTTCTTAAATAAAATATTATTTCTTTTGTACAAAAGATTTTATTTTAGTACGGATTATATCTGCACCCTTTAGTTCATGGTGACTGGCCTAAATTAGTTTCTGATCGCATATTACAAAGAAGTCTTGCAGAAAATTATACAAGATCCCGTCTTCCATCTTTTACACAAGAAGAAATTGAATTTATCAAAGGAACTCTAGATTATATTGCAATTAATCACTACGATACCTATTTGATAGAAAATGATGTAGAGGCATCATACTCTGTAACCGGTTGGGATAGTGATGTTCGTGTTATCACTTCGTTGGATCCCAATTGGCCACTCACAGCGACTGATTGGCCAGTAAGTAAATTTTTTTTAGATTTATTAGATATAATTTCAGGTTTCATATTTTTTTAATTTTAATTCTATTATATTGTAACATTTTTATTTGACCCTGAATATTTATTCCAACTTTTAGATACAAAAAACGTGTTTCAGTTTTTTGTTTCTAGAAACTCAGTTTTTGTTAGATATTTGCTTATATCTGTTTTTATTGTTTATATTCATACAGAGGTTATTATAAGCCGTTTTTAAAGAATTATCGTCCCTAAGCGCGTGAACAATCCATCCCTTTTGTTTTGGAGAATAAACCCACACTTTTTACTTTAGAATGCAGCAAAAATCGTTATAAATTGAGAATAGATTTCTGAGAATTTGACCAGTTCACGGCGACCGTTGGTCGTCACGTGGTTACACTTGTTACTATGCTGAGCATTCTTTTTATTTTTTTTGCGCGGAGAAGCTTGGACGGATCACGCTCGCAGACTTTAGCGTAAATAAAGCGTTCTACGTCTTTTCAGACCTAGTTGTTTGTTAGATCACCTTCGTAAGGTGTGTAACTTTTGATTTTGATTATACAGATAAGTACCGCTGTATTTCTTAGTTCATTTGTGTTTTAATACGGCTAACGTGGATACAGTACAGTGCTCTGTAAATAACGTGAAATATTGACTATATAGCATTAGCTTTGGTGAAAATCTTTTATAGTTTTATGCTAAGAATGCCGGTAATCATCATGTTAAGAGCCTTCTATAGGCTTTCATTTACTAGGTTCCTGCTAACTTTTTTATTAATTAACTAATTAAAATTTGGTTTTCACCAAAATATAGAGAAAAAAATCTAGTATTGTGGATGCTAAAACTATATATTTTTTATTCAATTTACATATTTTTTCTTTAATATTTAATAGCAAGTTTTAAAAAATTTTAAGTTTCGACAATTCTATATAAAATTTTAAAATTTTTGATCAAAAAAAAATTTTTTTAATCTTCTGTAACTAACATTTAAAAGGATTTAAGAAAAATGCATTAAGTGCTTCATTATGTGCTGCCGCCAGTAGTAATGCGTTCGAACTATTAGAGTTGCATCTAAAGGGTTCTGAGGCGTCGGGCCCGCTTTGCTTAAAAAGTGGAAGGGCGATGCAACTCCGATCCTTTTTACAGAGAAAAAACGCACTTAAGCAACCGCTGTTTTCTCAGCTTATGGAATAAGTTAAAACAGACTCCAGAGAAATAAGCCAGCAGGGTTTTACCCAGTTATATGGTCAGCTAAAAGTGTGCGGTAAAGTTTTAAATAGTTTTTTTTGTAGCAATAAAGAACCAGATAATTTGCTCACTAAATTCAGTATAGTTTTTTTCGTTAAATTCTTTTTGACAGTATTCAATCTTTTATATCTTTTCTTATTTGCTTTATGTATGATACATCCTCTTTTCTATCAGTACACACAATACACTATTTTGTTTTATGTCGATTTGCTTGTTGTTATTGTTAAGGAATCTTAATTATACTTATTTTATTTTTAAAAACCGCAAAAACACATCATCGGCGCATGTCGGAAGAGCGTACCCGGAAAAGGACGTGACAGATCTATTTAGCATTGATCGAAGAAACACGCAAAATAACAGTGCCGGTTAAATATAAAAAGGGACAATTATTTAAAAGTGTCGTTCCAACCATCAACCATCATCATCCAGGCGCCTTGGATTCAAGACAGCGATACAGCTTCACAAGGTACCATTTTTTTTCTTCTTTTGACAGCGTTGATGATGTGTATGATTATTTAAATTATCTATTTAAAATTACAGTCCCCTATTTTTCGATTTTCATATTTCTTGCATACTTAACAGTTATTTTTTTATACACTTATGTCCATTCATCTTTGTTATAACTCAATAACCGCTTGTTACATACATTTTTGTAAATAATCAGACTTAACTTGTCCACTTTGTAACTGGTATTTTGTTGTTATCGTTATAATAGTTGTTATCTAAAATCTTAAAGCTTTCTTTCATGTAACGAGTTCACTAATAACATCCCTTTCAGAATTTTGAGCCTAAGAAACAAACGTGTGGCTATCAATCTTACAGAATTTTTGATAAAAGGATATTTTATTCATATGCATATATTTAACATCCCTATTAGTACTTTCATTGTTCCTTGTTTTTATCAAAATAAAGTTTCGCCCTTGTATACCATCCATCTAGGTATTTTTTTTTCTTTTAAAGTTAGCATAATGTAGTTTATCCTCCCATTAATGACCACAGTAACATCTTCAATTCACGACTCGCTCTCCACCTACCTCCTGAAGTGCCGTCCGCAATAAGTGATCTTCTGAATCTTCGTTTCTGTTCTTTTGTATTCATTATTAGATAAATCAATCTAGCCATTATTTTATTACTTTTATTAACACCTTAGAAAGCAGAGAAAAAGTTGGTACAATATAATTCACAAAAATTTAAAAAAATGTAAAATCTATCTTTTATATTGCCACGTATTTTAATGAATTCAAAAAAAACAAAATCAAATTTAGGAAAACAAATAAATTAACTAAATAAATTCAACTCCAGC
Source organism: Altica lythri (assembly GCA_964028335.1). Lineage (NCBI taxonomy): Eukaryota > Metazoa > Arthropoda > Insecta > Coleoptera > Chrysomelidae > Altica > Altica lythri. The sequence goes on along the minus strand of OZ034807.1, from coordinate 57,802,338 downwards.
TGAGTTCGGTGGTGGTTTCTCTACTGGCAAATTATGCCCAGCTCAGCCGTAGAGGGTAAGTGCCAAAATAAAGTGAGTGCGCCACCGATTTTGTACGGTTAAAATCGGAAACCCCTGATGTTCCAGGCACCACTTCACCCACTGGAGATAATTAAATAAATTCAAAATTTTAACCAGTACTATTTAAATTGCACAATAAAAAAAAAACGATAAAGTGAACTAAATAAAACCAAAATATCAACTAGACCCTTCTTTAATGAAAATTGAGAATTTACACAACTGTCAAGCCTCGTGCTTGACAACGCTATTGATATTTATAAAAAAAAATATATGTGAGTAATATTAAAAGTTAAATTAACTAGAATGTGTGATCACACGCAATACAAAGAACAAGAAAAATAGATTTTAACTAACTAAGTTACGACTTAAACTAATTAGGCTTATCTGTTATTCTAAATAAGTTTCCGCAGTCCTTGGCTTCTCCAATACTTAGGCCGGTACCAAAAATCAAGCCTGTTCTAGAACCAATAGGCTTGCACCAATCACAATAACTTAAGAAGTATAGGATCAGCAATCAAAATTCTGCTTATCTAGGACTTATGCCCGTATCTAGGACTTATGCCCGTAACTAGGACCCTATTAAGATAGGGTTTCTTTCATTAAAACTAGTGACACCCTAGCTGGTAGACGGGTAAATCAATCTCCTCGTTGCTAATTGCGGGTACTCTACAACAGCTCACCGTCTGGACGGTTTTAAATCACCAAATTACTGTTTGTTTCTTGATCTACCACAGAAGATCTAACAAAAATCCGACACGCGGCTTTTCCAATGAATCTGTCCAAAAATAACCGCAGAATCTAACTCAACAACGATTCAAATGGAAAATGAGGTTTAGTTTCAAAAAAATCCAAAATTAATTGTTACGGATTCACCGCGATTTTAAAACTTAAACCAAAAAATCTTCTGGATTGTATGCCAACCTTCTGATTCAAAAGCGGATAACGGAGAGACAGAGAAATCATTTACCTTCGATAAAATCTGTCAGACACGAAAATGGCCTCTACCACTGTAAGGACAATAAACGTAGGATCGACAGCTACCAACTTACAAACAAACAGTAATCGTTTAATAACAACTGATCTTATTACTTAACAAGATAACACCAAAAATTCCAGTATTACTTAATTTCTCGTTCATATACAATCTTTAGATGTCGGATGCTAAAATAACGAACTGCAGACGACAAAATTCTAAGTTTTACGACGGAAAAAGGGAAAAGAAGATTTCTTCGGTCCTTGACAGTAGTTCAAACATTCTAACCCAACATTTGTTCTGAATTTTAATAAATAAACTTCAAAACAATATTAGTAGCAATTTATGGCCAGAATATATTTATAAGTCGATGATTAACTAAAATCGATCTAAATCAACTGGAACTTTTACTCCTTAATAACGGAGAATTCATAAGGTAAGCGATTAGTTATAACTATTGTGAATTTAAACCCGTGACAACATCCCCTCCCCTAAGAAAGGAGAAAATCTACCGAAGATTTTCGACGATAACTCACTAAGTATGAAATAGCCAACAATCACAATGAAAGAGACAACAAGCCCAAACAATAGCTACGAACAAATTGTTGAAATATCCATATGTATAAAACGCCATATTCGCATACCCAATTCGTAAAGAATACGACCCAACAACACAAAAAAAAGAAAAAAAAAAACAAAAGTTTCGAGTAATACTCGGGAGCAAGCACCCAGTGCGTTAAAGCACGACCAGACTGAAACAGCTTTGGTCCATCCATTTCGGAGGACTGCATTCGAAGTCCGCTTAGGTAAGCGGGAGCAGTGCACACTTCCAGGGGCGACCTCGCGAAGGATGTTAAACGCGCCATGGTTACACACCCCTGGACCTCACACTTTACAGTGTACAAAGCCCTTTCACCCAGCAGCCAACGAACACAATCCACACCCACTTCTAGACCTCCGCCGGTGAATAACAAAGGGACAAGTTATGGTATCAAATATTCTGGTACTGCCGAGACTTCCACGGGAGGCCCTGCAAGGTCATCTGACTCCGACAGCAGTAGTGAACCCCCGCATAGTGACAGTTTTCCCTCGGGTCCCTGCCGGCAAGCAATCCACCTCCCACTGACGGAGCGTAAGGAACGCAGTTCCACTAAAGGCGACCTCCCGTGCAGCCCCGGCACCCACCAGAGCCTAAGGCCGTAATACAAAGAAACACGGAGGGACATTTTGGGCCGAAGCCCGGGACCTGAAGGGACCCAGAGTGATAAAGTTCACTCCAGACTAATAACCACAACAAAAAAATATAAACCCCCCCAACTAACATAATTCCCTAGTAACCTAGGGACTAACTAAATACATAGTCCTAATGTACTCCTAATACAAAACCACAAAAGCACATTTTGGAACCACCTAAACCGGACCAATATCCAATCTAAATCGGACTAATATCCACAACTACAAACCCAACAACAACATTACCCCTAAACTATAAACTCAAAGGGTACAAAATGCAGGTACAGTATGCCTAATCCTCGCTCCAGACACAAATAGGGTAACGCCGTAATTCAGCGTTTCTCAACCTATGGGGCGCGCCCCCCTAGGGGGGCGTGTTAATATTAATGATGGGGCGAGCATATCAGAAAAAAACACTTACATTGAATAATTTACTAATTTACTAAAAGAAAAGGAAAACAAAACTCTGACATAATCAAAAATAAAATACACATTAACACCGATATAGTAGGTACACTTATAAACAGGACTGTATTAATACTGCACACAAAATTATCAATACTAAATTAAAAATAAGTTTAATAATATTAATTCTAAAAAAAAAATAATAATTACTAGTGACTCCCTTGGGCCTGCTTGGCCGAGCAAAGCTTGTCGAAACAAGGTTTAATATTAGAAATAGACACTCTGAGCTCTTTTTCTACATTTAGCTGCGATCTATATTTGGTCTTCAAAGCAGCCACCGCAGAAAATCCTGTTTCGCAAAGGTAGGATGTTGAAAATGGCAATAGTATACGAAACGCTCTGGTTTTCAGTGCTTGAAACTCATCGTTCATGCCTGCCCAAAATTCAAAGAGGGATTTATTATCAAACTGTTTCTTGATTTCGGCGTTTGCCGTTAAGTCTATGAAGATTTCTTCTTCGGCAGTTGAGAGCCCTTCGGGAGTAATTTGAAACGGATTCCTAACCCACTCGTAATTAAGTATTAATTTGTCGTTGGTAAGTAAATATTTTTTAAAATTCTTTGTCAGCATGGCTAAATGATTTTCAATGGTTATGAAAACAACTTCCACGTGTTGTTGTTCAGCCTTGTAAGTTTGAATACATTCATCGACATTTGCAAACATTTCCAGGTTTTTTTGCTTTAAATTTCTGCTCCACAAATCCAATTTTCTACAAAAAGCGTTAACTTTATCACTCGTATCCAATATATGTGTATTTGTTCCTTGGAGCTGAAGGTTCAAGATATTTAGTTTCTCGAATATGTCGACCAAGTAGCTCAATTTCATCAGAAACAAACCATCTCGAAACATTTCGGCTTCCGGTCGGTTTTCTTCTTCTAGAAACATGGCGATTTCATGTCTTAATTCAAAAACACGTTGCAAACATTTCCCACGTGATAACCATCTTGCCTCACAATAGAATAGTAATGCTGAATGTACTGCACCCATATCTTTACAAAGTGCAGAAAAGATTCTAGTTTTTAAAGGTCTCATTTTTATGTAATTAACTACTTTTACAACCGTAGTTAGCACAATATTTAGGCCAGGAGACATTTCTTTTGAAGCCAGAGCTTCTCTGTGGATCATGCAATGTGTCCAGATGCACAGTGGAGATTTTTGTTTTACAAGGGCTTGTATACTTTCAAACCTTCCGGACATTGAACGAGCCCCATCGGTGCATATTCCGACGCAATTCTTCCACTCTATATTTGCCTCGATTATATAATCATCTAAGATAGCAAATAATGCTAGAGCTGTTGCTTTCAGTTCTATAGGTTTGCAAAAAAGGAGTTCTTCTACTACTGATATGCCATCACAAAATCGAACGTAGGCAATAAGATGAGCATCTTTATTGCTGTCTGTTGCCTCATCAAGCTGAAGTGAAAACAACTGGTCTCGCAACTTCCCGAGTAGCTGATGCTCTACATCTTCAGCTATATCACCAATTCGGTGGGCAACCGTATCATTTGATAGAGGTATGGACTCCAATTTTTTGGCAAAATTATCTCCAAACATGGTTTCTACAATTTCAATTGCAGCTGGCAAAATAAGCTCCTCGCCAATGGTGTGAGGCTTCTTACATCTGGCTATTTGATATAAAACTTTATAAGAGGCAAGTAAAGCTTTTTCATTCACAGTCAAAGTTTTTTTTAAAAATGATTTTTGCTTTTCGTATGATTTTAATTTTAACTCGAAGAATTCTCTGGGTTTGTTAACGTACTCACTATGATGCGTTACCAAATGTCGTTTAAGTTTATTAGGTTTCATGCTATCTGCTGCTAAAGTTTTTGAACAAATGATACACAAAGGCCTCTCTTCTTCATTGACTTCAGTGCATGTGAACCCAAAATCTAAGTAATTTTGAGAATATTTTCTTGATTTTATTTTTGGAACTACTCTTACCTGTGCACTTGTTGATGCTTTACTAGTATCGAATGCTCGCTTACGCCCACTTAAAAATTTATCCATGATTTTGTATAAATTTAAATTGACTGCTGGGGATATATCTTTTAATACGACCTGCAATTAAGACGCAAATTACAACATACGCATTCACAATAGATTTATCACAGAAAGAACGACTGACTCGACTGAGACTGACCAGAATTGATGAGATGCAGCGTGTATACACGTTCGCGCAGACGGTCGAGAATGTTCGGAATAACTCGGAACTTCTCTCGAAGAGAGTAGTTAATCGGCGTTGCCAAATATCAATTTACTTATTCTCGGTAAGTTGCAGGATTTGTAATTAAAGTTGAACTGTAAGTTTAGCGTCAAAATACTTACTATTGCATACATACACATTGCTATTGAGTGAGGGAAAGGGGGGGGGGGGGCGGTAATAATAATTTTTGAAAATTGGGTCGCGAATGTCGAAAGGTTGAGAAACGCTGCCGTAATCAATAAAATAAAAAAAAACTTGGAAGGAGGAAAGAGACGGAAGCTTACTAGAAAATGCTGATGGAAGCAACGTAATACAGTTACTGATGGAGGTAACGTAAGATAATACAGATTCGGGAACCAGAGACAAGGCAAAAATGAAGAACAGAAAACAGAAAGTCCCGAATCCTGTAGTGTTAAGGTTAGGGGACTCTTACCCACTCCGCCTGGAATATCCTCGGGTGGTGAAATTCTTAGGCCTCCAGCCACAAGGCACAAAAGAGTCAACGATGGTTATGTTGAACAAAAGGTCTGAATCCAAGCAATGAAAGATACCATAAGTGAACAATACCTAAGTTCCTACTGAATAGACTCTGAAAATTTCCTCTATAAATCCCAACAAGTGGTTTTTCCACCGGACACTCAACAACCAATGACCCGGTCGGAAAATCAAAGGTTTGGCCTCGAAATCCACAAAATGTGTCGTAGAACCACTACAAATGAAACCCAAAACCATAAGGTCATTCTAAAGCCAACCAAGCAGGAAAACGATGTAACAAAATATAGATAAGGTAAAGATAAGTTTACTAAGGTAGAACGAAATTTGGATCCAGAAAGTGTTAAGGTTAGGGGACTTTTACCCACTCCGCCTGGAATATCCTCGGGTGGTGAAATTCTTACGCCTCCAGCCACAAGGCGTACAAAAACAAAACACCAAACAGAAAAGTAAGAACAATAAGAGAAATAACGAAAGTTACAAAGAAAAATCAACTAAAGATTCAAGTATACTATAAAGGATTGTTGTCTGGAGCGAGTGATTCACAAAAAGGCTTCAAATCCTGAACATGCCAAATACCTTTCGAATTTCCTAATTCGTCCTGGAGTTCATAGGACCAAGAACCACACCTACGCTTTACAACAAAAGGACCAAGATACGCTGGCGCTAATTTTGCCGAATAGAATTTCAGAGCATCAGACAGAGCTTTATTCTTTCTCCAAACTTTATCCCCACAACTAAAAGATAGAGGTCGACGACGCAGATTATAGCGATTTGCATTTTGCGCCCTTGCGGACTCTATACGCTGTCGAACTTGCAGATATAGCTTCGCAAAACTCTTTCGACGGTTTTTAGCATAGTCGTTGACTTCTATTGGGTCCGTCCGAAGTTTATCCTCGAAATCCGTTCCGTAAAGTTTGTGTTCCCTACCAAAAAGAATAAAGTATGGACTATATTTAGTGGTTTCACTTGGCGTTGTCCTGATTGCACAACCGATTTCATTAAGATGCTCATCCCAGGTCCTGTGGTTGTCTTGCTTCACAAATGTACGTAACATGGTCTTAATAACCCTATTGTGTCGTTCGGTGGGATTAGCGCGTGGGTTATAATGTGCGGTAAAGGATATTCGGGTGTTATATTTTTCACACAATTTCCGGAATTCGTTCGATTTCATTTAAACACTGTTATCACAAGTTAAAGTCATGGGTGCTCCATACAACAAAAAGAAACCTTCCATAATTTCTGTCAAGTTTTTGGCAGTAGCGGTTCGACACGGATATAAGAAGACTGCCTTACTGAAATTATCAGACACAACTAGGATATACTGGTAACCTTTTTTTGATCGAGGAAGAGGTCCAATGTAGTCTAGACTTATTGCCTGGAAGGGTTCGGATATTACAGGACGATCGCCCATCAACCCTGCTGGTGCTTTTTGCTCAACTTTGTTCTGCGCACAACTCTTGCAACAACGAACATACCTAGACACGTCAATTTTCATTTTGGGCCAGTAAAAGTTCTGACAAATTTTCCCAAAGGTTTTATATACGCCTACGTGTCCAGCAGATGGTAAATCATGACAGCGTTGTAGGATGGGGACGCGTTGGTCTTTCGGCACCACTAATTTCCAATGGTCTGAGAGCGGCGACAAATTAAGAATATCCGGCTTCACGAACTTATACAGGGCACCGTTTTGTACACGCCATAACGGATATTTTAAGGGATTACTCTGTACATAAGCTAACATTCTCGCGTACCATTTATCTTTGGTGGTTCCCGGTAAAACAAGACAGGAGTCTATCGTATTCAGTGAGTCAGCCGACTTCGGTACAGCTCTAGAAAGGAAATCCGGAACTACGTGATCTTTACCCTTACGATGGATGAGTTTGAAATCAAATTGTTGAAGACGTAATTGCCAATTGCGAGACGACCTTGGGGATCTTTCAGCCGATGTAGCCACAATAAGGATGCATGGTCTGTGATGACGATAAAGTGGACATGATCTAAATAATGCCTTAATTTCTCGACTGCCCAAATGACTGCCAAACATTCCTTCTCGGTAACTGACAGTTTCATCTCCTGCTTAGTCAAAGATCTAGATAGATAACAAATAACCTTTTCGCCTTCCTCATATTGCTGTGTCAACACTGCACCGAGTCCATAATTTGACGCGTCAGTTTGTAGATAAAACGTCTTTTCAAAATCTGGGGCCGTTAAAATTGGTGCCGTAACCAATCGCTCTTTAAGTTCAGTGAATGAGCGTTGACAATCTAGAGTCCAGTTCCAGGTTGCATTCTTTTTAGTTAATTTCAAGATGGGAGCTAACACGGAGGAGAAATTAAGGACAAACCGCCTATACCAAGAAGCCGTACCTACAAATCTACGGACTTTACCTACATTCTTCGGAGGTGGGATATTGATGATAGCTTCCACCTTCTCTGGATCTGGGCGCAACCCTTTATCATCGACTACATAACCTAAATACTGCAACTGAGGTTTACAGAAGTGACACTTCTCTTAAAAGACTATCAGACCAGCAAGGCGTAAACGATCAAAAACCTCTTCGAGTAGTCGCAGATGTTCGGAGAAGGAGTTGGTGATTACGATAATGTCGTCCAGGTAAACCATTACGTTAGGCTCCAATTCGGGACCTAGGATGGCATCCACAATCCTCTGCCAAGTAGCTGGTGCATTCGATAATCCGAACGGCATTCGGCAAAATTGGAACAATCCCCTACCAGGTACTGTAAATGCAGTAAACTCACGTGACGACTCCTTAAGTGGTACCTGCCAAAACGCGGATTTTATATCGATGGAGCTGATAAATCGCGTATCTCGCAACCGGTCTAAAATGGTCGAAATATATGGGATCGGGTAAGCATCCTTCTTGGTGCATGAGTTCACCTTGCGATAGTCTACACAAAACCTATACGATCCGTCCTTTTTCCTTACCAAGCACACTGGACTAGACCAGGGACTCTTTGACCTCTCTATCACTCCTAATTTCAACATTTCCTCCACCTCATCATCGATGACTTTCTGTTTATGGGGAGACGGATAATAACGTTGTTTAATGGGTCTCGTTCCAGGCTCCATCACAATTGCATGCTCTGCTACCCTACAACAACCAAGACCTGTTCCCATAACATCGAATTTCCGTTGTACTAATTCCGTTAGCGTCTTCCTTTCCGTCGCGGTTAATTTGTCAATACTCTGAACACTGGCCAGTTCCAAATTTGGCGATTCCGAGAAATGCCAAACATCCTGATTCAGATCCGGAATAATCTCCATGGCCTTCCAAAAATCGATTCCTAAGATGATAGTGTGGGACAATGCGGGTAATACAAGGACGTTAATTATTCGTGTTTTTCCCATTAGCGTGAGAGGAGTCTGAACATACCCACTACTCTGACAAACCTCGCCATTAGCCACTGTACAAGAGCTCGGATCTTTTATTAACTTAAGGCCTAAACTGAGTAGAATTTCAAAACCAGGTAACCCTACTATCATGCGACTGGCGCCGGAATCTAGTAACCCTAACAAGGAATAACCTAGCACATTGATTTGGAGATAAGGCCGTTGATCTGCCTGTGCATGAGAGATAACATAATCTAGAAGCATTTTATGTGACTTAACTAATGAGTTGGTCGTGCTATTACTGCACTGAGAGAAAAGGTCACGACCTAACGATTCTCCCGAGGTCCGTTTCCCTGCTGCCTACATTTCGTACAGTCTTTTTTGGTGACGTTAGGGGTACCACAGCGATAGCAATAGATCTTCCTAGGGTTGGGACAATTCCTACTAACATGTCCGGTATTTCGACAATTCCAACAGATCGGAGAGCTGGAAGGACGACTAGAACTAGGATTCGCGTCAACTCTATTTAATCCCGACTGTTGAAGATCGGGGTCCTCCCGGTGGGGTTGTGCCTCGACAAAAGCGAAATCAGGCTCCACAAATTGATTCCTCTTACGAGAAGGGGGCACGTAATTTTCTACCCTGTATTTCTTGGTCTCTAATTTCATACATTCCTCCTCTAATTCTTCAATAGAACGTACGACCGTTAATTGGGTAGCATAAAATGGGGAAAGGTTCCTGACTAATAGTTCCAACTGCATTTCAGAAGTAAGACTACCGTGACGCCTAAACAACGCTTTCATACACGATAAGTAATCAATTATACCCTCGGTGGTGTCTTGGGTTCGTTCTAAGATTTCTTTAAAAAGCCTAGCTCGATAATCAGGTGGTTCAAAATGTCGTAATAGTAGTTCCGACAAACTCTGCCAATCCCTAAATCTATCGACGTTGGCTCTATACCAGGTTAATGCTTTGCCGGAAAAGAGGTCTATGGCACTGGAAAATAACTGTTCCTCAGTGACATTACGAGCTATTCTAAGTTCTTGAACCCTATCTAGAAAATTATGTACAGAAGACTTTGCATCCCCAGCGAACTTCACATTCCATTTTTCTAAATTCAATGGCTTCGTTTGGGTATAATGTACCGTCCGAGTGATGTTAGGGGAGTTCGAAAGGACAGAAACACGAGAACTGTTATGAACTGGTGGAGATTCCTCATCGAGATCTTGGACAATATGACTGAGTTCCGGGTTACGTTTAGCGGCGGTATCAACTGAATCTAAGGCAGCTAATGCCTCCATCAACAATTTGCCCCTCTCCAACTTCTCTTCGGTTGTCAATCCGGCCTCCGGAATACGTTGGGTACGATGATAGAGGTGAACTAATTTCGACATTGAAGAATTATATTTCCTCTCGACATTTTTACCTTCAAACGTGAGGACCGTTTCCTCCGACAACAGCTTACGAATTAACCCTATTTCCTCTTTAAAATCTGCTACGGTATAAGGGGGTAGCGTAAAGGTACCTGCTTTCTCCATTTTCAGGATCGGCCGCAGGGCTGTCCTCATCTGATCAACCGTCTGCCTCGAATCGACTAAAATTCCCCTAACTAAAAGTTTATGGACCAACATGTCCTTTTTAAGATACGAAATGTCCATCTTATACTCCATAATGTGTGATTAAAATAACGAAAAAAATCAACAATAAACGAATAAGAGACTACTACAAACTTTCCAACAAATAGACAACAACTTGTGGTTCAGTACCAATTAGCAACGATGAATGATAATGATAAATAACTTACCAAAAATATATATATATATATATATATAAAAATATGCAAACTATGTAAATCGTCTCACGATTGGTGTGATCAGGTGTTGATAACGCCAAAGATTAAAAATATCAAATAAAAATACAGTTACGACTTAGCTCACTTTATATAAATGCAAATAGTAAATAAAAAAAAATACTAACAATTTCTTAATTACTCGCCCAATTAAACAAAGATAGGCCCCACGTTGGGCGCCAAAAACTTGCCACGTATTTTAATGAATTAAAAAAAAACAAAATCAAATTTAGGAAAACAAATAAATTAACTAAATAAATTTAGCTCCAGCTGAGTTCGGTGGTGGTTTCTCTACTGGCAAATTATGCCCAGCTCAGCCGTAGAGGGTAAGTGCCAAAATAAAGTGAGTGCGCCACCGATTTTGTACGGTTAAAATCGGAAACCCCTGATGTTCCAGGCACCACTTCACCCACTGGAGATAATTAAATAAATTCAAAATTTTAACCAGTACTATTTGAATTGCACAATAAAAAAAACGATAAAGTGAACTAAATAAAACCAAAATATCAACTAGACCCTTCTTTAATGAAAATTGAGAATTTACACAACTGTCAAGCCTCGTGCTTGACAACGCTATTGATATTTATAAAAAAAAAATATATGTGAGTAATATTAAAAGTTAAATTAGCTAGAATGTGTGATCACACGCAATACAAAGAACAAGAAAAATAGATTTTAACTAACTAAGTTACGACTTAAACTAATTAGGCTTATCTGTTATTCTAAATAAGTTTCCGCAGTCCTTGGCTTCTCCAATACTTAGGCCGGTACCAAAAATCAAGCCTGTTTTAGAACCAATAGGCTTGCACCATTCACAATAACTTAAGCTCGTACTAAGTATAGGATCAGCAATCAAAATTCTGCTTATCTAGGACTTATGCCCGTATCTAGGACTTATGCCCGTAACTAGGACCCTATTAAGATAGGGTTTCTTTCATTAAAACTAGTGACACCCTAGCTGGTAGACGGGTAAATCAATCTCCTCGTTGCTAATTGCGGGTACTCTACAACAGCTCACCGTCTGAACGGTTTTAAATCTCCAAATTACTGTTTGTTTCTTGATCTACCACAGAAGATCTAACAAAAATCCGACACGCGGCTTTTCCAATGAATCTGTCCAAAAATAACCGCAGAATCTAACTCAACAACGATTCAAATGGAAAATGAGGTTTAGTTTCAAAAAAATCCAAAATTAATTGTTACGGATTCACCGCGATTTTAAAACTTAAACCAAAAAATCTTTTGGATTGTATGCCAACCTTCTTATTCAAAAGCGGATAACGGAGAGACAGAGAAATCATTTACCTTCGATAAAATCTGTCAGACACGAAAATGGCCTCTACCACTGTAAGGACAATAAACGTAGGATCGACAGCTACCAACTTACAAACAAACAGTAATCGTTTAATAACAACTGATCTTATTACTTAACAAGATAACACCAAAAATCCCAGTATTACTTAATTTCTCGTTCATATACAATCTTTAGATGTCGGATGCTAAAATAACGAACTGCAGACGACAACATTCTAAGTTTTACGACGGAAAAAGGGAAAAGAAGATTTCTTCGGTCCTTGACAGTAGTTCAAACATTCTAACCCAACATTTGTTCTGAATTTTAATAAATAAACTTCAAAACAATATTAGTAGCAATTTATGGCCAGAATATATTTATAAGTCGATGATTAACTAAAATCGATCTAAATCAACTGGAACTTGTCACGATTTACTCCTTAATAACGGAGAATTCATAAGGTAAGCGATTAGTTATAACTATTGTGAATTTAAACCCGTGACAATATTTAAATTTATTTTTATTTTTTAATTTACCTAAAAGGATTCCGCTTGCAAAGAAAATACAAAAATTACTTCAACATAAATTGTTTTCATGATCTTTCAAACATTTTTTCTTTTCGGGTACAAATTATGTCTTATAAAATTGTAACGTTAAATATAGGTACTCAACAAACACTAAAATTATAGATATATTTATGTTTTTTAGAAAGTTTTTATATTTTATATTATATGTTCTTTGTCTCTGTGTCATTCCGTGGATTTTTGTAATCGAATTTAAACCTATTTCCCGACTACCTAGAGCTCTGAAATTTTCAGGATAGCTAAGAACTGGATGACAATGCATGTTTCAAGTGTGTTTAGGCATATACATAGATTTTGAAATTTATACTGAATTGTTATTAAATTAAATATGTATACATATTACCATTTTGAAAAACTTCATATAAGTTTGGCGTGGCGTATTTGGATAAGCGGCTGGTTGTGACAATTCTGTTGGGAATGTTGGGTTATCGTAATGGGATCGATCTCGCGAGAGAGAAGTTTTTTTCTTTTGTTTTTTTTTGTTCTTAAAAGTAGCAAAATAATTTATATAATAGTAATATGACCTATAAATCAGTCAAAAAACTTTCTACTATAAAAAGTTCTTTTTATAAATTGTGATTATTTATAAATATAAAAAAATTAAAATGTCTTAAGAAAAATATTGCCCATTCAAGCTCAGAGTCGTGAATTGAAACTTACTTGAGAGTTTTTTTTTTTTGTTGTGGTAGTCGTACGAGACGGTTGTGTTTTCGCGTACGTCGGCTATTCCGGTATTGCTGTTTGTTTTGTTTTGATTTGTTTGTTGTATTTTAATTTGTTTGTTTTGTTTTGACTTTTCTGGTCTTGTTTTGATATTTTGACCTCTAAGCACTACCAGCTTAGGTATTTGTTATTGCTATACGTGTTTTTTATGATTAGTTCCTGTTTTACAAATTAGTACGTGTTTAATAAACGTGACTCTGGTAGAAAGTTATTGAACTGTAACCATACGGCATTGCTAATTTCTCTGTGCTGTGTTTTTTATTGTGAAAATAGTTCCGGTTTGACGTTCAGTTCCAGTTAATTATTAATCTTCCTTACTTTCAATTATGTCTGACTCTAACAAATGCGACTCCTGCCAAAAAGCCGTCTCAGATAAGGATAAGTATAAACTTCGTTGCAATGGGGAGTGTCGGCGTAATTTTTGTATGTCATGCACTGGGCTTGATAAAGCAACAACCAAGGTGATCTATCAACAAAAATACCATAACATTAGATTCTTCTGCACTTAAATACACTTAAATATCTTCACGAAAGAATGTCACAGCTACAGAAAATGCAGATACCTCCAGAGAACGCCGAGGCCTTGGGATCTTGCCTAAAAAGGAATAATGACCTATCTCCTGTTATTTCGGAAATTTACGACATTTTAAATTTTCATGACTCCAAATGGAAGGTTTTATACAATAAAATGCATGAAATCCACACCCTCCAGGCTAGTAACTCTGCATGGCAGGAGTCCTTATTCCAATCAATTAGGGAAATGAAACAAGATATTTTCAACCTCACCTCCATTTTTATTGAATAACCAAGAGGATTCCTTTAAGATTCAAATCCATGACACATCCAAAGAAGAGCTAATGAAGGAAATTGGTGATCTCCGCAAAATTATTAACCAAATGGCTACTAACATAGAAAAGTTAGCTGTCAAAGATAAGCCCAATGTGAATGCTGGCCCAACAAAAAAATACACAATGTCGATATCAACCCAGACTGACGATGATATTTCATTAAATACTTCCGTACTCCAGAAAACATCGACAAAGGAAGATTGGTAGTATATAGTTGTTTCAAAAATCCCAGCACCATACACAGCTAAGCACCTTGCACACTATATCAAGGAAAAATTAGGAACCACCGACTTTATTCGATGCTTCCCAATGTTGAAAAGTAGGGAAGGTTCAGGCTCAGATTTTAAAGTTGGTGTTCAAAACAAAAATTACCTGAAGCAGCTCAAAGAAATCAATATGTGGCCGTCAGGTACAGAAATTACCGATGCTACTAATTTTCCAACGAATATTTATTCACAACCAGTTCCTCCTTCTCATTCAGTTTCTCCTAACGTACCACCGCAGTCAGCTACAAATTTTACATCATCAAAACCAATATCTTTGTCTACGGAGGCAAAATATATAAAAATTCGTTCTGACAAGGAAGCTATTGCAGCTAGTAAATCCTGTGGGAAGGATTTGCAAAACATTAAAGTTGTGAATAAACCTGACAAACTCGATGAGAGATTGGGCATGGATCCAATGACTCCACCAATAGTGAGGCTGTCCCGAACTTCGGATATGGAAAATGGTCGCTATTTGTTGTCCAGGCTGAGAGACTCCCTGATTGTAAAACCCCTTAGGCTATTTCTTGCCTATTTGCATGACCAGCCTCCAAGTGTATGTATGGAAGGGCACACTAGCACTAGCATTAAATTAATGTTAGCATCAGAGGCTCTTCCTAGCGATGTAGACTCCTTGCGGAAGTTGTATTACCGCTTCCACAATGCTTACGGTATTGGCTTAGCTGAAGTTGAAGCAGACCTCTCTTCCTTTAGGAATTATTTTTCTTCAGAGAAGCTCTGCCGGCTCCAAAAAATCAGAGAATGCCATAAGAACTGTTATTCAAGTGGTTCTTCATCCAGTTCAAAAAAAAATTAATCAATAAGACGCGAACAGAGGAACAAGCACACTCTGAAACTTTAGATGATGGTGGGCTCAGTTTATTTTTTATTAATATTCGGTCCTTAAGACATAAAACATATGAATTACTTCTACTATTAGAAGAGCTAAAATTTCCTGAAGTGGTTGCAATTACTGAACACTGGTTAAATATTGATGAGCCAGTCTTTGTTAAAAACTACACTACAGTCGCTCGATTTAATAGAAGTGATTTATCTTATGGAGGTACTATAATAATGTCAACAAATAACGACTTTTCAGCAGTGACTAAATTTGATCATTTATTATCTGAGAAACATTTTGAATTTTTAATTGTTTGTAATAATTTTTATGACATTTTCATTATTTGTATTTATAGAACACCTGATGCGGACTTGCAAATTTTTTATCAAAATTTACTGAGCTTACTTAAATCCCTTTCTTTAAATGGTAAATTAGTTGTATGTGGTGATTTGAATATTGACTAGTCCAGTGTTTGTGCTGCAAAAGAATCTCTTCAGAACATTTTTGATTCTTTTTTAATAATCATGCACGTCAACGCGCCAACCAGAATAACTAAAACTAGTTCTACCACCATAGACTATGTCACTTCATCTTTTGATCCGAAAATCGTTGACTGTACTGTTTTTAATTCAGGTTTTTCTGACCATGAAGCAATATTAACTACATTTACCCTAAAATCCAAAAGTAAAAATGTTTCGCGCAAATTAGGCCGTATTTTCGGAGATAAAAATTTCCAAAATTTCAATGAGTTGTGTCTAACATCTGACTGGTATTTTCTATCTGATGACGTCGACTCCGAATTCTCTAGATTTGTAAAGATAGTGTCTGATCTTGCATTCAAATCCTTTTCTCTCAGGCCTATTAAAGTAAAGCAACACAAACCCTGGTCTACTAGAGGCTTACGATTATCTTCTAAGAACATGCGCTGTTTATCATATTTAAAAAAATTCTCAGATAGCGTCTCCTTCCAAAAATATGAAAAACTGTACAGGAAAACTTATATTAAAACTATCAAAGCTGCCAAGGATATGTATTACAACAGAAGATTGGGAAATGCGGGTAACATTGCTAAAGAAACTTGGTCTATTGTAAATGAATTATGGACCGGGCCTCTTCATCTAACAAAATTCCTACTTCTCCAGAGAACTTAAACAACTTCTTTGTTAATGTAGCAAAGAACTTAGTGAGCTCCATAGCTCCTTCCCACGAGCCTCTTTCTTATCTCAGAAACGAAAATTTACACAGTTTCTTTATTTCACCTGTATCATTGGCCGAGCTTCGTAACACAATTAATGAGATTAAAAACAAATCATCTGCTGGAACGGATGGGCTTACTCTGAAAATGTTTTCAAATCTACCGGTAAACACCCTAAGCCATCTGACTAACTTGATTAACAAGTCACTTCAACTTGGAGTCTTTCCAAGCTGCCTTAAGACTGCGATAATTATTTCCTTGCACAAAGGAGGTGATAAAGATCAAGCTTCGAACTATCGCCCAATAGCACTTCTCCCCACGTTGTCGAAGATTATTGAAAGATTGGTTTAAAAAAAAATGGTTTCTTTTCTTTGCAAATATAAAATACTAACTCCCCTACAGTTTGGTTTCTTGAGCAATAAATCTACCAATGATGCTATGTTCTCGCTCTTTGACAATGTTTACTCCAGTCTTAACAATCAGAACTCTACAGCAACAATCTTCTGCGACTTCTTCTGATTGTGTAAACCACAACATCTTAATTCACAAATTACAACACTATGGAATTAGAGGAATACCACTCGAGTGGTTTAAATCTTATCTTACCTACAGAAGTCAGATGGTAAGGGTTGATGAGAGAACGTCCTCCTGTAAGCCAATTGACTGTGGGGTGCCTCAAGGTTCAGTTCTAGGTCCTATCTTATTTCTGCTTTTTATTAATGTTATTGCCTACCTAAATATTAGTGGTAAACTCTGCCTCTTTGCTGATGATACTAGTTTTACCTGGAGCAACCCGGATAGTACATCCCTTTATAGTACCGTATCTCGTGACTTAGTCACTATTAAATCGTGGTGCGATTCTAACCTTCTGTGCCTTAATCTCTCTAAAACTAAAATCTTATCATATAAAGGTACATTACAAACTTTTAAACTTAATAACAATAGTGTGGAAATCGTTGATTCTGTAAAGTTTCTGGGTCTCATTGTTGACAACTCGTTAAAGTCCTGAAACGCCTTCCCACAAATATCCACTTAGAAACAGGGAGCTTGATCTTTGTTTACCAATCCCACGATCAGAGTTAATCAAAAACTCTATATTGTATAATGCAAAAAAGATGCACAATCGTCTGCCTTTCAATATCAAATCTATTACACTCTTTCCTGCATTCCGTAGATCTTTGAAGGCACACTTATTGGAGAGACCTTTTTACACAGTAAATGAATTTTTCATATTATGATTTACACTTCTAAATATAATACACACTAATTGACTACTTCAAGGCACTTTTTCTTTTTTCCTTTTCTTCTTCTTTCTTTTTTTTTTAATAACTTTCAATTTCTTTAATTGTATAAATATTTTTTTTGTATTCTGTTTATGCGATATGTTATATTATAAGGTTTTTGTACTTTTTTGTATGATTTTTAGCTTTGTCGACAAATTGTAAACTTTCTGACAAGAAAGCATTATTATTATTATTCCTTCTGAAATCAAGGGTTAGGGAGTCAAGTAAAAACTGCACTAATAATACTTAATCCTCAGTTTGCATCCGTTTATTTAAATAAAAAATAATATGAAAATTATGAATTATAGTTAGTTCTTAAAAAAATAAACTCTTGATTTTCACTGTTTCTTCGAAGCAGGAAGGGTGTCCACACTGTCCACGTACCTAGTGATCAATAAATAACCAGAGGTACCGTATTCCAGAAGTTGTTTAATGTGATTGTTGAATTTTTATTAAATTAAAGCTAATCCTAGGAATTGCTAATTAAAGCTGCAGTTTGGTTTGGTGGCCATAAAGATTAACCTTGGCTCCAATGAAATTTGGAACTTCTCGACAAATCTGGAACCCTTGGAGTGAAACAATCAACAGCAGACGGAAGCATTCAATAAACCAACATCAATATAAGTAGTAAGAAAGTACCATCGGATTTATATACGATCTGAACCAAAATCAATAAGGTACTTTTCCATGCCATGAGGATTCTATATAGCAAATTTCATGACTCTATGACCTTCCGTTCAAGTTTTAGCGCACATGGATAGAGAGACACGGGCCGATCTTATAAAGTACCGATGATACTTAAAAATCCTGTGATAGATATTTAATATTTACCCAAAGCCGAAATCATCGAGGAATTACTAGTAATTTATTCCTTTTTTCAGAAAACGTGTCAATACGAAAGTGAAATAAAGTAAACAAACGTCATTTGGCTTTATGGCTAAATATATAAATTTAAATTCGATTATTTCCTTCGATTCAAATTAACCAATAGAATGTCATAATTTTTCGAAATTGGACCAATCAGAATCAAATATCAGCGACTATTGCACTAGAACAATATCAGCGACTATTGCACTAGAGAAATAGTCACGTCAAATATAAATGTCAAATATTTGTCAGTTTAACAACGACATTATTAATTATTGTTATAATTTTCCACAATGGAAAGATTTGGTGCATTAGATTCTAATGCCATCGAAAAAGCTGTTCTCAGGAAATAATCTTCCTAAATATAACACAACTTTGATTAATAGTTTGCTATTTTTGTTGCTAAATTTCTCGAACATTTTACAATTTGTTTCGACATAATTTGACAGTAATAATCAAAGATTAAAGCCCTCGAGCTAAAGCTCTCGGGCTTTTATCAGATTATTAATGTCAAATTATGTCTCAACAAATTGATACTAAAATATTCCCGAAATCTAGATACCACAAAAATAGCCGACTATAATCAAGGTCTTGTTATATTACGCTTGAATAAAATGTTAATTCTAATTAACATCAACCCTTTTTCGACGATCAGCTTAAGAAAAAATTGAATTTATTATCAAAGTGGCCAAGGAACCGTCTCCAACTTTAAGACTTGCATAATAATGTGTTAAATCTAAGTTTTTATCTTGAACAACATAAGAAGAAATTAGTTTTAAAAGCAAATAAGGTTAAGGTGAGCGCTGTTTGTTTTTTTTTGTCATATTTATGTCCGTTTAATCGATTATTTAGATTTTGGGACGTCTGTTCGATATAAAGGCCATTACAGTGGTTGCAAAGGATCTGATAGACAACATGGCTCTTTTTTCCTTTGGGGATGGTTGACTTTAGTTGGATAAAATGTTTTTTTAATAGATTGTAATCTTTATGCGCGATACATATACTATGTGGTTTGAATATGTTGCCAATTTTTTCAGAAAGTTTGGGGATATGTGGGGGAGACAAGTATTTATTTTTGGTTTTTTCCATATTGTTTTTGGGTTGTGGATGATTATAAAAAAGGTGTATGCGATTATTAAAGATTTTGTTTATCAGTTTTTTAGAATAGTTGTTGCGATGAAGTGCTTCTTTGACTTTTTTTATTGCATTTTTTCTAAAATGGGGATCGGATGATTTTTGGCGCGGTCTGCCAAACCTATGATCACGGATTTTTTTTGCGATAAAGAATGTTGCGAATTATTAACTGAGATACCTCGAAGACCAAGTTGGTTTTGTATACCATTCTATTTGAGTTGTTTTCGGTGGAGGGTCATATCTAAACAGTTATGTTTGTGATTGCCTTCAGTTTCCATTGTAAATTGTAATTTGGGGTGAAAGCTGTTAAAACTGTCAAGAATGTATTGTTTTCTGGTATTGCGCAGGTATGTACTATGAATCTTTTTATTTTGTGTTCAGGTTTAATTATATATGTTTTTAGATTTTTTACTTTACTTTCTGATGAAGGTAAATATTACCGAAACGTCAAATAAAATGTAACGTAATTAAAAGCATTTAATTTTACCCCTACACAGACCAAAAAATTAATTTACCTAATATACTTAAACTGGTCTAGAAAACGAACCATACAAAAAAAATATCTGGCAGTCAACTCTTGCCCTAGTCAGAAATCGTCTTGTTTCACCCCTTGCGACACAATATAGTATTTAATTTATTGTCATTCATTTTCAGTGATACGTATTTTTCTTACAAATTTTTATCGACTATTTGACTAGACTATTTTTAACTGACAAAACTGCATAGCAACGGCACGTTTCATATTGACTATTTCACTAGACTATTTTTAACTGACAAAACTGCATAGCAACGGCACGTTTCATATCGACTATTTTACTAGACTATTTTTAACTGATTATTTTTTTCACCTGTCAAAATATCACAATTTTTTGATTTCGTCCAATGAAAACGCTTAATCTTCAATGTTTTATGCTAAATCTAGCCAATCATTCCGGTTTATATTGATAAAACCACTAGTGGTTTTACTAGTATTGATAAAATTAAAAATTCAATAACAATATTGAACAATCAGTTTTCTTGTTTATAAGTACCTTACTATAAATCAACATTCATTTATATTATCTAAATATTCTGAAATAGGTATATTTTGTTATTATTATTATCACAATTCAATTTATCTAAACGATAATGAAAAATCAAATATGTAGGTACTTTAAAACTAACCTGCTTCCTGGTTCTGCATGAATTTAAAACTTTTAAATGCCTACAGGCAAATGTGGTCTTGTAGGTAAACTTTAAATAGATATACCTAATAATTTTTATTTTGGTAATTATCTCTTTAATAATATAATTGTATAAATAGGTATAAAAATAAATATTTATTCAAATTATAACCATGTTTTCACGACGCTCACGACAACTGACAACTGTCAATACTATCTAGTGTACAGGATAAGTTAATAGGAAGGGGTAACGGCATTTCGTTTGTGTTAATTATGAAATATAAGTTGTTCTAGGAAGTTTTTTAAATAAAGTAGTTTTTGTAAAGAATGGTTCAAAAAATAATCTTCTCAAATACCACTCGTCCTGTAATATTTTACTAGATAAATTTTTATTTTCCAGACCCAAACTCGTGACACGTGATTTTATCACATTTCAGTTTGTTTTCGTATTTTTGCCAAATAAAAAAGTTTTCGTGGAAACTAAAAATTTATCGATAAAATTTTAAGGAATCGTGGTATTACCTTTGACAAAACTGCATAGCAAGGGCACGTTTCGTATTGACTATTTCACTAGACTATTTTTAACTGACAAAACTGCATAGCAACGGCACGTTTCATATTGACAATACGTAATATCTCAGCGACAAAATTATGACAGATCCGTTACTAAGGTGTAAGATTATGTTTCGTTGATATTGTCTTGTTTTTCTCGTGAAATAGTCTTGTCGAATACCATTCGAGAGAAAAATTTTTCCCGGCCAAATTTTCTTCTAGTTTTATTTAAGTTTGTTGCTTTTTGGCAATTTTCGTTCATGAAATTTTGACAAAATCACTAGACTGACGTCTCGTAATTTTGTCAAAATTTCATTCGCGTAAATTGCCAAGCAACAAACTTTCATACCAGTCGAAAATTTTGCCGGCAAAATTTTCTCTCTTATGATATTATATACGACAATTGTTTGGGGTACCGAAGGGTAGTCCAATAAGCCTAATATTAGCATTAATAGTTTTGGGCGATTTAATAGAAAGCGTCCTACCAAAACTCCCTTTTGAGTTAGCTTTTTTAAATAAATATGTCTACGATTTAATTTGTGCTGTACCTAAGGATTCTATAGAGACCATCTCTGTCAACGATATAACTAAATACTGAAGAAATAAGAGATAATATATAATAATATTATATTGTCTCTGTAAGAAATACACCTTGACTGTAGCTTAAACACATAATCTTCTTTTCTTTTTAAAGCTGTTCCACCAACGGAACTACTACGGTATTTATACTCCAGTCAAAATAGACATAAAAATAGGACTAACCTTGCATTAATTCGCATAGAGCTGAAAATTGGTATTAACCTTTAATATACGATAATAAATAATATGTCAAAAGTACCTGTCGATCCCATGCTTGCTAAAAAAGTTATTCGAGGTCAAAGGTAAAAAAATCAGTTTTTTGCATTTTTTTCACAAACGGTAAATGTATCGCAAAAATACGTCTAATAAAAGTTGTTAATCCTTATATTTCCTACAAAAAATGTTCCTATAATTTTTTTGATACTATCCACCATTTCAGAGATATCCCCACTTGAAAGATTAAAATTACTAATTTAAACGTATGTGCCACCTACATACATCAGACGTTAAAAAAATAAAAATTGTTGCTTGTGAAGTTATGCATACAAGATATAATATATATATATATACATTTTAAAGTTAACTATTTTTATCCCTTCTTGGTCATATTATAATGCCAAGTTAATGGATCATATGATTAAAAAGAAACAATTTTGTAACGCTGTTAATGAGGTCTACGCATTTAATACAAATAAACTAAAACAGTACTGTAATGTAACTTATTATGGTAAACCTAGTGAAATGATGAAACGTTAACTTAGTAATTATAACTTTGTCGTTTAGAACCAATAATAATCTTAGCTCATACATTAAAAACAACAAATCTAAAATTAACAACTTTATTTTCTTAATGACTTTTTTCAATTACAACCTTTGACAATCTAATCAATAATAATCTTCCTAACAACGTAGCAACTTAAAAACAAACTAATTTTTATCAAAAAACATCTAAATAAAAATATATTCTTAATCTAGACAACCAATTTAAAAATCATGGATCACGTTCCAACATTTCATTGAAGGAACATGCACCCATGAAGAAAAATCCATATCAATTATCTCATACATTAAAAACAACAAATCTAAAATTAACAACTTTATTTTCTTAATGACTTTTTTCAATAACAACCTTTGACAATCTAATCAATAATAATCTTCCTAACAACGAAGCAACTTAAAAACAAACTAATTTTTATCAAAAAACATCTAAATAAAAATATATTCTTAATCTAGACAACCAATTTGAAAATCATGGATCACGTTCCAACATTTCATTGAAGGAACATGCACCCATGAAGAAAAATCCATATCAATTTCCCCCAAATTTGATTTGACTTGGTATATTACTTCACCTTGTCAAATCAAATTTCCTTTCAGTAGGAAATTTTTCTTCACCATCAGTTGTCAAGCTTTTAATTTGGAATATTTCAATTTTACCTAATACACTACCCCTAACATATGAGTTCCCTATCATTATATCTACTTTTATATCTACTTTTACATTCCTCTCTATTCAATTTTTCATTTCTGTTTTACTATTTTTTATAAAATTCATTCCCCCTTGTTAACATTTATTAAAATGTGTTTTTTATAGTTTTAAATTTGTTCCCCCTGTTTTGAAATTTCCCTATACATATAATTTTTTATATACTCCCCTTTCCTAATATTTTCCCACATACTTTTTTTTTATAAATTTGGATACCTTGCCCCTTTCCTGATATTTCCCTCCATACAAACTTTTTATAAATTTAAATTGCTTGCCCTTTTCTTGGTATTTCCCTCGATACAAACTTTTTATAAATTTAAATTGCTTTCCCCTTTCTTGATAATTCCCTGTATATAACTTTTTTATAACTTTAGATACCTTTCCCCTTTCCTGATATTTACAAATATATAAGTTTCTCATAAATTTACCCTTTACCCTTTCCTTATATTTCCCTTGATGTAATTTTTTATAATTTTAAATTTCTTTCCCCTTTCTTCATATTTGATTTTTATTTATATTTCTATTTTCCCTTTCTTCTAATAACATTTTACGTTCTTTTTCTTGTATTACCTTTATTTCTTCTTCCTTTTCTTTCATCTCACATATCTTCTTTACTGTATTTTGCATTTCTTCCATTACATTTTTCTTTTCCATATTCTCTTGTTGTATATTTATCTCTAAGTCATTTAATTTTTTATTTGTATTAGTATTAATTTCTTTTATTTCATCTTTATATTCCTTGTTAATAATTAATTTAATTTTTTCTTCTTGTAACTCCTCTAATTCTGTTTTTCTCATTATCATATCATTTCTTATTTCTGTTTTTGTTTCTTCCAATGTTTTTCTATACATATCCATTTGCTTCCTAATCTCATCTTTAAATGTTTCTATATTTTTGTTCGTCTTCTTTTATTTCTTTTTTCATAGAATCCATATTCTTGTTCATGTCTTCTTTTATTTCTTTTTTCATAGCATCCATATTTAAATTTAATGCTTTAATATCTCTGTTCATGTCTTTTTTCATTGTATCCATATTTGAATTTATTGCTTCAGTATTTTTGTTATTTGCTTCAATATTTTTGTTCATATTTTTTAACATTTCCATCATTTGTTCCCATGATGAATCCCTTCTATCCCCTATCTTACTATCCTGATTACCCTGACTTCCCTGACTATCCTGACCAACCAGATTACCCTGACTTCCCTGACTATCCTGACCATCCTGATTACCCTGACTTCCCTGACTATCCTCACCATCCTGACTCTCCTGATTATCAATATTATCCCCTTGCTCTAACATTCTATCTGTAATTTCCTTTCCCCCTCTTAATTTCATATAAATATACCTATAATTTATTTAATCTTTTACTCCCGAATCATACACTTTGTTTTTAATAAAGTAAGCACGTTCTGGGCGCCAATTGAAATGGATCTTCCTTCCGGAACACCCTTCTTCAATAAAATTCTCGGTCGTGGATTCAAGATTTCCAAATTGATTGTCCTAAAATAAATTACAAAAAAAAATATTAAGATAAAAATTTATTTTCTTCCTCTTCTTTCTACTCCCTTTTTCTGTTCTTCAACCCTTTCTCTATACCTTCAAGTTTCTGATTTCTTTCTATTCGATGCTTCTTTCTGCTCCAATACTTTCTATTTCTTGCCTTTTATGTCCTCCTACCACTTTCCAGCCCTGACCTCACTGCTTTTCTGTACCTGTTATCTTATCTGATTTTCCAATAATTTTATTATTTTTGACTTATTTATCAACTCTTCTTATTATATTTTCCTTTATTCTTTTTATTTTAATTGAAATATTAATTTTTGTTCTAGTTTTAATTAAATTCCATATATTTTTTAACAACTTTATTTTCTTAATGACTTTTTTCAATTACAACCTTTGACAATCTAATCAATAATAATCTTCCTAACAACGTAGCAACTCAAAAACAAACTAATTTTTATCAAAAAACATTTAAATAAAAATATATACTTAATCTAGACAACCAATTTAAAAATCATAGATCACGTTCCAACATTTCATTGAAGGAACATTCACCCATGAAGAAAAATCCATATCAGTATATTTCTTTTCCAGTTATTAAAATTTAGCAAAAAATGGGCCTTACCGGGCATGTACCTTATACCAAACTTAATTCCAACAAATAACGACTATTTAGGACAATTCTTTAACACTAGACTTTTACAAGAGGTTATTTAGTTTTACTGCCCCTTATCAAAATGACTTTTATAATGAAGGTACACTAAATGTGAACAAACTGTACCTTGTTTTATTATTTTATGTAACCGAATTATTCCCTCGGTATTTTGAGTAGGTACCAATTATTGGATTCTCTATATTTCAAGAAACCTAATTTAATTTCAGATAGTGCCTTGGGGCGTAAGAAGTGTTCTGAATTGGTTACGGGATAACTACGGAGATTATGAATTTATTATTACTGAAATCGGACTTGCAGACGATGGAACATCTTTAGATGATAAAATAAGAAGTGATTATTATCGCGTAAGTTTTATATAGGTAGGTATATAGCATCAACTACTCCAAGTATTTTTAGAAAGTTATTTATTATCGGTTATATTGCATTTATTATTTAATTTTTACAGGACTACTTTTGTAATGTCTTAGCTGCAATTTATTTAGACGGTGTCCGAGTACCATGTCTTACTGGGTGGAGTTTAATGGATAATTTCGAATGGGATGACGGATATAGGTAGGTTATTTCATGAAAGTAACATATTTCGAAAATTTAAAAAAAAATTACATTTAAAGAGTTACTAAGATATAAAAATTACGTTTAAAATACTGAATGCAAAAAAACTTAAACGTTAATTCATTGATGGTCTTAATGAAGCATTGATTGAGTGTTATTATCAACCATTTATTGATTGTCAGTATTTTTATTCCTGGTAATAATTATTATAAAATAAATTTTCGTTAAACACATGTCGCCATTAAAAATTATATTTTCTACTTTTGGAACAAAACGTTGGAAATTAGTATTTGCGTTGTACCATAGTTTACTTTTTTTTGTATTAGAGATATATCCTTTAATGAATGTTACATTGGATCATATGTACCAATATTTTGTAGCAAACATTTTGGAATGTTTTCCGTGGATTTTACTACTTTTAAAAGGACCCCAAAAGCAACGGTTAAGTTTTGGCAAGAAATGACTAAAACGAGGACTTTAAATTGTGACACATACTGGCCAATAAATCAAAACTCACCTTCAATCTGTATGGGAGGATAGTAACCGTTACCAATTAAAGGGAATTGAAAATATAATTATTACAAACTAATAAACTATACTAAGCAAAAACAATTTTTCATTATTCTCATAAACCCATGCTAATATTCTGTTTACAGTGTTTTTGAAACTATTTGTTGGTTTAAAATTTCTAAATTTTATAGTCCAAAATATGACGGTAAAATTAGTAGGAAACCTTAATATGTGCTTTTCCTCAGGGCTTGAAAATATTTATCAAAAAAATAAAAACATGGTAATCGCTATCTAGAATAGTGAATTTTAAAACAAAAATGTTAATTAGAGTTTTTTAGAAAAGTCAATACTTTTGGAGTTATTGGTAGCTGAAAGTTCACAAATTAAATGACAAACAAGCATGTTCTTAAACAATTTTTCGGAAATAACTCAGAAAATGTAGGTACATTTTATCGGGAAAATTGTCATAATTTAAAATAAATCTTATAAAAAAAGAAAAAGATTCGTTTTTTATAATTACAAGAATTTTGTCTTAGAATTGAATGGAAATTTATTCGCCAAATATTTTGAGCAAAAAACATAGTTTCGTCATCTAAAATTAACAAATACAATTAAAAATTAAAAATATGCAACACAGTTTAAAATACATAAACGTACATAAAAAAATTTTAATTTCAATATAAAAAAAGAAATCTTTGTTACAATCTATAGATAAAGTGTTTGATATAAAGTTTGTGAAAATTAAGATTTAATAATTAATTAATACATCTAAGATGACTATGATACTCAGACAAGCTGTAAAAGCAGTTTTCTGTAAGTTTTTTTAATTTATTTTTAAATTGATTTTTACTTTTTATAATTTCAAATTCTTCAGGCAGAAGGTTGTAAAGTGAGCACCCCGCATATTCAGGAGATTTTTTTAGAGAAGATATGATTTATCTTCTTGAGGGAGAAAAGTTGTTTATTCCTTGTATCATAACTATGACCATCTGAATGTTTAGTTAATTTTTCTTTGTTATATATATATATATATATATATATATATATATATATATATATATATATATATATATATATATAACGTGAAGTCAATCGTGGAGTTGCAGTCAACGTTTGGCCAAGGTAAGTAAAGAAAACTCTTTGATTTCAGTCAAGCTTTCGAATTTATTTAATTCTTCTTCAGGACATCTGTGGTGAAGAACAATTTTTATAAAATAAAGAAATATTGTTACAAATGTGATGACTTACTAATCGTGAGGTTATAAGAAAAGCGACGAATTCTGTTTGACAACATTACAACAACATTACAACATTACAGAATTCGTCGCTTTTCTTATAACCTCACGATTAGTAAGTCATCACATTTGTAACAATATTTCTTTATTTTATAAAAATTGTTCTTCACCACAGATGTCCTGAAGAAGAATTAAATAAATTCGAAAGCTTGACTGAAATCAAAGAGTTTTCTTTACTTACCTTGGCCAAACGTTGACTGCAACTCCACGATTGACTTCACGTTATATTGAACCAGTCACTATACCATTATTCGTATATATATATATATATATATATATATATATATATATATATATATATATATATATATATATATGTATATATATATTGTTATCGAATATCCTATGTCCGAATTCCTAACTCAACATCTTCTACCTGATCTTGGCGACTACTTTAGATTTCTTAATCGGATTGTATTTATGTATATATTTATTTTAACTATTTTTTTATATATTTTGACATGTATGTATGTACATATTTTATCAAATTAATGAAAATAAATATATATTAGCAATTTTGAAATTTCTTTAATTTTATTAATTACACGAAGTTAGAAAAAAATTACAAAAATAAATATCTAATTTTGAACTTTTTTAAATTTTATTAATTACACAAAATTAGAAAAAAAACACTTCAAACAGTTTATTTTCTACTATTCAGTTTATCTTCACTAAAAACGTTCACTTCAAGATTTTAACGCGCGATACTTTTACGACTCAAATCTAATCGTATAAAAAAAATGTAAAATTTTCCAAAACACATTTCGTTTTTAAAATTTTGACGACTATTTTAGATTTATTAAATTCAGAATGAAATAATATTGGTACAATATTGCAGTTAGGAATTCGGACATAGGATTAACGGAGAGGGTCTAAGACCGGTAGCTCAGCTGGGGGTCGATCGTAATGAACTGACCATAGTTAGGAATTCAGTACTACCCGAAATCTAGTATGTATGATGGTAGAAATTGTTAAAAAATTAAGATAAGTAATCTAGGTGGGCTGATTTGTTTTATTTGTATAGAATCAAGTTTGTTTTAGAAAAATTTATATAGGATTTAGATTGTTAGTGATAGGCTTTTGTTAATTTGTTGATTTTAGAGATTGTTTCTCTTTCTCTTGGTCTTTTGAAGAGAATGGTTGTAATAAATGTTTTTCAGTATTAAAATTGAGTTTTTTAATAAAATAATAAGTTAAAAGAGATTTGAATAATATAATATTGGTACTAAAGTTGAATAGAAGGATTTGTACGAGTTTGGTAAGAAGAAAGATTATTTAAAGTTATTTTAAAAGATTGAAAATGACGAAGAGAAGAGATATTGTACTAGAAAGAATATTTATCATTGCTAAGAAGATTAAATTATCAGGTTAAGAAGAGAAGTATTAAAATAAACACTTACCAGTTTTAAATATAGCAGTTTTTCTCAAGAATGGAAGAAAGTTCTTCATTTATATGGTTAGATCAGTTCTTATATGGTAGAAGACTTGCAGAATTGAATTAGCAGCAGTTATACGGTATTTTAGTATAAAAATAAAGAATTGTGTGTTTAATTTCTTGTGTTGTATAAACTATATTCATTTTCACTTTCATTTAAAAAATTAATTTTGCACATCACTAGACTTAAGAATATTTAGAATTTCTTATTTTCTTATTTTTTTATATTAATACGCGTTTATAATTATAATTCATGAAATAAATCTCTGGAGGATGCATGTGTGTCGTGGAATAGACTAATTTAATTCATTTGGGACATATTTATGCAACAAAAATGGAAAACTTTACAATTTCTCAAATAATTTTGTGCTTTGTTAAAAACCAATAAAAAACTAAGAATCTTTGCAAAAGTTTATTATTAAATTATAGGAAAATTATGAAATATTCGTTCTTGTAAAATTAAACAATTTGCCACAATTTTGCATTAAAATAATGTAATAAATACAAAAATGAAGTGATTATTGTATATGAAATATATTAAAATACTTGTATTTTTGTTATTTGACAGTGCAAGACATTTATTTGAGGTTTCTTATAGGATTTAGACAAAGCACAAACTTTTACAAGGGTATTTTTTAATTACTAATAAAATTTTCCATGTGTTGCATACTTTCTTGGACAGGTTGTATACCTTTAAAAAAAAACGCAAGAGTTGAAAGTTTTGAAATAAAATAGATGTATTAAAAAAAATTAATACGACTATATAATAGATTAACAGAAAATATAAATAGAATGAAACTTAACCTATTACTTATTTGTCTATGCCCTAGGCAGAAATCAAATGTACCTAAACTTGAATAAGACAAAATTTATGACTTTTTCTACAACTATTAGTGGGCAACCTTCATTCATTCTATCACTACAAATTAAAAATTTTATAGAAAAAAAATGGAATTGTAAATCAGATAAAAATAAAATCGTCAATTTGCTATAAATTTCAATTGGTGCGATGGATTGAAATGAAACTTTATGAGTATTTTTAAATCTATAGACTACTTATTTTAATGCAAAATGGTGATTTCTATATTCTTCCAGTGGTGTGCACAGTTCATAAGAAATATTTTGTATTTTTACCAAATTGCTATCTGAACGACATAAATAAAAATATTTTTCTCGAAAACAATAAGTTTTAGCATAGTAGAATGTTATTACTTTTTTATTAAGGAAGCAAGTGACACATCGAGCGACTGCGCAGAACGAGGAGCCCAGAGTGGCATTTAGGATCTCGTATAAAATGCATTTTCGTTTTGATGTCGATTGTTATTGTTTGTTGTTACTTAGGTGATTTTAATAAAACAAATAAAACAAGTAATATTAGTGTTTATTTGGAAATACTTCATATTTAAATCATATGCAAGCGTGTAATATGTCTCTTGGACGGACTTCTAGGATAACAACAACAGAAAAAGAACAAAGAAAAAGCTTTACAAATCAAGATATTTTTCATAGCCACGTTGAATGGATTTAACGGCTCTTGAATTTGAAGAGGAGGAAAATTGTGCCATGGGCTTTATGTTCTTGGAAAAAATTCTTGCCGTAGAGTCATTCGAGAAAAAACGTACCATAAAACTGGCGTCTTTACCAGTCCTTCCTCGAATCACCACTGCCGGTTCAAACCAATAACCTTTAACCTTTGCCCAGGCAACATCACCAACTTCTGGTATAAATTTAAACGGTTCATCAGAACAGGCAACAGATCCGGATGTATGGGAAGAAGAGGCTGTTTGAGAAGAACAGGCAGGTTCAGATGAACAGGCAACAGGTTCAGATGTACAGGCAACAGGTTCAGATGTACAGGCAACAGGTTCAGATGTTGAAGTTGGTTTTCTAGGTTTTCCAAAACCAAATGATTCGGACAGACCTTCCAAGGTCGATGGATCTACCACTGCCGATGAGTCCACTGCTAGGAATGACCTAACATTATTTAAAACCCGTTGGGAATTTGATGAGCTGAAATCTATGTTTTTAGCATAAAGTCTTTCATTGATAATTTCCAATTGGTAATTATTCTTGGAAAAAATAGGAAAGTTTTTATTATCTTGATATTCAGATAAATGAAAACATAAGATATCTTTAAGAAAGGTTTCTTCATCAAACTGGTCATCGGGTTTTAAATTCGCTAGCTCTTCATTGTAGAAACAATTGTAGAAACATCTTTTTTTTACCAACTTCATTAAATATTCCTTTGATGTATTATTATTGTAAATATGGTTTTTGCCAAGAATTACGTTCAAATAATGGGTTGCCCTCTTCTTGGTGCAACTTCTGTGTATAATGTTTAAATTATATAAACGAAACAATTTTGCCAAGCAAATTAGGGGTGTTAGTTTTACCAATGGAAACTTATGGATTTTGTTCGAATATAAATAAAGAAATTTTGAAGCTTCATTCAATGTTGTATGGCTCACGTTGGTATAGCCAAAAACGTGTTGCAAAACTTGCTTCGTAGTCGCCCATGTAACACAAGAAACTCCGTTTTTAAGAAAAAAATTTTTCATGTGGTTCAGCACGAACGGCTGAGATTCGAAAATCCACTTCGGAGAAAAGTTCAGGCTCATTGTTTTTAAGAAATCTGTAAGAAATTATTTTATTTTACAATAAAACTTTAAGTAAAATGGCTGTTTCGAAATAATTAACAACATATATTAAGTACTTACAATTAATTAAAAACACACAAAACACCAGTATATTAGTCCAACGACGGCAACGACCTGTCATCCAAATGAAATCTGTAAGAAATGATTTTATTTTACAATAAAACTTTAAGTAAAATATTATTAAACTTTAATAATAAAGTATTGAAGTTAGTCAAAAATGCATTTTGTTTTGACAAATATACGAGGATGGTTGAAATATTAGCGAATTTCAAAATCTATTGCAAAACATTATAATCTAGTTACCAATAATTACAGATTTGCTTATTTTTGATAAAAATTTCAATTTTTTTGATAAAAATATTATTAAATATTGATAATAAAATATCAAAATTATTTAAAAATGTATCATTTTTTTGGCAAATAAACGATGATCGTTGAAATATTTGCCGATTTTAAAATGTAATGCAAAAAACTATAATCTAGTTACCGATAATTACGGATTTGCTTTATTTTTGATAAAAAATTCAATTTTTTGGTAAAAATATTAATAAATTTTGATAATAAAGTCAAAAATGCAATTTTTTTTAAATAGACGAGGACAGTCGAAATATTTGCGAATTTCAAAATTTAGGTATTGCAAAACATTATAATCTAGTTAATTGCCGACAATTACAGATTTGCTTAATTTTGATAAAAATTTTGATTTTTTGGTAAAAACATTATCAAATTTTGATAATAAAGTATTAATTTTAGTCAAAAATGCAATTTTTTTTTAAATATACAAGGATGGTCGAAATATTTGCGAATTTCAAAATGTAGGTATTGCAAAACATTATAATCTAGTTACCGACAATTACAGATTAGCTTATTTTTAAAAACAATTTGTTTTATATTCAAAGGTTGTGAATGATATATGGAGGGTAGAGGTAAGGAGAACTGTCTCCGTGTATTGAATGTGTCCGTCAAAATGTGGTAAATAAGGGTGGCGCTACGATCGTAGTAGGGTAAATTTTAAAAAAAGCGCCATAATTTCTTAGAGTAGGATAGATAAATAAACAAGGAAAGACACATTTCCGCTTTATTATGACACCATTTTTAAAATAATCATAAGATACATAAGATAATCATAAAGTATAAAACGAATTTAAAATACACTAAACTGAATTCGCTGACCACGTTTTTTTATAGCACTTATATAATTTGTGACTTATATTACGAAATCATACGACATTTCAAACAATTTGTCAAAAACTGCTACATTCATTCTGTACCCTACATCTACTTTAGCGCCATTGTAGTGGCAAGTTTGAGAAGTGTTATGTTCCTCTAAAAAGTGGACACATTTTTAATCATTTCCCATTTAAGATCGTTCTCCTTACCTCTACCCTCCATAGAATGATATTAAGATTGACGTTAAGTGCAGTATTGCCAAAAAAACACAAATTAGTAAGTAACTAAATTCTTCTTTTTCTTTTCTTCGGGTTTTTTGGCCGTTGTTCAGCTAGGATATTTAACCAGTGCATTTTTAATTGTATTTTCCATTTTATTGATTGTGAATAAAAATTAGAATTATGATTTTATTTTTAATTTATTTAATTTTTTTTGTAAATAACAAAATTGTTTTTTATATTTATAATTAAAAATATTTCGACATTTTTGAGAGTTTTGGAAAAGTTTTGATATTTCATTAAAAATTTTTGAAAAAAATTTACATTTTTGGAAACTAAAAAAAAATTGTAATTTTTTTGCAAAATTTTTGAGGTTTTGTTGGAAAAAATCTTGGAAAAATTGCCTTTTTTTTAATTTATGGAAATTTGGACATTTCAAAAGTTTTTTAATTTTTTGCAAAATTTATAAGATTTTATTGAAAAATTTTTGGAATTTTTTGAAAAAATTAGAAAAATTAACAATGTTTGCAAAATTTTTAAGTTTTTGGAAAAATTGACATTTCTAAGAAAATTTAAAATATTTATGTGACATTTTATTGGAAATTTTGAAAAATTTTATCATTTTTTTTTTGGAAAAAAATTGTCATTTTTGAAAAATTAAGAAAAATGTTAAAATTTTTGGAAAAATTAAAATTTTTGGAAAAATTTTGCAAAATTTTTGAGTTTTTCGAAAAAAATTTAAATATTAAAAAAATTGATATTTATTTTTTGAAAAAATTTTGTATCAGATCAAATATTTAAATAATAATTATGAAATTTTGTTAAATTAATTGTACTATTTGAAAGTTCATTTTATTAGGAATAATAAAAATAATAAAAAATATGAGTGTGGCAGTCAGTGGGACTGCCGGCAGAAGTTATACTTCTATGCACACGCCCGGATTCATAAATTTGTCATCGTTATATGATATTAGTGGTTAGCGACCTCAAAAACCTCCACAAAAACCGAGTGCACACTCCTTTTGTATCTAATTTGCATAAAACCCTATAGTGCCGCGGAGACTTTCGGAATCCTGATATTCGTGTATAGCGACCCCAAAAACCCCGAGTTTATAAATTGAACCCATTTTCAGCAATACTTACCGAATTGTAAGTTTTCTCTCTATTGTCTGTTCGGAATGCACTTTTCGAATGCAGAAATGCAATTTCTTATTTTTACATTATTTCCTCGACTATTCGTAAAAACTCTGTTTATGTAGCCAACAACCTTAAAAGCATAGTATACTGCAACCATGTGACAGTATTTTAGACTACAATACAATACTCATTACTGTATAGTATTATTAATATAAAATGCTAAACTTTATATGTATACTTACGTGACAGAATTATAAAATAATCTGTCAAATAATCATGTGGTCTGTCACTATCATATTCATACATTAGTTCAGACTGTTTTTTGTATATCTATCCCTTTTCAATGTACTGAATGTTGAAACGGTATTCAAAGGATTTATAGTTATGACTAATAACATGTGGTAAATATTTCATCTTTGTTTTTACCGACCAATATACCTTATAAGTGTTTCTGTCTCTCTCTTACTCACACCATTACATATGTAATGATTTTTCCCATTTAACTCTACACAATCTTTTTATTCTACAGAGTGTCCCAATAGAAGTATAACTTGAAAAACTCTCAGTTTTTTATAAAACTTTCACTTTTAATTAAAAACTTTTTATGTTTTTTAAAATAACATGTTTCGCTTCGATAAGCATCGTCAGATTGACATATAAAATTACATTTTGTTTATTTGTAGCTAGCTATCTGATGTTGAATAGGTAATATTGAGGCTAGATTCAGTATGGAAGTAACAAGATTTAACAATATTAAAGCCTGGATGTTATTAGCCCTAAGGGATTATCCTGGATGTATCTCCCTCTAAGATAAGTATAACTTTGCAATGATATTGAAAAACCAGGAAAAAACTATATCTGCTGATCTTTACAATAACTTAGTATATTTGTATTACAATTATATTATCTTATCTATGTATAAAATGAAGACTCAATCAAAGTAAACAGTTTAATAGTGGAGAATTTCTAAGATTTATTTGTTCATTAACAACTTTAAATTGTGGATCTGTTAGATGTCTTTTTATTTCGAGTTTTTCAAGGAAATCTAAATTTTGTTTTTTATTACAAATGTGTAGTATTTGGATGTCATTGTTGTGTAAGAGTGAGGTTGGATGTTCAAGTAGGTGTTTTGCATAATTTGACTTATTACGTTTTGGACAATTAATTTTGTAAACACCAGTTTTTTTTTAAATTGGGTAATTTTGTTTTTACATTTAATAATTTTGTACCAACATTATTTAGTGTTTTAAATGACATTAATGTTGATGTTGCCGAAGATATTATTTTTGAAATTGTATTGGAAATACTTCCACAATGTAATATTTTTATAACTTTTAATTTCTTAAGTTTGTTTAGGAAATATTAGTTGTAGTGATATTTTTTGTTCTTTCTTAATAATTAATTTATTTATTAAATGAATTGGATAGCCATTAGATGTAGCTATTTGTTTTATAATATTAATTTCTTTATCAAAGTTAATTTTGTCCATATAATTCAAATATTTGAAGAAAATAATTCAATTAATTTTCTTGATTTAAATATTAAAAAAGTTAATAATTTACTAAATTATTCGGGGTAACACGAATTGCGAACTATGGTCACAAGTATCGAAGGGTCCAGGGGATAGCCGCTAATCTTTTACTCGAATTGCGAACCGTGCCCTTTTTGAAGACATAATGATGAGATGAATTGCGAACCAGGCCTAAAGCCGTGACCGTTTTATGGCATTTAGGGTAATATTCAAATCAAATACATAATACAGAAATGAATTAATTGTAAATATACACATCTACTGATCAGTAGAGAAAAATACCATTCCCAAGTAACATTTTTGGTTTTATTGTAGTTCTCAGGGTATCTAAAAAACCTTTTCTATGAACCAAACATAAAACCTTTTAATCCTGATATTCTCCTTACAACTGCAATAAAACTATCTTAAGTCTAAAATGGAGAACTTTATGAAGGTTGCTAGGACTAATTTTTAAATCTTTCTTAAAACCTGGCTTATAATAGTTATAAATTAAGCAGCTATAAAACTTAAATGAGGTTGTATAAAAAGCAGTTTTAAAACTGTAATAAAACTTTTTATAAAACCTGGATAAAACCAAATTTAAGTCGTTTAAGTTTTAAAATTGCATAAAATTTTACTAATATATCATAAAAAGATAACTTTAAAACTAATTTGGTTTTAAAGTGATGTTGCTTTCCATACTTAAGATATTTTATTAGATATATATTATTATATTATTCTACTACCGATAATATCATCACATTTTGATTAAAATCATAAACAAACTGCAGAGTACCTACTGTTAAAAGTGGACCTGATACTTTCTTAAAATTTACGCGCCTTTTAAAATGTCCCAATTTTATAAATTATAAAATGTTTGTAATTTTAGTAATTTGTGTTTTTGCCCGAATTAGTATAATATAATACAGGTACTAATAAAGAGAATGATAATTAATGTCAATTATTGCTAATTTAACATATTTTAGCGGTATAAAATGAGAAAAACCAATACATTTTTTGTCATGGTTTCGGAGTAATTAATGCTCCATAACCACACTATTTATCTACAGACGGAAAAGATCTAAAGTGACTATATACAAAATAAAATTAATATATATGTATTCAGCTATTTAAGAAAATGGTCAGATTATAAAAAAAATTGATAAATAGGCATTAAAATATGAACAGAATCTCAAAAAATAATTGTTGATGCCATCCTTTCGGTTTAGTAGTCATTTTTTAATAAAATGGACTCCAGTAGCACTTTTGATTGTAACCAGAAGGTAGAAATAAAGTTAATCATAAAACCTTTATACGGCTAATAAGATATGGTTTTAAGCTGGTTTTATCTTGGTTGTATTAAATGTAATTTACATTTCGCGCATAGGTTTGGAAATTTAACCTCACAATTTTTAGTGATTACATCAGGAATATTATTTACATAAGAGGAAACCAGAGATAGATAATTGTCTATGGAGGAAACCATATGCAAACATTTTTGAAGTCCTTGGTGCCAATATTCTCCTGCACAAATATTATAACACTCAATGATTTTGGTTGGTGTTCTTAGAAGTGTACGGGGATCTGTTGATAATATATTTGGAAACCTTGTATTTATGACTTTTAATCATGCCTTTACTGTGTTTTGTTTCACATTGTATCCACTTGCCCATGCCCAATATCATCATTAATATTCGGAGTAGAATTATTGATGAATTAGATATACCTACATTCAGTAAAACATTCTGCAACAACTGTATTTTGTAGTTTCAAAAACTGTTTCTTTAGTTGACAGTTTTTTTCCACTCTCTGTGGAAACGTCCGCTTTTTTTGACATGCATCCATTTTTCTAAAAATGTGTTCATTTTGGCACTATGTTGGGATAAAACTCTTTAGATTTAAGAGATATTTTAAAAAGCATTTTTTAATGCCCGCTTAGGAACGTCGTTTTAATGTGGTTTTTTAATATGTATGTAGTTGCAGGAGTAAGGAGTTTTAAAAATTGGTTTTATAGTAAATTATATAACCAGTTTGTAATACCAGTTTAAAACATAGGCATATAATTCTACTTCTTTAAAACTGTTTAGCTGTAGGAGTATTTTAAAGCCAAACGGTTTTAATATTGTCACAGTAATTACTGTATTAAAACAATATTAAGATCAAAATCATTTCCAGTAGAAAAGGTTTTATTTCGAGGTTTTAACAGATCCATTAAAACGCGATTATAATGCTACTAGCTCTTTAAGAGTTAATGGCCAAATTATAAGCCGCCTTAAGAGTGAAACATATATTGCAACCTTTTTAAAACAGTATTAAAACTTTTTCAAGACTATTTGATCTTTAAAATGTTACTTGGGTTGAAATACCCAGTAATTGTTGTTTATGAATAAAGGAATTATGTAAAAGCATATAAGTATAATATTTTTTTTTAATTAAAACTATTGGCAAACTAAATTCGTAAAATAAAACCCTTTTGGTAAATTAAAATATTGAAAGGAAACAAAAGTATTTAAAATATATAAATAATATTATTCAAAACAAATTTTAAGCTCCACTTTCAGGTATAAAAACTTTATTACTCTGTAATCAATAGAACTCACAGCAGGTAATAAATATAATAAAATATAATATAATTATAGAGACCGGATATAAGCATTTAGCGACATATCCAGACAGATTCTTGTATTGGAATGAATAGCATTAGTGAATGGCATTATTTTAAGAGAAGTTTTTTGTGCCAAAATGCATTTATTTTACAAAATATTAATTCATAGAAAGAAAAAATTGTACAAAGATATAATTTTATAAAAATTGTTTCTCATAAATATAGCCCTGTCTGATACAACCCTGTATGTACCTAATGTCAATATTGTTTGATTATCTGTAAACATTGCAATTGACGAACAAATTAAATTTGAAATACTAATCTATTTAAATATTTTTATACCTACCTGTTCCTACTCGGGTTCATAATTTCGCGAAGGGATTAAAGTGATTAAACCATCCAAAAATGTACGGTTCGCAATTCAGGTGAGTGATCGGTCAGCTGATAAGATGTAGTTCGCAATTCGGGTCGAGGATTAGAAAAATCTGACCACTGTTCGCAATTCATGCGCCCCGAATTATTCAATATACAGAAAACCAACACAAATACTATAGATGTAACCATACCATATAATTCAAATCATCCTATAACACATAAATTAGCAGCTTATAATTCTATGATACATAGACCTCCATCAAGGTGGCTGACCCAAAGTGGAGAAATTTGTCGAAATTTATTTCAAAATTAGGTGCATTTTAGGTGCTATTTAGGTGCGCCAAACAAAAATTAGGTGCACTAACCGTTTTTGAAATATTTACGAAAAACCATGGGTCAGCCAGCCTTTAACAACCTAGCTGACCCATAAGAAAAAAAAACAAAAAACAAGGATTAAATAATCTTTAAATTAGGTGCTAATTAAGTGCTTTTTAAAACACGAAACATAAAATAAAAAATTTAAAAATTAAACGTCTTAAAATTGAATATATTGATTGTGTATGGCAAAATGCCACATTTCTTCTTGCACTTTGAACCAAAATGGACATCGGCAGTTTAAGAACAATTAAAAATCGGTAAAAATTTCTTGTCCTGTAATTTTTTTAATGGATAATTCGGAAGGTCACCACAAATTTTTTTTTTTTATTTTTTTTTAACTCGGACCGCTGAGCGAGACTTGCAACCGGTCATTTCCGGAAATGATGATTAATATAAAATTCACTTTGTCAGAGATTTAAGTGCTTATTAAGTGCAATAGTTTCACGAGCAAAATAAACTGCTAATGAGCAATTTCAACTGAAAATATTTGGCCAAAGTTTTCTTGCGTCTTAATTAAGGGTGTCAATCTGCACTTTTTAAGCACATGATCAAGATCAAGATCATTAAAATTTTCTTGTAATTCTATTACTTAATAATTATCTCCTCCGAAATAATTTTTCTTTTATTCGGTTTATTTTTGTTTTTTTTTTCTGTCAACTTTAAATCTAAATTAGCGTCGATCAAATTCTCATTTGCATCTTTTGTAAAGTCAATTAATTATCGGAACTACGCGCAAAAAAACTATGGAAATTTTATGGGATTATTTCGTAGGTATTTGTACCAGTTTTTAAGTGCTTAGAAAGTGCAGAATGACACACTTGGTTTAAGACTTAGGCACCTCCATCAAGGTGGCTGACCCAAAGTGGAGAAATTTGTCGAAATTTATTTCAAAATTAGGTGCATTTTAGGTGCTATTTAGGTGCGCAAAACAAAAATTAGGTGCACTAACCGTTTTTGAAATATTTACGAAAAACCATGGGCCAGCCAGCCTTTAACAACCTAGCTGACCCATAAGAAAAAAAAAAACAAAAATCAAGGATTAAATAATCTTTAAATTAGGTGCTAATTAAGTGCTTTTTAAAACACGAAACATAAAATAAAAAATTTAAAAATTAAATGTCTTAAAATTGAATATATTGATTGTGTATGGCAAAATGCCACATTTCTTCTTGCACTTTGAACCAAAATGGACATCGGCAGTTTAAGAACAGTTAGAAATCGGTAAAAATTTCTTGTCCTGTAATTTTTTTAATGGATAATTCGGAAGGTCACCACAATTTTTTTTTTTTATTTTTTTTAACTCGGACCGCTGAGCGAGACTTGCAACCGGTCATTTCCGGAAATGATGATTAATATAAAATTCACTTTGTCAGAGATTTAAGTGCTTATTAAGTGCAATAGTTT
This sequence comes from Altica lythri, assembly GCA_964028335.1. NCBI lineage: Eukaryota > Metazoa > Arthropoda > Insecta > Coleoptera > Chrysomelidae > Altica > Altica lythri. The sequence continues at coordinate 57,761,475 of OZ034807.1, read as the reverse complement.
CACGAGCAAAATAAACTGCTAATAAGCAATTTCAACTGAAAATATTTGGCCAAAGTTTTCTTGCGTCTCAACTAAGAGTGTCAATCTGCACTTTTTAACCCATTCACTGCTACAGTGATTGTTACAGGTTCGCCAGAAGCTGCCCCATATATTTTTAAAAATATCATGCCTCATTATCACTCATGGTAAACAATAAAACCACGAACGGGTGGAAATTTTATAAAATTAAATCGTTTTGTTACACGCTCACCAAAACACAGCCTTCTAAAAACAACGCTAATAAAAAGTGGTACATTTAGTGTAAAAGGGTCTGTGTCACCGATGTGTGTCGTGAGCACTGTGCTAAGAACAGTTCTGTCACTCATGCGTGCCATGCGCACTGAATGGGTTAAGCACATGATCAAGATCAAGATCATTAAAATTTTCTTGTAATTCTATTACTTAATAATTCTCTCCTCCGAAACGAAATAATTTTTCTTTTATTCGGTTTATTTCTGTTTTTTTTTCTGTCAACTTTAAATCTAAATTAGCGTCGATCAAATTCTCGTTTGCATATTTTGTAGGAAATTGTTTAACTTTAATGCAAAGTTTTTGATGAAAATGATAATAATCAGGATTTTCTTTGAAATTTTCGACTTTCTTGTTCGATATCAAACCTTTATTTATATTTTTGCTTGTTCGTAGGATGTGCTCAGGTAGTTTGAACAGGAGACCCTCATTTTGCCTATGTTTTTGAACGTTTGCAAATCGTTTTTGCATGTTATCAAACAAACTGAATATGATAAAATCACTCGTCCTACGGACTCGTGATTTTATCACATTTCAGTTTGTTTTCGTATTTTTGCCAAATAAAAAAGTTTTCGTGGAAACTAAAAATTTATCGATAAAATTTTAAGGACTCGTGGTATTACCTTTGATAAAACATTTCTAGCTAAAATTTAAATAAAAAAAATAATTACCTATTGAGAAGTTTTATAATTGTTCGAATTTTTTAGTTGAAATGTCTTGGAGGAGAAAAGTAATGGTATAAATAATTTTTGAGTAATTCAAATAGGTGCGCTTCATTTTGAGTACAGATAAAAAACGGCAGAGAAGTTTTAAGTCCAGATTAAAGTCAATTAATTATCGGAACTACGCGCAAAAAAACTATGGAAATTTTATGGGATTATTTCGTAGGTATTTGTACCAGTTTTTAAGTGCTTAGAAAGTGCAGAATGACACACTTGGTTTAAGACTTAGGCTAAGAATTTCAAGTTGACTTGTCTCATCAGCGGTTTGTTCTGTTATTGAGTCTGTTGCCCTTACTGAGCACTTAAATATTTGACAAAAAGTTTTTTATAATAATTATTATATTTGGAAGTGACCGGTAACAAGCTCAGCAGTCCCAGTTAAAAAAAAATTAAAAAAATTATTTCATTTCGGACGAGAGAATTATTAAGTATTAGAATTACAAGAAAATTTTAATGATCTTGATCTTGATCATGTGCTTAAAAAGTGCAGATTGACACTCTTAGTTGAAACGCAAGAAAACTTTGGACAAATATTTTCAGTTGAAATTGCTCATAATCATCATTTCCGGAAATGACCGGTTGCAAGTCTCGCTCAGCGGTCCGAGTTAAAAAAAAAAAAAAAAAAAAAAAAATTGTGGTGACCTTCCGAATTATCCATTAAAAAAATTACAGGACAAGAAATTTTTACCGATTTCTAACTGTTCTTAAACTGCCGATGTCCATTTTGGTTCAAAGTGCAAGAAGAAATGTGGCATTTTGCCATACACAATCAATATATTCAATTTTAAGACGTTTAATTTTTAAATTTTTTATTTTATGTTTCGTGTTTTAAAAAGCACTTAATTAGCACCTAATTTAAAGATTATTTAATCCTTGTTTTTTGTTTTTTTTTCTTATGGGTCAGCTAGGTTGTTAAAGGCTGGCTGGCCCATGGTTTTTCGTAAATATTTCAAAAACGGTTAGTGCACCTAATTTTTGTTTTGCGCACCTAAATAGCACCTAAAATGCACCTAATTTTGAAATAAATTTCGACAAATTTCTCCACTTTGGGTCAGCCACCTTGATGGAGGTGACTTAGGCTAAGAATTTCAAGTTGACTTGTCTCATCAGCGGTTTGTTCTGCTATTGAGTCTGTTGCCCTTACTGAGCACTTAAATATTTGAGAAAAAGTTTTTTATAATAATTATTATATTTGGAAGTGACCGGTAACAAGCTCAGCAGTCCCAGTTAAAACAAATATTTCATTTCGGACGAGAGAATTATTAAGTAATAGAATTACAAGAAAATTTTAATGATCTTGATCTTGATCATGTGCTTAAAAAGTGCAGATTGACACTCTTAGTTGAGACGCAAGAAAACTTTGGCCAAATATTTTCAGTTGAAATTGCTCATTAGCAGTTTATTTTGCTCGTGAAACTATTGCACTTAATAAGCACTTAAATCTCTGACAAAGTGAATTTTATATTAATCATCATTTCCGGAAATGACCGGTTGCAAGTCTCGCTCAGCGGTCCGAGTTAAAAAAAATAAAAAAAAAATTTTGTGGTGACCTTCCGAATTATCCATTAAAAAAATTACAGGACAAGAAATTTTTACCGATTTCTAACTGTTCTTAAACTGCCGATGTCCATTTTGGTTCAAAGTGCAAGAAGAAATGTGGCATTTTGCCATACACAATCAATATATTCAATTTTAAGACGTTTAATTTTTAAATTTTTTATTTTATGTTTCGTGTTTTAAAAAGCACTTAATTAGCACCTAATTTAAAGATTATTTAATCCTTGTTTTTTGTTTTTTTTTCTTATGGGTCAGCTAGGTTGTTAAAGGCTGGCTGGCCCAAGGTTTTTCGTAAATATTTCAAAAACGGTTAGTGCACCTAATTTTTGTTTTGCGCACCTAAATAGCACCTAAAATGCACCTAATTTTGAAATAAATTTCGACAAATTTCTCCACTTTGGGTCAGCCACCTTGATGGAGGTGATACATAGAGCATTTTCAATACCAATGGACAAAATTAACTTTTTATATTATTTTTATTATTCCTAATAAAATTTTGTATTTGAAAATATTTATTAAGTATCTAGGTAAAATAATTCTTTTCTGAAAAAAACCCAGGTGGTCAGATAAGATTTATTAAGGGATTAGGTAGGTATATTTCTCTTTAGTAAAAAAAAATAGAATTTAAATTCTAATGAGTTTTTAATGATAAATATGAAAATTTTCTAAGTATTTATTTATTTTATGACAAGATTTAAAATTTAATATTTGTTTTTATAGAAAACAACTATTTTTACAAAGCAAGATTAAAATTGTAATTTATTTATAGTGGGTAAATTGAAAATATTTGAATTATACGGGATATACGAATTCCTAACCGTGGTCATAACATTTGGGGATTAGTAAGTAATTCGGTAATCCTATGTCCGAATTCCTAACTAAACATTTTTTACCTGTTCTTGGCGACTACTTTAGATTTTCTTAATCAAATTGAAGAAACTTATCAAATGTATTTCGTATAAATTTAATAATTGTTAATTTAAAATTAATTTATTTATGTATATATTTATTTCAACTATTTTTTTTATATATTTTGACATGTATGTAAATATTTTATCAAATTAACAAAAATAAATATATATTTGCAATTTTGAACTATTTTTAATTTTATTAATCACACGAAATTAGAAAAAACACTTCAAACAGTTTATCTTCACTTTAAGATTTTAACGCGCTATACTTTTACGAGTAAAATCTAATTAATTAATGAATCTTACAAAAAAAAAATAATGTAAAATTTTTTCGTTTTTAAAATTTTAAAGACTATTTTAGATTTATTAAATTCAGAATTAAATATTATTTGTATGCAGTTAGGAATTCGGACATAGGATTAACGGAGAGGGTCTGAGTTCGGTAGCCCAGCTGGGGGTCGATCGTAATGATCTGACCATAGTTAGGAATTCGGGTAATACCGAATTGGTTAAAAGTAATTAATAACGGTGTTATCGAAATGCCTCCCGTTTTTTCAGGTACCTATTTTCATAGATGAAATGCCTCCCGGGTACAATCGAAATGCCTCCGGGTCCTTAATCATTTATGGTAATATTTTGTGTGCTTAATCTTTGTATAATGACACAATGTTGCCAAATTATAATTTGAATAGGTAAATATATATCTATTTTTATTTTTCTAATTCTTATGCACTGTACATAAAATCTGTTAACAAAATATTTCAGAGTACGACATTTTTGTTTAGAAAATAAAATTGTTTACAATTAAAAACAAAGCCGAAGTACACTTAGTATTCCAATTGTTTTGATCTAACACGATTCTAATCTCTAATCTATTCCATGAATAGGGTAGTTTGCACCTACTAAATCTGGTAATTAGTTGTTTATAATAAATATTCTTTCTATAATTATGTGATCACTGAATTTTTGTATAAATACTTCAAGTTTATTAGTTCTTGTCTCAGTTTTGTCGATTTAAAGCTTGTATCAGTTTGTCAATTTTAAGTTCAAATTGTGTTTAAGTGGATTAAGTTATAATATTCGAAATAATGGAATCAACGATGTGTTCGAGTCAAAAGGGCAAACCTTTAATATCAATTGATGGTTTCACATTCGGTTTTCAAAAAATGTTGGCCAAAGATACGGTAAAGCGATGGACATGTACTAAGAAAACCTGCAAAGCATTTGTGAAAACGCAGGGATGTGACAATTCGATAATTGAGTCGATATTAGATCACAATCACGAGAAGTTGTCTGCCGAAGTGTCCAATAGGAAAGCCGTAAGCAATTCGATAAAAAGAGCAGCCGTGGAAGATATCAACGAAAAACCAATGAAGCTCATATGTAAAGAACTTAAGAAGACGAATATAGAGACATTTACTACCAACGATATCTATAGGGTGAGACAGAATTTATATTACGCTAGAACAACTAATTCTTTAATTAAACTTCCTAAAAGTATATCTGAATTTCATATTGCTATCGATTCAACTTCGATTATTACAAATAGGAACGAAAATTTTATAATTAAAAATGACAAAGATAATCACATTGTTATATTATCCTGTTCTTCAAATCTTTCTTTTCTTTCGACTGTTTCCAATTGGTATGTCGACGGAACTTTTGAGTACTGTCCTCGCTTTTTCACCCAATTGTTCACTATACATGGCTTAAAAAATGGACATTATATTCCTCTCGTCTTCTGTTTACTTGAAGATAAAAAGTCATCTTCTTATTATCTCGTGTTTAAATATATCATAGAAGAATGTATTAAACTCAATTGCCCTGTATCCCCTAAAGTAATAACTTCAGACTTTGAAATTTCTATACATAATGGTATCCGTAAGGCATTCCCTGAAGCAGATCTTCGTGGATGTCGTTTTCATTTGGGTCAGGCTTGGTATAGAAAGCTTCAAGCACTGGGCTTAGCTCCAGAATACCAGAAAAAAGGTGCTGACTCAAGTGAAATTACCCATTTTCTGTCATATATTTTTGGCCTATCATTCTTAGATCCTGAAGAAGTTGGCGATTTTTTTGCAATAGATTTGTCCGAAATTAAACCAGTCGATGAAAGGGTCACTCAGTTTTGTGATTATCTTGTGGATAATTATATATCGGAAAATTCGAAATTTCCGCCACATCTCTGGGCTGAGCACTCTTCATCTTTAGAAAGAACCACAAACCCATGTGAAAGTTTCCATTCCAAGTATAACTCGTCTTTCTACTGCCCTCATCCAAATATAAATAATTTTATTGAGATTATTTTACAATTTCAAATAAATACCTATATTAAAATAAATTCTGTCTCGGTACCAAAAAGAATTGTTGAGGAAAGTACAGCAAAAATCAATTTTGTAAATGAAAAAATATTACAATTAAGAGAAGGTACAATAAATAAATTAGAATTTGTGAAACTAGTGTCATACAAATTTAGGAAAAATAATTTGTAAGTTTGTAAATTTCTTCTGATGATTTGTATATAAAATTGAATAGTTCAGTCTGCAGACTGAATTTTATTGTTTGAGTCGTAATTTTCTTAAAAATTGGTGTTTTTAAATTTTCTGCGATGATAATATTATGTAATTTTGTAAGTTTCTGCTGATGATTTGTTTTAATAAATGTATAAAATACTTATCATGTCTTTATGTTTTTGATCAAAATAATCAAAATATTAAAACCAAAAAATAATGGTTAATATTGAGTTATTAACGAAATTCTATAAAAGGACGAAAGTTTGGCAACGTCTCACCTTCGTACAAAGATTAGAAGCTGGTAATTTATTTAGAGCTTAGGAGGCAATTCGTATGTGACCCTTTTAGCGACAGGTAAGAAACCCTTTTTCGGGAGGCATTTCGTATCCGGCCATTAATAATTACAATTACAAAATTACAAAAAATGATACTTTTAAAGTATCTCTAAATATTCTTGTCAATAAATATGTCCTACTTTTTTTTCAAACAAATGTCCTCGGTTTTTCATTGATTTTTGAGAAATTATCCTCGAAAAAAGACCTAAAAAAATTCCTGGCTACGCCCATTAAATGAAGGCACACTTATTCGAGAGACTTTTTACACGGTAAATGAATTTTTCATATTATGATTTTATACTTCTAAATACACACTAATTTACTACTTCAAGGCACTTTTTCTTTCTTTTTTTTATGACTTTCAATTTCTTTAATTGTATAAATATTTTTTAAAGTGAAAATTTTATTACATCGTTTTTTGGTCTGTGTTAGTGCATGTCGCATGTCGGTCGACCGCCGAGTAGGTATAAAGTACAAAAATGTACGGGAGTGAGCAGATCTGCTAATGAAAACAGTTCTACCTATTCGTATTAATACGAACTTCGACTGCGTAAGTATCTACGACATGTAACGTCGACTGTTATATTCTACCTATTCGTATTAATACGAACTTCGACTGCGTAAATATCTACGACATATAACGTTTTAAAAATATTACAGTCGTAAATAATAATTTTTGAAACTGAAAATATGGAACTTGAGCAATAAATTATGTAACATATATTAAATAAAATATCTTTTAAAATTAATTAAAACACTTTCATTTTTAAACAAATAAATTTTGTAATTATCCTGCACTTGTTATATATATTCATCTCATTCTTTTGTCGATTTACTGAAGTTTTCACTTCTATCGTGTGTGAATCGCACACACACATCTTTTGATTTTGATTTCGATTTCAATTTTGATTTCGATTTCAACGCCTATAGTTTGCAGCAGCTGACAGTGTAGTGTGCTCCAAACTATATTATTTGTGTTTAATTTTATTTATATTCGGTCCATTCCAATTTTCCAAGTATAAAATTAAGGTTGATAAAACGATTTTTATACCCTTAATGAAATATTATTCGAAAAATTTTTAGTTAAATGTCTAAAGTGTGAAAAAAAGTTTCACTTTTACCGTGGTTTCATAAAACCACACAATGCTTTTTTTGTATTTTGTTTATGTGTTATGTTATATTTTAAGGTTTTTGTACTGTTTTGTATGTTTTTTAGCTTTGTCGACGAATTGTAAAATTTCTGACAATAAAGCATTTATTATTATTTTATTATTATTACCTAAGAGTTAGACACTTATTGGATTCCCTATATTTCAAGATACCTAATTTAATTTCAGATAATGCCTTGGGGAATAAGAAGTGTTCTGAATTGGTTACGGGATAACTACGGAGATTATAAATTTATCATTACTGAAATCGGACTTGCCGATGATGGAACATCCTTAGATAATAAATTAAGATATGATTACTATCGCGTAAGTTTTTTATAGCATCAACTACTTAAAGTATTGTAGGAAGTTTTGTACTATTTGTTTTTGAGTTTGTTATTTACTTTTCGCAGGACTACTTCTGTAATGTCTTAGCTGCAATTTATTTAGACGGTGTCCGAGTACCATGCCTTACTGGGCGGAGTTTGCTGGATAATTTCAAATGGGCTGATGGATACAGGTACATATTTAAAGAAAATAGTATTATATTTCGAAAATATAAAAATATTGCATTTGTAGATTTATAACGATATAACATTTTCATTTCAAATAATGAATGCAAATACTGTACTTTCAAACGTTAGTTCATTGATGGTCTCCATAAAGGATTGATTTTACGTGGGTATCTCTTTTATCGGATAAAAACATTAGTGTTTTTATCAACCATTTAATAATTGTCGTCAATTATTTAATTAAAAATTAAATTGTCGTAAATTACCATTAACAATTATATTAATTTTAGAACAAAATGTTTGAAATTAGTAGTTGCGTTGTATCAGAGATATATCCCACATTAAACGTTAAGGCCCAATTCACACGGAACGGACGTCGGGCAGAGACGTGGCGCAGACCTTTGTCCCTTCGGCGTCTCTCCTATGTAAACAAATGGTACAAATTTCACAGAAGCGACGTGGCGCCTACTAGTGGCCTACAAGAAGGGGCACGCCAGTTCCTCACCACGTGTTTCCGTGTTCATTTTTAAAAATGCGGGATGATGTTGACATTAACATACAATTTTCCGAATAAGCAAAAAAAATTCCTGAAAAATGATTTAGAAAAGAAAATAATCATTTTTCATCAAAACAATACACGTGTTTTAGATAAGTTTGTTGAGGATGGTTAAATTGAACGAATTAAAGTACGAATTGCTTGACCAGCCACCGTATTCACCAGATTTGGCTCCCTCCGACTATTACCTTTTCAGAGACTTATAGTCTAAGATCCCGATAGAGAACGACCTTCGCCGAGCTGGTTAATGGACCAAACGTATTTTTTATGTAATTTAATATATTGAAAAATTTATTGCATATGGGTTGCCTATCGAATTTCAGTCCAGGATATTTTTAATTAATTTTTTTTTTTTTATATTTCACCGGTTTGGTTAATGGATAAATTCTACACCAATCGAAAGTATGCAGCCCATAGTAAATGCAAAAGTTAGGTTGCCTATATTTTTCCTGTCACAACTTTGGGTTGCCAAGTATAAACAGGTAAATCTATACTAGTAATTTGCACCGGTCTGGTTAATGAATGAAACTTATATAAAAATAAAGTTTATTTAATTACAAACACGGTGATATAGGGTTGCCTGCGAAAAATCAGTCCTGAATATGGGTTGCCGAATTTTAAAAGATTAAATTTTGCTCCGAGTGAATGTGTGCGACTGAGAGGTCCCTCCCAACCGTCCCATGCGATAGAAGATTTTTTTAATTTTAATAATTATTGAAACCCATATAAAATATCATGTAAAAAGTGCAAATTATGGGAACGAATATGAAACTCCCGAAACGCGCCACCATTGGTCGAAACGAAATGTGACGTCACTTGACACGACACTGACTTCATTGTCGTTGAAGTTCATACTGTGTCAGTAGTGTTGTGAGATAAATAAATAATTAAAACCTGGTTATTGTAGTGAAGTTTAGATTTGTAGTGAATCTAGGACGATGACAGAAACTGGTGGAATGACACAAAAATTTTATGCAAAGAAGAAAATTCTATAAAAAGAAAATTAAAAGAAACAGCACACATTTTATTAAATTAAAATGAATGTATTTCCAATTTTACTTTGGATTTATCTAGATCTTGGCTAACCACCTTAAAAAAAGAATGAGTTGATAATCTATATATCTAAAGAAACGCTTATCCAAATGAGCTACGAACAACTTATTTAAAAACTTTCAAAATGATAATATCTATACACAACTTATATTTAATAACAATTCAGTATAAATTTCGAAATCTATGCATATGCCTAAACACACTTGAAACATGCATTGTCATCCAGTTCTTAGCTATCCTAAAATTTTCAGAGCTCTAGGTAGTCGGGAAATAGGTTTACATTAACTTTACGATGTAGAATTCAGATGGCGGTGTGCGCGCGCATCTTAAAAATTTACTCTCATCATTTTTCTCCATCGCGCCATAAGAAGTATAACTTCAAAAATTGTGAAATATCTAGATTAGAATTTGTAAAATGTTTGGGTTATTTATCTAACATTAATTAATTTTCCATTTATCGAAATAATTATGTTAAAAAAATGTGATTTTGTAGAAATTATAAGTGTGAATTATGTTATGATTGAAATGTTCTTAAATAAATTAATTTTTCAAATTGTATTTGATCATTATTTTACTTCAATCCTTTTCCAGGCAAGTTTAACACTTTTCTTATATGACCTTATTTTGTCTGCAGCGACTTTACCCCAACGTAGTGAACGCTCTGAGCGTATATACGGATGGATCAAAAACAAAGCAAGGTGTGGGATGTGGAATTTACTCTAGATCCTTAAGCCTAAAAATAAAATGGGCTATGGATGGCTTGTCAAGTGTGGTTCAGTCAGAACTCACAGGCATAACCATAGCTGCAAAAGAATTAATCAATAGGAACATCAGAGGCAGGAATATAAATATATATACAGACTGCCGACAAGCACTACTGACCTTGAATAGACCACGTTTCACTTCAAGTTTAGTACTAGAATGTCACCAATCTCTAACTGAGGCCAGCCAGAATAACGTGGTCACTCTCAGCTGGATCAAAGGACATGGGAATTCTAAAGGCAACCGCATTGCGAACAATTTAGCAAAGAGGGCTGCGGGCTACAAATATGTTAGCCCTCGCCCATCTACCAAGCTAACATTGTCCGCACTATTATTAAACAGCACTCTCACCAAAAATTCATACAGTGCAGGGATAAAACTACGAACTGTAGACTGGCCAGAGAGTTATTACCTCATCCTCGCGAGGAAACAGCAATAAAATTTAAGGCATTGACCAGACAAAATCTCCGAACAGCTGTGGGAATCCTGACAGCACTGCCAATTGCGACAACATCTCTTTAGGATGAAACTAACAGAATCGCCGCTATGCAGAGGCTGCGAACAAGAAGAGGAAACAGTAGAACACATTATGTATGACTGCTCTGCTTTTTCTGAAATCAGAAGATCCGTGTTGGGCGAGTATTGGCTTACACCAGCCGATGTCAGGGAGATCCCCCTCGGGAGCCTCATCACCTATTTTAAATCAATAGGCCTGGTGACATCCTGAGGTGAGGATATCCCTACATACGGGAGGATGCACAATGGGTCATATGTGGCCTCAGTGCTGGCTGAGCACTAGCTCGCCCCTCCCAAATTTCCAGATCCAGAATGGTGGGATTAAAGTAGTAGTTTATGTGCACCCTTACTTTTTACTTAGTTGGCCGCCATTTGTAATCCAAATCAATAAAACTCTTTTTAGTTTATATATATTCACTGTAAGGTTTTTTTGAAACTATAAACAGTTTAATTTGGTACAAGAAATATATAACTTTATTAAATTAAATATTTAACATGAAGTAGAATGTACATAATTTTTATAACAGTTAACAATACGTGAAGACGTGTATATACATTTTATAAGCTACGCTACATTCTAGTATAAAGCTTCTATATGGTTATTTAAAACGTTAGTACAAATAGTTATTTAAAAATAATATACAGCTAAAACAGGTGAGCGAATTTTGAAAATAATATTGCACAATTTCTAAACTATAAAATCTATAACATATATTTTATAACAAAACTTTATACTTAACAAAATAAAAATAATTTCGACATCAGTCTCAATTTTGCTTTACTTTTAATTGACTACCAAATAATGTTAAATAACGTTGTTGAGATGGCGAATTAAGATTGAATCATTTATGTAGACTTTTAGGCTAACGAAGTATTTTTATTGAAATAATTCAAATTTTTATACTGAGATAATCACAAATAAGTTTGATACACAAAACAATAGACATTTAGTATATGCCAAAAGCGATATTAAATTATTCCTTATTTTCTTCCTTTAAATTTAAAGTATAACATGGGGAAAAATTAAACTGAATTCAGAATTTATTTTTGTGTGTGTATCACTAAGTCAGCTTCGTAATTTATGTTAAATGTTAAAATTAAAAATGAAGTTTTTAAAAACGTAATAGTTATTCGTCGATAAATATCGTTTTTACTTTTGCAATATGCATGTTTTCAATTTTGATAATTACGATTAAAGCAAAAGTTATGGTACGTAAAATCAAAAACGTGTATCAGTCTATATAATTATGTAAGTTTCATTGTACCGACAAAATTTATTTAAACAAATATTTTTATCTAAGACCAACTTTGTAATATATAACCTAGATGAGATTAAGATAAGTTAAAATTTTTAATTAATTACAATTTGTTGATGAAACCGTTGGTCTCTTTAAGCAAAGCACAATTAAAAAAACGACCGCAAACATAACTGGAACTAATAAAAGAAAGAATAATTAACAAAATCGACCAGCACACACAACTGGAACTATTAAGCAAAAATAATTTGTACATATCAGATTTTAGGATTTAAAATAGTTAAAATTAAAAAAAGGAAAAGAAAAGCTGTAATAGTCCTTAAAAGTCGATAAAAAATATTTTTCTCAACCAAATTTTTACTCTAATATTGTTTTTAAAAAAATGCGTTATAATTGACAATGCATTATTAGGCCAAATATTTCAATACTTCGTTAAAAATAAAGATTATAAAACAGAATTTTATACTGCGTTCGTAAAAAATTGTGTTTATTTAAGGAATGATATCCAGAATACGAATATAATTAAGATTTTTTGATTAGGAATTAACTTTAATCTTTTTAACTACACATTTTGATATTAATTAAAATATCAATCTATTAATTCATTCATACTCTAGATATGGAAACACTTTAAAGTACAAAACTAAAATATTGATTATTTGCTTCAACCAACACATCAATAAAATTCTCAATTTAAGTATGCTCTCACTCTCATTTCTTAGCTTATAAGTTAATTATTCATTATATGATATTACATTCAGAGATAGTTTTCTCCAACTTTTTGATTGTTTTATACTATAATCACAAAATTTCTTGATAACTTGATAAAAAGATTTTGTTGTAAATTTTCCTATCTGCCTAGAAATATTTTTTTAGAAATTTCAAAAACAATCAAAATATCGCCATTTTATTAAAGGGAATGAAAATATAATAACGAATAATATAGTTAGTATGTATAAATATAAATATTTCCTTATTTCGAACACGCATCCAATTTAATATGTGCCAATTTTTCAGTGTTTATAAATTGTACTGAAATTTTGTACAATAGAAGTTTACTCCAATAGGTTCTGAACTGTTAGATCTAAATTAAATCCACAAAAATAAAAACTGAATTAGCACTTATAACTAATTATTGTCTAGACATTCAATATTCGAAATATCAGTTCCAGGATAATAGCATTTTCACCTAAATTACTAGAAGAGGTTATTCGATGCAAAACAGGAATTAATTCATTATCCAAACTTTTCATATAGATGGGTGGAAGTTTGGTATTGTTGCTCCCTGCGCAATATGATACCTGAAATAAAATAATTTTGAACTAATTTATAATGGTTAGTGGGCAATTTTGGCAAAACAAAACTGAAAAAATTGTAAATTAGATATTTTATCAAAGGTAATACCACGAGTCCTTTAAATTTTATCGATAAATTTTTAGTTTCCACGAAAACTTTTTTATTTGGCAAAAATACGAAAACAAACTGGATTTTATCATATTCAGTTTGTTTGAGTAGTTTTGCCTAAAATAAAAAAGTTTGAGTCTGGAAAATAAAAATGTATCTAGTGAAATATTACAGGACGAGTGGTATTTGAGAAGATTATTTTTTGAACCATTCTGTACAAAAACTACTCTATTTAAAAAACATTTATTTTTATACCTATTTATACAATTATATTATTAAAGAGAAAATTACCAAAATAAAAATTATAAGGTATATCTATTTAAAGTTTACCTACAAGACCACATTTGCCTGTAGGCATATAAAAGTTTTAAATGCAGGCAGAACCAGGAAGGAGGTTAGTTTTAAAGTACCTACATATTTGATTTTTCATTATCGTTTAGATCAGGCATGACCAAACTACGGCCCGCGGGCCACGTCCGGCCCGCCACATTGTTTTATATGGCCCGTCTAAGATTTTTGGAAATTTTAAACTATTTCTTCGAATAGAAATAGAAAACTGTCAAAGATCACGATTAACAGATACACATTTGGAAGCAATATTAAGAACGGCAACAACTAAGTTTGAACCAAATATTGACAAAATGGTGGAAGGATTGAAGCAACATCACTTTTCACATTAAATATTTTCCTCATATTTTATTGTTTATTAAATAAAATTATTTTTAAAACTAAAATTTATTTTCATAAATTTTGAATGTACATTTATATGTGTGTGCGTGTGGGTGTTTGTAATATATCATTAATAATGCAAAATTATAAAAATTTGTTTATGGCCCGCAGACATTACTATGTTTTGAATGTGGCCCGCAAGAATAAAAGTTTGGTCATGCCTGGTTTAGATGAATTGAATTGTGATAATAATAAAAACAAAATATATTTCAGAATATTTAGATAATATAAATGAATGTTGATTTATAGTAAGGTACTTATAAACAAGAAAATTGATTGTTCAATATTGTTATTGAATTTTTGACAGTTCTATAATTTTATCAATACTAGTAAAACCACTAGTGGTTTTATCAATATAAACCGGAATGATTGGCTAGATTTAGCATAAATCATTGAAGATTAAGCGTTTTCATTGGACGAAATCACAAAATTGTGATATTTGGCAGGTGAAAAAAATAATCACTAATTTTTCCATAATAGGTAATTAAATGTGTAGTATATATTACATGTATAGTACCGATTCTACTTGCAGTCGACTGACAGTAATTTTAAAACTCAACGAAATATTTCTGTTTATGGGAACAATTCAGTGTTACTTATCCAGACTGTAAAATGTTCGTATGCCTCAGACATTTACATTTAATTATATTGTATGCAACCAACATTTTAATGTCAATTGTAGTGTCTTTTATATAAGTAAGTTTCTGAACCCCCATAACCGAAATACTTTTTAATCCAGCGCTGTTTTGAACAAATTAACTGAACGTTGCAAAAGCACACAAAATAAAATATAAAAAAAAAATATTAATAAGTTGTTTTTGGATTTTTGTAATTGTTGAGAAGTTCCTTTATGGATACTATTACGGAAAAAAAGATAAGAAAATTAATTAATTTATCGTTTTCTTATTAAATTTACTATTGAAGATTTTTTTTAATAAGTCATGTGTTATTTGCTTTGTTTTGTACTCTGGCGCCCTGTAATTTGTGTTTGGAAAAGATTGATAAAACTCAGGGTTATAATCCCATAAAAGGGAAAATTAAATTAGCTACAAAATTTAATAATTTAAGTTTAAAAGTACTTACATTATCTTCCTGTAAAGTAGTCCTAACAGAAATTTTTTGAAAATTGTTGGTTACAAGTAAATCGAGATAATTCAATAAAGCGTCACAAGTTGCCTTAGCGATATTTTCAGAAATTCTGGACACATCCACAGGATCTTGATTTTTCGGGTTTTCTTCGGAATTTTGGATAATAAACACTTCAGTCCATCTTATGATACGATTACCATTAGCACCGTAATGATTTTTTGCATTGTGGACACGAATCGACGGTATCCCAGATAAGGACATATTATCAATAGATGATACAACTCTAAAAGTATAAGCAAATTACAATTTGTCTCATAGTAAATCCACTTTATATTTGCGGGAATAGTATAAAATACAACTTTAAGTCGGCTTTTCACAATCGCACCAAAAGGAGAAGTTATTTTCCTTTGGAATTTAAAACATTAAATTTATGTTTAAAATTCAGTAAGCCAAATGTAATTAGTTATCATAATGTATTAATATTAGTTACAATTTTATTAAAAACATAGTTTAAGACCAGCAATTTTAAAATATTCAAATAATCGGCAAAAAATTACAACTGCATAACCAATTTTTTCAGGAAATATTATAGAAATTAGAATAATAATTTACCCGATATTAAAGTTAGTATCATTATCTCCCCAAACAATATTAACAGTTTCATCAGTATCAGCATTGACACATCCACAAGGTATTGTATGATTTTTCATTGCTCTTAAATTATCACGTATCTGTTGCATATGTTCAGGTAATACTTGAATCATTAGTCCATCTTCCACAATATTTGATTTTGCCATTAAACCACTTGATGATTTCAAAGCGCCATTGAATACTATGAAACTTGCCCCCGTCACTGAAAATTTATCTAGAATATTATAACTGCAAAGCAAAACTACTTTCAAGAATAGGTTAAAGATATTTTTAAACATATTAAGTTTGCAAATGTTGTAATAAAAAAGGTAAGTAATGAATGTTGTTAACTCTTATCGGTTTATATTATGTGTTAAAAATCCGACATTCACATATCATTACTTGGCGGCAATGTCTTATTTTAGGTACCTATTAAGATTTATGATAGGCAGCAATTATACAAATACTGACATTTTAGGAACTAAATAATTTCGGTTAAAGAAAAATTAAATTTTTAGCAATTAGTATAAAATTAAACTTATTTAGAGCACTAGCGCAGGGGTCAGCAAACTGCAAACCTTTAAAAATCGTTCAATTTATTCATGAATAAGTACCAAGTCTATCTTTTAGTTACTTCTACTCACTCACGTATTGCTAGTCACGTATAGTGGTCCGAAAAGGGAACTTCTGTATTGCTACCGCTCTCAATTCTTCAGAAAAAAAATAAACTAGGAGGTGGTCATGAACTTAGTACATAAGATTATTAACAAGATCTTGACAAAAGCACAATATCATAGACAGTTTAAAGAATTACTTGAAGAAATAGAAAGCGAGTATTCTTAAAGTAAGATGAATTTCCAGAATTAACGTTTTGAAATCTTTTCCTTTGTATTTGAGTGAAATAACATATTGCTTAATGAAAACGGCATTGACCATACTGAATTAGAAAAGACACATAGTTGCAAACATTTAACTTCGTGGTATCGGTGGATAACGCAACCAAATTAATAAAGTAAATCTAAAACTGTGGAGAAAAGGAAAAGAAAATCCATCTTATGCCTACCAGGAAGAAGTCATTTGTTGAGGGGACGTTAAATTTTAAAAATCTGACGCAATCCACCAATGAAACCAATGCGTCTATCCATACAAATTTCAGCATTCATAAAAAAAAAGGAAAGTTGGATGTGCTAAGATATTTGAACAATTCAAAACAAACTAAAGTACTTTTGAAATTTAGAAACTATATAAACAAGAATTTGACATTAAGGAGAAATTGAATAAATGTCGCATCCGGCAGGACTCGAACCCACAATCTTTACCTTTACGCAGTAACGCTCTAAATGTTTCAGCCACAGATGCCTTAGTAACTAGTCGGCGCTTTGATCGTCTTGATTCAAATCATTTCAGATAGGACACTTAATCATTTCCTCCTTGAGCAGAAGTATGCATGACGTTAATGAGAAAAAAAAAATATTGTCGAATCGGCAATGGAAATATCAACCACTTTTATTAAAATAGTTATTTTTGAGCAATCTCTTATGGAATTAAGAAAGTATAAAAACAAGAAAATGGCATTAAGGAGGAAGTGAATGTCACATCTGGCATGAAGTGAATCAAGATTAAAGCACCTAGTAATTACTAAGGCATGACTGAAGTGGTTAGAGCGTTACCGTGTAAAGGTAAAGACTACAGATTCGGGTCCTACCGGATCAGACATTTTCTCCTTAATTTCATTTTTTTTTTATATATATTTTCTAAATTTCAAAAATCCCATGAGACATATCTTAAGCACTGACATTCAGCGGTTAGAATAGGCTTTCATGCTGCTGCAGTGAGGCTAAGAAATTGGTATTTGGAGTGCGACAATAACTGTAGTTGTATTATAGAATTAATAATCTTTTTATTGCAACTAAAACATTTTAACGCTAAAAGCATTAGTATGTTTCTACATTAATCGATCTTATTCTTTACAATTTTGTAAATTGCAACTTTAAGCTCTTCCGTCTCAAAAGCTTATTGACCCGACCCTGCACTAGATGAATTTCTGTTGAGATTAAATATATTTATTAGGAAATATGGACAATTACCTTTTCTTGGCTTGTTTTGAATGTTAATGGCATGTGTTGAATAACAATTTTCATTTCCTTGTGTATCCTGAATGCATACTAGATGTGAATCAGCCAACAGACTGAAACATCCCCCAAATGCCAATATATGATCACTGGAATTGTTTAAGGATTTTATAACCTAAAACAATAAATGAACAAAAACGTTAAGATGATTACCGAGGAATTTATATTTATTAATTAAGGATAATTGAAATAGTTTCGATCCATTATTTAAGGAATAAATACAAATACTTAAATTTTGTAAAAGAATATCTATTGTATCTCATTTCCTTGGGCATTTGATTTGAGTGGTGTTTAAGAAACCTAACACCGACGCTTTTCCTTACCAAGAAAACTTTTTTATGTACAAAAAATTAGTCATAAAATACAGAATTTAATTAACTATTGCGTAAATGAAATTTTAAAGGAGAATAAAATTAAATTAAAAAATAACAAATCAGTTTCCCCAGTAAATAACAATAAGATAACTTTTAAATGCAAACAATGCTTCAAAACATAAGGTTGTTCATTACGGAAATTCTCGACATCTAGCGAGAATTTACGTGAAACAGTCAATTTCGCTTAGTCGATAAAAGAGAATAAAAAATTATGGCAACAGCGCGGAGATAAATAACTGTATGTCTACTTACCCCTATGTATTAATAATTGTATAAGTCCGTGACCCGACAAAACAGCCCCGACAAAATAGCCGCCGACATTACAGCTCATAATATCCTTGTATTTGGAATATATATGTTCAGCAATTGTATATTAAACTGAAAGATAATATTAAAAACCTACAGATGGTCCCATTTAAAAGAAAAACAAAAAATGTTTTAATAACAAATGCATTTTACAATGTAAAAAAGTTTCTAGAAAAAATAAAATTGTAATAAAGGATGGCTATCGCTATCGAAACGCCAGAGTTCATGGCAAGGGAAGTACGACCTGGAGATGCGCAGAATTCAAATGTTAAGGACGTATTAGTGTTATAAGCGAGGTTTCGACAACCATTACTAATCGAGTAGAAATTGAAATTAAGTGGTATGTGGCAGATTTCAGAGGTCCTCCAGCATCCAAAATTAAATACATACAGTTAAATAGAAGATTGCAGACAGTTACAAAAAATTATGAAAATGTTGTAAACTAGATGGATTATGTTAGGGCAATATCTCACAATATAGCACTTCAAATTATATATTTTTATTTAAGTTTGTAACAAACCACGTGCAAACCAACCTCTATAGTAGCAATGCGCTCCGCAAGACGCTCTCCGTTAGCGCCACCGTACCCATGCGGGACCCCTCATCGCATCACCACCACCACCACCCACCTGACCAAGGCCTTCGCGTAGATCGCCACTCTCACCCTACTTAAGGGTGGCTCCTGCCCAGGATTTATCAGAAGACTTGCTCTCTCAGCTTTAGCACCTAGCTAGCGCACTGGTTTACCGGTTCTACAGGGTCTCTAGTTGGCGAACAGCAAAATTTTGTCTTTATGTCATATCTCTGTATTATAAGTGTTGAATAAACGTATTTTATTAGTAACCAGTGTTACAAGTTTTATTAAAATTATAACAATATTTTTTTAATAAAATTTTAATTTTACAACTAGGTGTTAGTTATTTTAATAACTTTTATAAAATTTCCTGTATTATTAAAATTATTTAAAAAGGTCCTTGTATAAAAAAACTAGTGGGAGCTATTTTGTTGGCGGGCTATTTTGTCAGGGGCTATTTTTTTCGCGGGCTGTTTTATCGGGAGCTATTTTGTCGGGGCTGTTTTGACGGGGTACCGTATAAGTCACAATGGGATTAAGGAATTAACGTTAATTTATTAAACCAAACGTTTAAAAAAACGATTATTTATTTAAAATCTAATAAAAAAAAATGTGATGGATAAAGAGAATGAAAGTTACAAAATCACTAAAATATCAAAAGTCAATGACCGACGTCTTATTTAAGTATATTGGAATGCTACAGTTAACCATTTTGTATTTACATTCGAAATAATCCAATTTTTGAATATTCATAAAACTATAAATTTATATAAACCTTAGGAAGTAAACTGTACAAATTTTCATTAATGTAATTTTTGTTTATTAATTTGGACTATATACGTTTTTGAATACAATATTTTATGTATTTTTATTACATGAGTTAAAATACAAACGTCTACTGAATTTATACTATTACAAGTTACACTTGTGAGGTACAAAAGCTTTTTACTTTGCATATCCATATCCCATAAGCAAGTTGGTAAAATGCCTTTTTTGTTTGCATTTTGTCATTTTTGATAGTATATTAAAATTAAAAAAAATAGGCATTAAAAATAATGACGAACAATCTTAAAATAAGTTAGACAATTGTCGTATCTAATAATCGACGCTATCGCAAAAACTCGCCCAATATTTACCTGATCATATCTATTAATTGGAATGGTAACAGTCGTATTCTTATCCTCCATATGTATTGTCAAACCACTAATTTGAGGAAGCGTATACGAGAAATTTCTAAAATCAGCTAATAAATTTATTATTGTATGTCCAATTTCTACAAAAACACTGTCTCTATGTCTGGTTGATATCACAGGACTAGGGTAATATCTAAAAAAAGAAAAATAATAAAAATCATTTTGTCATAAGAGAACATATATTTCCCGAACAATTCCGACCTGACGCTTATCTCGCTCAGAAGCTATGACGTGTTGTAACGTGAGCAGTGTAGAACAATTTATTTTTGGTTGAAGCTTAAATGCGGACTGACACTTCACACGTTAACCTTTGTGTGATATTTTAAAAGGTATAAAATTTTATAATAGATTTATTTTTATAACTAATAAGGATAAATATTTTGTTATATACTAAGCAAAATGAATTATGGATCACCTAAAAATTTTATACATTTGGCTTTAAATTGAGATTGACAGAAATCAAATTCACCTTGTATAAAAATATATGTTTTGCTGATAATAAACTGGACATTTTTATTACAATATTTTATGTTACCACTAGACCCAAATAAATATGGAATTTTGATGAAATGTAGTTTAATTTCATTCTTCAAGTTATTAAGAAAATACGATAAATAGTTTTATTTTGAAGTTATTTAGTATTAGTAGTTAGTACAGAATTATGCCCTGAAGACATTTCAATACATTTCAAGGATCCATTGTTATCCAACGTATTAGAGATGGAGCGTCACAACGTCAGATTGCCGCCGAAATTCGGGTAAGCCAATCTGTGATTTCAAGAACTTGGAATAGGTTTCTGGAAACTGGTGATGTAGTAAGAAGCACGCATTAGAACACTTCGTCAGGACCGTATGTTAGTAAGAAATGCAATTCAAAATCCAACATTCACGGCTAAACATCATGCAAATCTACTGCAACAGCATATAAACAGGCCTATTTCAACCCAAACAATAAGAAATCACTTAAGAGAAATGGGATTAAGATCTAGACGATCAGCAAAGGTACCAGAATTAACAAGAGGAGACCGTAGAATGCGTCTAGCATTTTGCCACGAACATGAAAACTGGACTGAACAGGAATGGCAACGAGTTTTATTATCAGACGAGTCACGGTTTCAATTGTGCGGACCTGATGGACGTGTTCGAGTTTACAGAAGATTGGGTAAAAGATTCCAAGACAATATGGTATAAGAAACTCGCCATTCTGAAGGAGGATCTGTAATGGTGTGGGGAGGCATAAGTTCCAATGAAAGAACTGAGCTTGTTGTAATTGAGGGTGGTACTTTGACAGCAAATCGATATGTTTCGGATATTTTAGAATCCAATGTATTGCCCTATGCCCAAAATTATGGAGAAGATTTTATTTGTAATCAAATTACATTTATGGAATGGCCACCCAATAGTCCGGATTTAAATCCCATTGAACATCTGTGGGATGAGTTGGGAAGACGAATGAGAAATGCCAAATAACCTACAACAACTTACAGATGCTTTGCTTCAAGAATGAGAACAGATACCTCAAAAAACAATTCGTCACTTAATAAATAGCACGTCACGTCGGTGTCTAAGCGTAATAAATGCAACAGGATGTCATACCCGTTACTGAAACTTTTATTAGAATTTCTAAAAAAAATCATTTAATAATTTATTTGTCTCTTACCCAAAATTTTAAAAACATTTGTTTGGTATTGTTATCTGAATAAAGTATTTTCTTCATATACCTAATCTAGTGTTTTTATAGTTTATTATATATTTATTATATATATTACACAGATAAATATTATATTTTAATTTAAAATAAAATACCATTTAAATTCTTCACTTGGGTTAAACTTTAATAGTGATTCATTTTGCTTAGTATAGTTACTAATATGTCCTACGAAAAGAATCAAAAGTATTTTCCGAGACTATATGAAGAAGTTGAAATCGATGTTGAGTCAGATCACGATGACGTTAGTTTTGAGGACGATACAAGTCATTGAATCTATTGAAAATTAATAATACAGAAAACAATGAAGCAGGTCAAAGGGTTCCATTTTATACAGGGAAAGAGGGGCACACTAGGTGGAGAAAACATACCTTAAATCGACAAGTAAGCAGTGTTGTTAAGTATTTAAATACATGTATTTTAAATACTTTTAATGTATTTAAATAAATAGTTAAATACTCTTGCCTCTCATGTATTTAACTATGTATTTAAATACATTTTTATTCAATTTTTTAAATACTGTAGTTAAAATTTAAATACTTTTTTTTCAAGTTTCTTAAAATAATAAAATTAAAAATTAAAATTTTACAAGTAAACCCTAACAAGGTAATCGCAGTTCCTTATCTCTAAATTTTACCTGGTAAAAAATTATATCAGCAGACGGTTGTTAATCCTAATCCTTCCTGTCTGGGATTTTAGTTGTATATTGTCTCTTTTCTTAATTGTTTGGAAAGTTTTCTTAATTATTTTGGAAAGTTTTTTTAAAATAAGAGAAGGTCCAAAATATTTTATACATTCGTGAATTCAAGTCAGACGCAATGGATAGTGATTTTGCGAAGTTGCCTGCTATTTTAACAAGTGGAATTTTTAAAGTGATAACTAATGAAGAAAACAAAATTACAGCCAAATGTCTATTATGTGTTGGTTCTAATAAAACTTACAATGGTTCATTGAAAGCCACTACAAATTTTTTAACTCATGTTCGAGTAAGTATAAAACAAACTATTTGAATTTTGTTATTTATCCTAGGAATATTTATAACAATATTCACATTCCAACTAGTGGTGTGTTGTCACACATGGTACTTTCCCTCAATTTGCGTGGATATGTAGGAATACATCAGTTGAGAATATTTTATTTAACTTTATTTTAATAAGTAAATTTGCAAAAATTTTATATAAAAATGACATTTTTAAATGTTTTATCATTTAAACCCTCTTTTAACGTATGGGTTTCAAAAATTTATGTAATTATACATTGAAATATCTTTAACGCAAGCCAATGAACTTATTATTTTGTGTGATTATAGAGGCCACAATAGCTTAAATACATATAGAATTTTATTATGATCAATTTAATTAATTAATTAATTAATTTTTTAATGGAAAAATAAGAGTCTAAAATAAATTTAGTGTTTCTGGAGGCCAACACGTTTTTAATGTCTTTGTCCTATCTGGACTGCCTGTTAAGATCTCAATACTTAGCCTATTAATTCATCATATAAATGCGTTTTCTAGAGGAAGCATGCGGATCATACATCCAAAATAAGTGGGATTACGTCAAAAACATCTAAGAAACGGACCATAGATGATATTAAATCAGAACCTCACCAAAGTAAACTACAAAAACTTGATACGAATCCATTTAAATTGGCTGCTGCTGCAGGAGGAAGCAGAAAAATTATTTCTAAAGAAAAGGTATAATTGCTATTTATTTATGTTTTAAATTTAAGATTACTATTATTCTCTTTTGTATGTTTTTTTAGTGTAACGAATTGGTGTTAATTTACATCGTTAAAGAAATGCGACCCCTATCAACGGTCGACAAACCAGCCTTTCGGTATATGGTAGAAGGCATATCAGGCGGTGCATTTTTGCCAGTATGTCGTCAGACATTAGCGAAACAAGTGGAAAATCGCAGTTTACAACATAAAATTAGAGTTTCAAGCATATTAGCAAATGCGCAATTTGTGTGTACCACTGCTGATATTTGGTCAAAAGATAACAAAAGTTTTTTTGGTGTAACAGCTCACATTTTAAATAATTAAACTCTTTGCAGAGAATCTTTTTTTCTTGCATGTAAACGAATAAAATTTTCACATACCCATTTGGAAATCGGTAGAATTTTAAATGATATACATAATTCTTATAATTTATCGCAGTTGATAAAATAGCAGGTACGGTGACAGATAATGCGTCTAATTTCAGTAAAGCATTTAAGGTTTTTGCATGTATGGACCAAGGTATGGACAAAGTAAATGATACCGGATTTCACTCCCAGTTGGAAAATGATACGGATGATGTGGAGATTGTTGATATAAATTTTTCTGAGATAACATTTCTTGAAACTGAATTTGATGACATAATATCTTTACCAACTCAATTTAGGTGTTGTTCCCATACACTTAGTTTAATTGCTACAACAGACATTCAAAAAAATATTCAGACCACTACTCCTTTTATAAAAAAATTATATTACAGCGTTTTTGGTAAACTAACAGCAATTTGGAATGCAGTTAGTAGATCTACTAAAGCATCAGATGAGGTGGAAAATATTTGCCAAATTAAATTAAAAGTGCCATGTCCAACACGTTGGAATTCATTATTTGATTCTGTTTCAAATATACTTTCAGTTAAAGTATACCTCGATCAAATTTGCGCTGCGCTAAGTAAACCTACTTTAAAAACAGTCGAACTAGAATTTTTAAGTGAATATTCTTTAGTTTTAAAACCATTAGCCATAGCTATTGATTTTTTGCAAAAAGAAAAACAATCATATTTGGGCTTCGTTTTACCAACAATTTTTCAAGTTTTACATAATGAGGAAAAGTTAGTCAATTTAAAGTATTGTTCTGTTTTAAGAGATTCCATAATTACAAGTGTGAAAACTAGATTTAATAAAATTTTAGATTTTAAAGATGAAGTAGCTAGACCGTATATATTTAGTACATGTTCATTACCATTATTTAAATTAAACTGGGTTAGTAAAGATAAAGAAGAAGACAAATTTTCGTTTATTAAATATTTGCTAATCACTGAAGTAAACAAATTATTTGTCGGCAATAACAATAACGAGATTAACGAGTCAAAACAGTCTCCTTTACACCAAGACACTATTTTATTTGATTTTATGGAAAAACGTAACGATACTGATGTATCGCAAAATTCTGCTCTTATCGAAATATTAGCTTATTTAAAGTCGCCCATAAAAGACATTTGTACCCTAAAAATGTATCCAACTATCCTAAAAATGTTTCATAAGTACAATGTAATTTTGCCATCCTCGGCTCCTGTTGAGAGGATGTTTAGTGAAGGTGGACAAATATTAACTCCCCAAAGAAATAAGCTGCCCGATGAGCATTTTGAAAATTTATTACTTTTAAGAAGCTTAGATAATATGTAAATAGTTTTTAAAACTTATTTGTAAGTAGTAGTAGTAAGTAGATACCAGTGTGTTCTTAAATAAAAATAAACTAATTAAAAATCTATTGTTACTTTTTTTTAAGTAATCCAGAAGTGGAATCCCTTAACAGTATACGAACACTGTTTACTTAAAAAAATGTTGCAAAGTATTTAAAGTATTTAAATACTTTTAAATACAAAGAAGAAGTATTTGTATTTGTATTTAACTACATTGTTCAAGAAAGTATTTAAATAAATATTTAAATACATTTTTTGAAAAGTATTTGTATTTATATTTAAATACATTTTTAAAAGTATTTTTAACAACACTGCAAGTAAGAACACATGCAGAAAATATAATTAAGATTCTTCCTGGAGTAAAAGAAAATGTAAAGGATCTTAAAACTGCCGCAGATATCTGGAGTCTTTTTTTATAGACAATATATTACAAATCATTGTGGAGAATACAAATACATATTTATATTGAAACGTACAACTTCGAACTGAATAACAGAACAGACAAAAAACAGTCCTTCTTTAGATTAAAGCATTGTTAGGATTACTGAATATAGCTGGTATGTCTAAAAATAGCCACATCAATTTCTGTGATTTATTGTTAATATATAAAAACGACAAAAGACAGTCCGTGAAAACTTGACAAACCTGTCAGTCAGAATCGATATCAAAGAAATAAGTAAGGGTCATTTTCAAATAATATATTTAACAATTTTTTTGTTTCAAGTACAAAAAGGTACACATATAATAGAAGAAAATATATACGCTACGTTTTTACTTTGATTATTTTTTTCACCTGTCAAAATATCACAATTTTGTGATTTCGTCCAATGAAAACGCTTAATCTTCAATGTTTTATGCTAAATCTAGCCAATCATTCCGGTTTATATTGATAAAACCACTAGTGGTTTTACTAGTATTGATAAAATTATAGAACTGTCAAAAATTCAATAACAATATTGAACAATCAATTTTCTTGTTTATAAGTACCTTACTATAAATCAACATTCATTTATATTATCTAAATATTCTGAAATATATTTTGTTATTATTATTATCACAATTCAATTCATCTAAACGATAATGAAAAATCAAATATGTAGGTACTTTAAAACTAACCTCCTTCCTGGTTCTGCATGCATTTAAAACTTTTATATGCCTACAGGCAAATGTGGTCTTGTAGGTAAACTTTAAATAGATATACCTAATAATTTTTATTTTGGTAATTTTCTCTTTAATAATATAATTGTATAAATAGGTATAAAAATAAATATTTATTCAAATTATAACCCTATTTTCACGACAACTGACAACTGTCAATATATACTATCACTATCTAGTGTACAGGATAAGTTAATAGGAAGGGTAACGGCATTTCGTTTGTGTTAATTATGAAATATAAGTTGTTCTAGGAAGTTTTTTAAATAAAGTAGTGTTTGTACAGAATGGTTCAAAAAATAATCTTCTCAAATACCAGTAATATTTTACTAGATAAATTTTTATTTTCCAGACTCAAACTTTTTTATTTTAGGCAAAACTACTCAAACAAACTGAATATGATAAAATCACTCGTCCTACGGACTCGTGATTTTATCACATTTCAGTTTGTTTTCGTATTTTTGCCAAATAAAAAAGTTTTCGTGGAAACTAAAAATTTATCGATAAAATTTTAAGGACTCGTGGTATTACCTTTGATTAAATTGTAAAATTTACAAAGAGTATTTGTTTGAACTTCGTCCATAGTTAATTATAATTTATAATTGATATCGAATAAGAAGTTATAAATAAATATTTCAAGTACAACTTGCCAATCCTAATCCCTAATAAAAGCATTCTCATCTTTTTCAGTTTTTTCGCTTGAGTATAGAGACAATATTTAATTGTGTTAAATCTGTTTTATTACCAATAAGGATAAATTATTTAAAACACATATGAAACAAATCACAACATAAGTAAACGATTATTTGAGATTTCTCTCATTGGATTTTTTTAAAATTTTGAAAATTTTTAGAAAGTATACAAACATGGTTCTGGTACCTAACCGAATAAAAATATAAGACAGGACACTAAAAAAAATTGACTTAGAGTTTGATGTTTCGATTGTCGATTTGACAAAGTCTCTCTCCATTAACGTCATACTATATGTGCTTAAGGAGAAAGTGAGTAAGTGTCACAAGTGGCATGAGTTGCATTTAACGACCGTTTGGCGATTTAATGGCTAGGCTTCTATAGCTTAGTTGTTAGAGCGTTAGCACGTAGAGCTGAAGGTTCCGAGTTAAAGTCTGGCTGGGTGCGACATTTTTTCAATTTCTCCTTAATGTCATTTAATATATTCTTGTTTGTATACTTTCTAAAAATTTCAAAGCAGAACATTGTTTCAAACATGTTTGTTAAAATCTAAACGAAAAATTAATACAAGGCTACATTAACTAGTATTCTCTGTAAGGGTCAGGACTCTTTCAAATCAAATACTAAAACAATTTTATATCTAAATAGTTCGTCTCCTGGCAACGATAGATGTGAATCTTTTTATACTCAGCTGGAGTAGTAAATCTCAAGTATAGAATAAAGTAATAATAAATCATAGTTTAACGTTTTTCTTGATAAATTATTTATAGGTGAATAGGTGTTTTTTCTATAATTAATGTTTTTTATCTTCTACGTTTTTCATATAGAAAAATGCTGATCTATTAGTTATGCCTAGAAGAAAGTCAAATCTCTCTAAAAATACGAGAAAGGCTAAAAACCAAAGATTGCAACGCGAAAATGACTCATCTCATATCGATTGACACTTTCATTAAAATTAGGTACGCGCAGAATTAATAAGTTTTTGTAAAAGCTCCGAACTGAACCATAACTTTTTTGTTAAAAATAATTGTTTAAGCAAAATAAATAAAAATATATACCTATATGCAGCTCCTAATCTCAAAATCAGTCTTAATGGAAATAATTTCGCCCAAGGAGTTTCCCACCGATGTATTAAAATACCAATCAAAAATGTTTCTTTTGGTTTGATAACATTTTCTAGACATTGAAACGTTGGACGTATATAAACAAATCCTGCATGGTTTTTAGAATCTAAAAAGTTTGACGAATTGTGTAAAGACAATCCAAGTTCTTTAATGGAAGTTCCTAAAAAACAAATTACAACTCTATTAATTTCAAATCAAAAGAATTGTAGTAAATTTAAACCAATACATATTATATCTATAGATTGATCCTGTGATGTAAAATATGTATGGTGTTTTAGTATATGTAGAAACATTAATTATAACATATGGAGTGGGTTTTATTTTCAGGTGAAGGTAGAATGAACAAATATAAAAAACTGGTATAAAACTGGGATAATTAAGAAACTTATATCTTTACCTTTTACAGCTTCAGCATAAATATTATTAATATGGTAAAAAATATCCTTAGGTACCATCTGTTCCTCATCAATAAATTCCAAAATAATAACAATTTCATCTTGTGCCACGTTTATTAAACCTTCTGTCGAGAAACACCAAGCACTTTTACTGATACAACAATTCATGTTAATAATTTTTACATGTACGTATAAACTCAGTAGGATCGCAAACGTTTGTTGACTACTTTTCAACAACTCTACTGTAGATGGATTGTTCGGACAATCAGTATATGAAATTTCTAAAGAAAAAATGTTCCACATTAACAATTAAAAAAAATGCAATCTTTTTCTCTTACACATATAATTTACCAAAATGCTGATAGATATCAATAAAAAATCGCACATGAACCAGAAAACTGTCGCTATATTCAACAGGTTTAAAGTCTATTTGTTTGCAGTTGGCAGCACAGTGAATTCATTATAAATGCAAATCCTTCAAAGTCCAAGCAAGGGTGGTTCATGAAAAATAACTAAAAGTAGTATACATTTCTATTGAAACATAGGTAGTCATAGTTGTTATTTTTCAAAGAGTCTACTGTAATTAGGGATTAACTAACCCAAACACAATAGAAACCCTAGATAATATTGTCATAACAGGTAGCTGAATAGATCCCATGACCGTAGAACCGCAGTTTTTTTAAAGCATAATTCAAATAAAAATAAAAATTAAAAGTAAAATAAAAATATGCTACATATTAAAAAGTAAGAATTAAATATAAATTAATGCAAAAAGCACTTACTCCTTTAATTGTTGGCTTCCATTTCGTCGTATTCATCCGACGATGAGTCAGATTCGTTGCCTGGTCCGATAGGAATTACAATGGGTTCAAACAGTTCTTCAATATTGATATCAACACTCCACAATCGTTCTTCTTCCTTCTTCACATGGTTTATGGCATTGGTCCAATTTTCCCGTGTTACGTTTCCAAAAGAATTTATCAAAAGTTGTTTAACGTCATTCAATTTAAAAGTTGTATTGTTTCTTGCCACCTCACGTTTTACTTGTGCCCATATTAATTCTATAGGGTTTAATTGACAGTGATAATGTGGCAAACGTAATACAGTTATTCCTTTTTCCTTCGCCATTTCGTCAATTACATATATTTTATATTGTAATTTGTGGCGCTTTGCAATTTGCAGTAATTCCGTTTTCAGCATGGTGTCGTCAAAAGAAATATTCTTGCTCTGGAGCCACTCTTTAATATCTCCTTTTTTCCATGACGTCGTTGGTAACTTTCTACCAGTTTTAAATGATACTGGCGTTATCTAAGACAACCACTGCAGCACTTGGCAAAAAGTCCAATAGCTGGGAAAAATAATCTTCAAAAACATCAGAGGTGATTTCCTTGTTGTAATCTTTGGTTGACTTTGATACAAAGTCTAATAACCCATTTCCTACAAAACCATGTTCACTGCCAATGTGTGCGATTATTAGTCTGCGACCTTTTCCTCGAGGAGCATTTAATCCTGTTGAATATCCCTTTAAAAATGCATGACGGGAATTTGAAATATTGGTGTCCATCCATGCTTTAGAAACAGTGGGTCCTTCATTCAACCATGTTTCATCTAAATAAAAGATAGTTCTTCCCTCGCTCCGAAACTTTTTAATACTTCGTAAGTATTGTCTTCTCCAGCGAATAACTTCTTTTGTCTCATTCAAAAATTTTCGTTTTTTATGCGACTCATAGTTATAACAAATTTCTTTTAGGAGTTTCCATAACGTATTTCGTCCAAATTTGGGAATCGTATCTACTTCTGCTATAACAGTCATTACTTTGTCCAAAGTCGGAATCTCTTTATTTAAGTACAAAAAATGGACTTGTCTTCTAAATATCTCTATTAAAGTTATCGACCATAATGGACTTTTTTCCTAGGTGTTTTTTTGGTTCACTAACATTTCCCTATTTTCTCTCACTTAAAAATCGATAGATACTTCGTTCACTAACACCGGTCATATTGGAGCACCTAGTCACCACATCACGAACAGTTGCTGATGCATCTTAATATATTAGTGAATTAGTGCATCATGAACATTTAAAACAATAGTTTTTTTCTTTGAGAAAACGCACTTTGTTTTAAATGAGCCACTTGTACTGGAACAAAACTCGAACTTGAAGCCATTTTCACTACCGAAAATGTTCTTGGAGTAAAATAATAAAAATATAGATCACAATTTAAACCACCAACACTAACGAGTACCTATATTCTTATGTATTAGGATATAAACAAATCCTCAATTTATAGACTAATAACGTACCTGTTTTTGCAATTATACACACAGGGTTACCTTAATCCCTTAACACCCTTAACGACCACAATTATTCATTATTCTCGTTAAAATCGAAAAACAAAATATTCTAAATATCGTATTATGACTACTTATCCCTTACCTAGAAAGATTAAAATATGATGATTAAAAGAAATTTCTTAATACCGATAAGTACGTGCGCTACTGATTTAGGGTCTTGTTTACAACATTTTACGATTTAATGACTTTTCTTAGCTGCCAACTCCAAACAAATGGACTATAGTGAATGACTCATTTGACGTTAATAATGATATATCTGACAGATATTTCAAAATAAAAAAAATTTCAAAATTGTCACCATATGGTTATAGATAAATAATTACTTTGAATTTAGGGCAATTTGGACAGAAGTGCTGTTTCGAGGTTCAGAAAATACTTGTGTTCGCGCATTCTAAATTCGTTGAAAATTCACTTCACTGCGTGAGAAATTAAAATTAAAATAGGTAGCCTGATCAAATTGTGTTACTGTAATATTTCGAACAGACGTATTTTCGAAATTTTGAAACGACACCTTTATTATTTTTCAACGTTTTCGCTTTTGCAGCAAAATCTTGCAAAATTAATTAAAATTATTCACTTTTAAGCTACTAAAACTGGAACGGATTGAGTATTAATGAAATTCATAAAAATTATTTATTTAATGCAAGTATGCCTCATTTTGCAATCAAAATGGTGTTTCATAAATTTCTTTTAAAACGTATAAATAACAGCAGATAAAAGCTATTATAGAAAAAAGTTCATAACTAAACAACAAAAAAACTTACCGTTTTTTGTAATTGTAACTAATGGTGGCAAACAGTTGTCGCTTTTAGGTATAAAAGAATTAGTATCCGAATCTATTAATGGTAGATTTCTATTTATTTTTCCAGCAGTGACTGTGCTATTGGTTTTCTCAAGTTTTTTAGTTTTTGTGTTATTATAATTAAAGTCATTATCTAGATTAGTTAGGTCACTCCCAGGGCGAATTCCATCACAAAACATTACACTTTTATTAGATTTCGCTTTATTACTACCTAAAAAAATAATACTTTCGGGTACTAAACAGTAAAGACAATACACAGAAAACAAGTCCGTTGATCAAAATAGAATTAAAAAGAAACAAACCTGATAAACTGATAACAAATAGATTCAAGGTAAGTTGACCCTCAGTTAAACAACCAACTTTCAATCTTAAACTAAAACTATTAATAAGCTTTGTAGAAGGTAAGGCAGTACTGCTTGAAGTTCACCCACTAGTACAACTGTTTATCGGAATTAAACTGAATGCTGGTGAGTTATAGTCGGCATGGTATTGATAATTCAGTCGAAATCACATGTATAGGAAGACAATTAGAATCTAACATTTTAATTTGAATCTCAATGTGTCTATTTACCCGAAAATCAGTTTGAAGTTTGGGTACTATTTATGCAATTTTACATGGCGCCCTTGATTTCAAGAAAAACTGGAGAGAAACCCCTCCATTAAGTGTTAATCTAGGACCCTTAGCTATATTTCTCAAGAGAAATTTTAAATTTTGTGTGTTTATAAATTTATAATATAAATATATGATTTTGGAATTTTTTAAGAACATTTAACGTTGCACACTAACCAGTTATATTTCGGTGACATTCAAGTACTAAACTTGAAGTGATACGTGGTCTATTCAAGGTCAGTAGTGATTGTCGGCAGTCCGTGTAAAGATTTACATTCCTGTCTGTGATGTTCCTATTGATTAATTCTTTTGTAGCTATGGTTATGCCTGAACCACACTTGACAAGCCATCCATAGCCCATTTCACTTTTAGGCTCAAGGATCTAGAGTATATTCCACATTTCACACCTTGCTGCGTTTTTGATCGATCCGTTTAGGCGCTCAGAGCGTTCACTACGTTGGAGACTGCTGTCTTATCTGTTAATATTTTGTAGGGTTTGTCAAAGACAAATCTTGGTACGACGGCATCCGTGTCCGCCGATAAGAGTGGTATCGCCTTTAGCGATTCCCTCTACAGACTGTCCCTATGGATGCCGGCCCCTAAAGTGAGTTCGATACCAGCCATGCAAAAGTGTAACGTGGTCATCAATGTTGGAAGGGGGTGAGTCCAAGTACTACTTCCATTGCCTGGTCGGGGTGATTCGCATGGCTCCTGTTACGAGAAGGCATGCTGATCTTTAAAGTTGGTTTAATTTTCTGATAGCTGTCGTTTGTTGCACTTTAGGCCAGCACTGTATGTTAGCATAGGTCTTATGATTGCCTTCTAGATGCACATGGTGATCTTGAGGGATAATCCCCAGGTCTGTTCTATGGTTCGGCGGCATTGCTCAAAAAATATAAATGCTTTTTTAACTGTGCTTGCTGTCAAAGATAACACCTAAGTACTTCACTTCTGTAGCAAAACTTAATTTAACCTTGAGAAGACTAGGTGCTTTTAAGACCTACGTTTCTTTTTCTTCGTGAAGAGAACCAGTTCTGTCTTTTTGGGGTTAATAGACAGCGATTGCTCTTTACTCAATATCTCTAAAGTTTTGAGAGCCACTTGCATTCTGTCGCTTTCAAACTTTCCTATTGGCAGAATTACAATGTCATCTGCGTAGGCTACTGTATAGATTTTATCATATTCATTGAGGCAGTTTATGAGGCTGTCTAGAAACATGTACCACAGTAGAGGTGTTGAGAATCCACCCGCTTACTGTTGTAGGTACATTTCGGGCAGTAAGCGAGTGTATTATTTTAGGGAACGTGGTTTTATCGAAATCTCCCTCGATATCTATGAATACGCCCAGGGTGGACTCTTTCTTGTCCAATGCTTGCTCGGTCTGACCAACCATATGATGTAGGGCCGTATCGGTGGATTTACCTGTTGTGTATGCCTGTTGATTAACATGTAAAGGTTTGGTGTTAATTACTGTATCCCTTATGTACCTTTCATATAGCCTCTCTAGCGTTTTTAATGAGACTGATGTTAGGCTAATAGGTCGGTAAGTTTTGTATACCGGTAATGTGGAACTCCATGGATTTGAAGTTAATACTTGGCGAACTGTATTTATTACACCATCTCGAATAACTGTCCATACCTCATACAGTTGTCAAGAGAAAAAAAAAAGGTGTAAATCACTTGGAGAAATGTTGGGAGAATATGGTGCAGTAACGTTTCCCAATCGAGTTCAGAAATGTTTTCTTGGGTCACTCTTGCGGTATGAGGCTTGGCGTTATCCTGCAAGAATATCACTTTCTTCCGATTGCTCAAAGAAGGCTGTTTCTGGATGAGTTCTGATTGTATTTGTTGAATCTGCTCACAATACAAGTTAGCATTGATGGTTTGACCCCCTTTTCAAAAACTCATAATGGACAATTCCAGTTACTGTCAACCAACCACACAACAAAACCTTGTTTGGGTGCAAGGAAGCCTTGGGCGTGTGTGGTACCGAATCAGTAAGCGACACCCAATGACACGAACTCTTAGAATTTCAATACAAGATCCATTTTTGTTGCAGGTTAGTAGCCGATTAAGAAATGGTTCATTACCGTGTCATGAAATGTTTGCTAAACAAATGGTGGGACGACTTAATTTGTCAATCCATGTGGGACCCATTCGCTTAACTTTCCTAGCTGATGAATATGAAGTTTCAGGACTCACACTGAACATTTCTGCAAGTTCTTGGCACGTTGTCCTGGAATTTGCGTCCACAACCTGTCGCAGATTTTCGTTGTTCATGATTTTTGGGTTCACTGGGCGTGGTTCATCATTCAAACTGAACCAATTTTTTGTACCACTTCTATGCTAACGGCATCGTCTCAGAATGCAGTATACATTTTTCGCGTCGCACTGCAGCTTTTGTACCCAGTTTGTATTCGTACATTAAACAAATTTGAATTACTGTTTTATTCGTCTCCATTTTCAATAATTAAAACCAGGAATGTAACAATTTTCAGCAACTTTTTATGTGTGTGAGAAAAGAAGGGTTCATACTAAGTAACAGCAAGTAAGAAACAATCAATATCGTTTAACAACATAAACAATATCTATGGCAAAGTGCGATATACAGTGTTACCACCAAATGTCCAAAAGAACAAGATTGAGCAAGCTGATGAACAAATGCCAGCTAATATCCTTTTTCGATGGCAGGGAGTAGTTCATAAACAATCTGTTTTTCACGTTCAAATTGTCAATCAATATTTTTAAAGAGACGTTTTTTAAAACATTAAAAAAGCAACAGGTTGAGAATTTAAAAAACCTTCTTTAAACAAAAAATACAGAATTGTAATTCTATTATCGGAATAAAAAATATAAAAGTTACAAAATTCACACATCTCATATAATGGGCATTAACATTTAATTATGAAGTTCGTTAAAAGCGCATGTACGTAAAAAGATTATTGCGGTAATATTATATGATGATCGAAATAAATATACACATAAAAATAAAATACCTTTTCTTTTAAGTACTCCAACAGGCACCATAACAGCAGGCAGTGGTACACTAGAAGCACCACTAACTTGTTGTAACGGCGACAGAGTAGAACAATATTCCAATGGATTGTTGGGATTCGGTCTTCGCAATGGCGAATTTCCAGGATCAGGCGATGACAGATCCGAACTCGAACTGCTGGTATCTTTATTCAAAATTAAGTGGCACTTATTGCACACTCGGGCTTCGGCATCTAGATATTCCAATTTGAACCGCAAATGGCAACATTTTGAACATAAGACCTAGAACAAGTGTTTCATTGCATTGCTAAATAAAAATACATGTTTATTTCATTCAATTAATTAATTTAACCCCATTTTCAAATTTGAAGCATGTGAAAAAAGCATCTAAAATCATGTGTTAAATTTTTATGTCCAATGCCAATTAATGAAAAAAATGAAAATTTATTTCTAGACTAATTTTTATAATTTGGACAGTTTTAAGGTAATGCTTTTTATGAAACATACAAGCTTAACTTAGATACAGTTCTTGCGACATTATATAAAAGTTTAATCTGAAAACCGATCCCGTTTGATTTTTGTTCTTTTTAAATAAGACATCAATAAAAGAGCAAACAAAACATATTTAAATTACTTAACGAATTAAATCAATGCTGAGAATTTTTTGAAGTTGGTTAGAACTTTAATATCTGTTTTAGAAAACATATGTATATTTTTTTTAAATAAATTTACCAATCCACAAGCTCTACAATGATGTCGTCTCTTTAATACGGTAAATTTCATATCGCAATGTAAGCAACTGTTAGCATCAGAATCCGGAATCCACAAAGGAGCCTCTTTACCAAGCCACTGTCTTTCAGATGAACCAGAAGCACTGGCTTCATCCCTAAAACAAAAGATTAAACTTCAGCAAAACTTTTATTGGTTTGTTGTTCTAATTTTACTTGAATTACAAAATTATACAACTTAAACTTAATATTTCACAGCAGACCCCCATAAAAACAAAGAAATGACACAAGAGCAAGTGCGAAACGCAATAAAACAGTAATGACATTTAAAATTTTAATACTTGCATAGCTATGTTTAAATGTTTGTCTAGTTTGTTGTAGAGAGGCAAGACTGTTGAAATAATTATGTACCTATGACCGATTTTTAAAGTTTTTCTGAAATAGTAGTTCAAAAATCACAAATAAATTTATGCACATACAGCGTGGAGGGCTTATATTGTATTAATTGTAGAGATTATTTTAATTACAAAAATTTTGAATTTATTAATTTTAAAGAA
Source organism: Altica lythri (assembly GCA_964028335.1). Classification (NCBI taxonomy): domain Eukaryota; kingdom Metazoa; phylum Arthropoda; class Insecta; order Coleoptera; family Chrysomelidae; genus Altica; species Altica lythri. The sequence continues at coordinate 57,724,387 of OZ034807.1, read as the reverse complement.
TAACTTCACTTCATTTCGCATTAAACTATAATGACTGATTAGAAATTCTTCAGATGTAACAAGGGTTTTTGAATTAAATATTTCTGGTGCATAATTAATGAATGAAAGACTAAGGTTAAAGATGTATTTATGACAACCGTAGCATGTGTAAATATTTTTATAAAATCGTTTATTATTTGTGCATTTTTTTGTATTTTGAAATCTGTTGTAGGTACGATATTATGTCATAATAACGTTGGTATAGTTGGTTCACATTTAGTGTGCGTTCATTATAAAAGTCATTTTGATAAGGGCAGTAAAAATAAATAATCTCTTGTAAACATCTATTGTTAAGGAATTGTCGCAAAGGGATTATCGACCCTTACGTTCAGGGTCGGCTTATCTATTTTAGTATGCATTAAATAGTCGTTATTTGTTGAAATTAAGTTTGGTATAGTTGTGTGCAATTAATAAAATTAAATATTAGCAGCTTATTCGCTGAAAGACTATTTTAGCCGACGACACTCATAACGCCATTTATTTATCGTTTAAAAAATAGATAAGCAATAAATTAATAAATAAATTTTACAATACGCGCCTCTACCAATCTTTCTTGCAATCGAAAGATATTTACAAGTTAATTAACTATACATTATGCGTCTAAAACCTACTTTATATATAGATATTTTAAAAGATTTTCAAATCGAAATTTATATTGAAATTCGGAAAATGGAAATATCAGTAAAGAGGTGTCATCTAAGATTAAAAAAAAACAAAAATGTTTAAAACAATTACTTACTAAATATAAAAATAATAAAATCAGTAGAATTCACTTTATTGAATTGAATAATTTAGTTAATTAATAAAAAATAAATTTGATTTTGTTAGCAGTTTAACGATTAAATTATTTTTTAACTTTTTACGTGAATAAATTTATTTTCCTTATATAGTAAAAAATCCCAAAGAATAGAGTTAAAAGATATCTCATACTAAAAATACAGGAAAGAGGAAAAGCTGATAGAAGTTTGAACGATTAACTTAACACCGTACAAAATTATATACCTCATTAGACATATAGCAGAGTATTGCCTCTGTACATACATACTATACTAGCGATGTTAAAGAACGAACACATTCAAAAAAATTTAAAATTGGGTAAAAAGTACGCATAGATGACAAAAAACTAAACTGAAACACTAAGTACCAAACCTTGTAACTGAAGAACAACAACACAATATAATCAGCTTAGGTGTAATTGTGTATGTATGTAGTTAGGGGTAACAAATACACCTGCGACCTATAAGATCTATTGTGTCCCCCTTTTTTTCCTATATTTCTGATGATTTCTCAGACTTATAGCAGCTCTTCTAGTCCTATCTTCCTTAGAAAGTTTAGGATATCATTGGGTTTTAAGTTAGGTAATTCTTTCCTTTCTATTTCGTATGACCCTAGGTATTTGACCCTAGAAGTACTTAATGCGATGCATTCTGAGAGTATGTGCATTGAGGTTTCACCCTCTACCTTACAGAATCTGCAGTTTGCTTCACCTACTAATCCTAGTTTCTTCATGTGTCCTCTTAATCGACAGTGTCCGGTTAGTATTCCTGTTATAATTCGGAGGTTTTTTGAAGTTATACTTCTATTCATGCACTCGGTGGAAAAGATTTGTGTTCAGTTAAATGGGAAAAATCATTACATATGTAATGGTGTGAGTAAGAGAGAGACAGACACACTTATAAGGTATATTGGTCGGTAAAAACAAAGATGAAATATTTATCACATGTTATTAGTCATAACTACAATACCGTTGAATACCGTTTCAACATTCAGTACATTGAAAAGGGATAGAAATACAAAAAACAGTCTGAGCTAATGTTTTGAATATCATAGTGACGGACCACATGATTATTTGACAGATTATTTTATAATTCTGTCACGTAAGTAAACATATAAAGTTTAGTATTTTATATTAATAATATTAATCATAATATTCAGTAATGAGTATTGTATTGTGTAGTCCATAGTACCGTATTATATCCTGCACTATGCTTTTGAAGTTGTTGGCTACATAAACAGAGTTTTTAAGAATAGTCGAAAAGTGTATTCCGAACAGACAATAGATAGAAAAATTACAACTTGGTTAGTATTCCAAATGGGTTCAATTTATGTATTCGGGGTTTTTGGAGTCGCTGAACACGAATATCATGATGTCGAAAGTCTCCGCGGCACTTGGTGCCTAGGGTATTTACCTCTTCTCCTGGGGTTTATGTAAATTCTGTACAAAATCAGTGCACACTTGGAACTCGGCGGTTTTTTGGGTCGCTGAATACGAATATGATAATGTCGATGGTGGTCGAAACACCTGGTGCTTAAGACGGACCTCGCTCCAGGAATTTTATGCAAATTCGATACAAAGTGAGTATGCACTCGGTACTAGGAAGTTTTTGAGGTCGCTGAACACGAATATCATATAATGATTCTGCTAAATCATTCGCATACAAAATTATGAATAGAAGTATAACTTCTGCCGACAGTCCCACTGACTGCCACACCCGTTTTTTTTACTCAGGTTAAGACAGCTGTGAGATCTCTTCTGGTTATAGTTTCCCAGGAGCGTCTTCGATTGTCTTAGTCCTTCTAGATCATTCCAGTACTTGGATTTTTCGCTATCCATTTTTTCCTTAGTTTTTCTAAGATTGTACTACTGCTGATTCCACAGGATGGTTCTGGTCCCAGGTATGGGGTTTCAGCTCATTTTTTTGTCAGCTTGTCTGCTGTTTCATTTCCTTCTATTCCTACGTGTCCTGGAACCTATAGAAGGGTAACAGTGTTATTCTGTCCTAGTTCATTTAATTTGCCAAGGCATTCCCAGACCATCTTTGAACTGATTGTATCTAAGTTCAGAGCTCAGTCCGTATACCATTTTATGGCGTTTTGGCTTAGCCCCAATATGGTGTCCCATTCAGATTTACTTCCCAGTTTAGTGGTAAATTTCCTTACAAAGTTAAATTTCTTTGGCATGTCATCTTGGGGTAGGTGTATCTTATTAGACATATAGCAGAGTATTGCCTCTGTACATACATACTACTAGCGATATTAAAGAACAAACACATTCAAAAAAAATTAAAATTGGCTAAAAAGTACGCATAGATGACAAAAAACTAAACTGAAACACTAAGTACCAAACCTTCTAACTGAAGAACAATACAATATAGTCAGCTTTGGTTTAATTAACAATACTGACAAAAAATGTCAATTAAAATATAAATGAAAAAAGTATTTCAAAATAAATTAGTTTGAGCTAGTTGGGTGTAACTATTTTATGTGTTTGATGCACAATTTGTTTGTCCCTAAAACGGAATTTATGTCATTTTAGTAAACTGAATTGTAAGTATACACTCCAAGCCATAAATAATGAAAAAGTAAATCTATCGTATTCAGTGATGGATCACGTGTTACGATTGACCTATGACCTCAGATTAATGTGCAATTAATAAACCTTTAAATGTTTCTGCAACCAGGTCCTCTCAGTGAATAAAAAAAGCATTTACTAAATAAGCATATGAAATGAAAAAAAAAATGCATCCACGGCGAAGTAATTTTTTATAACTATTGAGGAGACAGATCCTTAATTAGCTAATTCTCACACGGCGGTTTACTGTAATCCACAAGAATTTAGTTTGTGTGGAGTTTACTGTAGTTGTACTATATGTAAAGAACTTGTTTTATGTGATTTCCATTACTATTTGAATATATCCATACAATTGTTAAACCAACACAAAAAGATAGTTTTGTGTTGCGTTATCTGATTACTTGATTGTAACAGGTCAGAAAGAGAATTGATAAATCATTAAACACGGAGACAGAAATAATCAACTGATGTACTATAAAAAAGAACTAACAGAACACGAGAGAGCTAGAGTCCTGGCAAGATTGTTAAGAGAGGAATGCTAGGTTGTCAGAGAAAAATGACTTTACAGTTTACACTTTGCAGTTGTAAAACGGCGGCTAGCTAATATTACAAAGTGCATTGTATAGGGAAATTTCTATTTACGAAGGAAAAATTTGGAACTTTGCTTATTGTTTTATGGCAGAAAATTTGTTAATAGGAGCCAAATGTGAAGCAACGCAGAGTGTTTGTCAAAAATTCCCGTGTTTTTACATCAATGACCTTTGCTATCCTGTTCCGTTACAAGTTTACAGGAGAAAGGTCTGTATATCAAGAAGTAATAATTACTGAAATTAATTAATTAATTACCTTGCAGCTTGTCCAAAACTAGCATCGTTTGATTCCAGCTCTTCCACAACATTTCTACTGTTATTTGCATCATCGGAACACTCTTTGGTAACTTCTTCTAAATTCTCCGTTAGGACATCAATGTTGTGTTGTGTATCAATTACATCATTGTCATCTCGAATTTCTTCGGTGGATGCGGTTGAAACAGTAGTGCCAGTATCCGAGAAGGTATTGGACGATGTCGAAGAAATTGATACATTATCTTGTTCTTCTTCTTTATGTATTTCTTTACTTATATACACATTATTGAAAGGAGTATGACCGGGTTCACCTAGAAGTAAAATAACTAATAAAAAATAAATTTACAAAAATTTCAGGTACGTTTCACATGTACAAATTTATGAAAGTTATAGGGACAATACCTCCGGCGCCAACTAGAAAACGCTGACATCGGTACACGTGTTTCCTAGTGTAATACATTTTATTATTATTTAGCATTTTTTTATTATAATCTTTTTAATAGAATAATTCATTATTTTAGTTAGTCAGAATTTTACCGCTAAACTTGTCGGGTGAATTTAATTGTAGATTTTTCAATAAACGTTTTTTAAAAAGCATTTCAAAGGACCTTATAATTTAAGTGGCGCAGTCAGTAGGATTGTTACACGTTAGTAGTGAATATAATATCGGTTCGTTTTTACGATTTAGTAACAATTCAAAAAACTATATTTTGTGTCGAGTTCGCGATTTTCCAGTTGGGTGAACTGAGTAGCTCAACGTGAAGACAGCTAAATAGGAAGAGGGAATATCTACCTAGGCAAACTCCACGGACACCTGGAAATCAATTCTATGGACTTGAGACTACTTTTACTGTAAGTGTTTTTATGTCGTTTAGAGAAATTTCTTCACATTACCACACAGACGATTCTGACTCAGATTTAGATTTAAATTTACCTAGACCCCAAAATATTCCAAACACAATGCCTATTCCTCAATTAAAGAAAGAATATTTAGAAATGACCCCAGAATTTACTGGTGACATAGCTTTATTACCTAGATTTATAGAAATAAGTGAAAAACTAGTTCTGAAATTTTATAATACTGCTGATGTTAATGACTTTCAAAACGAATATTTGATGTCAAGCATTCTAGCTAAAATAAAAGGTCAAGCCGCGATTAATATAGCATCTTGTACTATAAGAACTTGGGATGATTTAAAGAAAGCTTTAGTTAATACTTATGCAGACAAACGAGATATTTACACGCTAAGCATAGAAATTTCCGATTTAAAACAACACAACGATTCTCCTTTTGAGTTTTATAATAAAATTCAACATTTATTAAATTTACAAATTTCATTATTAAATACGCACTCAAACGTAAACGAACAAACTATACTAGGAAATTATTTCAGAAATTTAGCTCTTAGAGTTTTGCTTAGAGGACTTAAAGAACCGTTAGGTACCTTAATGAGAACCAAAAACCCAGACAGTTTAAATTCTGCCTTGAATGTTCTAACTAACGATTTTCAAGTTTATTTAGGTTCAAATCAAGATCATAAAAACAGACTTCCTAAATTTACATCGTACAGTAACCCCTCAACTACTAGCTTTAAAAATAACAATAATAATATCCCACAAAAGAATAAAACCTATAATAACAATAATTTTAATCAACAAAATAGGTTCAATAATAATAATAATCCTCTTCCAAACTATGAACCACGACCGAGTACAAGTAGAAATTCGAATGTTTTCAAATCTAACCCAAATAAAAAATTACCAAATCCAACGCCTATGAGCGTAAACACAACCAGTACCTATAGACAGCCTCAAAATTCCCAAAATTTGAATTGGGGACATAACCAAAACTATTCCCAAAAGAAAAATTTTAATGCTGAAGAATTAAACTATATCGACGACGCGGATTGCATAACAGAAAATAATGATTTTTTAGAGGAAGCAGCCTCGGAACTAACGGAATAGATAAAATCGAATTATTAAATTTAGATAAGATAGATAGCGAATTACCGTACATAATTTTCCCAGAACAAAATTTAAAAGTACTTATAGACACGGGAAGTACTAAATCATTTGTAATACCTAATATTGCAGAGAAATATTTTAAAAAATCTTTTATTCGCAAGCCGTTCCAAGTTTCCACCGCACTTGGAACAAAACAAGAAAATTATCGTACAGTAATTCCCGTTTCGAAAATATTTAACTTGAAAAACAAAATCAATCTTAGCTATTGCATATTTAAATTCCACAATTATTTCGATTGTCTATTAGGATTAGATAACTTAAAAAAATTAAACGCTAAGATAGATTTAGTAAATAACCTTTTAATAACCCCGTTTAACAAAATAAAAATCAATTATTTTAAGCCAAAAAAGGAGTGCATGAATTGTATAGTAGTGCCACCCCTTACGGAACAAATAATTAAGTTAAATATAAGCAACATAGACAATGGCGAAGTAATCATTCCTAATATTAAAATTAAAAATTTGGAGATTCCCGAATGTGTAGCAAAAGTAGAAAACCATAAAGCTTTATGTACACTTATTAATCCTTCGGAATCCCATTATAAAGTTGATCTAAACCCCGCGATAGATGTCGAACCGTTCGATGAATACGAACAGATGATTTTTCCTAACTTAAATATTTATAATTACACAGATAAATTTAAATTCGATATTACCAAAGTAAAAACCGATCATATGAATTCGGAAGAACGCGAAGCAATAACTAAATTGGTGAAAGAATACTCCGACATTTTTCATGTAGAAGGCAATCAATTAACCTTCACTAGTAAAATAAAACATCATATAAAAACCACTAACGATATACCTATCCATTCTAAATTATATCGATACCCAGAAATATATAGAAAAGAAGTGCAAAAGCAAATTCAAAGTATGTTAAACCAAAAGATCATTAGACCCTCTCATAGTGGTTATTCTAGTCCTATTTGGATTATTCCTAAGCGTTCCTCAAAAGAACCAAAATTTAGAATTATTATTGATTATAGACGTCTTAACGAAGTTACAATTAGTGACAGGTATCCTATACCAAATATTAACGACCTTTTAGATAAATTAGGACGTTGTCATTACTTTACCACGCTAGATCTAGCTTCGGGCTTTCACCAAATTGAAATGGCCGAAGAAGATATAGCTAAAACCGCCTTTAATACGGAAAATGGGCACTATGAGTTCCTTCGCATGCCATTCGGGCTACGAAATGCTCCAGCCACCTTTCAGAGGGTGATGGACAACGTACTTAGAGGGATTTTAAATGAAAAATGCTTAGTCTACCTAGACGATATCATTATTTTCAGTACTAGCTTGCAAGAGCATATTAACAATTTAAAAGAAGTTTTTAAAAGGTTACGTGACGCAAATTTCAAAATTCAAATCGAAAAATCAAATTTCCTTTGCAAAGAAGTGGCATTTTTGGGCCACATTGTCACGCCACAAGGCGTTAGGCCCAACCCTGATAAAATAAAAGCAATTAAAAATTGTAAAATACCCACAAATAAAAAACAATTAAAAGGATTTTTAGGATTGTTAGGGTACTATAGAAAATTTATCAAAGACTTTTCCAAAATCACTAAACCACTCACAATCAGGCTTAAAAAAGACGCGACAATTAATATCAAAGACACAGACTACATTCAATGCTTCGAAAATTGTAAGAATCTTCTAACAAATGAACCTATATTGCAGTACCCGGATTTTAGTAGAACCTTTAATCTTACCACTGACGCAAGCAATTTTGCTTTAGGCGCAGTGTTAAGCCAGGGCAAAATTGGTTCTGATCTCCCGATTGCGTACGCAAGTAGAACTTTAAACGAATCTGAAATAAATTATTCAACTGTCGAAAAAGAACTTCTTGCGATCGTTTGGGCAGTTAAATACTTTCGCCCATATCTCTTCGGTGGAAAATTTACCATAGTCACAGATCATAAACCACTTCAGTGGTTATTTTCCCTAAAAGATCCTAACTCAAAGTTGGTTCGTTGGCGATTGAAACTCGAAGAATACGAGTACGATATCGTATACAAAAAAGGTATTCTAAATACTAACAGTGATTACCTATCCAGAATAGATTTAAATTATAACGAAACCAATAATCTTCCTAACACATCAAAAAACATTTTCGAATACATAGAAAAATTTAATGAAAATTTAAGTTCAGAAACAAAAAATCGAGAAAATGACTCTCTTATAGTAGAGGCTGAGGAAGCTGAAAACGACATAGAAGATGACAAAGATACAGTTCATACTAATAGAGAAAATCCCCTCATTGGCATACCAATTTCGGATAGCGCCGTTAATATCGGTAAAAACCAAATAATTGTATCACAAGTTAATTTTGAACCAGCTACCCCTCAGATCATAAGACCTTATGAAAACAAACAAAGAATACTGGTGCAATTATCTAAAAATGATTTTGAAAACGATGTTGTTAATTTCATAAAAAATTACATAGTTCCCAAAATCAAATATCATATTTATTTTGAAGATCTGTATGAAAAATTTAGCACCATATTGCAAAAATATTTTAAAAATTCACAAATATCACTAATTCGTTGCACTAAAAAATTAATAGACGTTCCCTTAGACGAAGTACAAGAAGTCATTCAAAATTACCATGAGGCGAAACAAAATCACAGAGGTTTAGATGAGACCGAAAATAGAATCAAAAATACCTATTACTGGCCAAACCAAAGAGCTTCTATTCAAACGTACATAAATAACTGCGAAATTTGTTTACTCACGAAATATGACCGTAAACCAATTAAACCTACATTTAATATTACCCCTACAGCTACGAGACCCTTCGAGATTTTGCATTTAGACTCAATTACATTAGAAAACACAAAGTTCCAATCTATCGTAGATTCATTTTCCAAGTACGGTCAAATGTACAAAATAAACTCATCGCAAGGAATCGAAGTAGTTAATGCCCTTGTTAAATATTTCACTCATCACTGTATACCCAAGCAAATTATATCTGATAATGGCACGGAATTAAAAAATAGTCTTGTCAAAGAATTATTACATCTTCATAAAGTAGACATTCACTTTATAAGCTCGCAACATCCAGAATCAAATGGTATTGTTGAGAGGTTCCATTCTACTATAATAGAACACGTAAGGCTATTGAATAATCAAAAGGAATACAAAACCGAATTGATCGAACAGAAAGTAAATTACGCACTTCTTGCCTATAATAATAGCATTCACTCAGCTACAAAATTAAAACCTTATGAAATTGTCACAGGACATGTAGATAGTAATTCTCCTTTTGATATCAATTTAGACCATCAACTAATTAACAGTTATATTGAAAATCATAAAGATAAAGTAAAACTTTTATATTCCAATTTAAATAAAACATTACAAGAAAATAAAGAAAAAACTATTCACAAGGCAAATGAAAGTAGAGAAGAAATAAAACAAACAATACCCACCAAAATATATGTTAAAAATAAACAAATTAAAAGCAAAACAACAAATAAATATCAACCAGAACAAATTAAATCAACCAATCTCAAACATAAAACCGCGAAAATAATTACAAGACATAAAAATACTGCCGAAGATATCCATTTGTCAAATATTAAAAGACCAAAAAAGAATACTTATAATTTTATTTCAGGTGCGTCACAATCGGACACGCAACCGCAACAATCGGAATAAAAGACATCACTCACAATTTAGGGATCCTTCCCATCAAGTTAGGACCAGCTAAGTTACAAAAATCAACCCACACGTTCATTCATTTCTACGACCTTAATCCTCTGTTAAAAGAATTTAATAATCTAAACAAACAATATGAACATCTTAAAGCCAATTTTACTAATTCTACCTTTTTCCTTATCGAAACTAGCAATATAATCGATATAATTCGTACTGTCCAAGATAACATAATAGAAAAATTTAATAATTTTAATATTCACTCACAAACTAGAAAAAAGAGAGGTTTAATAAACGGGTTCGGTTCTATCATTAAATCAATAACAGGAAACTTAGATTCACAGGACGGAGAAAAAATAAACAGAATGTTTGAAGACTTAAAAGAGAACCAAATTAATTTACAAAATCAATTAAATATGCAATACTCCGTTAGTAATAACATAATCAAAAATTTTAATAAAACTATCTTCGATATTCAAAAGAATGAACAAATTCTTAAAGATAAAATCTTAGAAATCAAAGATATCATAGACTTTCAAGCTAACTTCGAGAACGTATCGTACTTGAAAGATTTACTAAACGAACTACTTATTATTTTTAATTTAGTATTAGATGTAATGGAAACCGTAGAAAACTCGTTAACGTTTTGTAAATTAAAAACTATGCATCCGAGTATTATAAAATCAGCTGATCTGTTTTCAGAGTTACAAAAAATACAAAGTCACTATAAAACCCAACTACCATTCGAACTAAAATACGAAAACATTTTGGATTTTGAAGCTATAATACAGGTAAATTGTAGGATCGAGAAAAACCAGATTCAATATTTCCTATCTATTCCTATCGATTTTGAAACAGAATTCGACCTATACCATTTATTACCTATCCCTACTAAATTTGATTCAGAATATTTTACAATTATTCCAAATTCTAAATACATTTTAAAATCAGAAAAATTAATTAAACCTTTAAACGACATATGTACACGAAGTAAAGTATTTCATTGTCCAAACTACCTACAAAATAACAACGAAATAAAATGTGAAGAAGAAATACTTTTAAGACACAACTCCACGAATTGTCAATACACTCGACTCGATGTACTAAAATGGAAATACTTCATGAAATCAATAAATTTCTTTCGATATTTCCTTTTGAAGAAAAGTTATCAATAAAATGTCCCGAAGCCACAGAGATGAAAATCTTGACCGGAATTTATCTTATCGATAATTCGAAATGCAAAATAATCTTTAAAAATCAAGAATTAACATTTCAAGAGAGAACACTTGGACAACTAAACATCATAGAAAACCCTAATCTTCATTTTAAACAAATTAGATTGGCACCAATGAAAATCAAATTGGAGAACTTAAAATTAAACGAAATTCCAATCAATCACCTGAGTCCTATTACAGAAGAAAAGTTCAATTTACACGTGCCCAGTTTATGGACCATATTATTGTACATAATTTTAATTATAATAGCAAGTGTTATAGTTTCCCGAATCAGAAGTTCCAAGAAATTAAAAAACTCAACAGCTGATACCGTTAACGAACAACAAAGGAGCATTCACCTACCACGAGAGGCTTCATTCTAGGGGAAGAGGAGTTATAGGGACAATACCTCCGGCGCCAACTAGAAAACGCTGACATCGGTACACGTGTTTCCTAGTGTAATACATTTTATTATTATTTAGCATTTTTTTATTATAATCTTTTTAATAGAATAATTCATTATTTTAGTTAGTCAGAATTTTACCGCTAAACTTGTCGGGTGAATTTAATTGTAGATTTTTCAATAAACGTTTTTTAAAAAGCATTTCAAAGGACCTTATAATTTAAGTTGAATGTATTTTAAGCAATATTTTCACTGGATTTAAAACACTATTTTTGTACAACTGTCATTAAAAGTAACACTTTTAATGATATCAAACAATGTTAAAATTGATTGTTTACATGGCAGCGTGTTAAAAATACTTTTAACAAGCTTGAGTTTACTTTTAACACGGTTTAGTTTACTTTTAACAGAGTTTAGTTTATTGTCATTGCAAATTCGCCCATTTCATTATCAAAATAGGGCAGTTGTACAAAAAACATTGTATGGTATTTGTGTTAAAAGTGATTTTATTTTGTTCGTGAAATTGTTCAATTCGCTCCGCTCATTTCACAAACTTTTTCACCCACAAAATAAAACGTCACTTTTAACACTCATATCATAAATAACTATTTCATAGATTCCGTATATAATATAATTTCAAATAAATGAACAAAAAACTTAATTTGATCTTATAACACTACTCAAATTTTGTATTCTCTCTAGAGATGGCTAACAACAATGCTTTCTTGAACCCAGTGTATAATATAAGAATTATATTTGTGATTTGTCTATTTAATAATTTTGTTATATTAATATATTACACATGTGTATAAATTAAAGTTTGCCTTTCGTATTTGTTAAAATTTAAAACACTTTTAAACTGTAGTTTTATTGTAAAAAAAACTTTGTATTATATTATACAAATAGAATACATAATAAAAATACTGATATTAGACGTAAACAAAACAGTCATCTCTGTTACCCCGGTACAGCCGAAACTGAAGTTAAACGAAAGATTTGTAATCATTAAAAGTATCACCATGTCAATTAGGTAAACTGGATTTATCAGCAGGCAACTGTTTTCCGAATCTGAAGCTATCAAGAACATTTACATTAAGAACTTAATATTATATATGTGCAAGCAGCACAATGATTATGTGAGAACAATTATATTGTCCATGAAATTATTTAAAGTGACTTCCTTCAGCGGTACTCTGCTTATTCGAAAAACATTCTTCTAAAAGATAAAGATTTTTAAAAAAGTTTTGATTTACCGACACCTCTAATAATGAGGCCTGCGGCATACTCGCCGACACTGGCAGGGTAGCCAGAGTTAAAAATCGGACTTCAACTACTGTGACAAGTACGCATTTTTTTATTTTCTTTGTACTGTTTTACTGTAAACAGGTGGCTATGAATTAACTCTCTCGATTTGAATAATCAACCATGACTGTTTAGGTGTTAAAATAAATATTTTTTCACCTTTATTTGTCCCATCTTTTGCCTTGACTGATTTTATGAAGTAATCTGAAAGACCAATTAAAATAAACAATTTTGTTGGTATGTTTTGCTACTCCGTGCACCAATTCATTGTTGAAATTTCAATTTCAATATATACTTTAAACATTCTGTTTTTGTTTTAAAACCGGTTAATGGGTTTCTATCTTAATAAATTTGTGAGATAATAATCGAACGCTATATTTTAAACTAAATGTTTACAAACAGACAGACTTATAGATAGATCGAATGTATTAATGTAGAATACTTACCGACTAAATTAATTTCTCTTAAGTTTTCTTCACTATCTTTTAAAGATAAGTTTTGAGGTCTAGATACTACTTCAACATGATTCAATGCAACTTCACCTTTCGTTTCATCTAAATTATCATCATACTTTGTTGCTTCTAAATCATCATTACATTTGGTTCCTTCTAGACTATTATTACATTTTGTTTTTTCTAAATTTTCATCAAATTTGCTGCCTTCATTGTCTTCAATTTCAACTTCTTGTAAAACTTCTTCAGTTCTGTAATTTTGCACTAAATTTTGACAAATTTCAACACTATGACTTGTTTTTTCTAATTCCTTATCTACTTCTTTTAATTTGTTACTTTCTTCACATCTTTCAATGGTTTTTTCAAAATCATCTTCATTTCTACTAATTTTATCGTCCAAAGTTTGCTCTGGATTGGATTTTGAGAGTTCATTTTTAATTTCCTCTACTTGTTCTTGTTTATTAACTAAAAAATAATTAAACATATCAAACACATGAAACCGGTATTTCTCAAAAAATATATGAAACAATATTCTTGTGAAAAATTCTGGCAGTAGACGCAATGAGTTTCATCAGATTTATTTAACAATTGATATTAAAGTATTTTCCTACCACCAAAAAATGAAACTATTGAGTGCATAAATGTAGTAATACAGACTTCTAAGTCAAAAACCAAAGAGACACGATGTTCATATGTCAAAATTCAATACTAGCCATATACCTAATGTTTTATCACGTATCATATATCAGTGCTAATTGTATTTTAATTGTATCTGTAGAGCTATGACTACAAATTTATTTAAATTTTAAAATTTTTAAATCGTAGTTATATTACTTACCCTTATATACCAAGTGTTATAGGAAATATTTGATGCACTGATGTCAAGTGATGTATCTATCGAAAAAAGCACAATATGCCGCATGGTATACATATAACACCGATTTTCTTGGCTACGCGAATACATTGTGAAAATTTGAATTATGTCTGTATAATAACTAGACCGCAGAGCCACCTGCACGGCTAAAATTTTGCGATTTTTTATTTTTGAAATCAAACATATGATACGAATATGAACAATTTGAATAACTAGGCGCCAGCATAGCTATGAATCGTCGTATCTATTAAAAAATATATTACGTGAATATGACCTCAATCGGTCCAGTTATTCAAGAGGTATTCGATCTCAAACATCTGTAGTAACAATTATGTAAATATTATTAGTATTAGCATCTTAAAAAAGTTAGTAAAGTAGATATAAACATCCCAACAGAATTTTATTTTTGAAAATTGTTGAAAGTTTTTAGAAAGTATACAAACAAATAAAACTACTGTTTAACCACGTACTTTGGCTAATATAAAAGGAAAAAATTGAACTTTATGATGAAATCTTACGGAGAATTTCAAAAAGTTATATCTTTCGACCAGAGTGTGCGGTTTTTTGTTGTTTTGATATTAAATCGTTCTTACATTTATTTATAACAATAAAAGTTGTGTCCACGTAGTTTTCTAATAAATACCAAAATACCGTTTTCGAATTAAGCTATCGGTAGAGCGGATCGGACGTAAGAAGCGGAAAATACACGTGCGATTCATATCATATCAAAGTAATTGTGGGGTTTTAAAAGTTTCAGGATATATTATAGATTGTTTTGTTTATTCTCTTTTTTCCATTTCCCAAATGTTATGTGCTTTTGCAAATTTGTTTGTTTTTTTTATATATTTTTTAAATTTTTTACAAATTCTAATGACATTTCTAGGCGTAAAATGAATATTGACGGGAATTCGTGCCGCCCGCTTTTGTTGTAAGTTACCTACCAAGATAAGATTAACAAAAATGGCCCAATCTATATTAGTCGCGTCAACGCTCGCGGAAATGGGTACAAAGTTCGGAATTTTGTGCCACAGGTCGGATCGGGATGCGGTTTTCTGCATTCTCTTCCAAAACGATTATGTAAAAATGTGCCTGAGAAGATTTTCCCCGGAGACCGAAAATTGGCCCGCTGCAGGCCAAAGTGCACGCGAAAAATGCATTATCTGGGAGGCCTTTTGGAAGATTTTCAAATTTGATAAATAAGGGTCAGAACTCGCCCGGATCGGGTACTCGGGGGTTTTCGAGGCCGCTGATCACGAATATAATGTTCAAATTGACCTTCGAACACCTGGTGCACCAGAACCTGACCCAAAACGTCATCTCCGGGAGTTTTCCTGACACAATCAAAGAAGGTCAACCAAAAATAATTTCGGGGGGTTTTTTGGCCCGCTGAATCCAAATCTGGCATCGGCGAGCACCCCACTGGCACCTGGTGCACAGAAACCCGGGCTAGAACGTCGTCTTCGAGAGTTTTCTTGACAAGACTATTTTTGGTTGACCTTCTTTGATTGTGTCAGGAAAAGTCCCGGAGATGACGTTTAGGGTGAGGTTCTGGTGCACCAGGTGTTCCGGGAGTTGTTTTCGGCGTGAAATTCGGGACCACCGCCCCCGAGTACCCGATCCGGGCGAGTTCTGACCCTTATTTATCAAATTTGAAAATCTTCCAAAAGGCCTCCCAGATAATGCATTTTTCGCGTGCACTTTGGCCTGCAGCGGGCCAATTTTCGGTCTCCGGGGAAAATCTTCTCAGACACATTTTTACATGATCGTTTTGGAAGAGAATGCAGAAAACCGCATCCCGATCCGACCTGTGGCACAAAATTCCGAGGTTTTCGCGGGCGTTGACGCGACTATATATATAAAAAAGGATGTTTGTATGTATGAAATCGATAGACTCAGAAACTATTTGACCGATCATTATGAAAATTGGTATGTACCTACATGTATTTTTTCACGGAGAAGGTTTATGCCCCGTTCAACCGATTGTCATGAAAATTGGTATGTATATGTATTTCTCCTCGGAGAAGGTTTTTATGATAAGCTCATTAATGCCACTCGCCACCAGATGGCGCTGCAGAGTAGCAACTTCTGCCCCGTTCAACCAATTGTCATGAAAATTGGTATGTATATCTATTTTTTCACGGAGAAGGTTTGTATGATATGCTCATTGATGCCACTCGCCACCAGGTGGCGCTGCAGAGTAGCAACTTCTGCCCTGTTCAACCGATTGTCATGAAAATCAGTATAATGCTGTATTTTTAATGGTTAATATGAATATGATATTCGTATTAATGGAAGTTACCACCAGATGGCGCTTCCATTAAACGAGCAACCAGTACTCATTTGATTATTTTATATCACGCCACCGTAAGGTGGCGCAGTTAATATCACATATATTTAAACGAGCAACCCTTACTTAAGTATTTTGACGCCACCGGAAGGTGGCGCAGTTAATATCACCTATATTTAAACGAGAAACTCTTACTAAATTAAATATTGTGATGCATCTAATATATTTTATAACTACAAAATATAACGAAAAAAAAATAGTATAAACCTGAGAACTAACGAGAAAATATGATGAAAACGATAAAATCAAAATAAATTGAAAAAACGAAAAATGGAAGAATGACATAAATGATTTGCGGTACGAAGTCCGCCGGGTCAGCTAGTTTTTTACAAATTCTTATATTTCTAGACTTAAAATGAATATTAACGGGAATTCGTGCCGCCTGCTTGTGTAAGTTACCTACCAAGATAAGATTAACAAAAATCGCCCAATATTAATATATGTAAAATTGTAAGAATAATTATTTGGATTTGCAACTTTTTCAGTCTTACCTTTTTCTTCATTACAATCGGTGTCATTTGGCTGGGATTTTTCTTCATTACAATCGGTGTCATTTGGCTGAGAAGTTTCTTCATTATAATCGGTGTCATTTGGCTGAGATTTCTTATGTTCAATTATATCTTCATCGTTTTCCAATTCATCCAACAATTCTTGAATTTCATTAGGTTCTATATTTGTAATTGCTTCAAATCCTACACAATTTAAAACAATGTTATTTTTAATAACTTCTTCCTCTTTGTTGATAATATTTACATCATTAGCATTGGTTAAAAGACTGTTTTCAAATTGTTTATCTTTTTCTGGGTCATCTATCTCAGAAAGTAAGTTCTCTTTCTGTATGTTTGAATCTGAATTAATTACGTCCCCAGAACCTGAATTAATTACTTCTTTTGTATCTAAATTATTTATTTCGTTTAGATTTGAATTAATTATTTCTTTTGGACTCAAATTAGTTATTTCTTTTAGATCTGAATTCGTTATTTCTTTCGGATCTGAATTAATTAGTTCTTTTGAACCTAAATTAGATATTTCTTCAGGATCTGGATTAATTAGTTCTACTGAGCTTAAATCAATTATTTCATTTGGATCTGGATTAATTAGTTTTACTGGACTTAAATCAATGACTTCTTTTGAATCTGAATTAATTATGTCTTTTGAATCTAAATTAACCAATGTTTCTGGGGCCAAATCAATTATTTCTTTAAGATCTTCAGCTAAATCATATACCAGATAATGTTCCTTTTCATATCCGTTTTTATCCAATTTGCTTCCAACATCACATTCAAGAGAAATGTCATCTGCATGTTTATCATCGTCAGAATTTTTAGCTACACAGATGTCATCTTCAGGATAGTTTTTATCTAGATGAATATTTACATCTAAATTTTCTTGAGTCGTAATATTTACACCACCTTTCAGAGATTTTTCCTTCTGTACCTCATTTTGTGAGGTTTCTATTTCAATATTTTCATCTGTTTCTAACAAAGCAACTGTATTTATATTTGGAATATCAACACTAGTATTCAGATACTCATTCAAACTACGAAAAACATTGTTAATTGAATGTTTAGTCACATTATTGTGATTTAAAGAAGTGGAAGTTTCCACAGGTGATCTTGCAGTAGTGTACTGATCTGTTAATTCACTATATTCAAAGTCGTTGAGGACTTGATCTATATCAACAGTGAATTTATCCATCTACAATATAAAATTAAAAATTATTACAATTGTAGTACGTTTTAGGCATTTTAGGGGATATTTTTAGTTGTAAATTTTAACAAAAAGAATTGACGGTTAGCTATACGTTTTTCAAACAAAACAAAAATGAAAATATACGAAACAGTACCATTATAAGTAAAACACATATATGTATTCACCACGGTAAATTTTTAGAAAACGCTGCTTAAAATGAATACGGATATTGATTATTTTTGTCTGAAATGCTGAGAAAGCACTGTTTTATAATTTTAAGGTAGAAATTCTTGTAATTTTTCAATGAAATTTCAATCATAAATTTGTATTTAAACTTTGAACTGAAAGAAAGAAAGGTTTATTCATGATTTTCAATAAAAATACTATTTATATAAAGGCCATAAAACTGTTTCCATCCTTATTATGGTTACGAAGGAAACCAGCCTTAAAAAATTTCACAGTTTTACCTCTACAGACCTTTTCCTAAAAAATGATCAGTTATATAAAAACTGAATGACTCGTTAGACTCCAAAAGATCAGGATATTTTATATAAATAGTCCTATTTTATGCTAATTTTTTTTTGTGTATCAACTATATAAAGATATATAATTTAGATTCAGACAGGAAATATGATATCCGAATTTTCTATTTCAAATTATTAAAATGATTTCATAGAAATACCACATAGTTTATTATGTATAAATCATCCAACTAAATTTAGCCAATAATTGTCACACACATCATGATAAAAAAATATCTATTCTATCAAAATTATCATAGACACGTGTAAACGTTAGTGTAAATCATAATCAGATTGTCTAAAAAACTAAAAGCTGTAGTTAAAATGCACAAAAAAGACCTGTCTTCGAGTACAAATTTCGAAATTTACGTAATTAATAAAAATATTAAACAGCGACATTGTTCATCTAAAGCTATAACCTATGTTTTTAGTGAATTTATCAAAAGACGATATTTTTTATTGCATTTTCGTATATCTTATACTATAAAGAGGAAATAAGAAAATTTCAGACAGCTAAAACTATCTTAACTTGAATTCTCAACTTTATTAGAATAAATCTATAATGTATATGTGGAAAATAATATTGTAGAAAGATATCTGCAACAAAACCACCAAAAGTAAATTCACATATTAAATATAATAAAAAGGGTTTTAATAAACTTATCTGTTTGTTTCATCAAACAGGTAAGTACCTACATAATATAAAAATAATGGAATATTTTCGTGTGTAGGGATTCCAATAATAATTTTATAAATTTAATAAAATTACTTTTGATATATAACTTTGCCTGGCAACTTCATTAAAATCGATGTTGTGGTCGTAAAATAGAATTTTATTGTTCCGTATATTATACTGATAGTTTAAATTTTTATTATTTTAACAACAATATGGATTCAAATATGTTAAATGACATCCTACTGAATAGGTAGCATTTCCTGCATTTTCATTTTTTTTTTAATTTCTGTAGAAATTAACATTTTAAAATTTTAGTTAACAAACAACAAAATCTTGAAACTTGTGTTTTCATGAACGATACCACATCCGTGTTGCTACGATTAAAATATTTTAAGTTGTAATAAAGTTTTTCAAGTTCACATAACAGATATTGGTACATAATTGACTGCATTCATGGACACTGGTTTTAAAATCAATTGAGATATGGTACTAGTTAATAATAACAGTCGTTATGGTGAAATATACATAAGTAAATAAACAAAACAATTAAAAAATACACCCTTAATGTACCAAAGGGAATACATGCAGTGGACAAAAACAGCCAAACTAAATTTAACTACTTGCCTTTAGAAATTCCTAAAAAAATAAAACCAATCATTTCATTTGCAAAAATTGAAATAATTAATCTTCGTTTCAATTTTTATACTGATTGACATATATAATTAGTGTAATAAGGTACTGATAATTAGATAAAATAATATGCAAAATGGACTGACGTTTATTCTTGACTTTGACATGTTGTGACGTTTGTTGACATTGTGTGAAAATATTCTTCTTCTTTTCTTGTTTGGATTGCAAATGAGTACATCTGCAGCACCAGAAGATTTTCTTGTTTCTTGTATAATTGCATTCCAGCGCGTGGGTATTTTATCTTTTTTTTGCATCTAATTTGGTGCGTTATGATCACAGATTAATAAATAATAATAATAATAAATAATCTTTGGTTATGATCAAGCGTATACAAAAGAAATTCATTTATGATAGTCATTTTTTTTGTTGCGTAATACAACAATAATTTTAGTGCTGAAGTAATGTTAGTTGCCTACGATCAAGATTATCATATTGTCTTATAGTTTTCGGTGAATTACAAATACTGTCAGTAAATCCCTGTCAAGAGCATATATATTAAATTTACCCACGAACAATACCGTAGTTTGCTTACTGCTTTGAGGTAGTTTGGGGCTGTTGTAAGTTGTATGACATAAAGCATCAAAGAAATTGAGTATATCTGTATAGTGTGTGGAAATTAAGTACATTAAACAATTTTTAATATGAAGTATTCGTTAATTCTATTGTTTATTTACATAAATGTAACCTTTTTGGATGGTTTTGTAGAAAAAGCTCGGTATCCACGGTAAGTTATTTTATTTTTATTAAAACCTTAAATTTGTTATACAATGTACTTTTTATATTTGATATTTTACGTATACCTACCTATTGTAGTCCATACTCCTGACTCTGAAGGTGGTTCTGTAAAAGTTCAAATGTCCATGCAATTTTATGATGTCAGTTTATATTTTTTGATGCGCTTAATCGATTTTTGTTTGGTGCTTTCCCCAAAAAATCAGTAAATAAAAAAATTGAACAATAATAGTTATTTGTGACACAAGGACGGAAAATGCCATTTTGTAAGAGCGAGTAAAGTTGTGTAGCCGAGGGGCGTAGCACCGAGGCGAAACAATACGAGCACTTGCAAAACATTTTGCGGACGTGTAACACACACTATTTTTTGGTCCGACCAATTTTTAATATTTTCAAAAGTTCAAAAACTGTTTACTTTGTAACATACAAGATTAGGTGTATATTGACATTATTGACATTTATTGCACAATTAAAAGAATTAGTAATTATGAATGATTTTATGATAATTGATTTCACGAATTTTTATACATATGAATACTGTTCTAATAAGCAGCACAGTAAAAATTGTTATATTGATAATATTAATATTAATATCTAATAATTTTATATAAAAATAGCAGAGACAATGAACTATTATAGTTTAATGAGCAATAATAAAATCGAGATATGTATTTTCATAATCGAATGATAAGTAGTTGTAAATTGACATAAATGTCAAATTTAAAATAAAAGTTGTGAGAGAAATTAAATGTAAGTTTGAATCCTGCTTACCTTTAGAAAAAGTTATTAGTTGAGTATATTATACGCTGTTTTTAAATAAATTTAATTAAAATTTGTAGTATTCATTATGTATTTTTGATGACTCATAGCGCCATCTCTTTAGATAATCTAAAAGCTACTTTGCCGGCCTAGGCCGGAAAATTTCATTTTCCGGACGATTTTGAAGTAATTAATAGCATTGTTTCTGGACGGAGGACCAAAAAATTTTTTATAAGCCTATAACTCGTAAAGTTAGTAAGATACAAAAGTTTACTAAAATAATTTTGATTACTAGTTAAAAGACAAAACCTTTGAAAAAATAAAATCTGTTCACAAGAACCTGAGATATTCTATTAAAGTTTTTTTTTTTCGTCGTGTTGTCTCTTTGTCTTTCTCTTTGTCATTCTGGGTGTAATTTTGCAATCGAATATTTTAACCTATTTCCCGACCAACTAGAGCTCTGAAGTTTTCAAGATAGCTAAAAACTGGATGAAAATGTATGTTTCAAGTGTGTTTTGGCATATACATAGAGATTTTGACACAATTTCAAGAAATTCTAAATTTTATTTCGGAAAATAGACTTTTTTATTTTCGTCGTGTTGTCTCTGTCTCTTTGTCATTCCGGGTGTATTTTTGCAATCGAATTTTAACCTATTTCCCGTCCACCTAGAGCTCTGAAATTTTCAGGATAGCTAAAAACTGGATGAAAATGCATGTTGACACATACCAGGGTGCATTATAGTTATCGTTCGCAGTATTTTCGATTGGCTTCTTTGAATTATGGCTGTATTTGGCTTACTCGCACATCCCCAGAGTTGGATTCCATAAGTCCAGATAGGTTTTATATGATAGCTTTGTAGACAAGGATTTTATTTTCTAGGGTCAGTATCGATTTCCTACCGACTAGCCAGTTTAGATCTTTCATTCTTAGGTTAATTTGTTTCCGCTTCTTAAGAATATGTTCTTTCCAGTAGAGTTTTGAGTCAAGATGTATTCCTAGGTATTTGGTGCTAGAGGATTGGGGAAGACGGATATTGTTAAGTGTAACTGGAGGACACTGGTCTCTTCTCAAGGTAAAAGTCACTTGGACTGATTTTGTTTCATTCATTTTAATTCTTTACTTGTTTGACCACTTCTCGATTATATTCAGTTGTACTTGTAGAATGTTAGATGCTATAATTGGATTTTCGTCAGTTGCAAGGATGACAGCATCATCTGCAAACGTACCAGTGATGATTTCATTATTGGATGGTAGATATAGCACATATAATATTGGTCCAAGAACGCTGCCCTGTGGAACACGAGATTTTATAGGAAAATTATTGGAAATACTTTCATTCACTCTTGTTTGGAATTCTCTCCCACTTAGATAGATTTTAACAGTTTCAGGTAGGTAATGGAAAGATATTTCTTGATTTTGAAAATCAGGCCAAACCTTATATCAAATGCTTGGCTAACGTCTAGAAAGGCAGCTGTGCAGTACTGTTTGTTTTCCATTGCAGAATTTATGGTGTGTACTATTCTATGAACCTGCTGTATCGTGATTTTTGCCAAATTGGTGATTGGGTATCCAGGCCTCTGTATTGGGTTCTGAGTTAATTCTTTGTAACAGTAACCTTTCAAGGATTTTGGATACGATTAATAGTAGGCTTATTGGCCTATATGATAAAACCTCGTTTGGATTTTTCCTGCTTTTGGGATTAGTATTATTTCAGCGGGTTTAAAGAGCTTTGGCTAGTAGTTTAAGCGTAGAATGGCGTTGAAGATGAGAGTAATCAGTATGATTCCTTTATCTGGTAGTTCCTTTATTATCGTTGGTGTTATTTTGTCCAACCCAGGAGCTTTTTTAATGTTTAAATATTGAATTTCTTGTTGAACTTCATTTTTGGTTAATGGTCTAATTACTGACAAACATGAAATTTTAAATAAAAAAAAATTTAAAGTAGTTAGGCCAGACTAACTTTACTAAGGATATACAGAATGATTAAAATTAAATTTTATATGTAAAATAGACAGTCATTAAACCATTTGTGAATGTCCCAATTCCACGCGGCAGAGCTTTAAAGGGCTGTAACTTTCTTAGAAAGCGTTTTTCAACCAATGTGATTAGGAGTTTCTGAAAGAGGTATTTGCTTGGGAAATTTGGCAGTTAGGTAATTTTGTGCCTATTGGTAAAATCAACAATTTAATAATATTAGTCAAAGCAATACACTTAAAAACTTTCGAAACATATTTACCAAGAGCATTTTATAATTATTATTGGTAGTATTACCACCTTTTATCTATAATTTTTATCAACTTAACATGATTACAGAAAGCTGTGTATCATGATTAAACATAAAAAAATATATCATTAAAGCAGAATAAGCAATTAAAATAAAATGCAGATATATTCAACTGAGATAAATTATGATTCATCACTAAATCTCTATAATTCAATAATTATAATATTATAAATTATTGATAAACATTATACGCAGCTATAAAATTCGATTGATGTTTACGCGTAGACTAAAATACATCGAGTACCGTGACTAATTTTCAAAATCTTTCCAAATTATTTCCATCCATTTTCCGTAATTATGAATAACATTGATCGTACAAAGTAAAATTTAAGACATGTTATATTTCTTATTACAAAAATTTTGCATATTTTTAATGAGATAACTCTATTTCATTCACACTTTATTTTGTGTCTCAATTGTCTATGATTTTATTGTTAAAAAGTCTAGATAAAGCTAACAAAAAATGCATCCGATCTCGTGGGTCATGAAAAACGTTTTTTTTTTAATAAATCTATATCTATCTTTACATATAATAAAACTGTAGAAATGTATATGTTTGTGCGCGCATCACATGAAAACTACTGATCCTATTCGAATGCGGTTTTTAAAGACGTATTTGTCTTCTTTCAACCTAACATCTGGTGTATAAAACTTTCTCCCCCCACCCCTTTAACGGGGTAAGGAAAGACATTTTTATACAAAAATCAACACTCGACGCGAACGACGTCACGGGTAGGTACATCGAAATAGAACCCAAAAATGTGGTTAGATTTTTTTGTCTGTCTGTCTGTATGTTTGTGCGCGCATCACATAAAAACTACTGATCCGATTCGAATGCGGTTTTCACAGATGTATTTGTCTTCTTTCAACTTAACACCTGGTGTATAAAAATTTCTCTCACATTCCTTAAATGGGGTGGGGTAAGAAATTTTTATACAACATCACATGCCACGCGAACGACGTTGCGAGTACAACTAGTAGTTAATAAATCGTCTTTTTTCGTTCAAAGTTTAATTATGAGAGAACTATTAACCTAGCAAAAAGTGTTCAACAGACTTTTTATCTAGAGGAAGTTATTTTTCAAATGAGAATTTATGAGTTAAAATTGCTTTATTAACAAAAATGATATTGCAAAATTAAGCGGAAAAGAGTGTTTTTTGTTTAATGTTAATAAATTAAGTAACCAACAAAATGCTACAAAACTGTTATAAAATGTTTGTTATTACATCCTTAAAATTTGTACAAAAGGTGAGCTCGATCAGCCAAAAAGTTTTTACAAAATTCTAATTGTTTATCCCGTGCTATTTTCAAACGACGATTCAAGGAACTGGTTTGCGACTAGAACATTCTTTGGGACTTAGTTTCTTTATTATTTTATTTTTGTTTGTTGTGTTTCATCGGTATCAAGTTCTCTGGTTATTGTCTTTTTTTGTTTATGGTTTATTATTACTATTATTATAGAATTTCGAATACACACTATCTCAGTCAAATGACTGGATAACATTCACCCACCCCGGATACAAGTATCAAAGGGGTTGGGCTCCAATATGAGATCTGCAAAATTGTCCTTACGGTATGGCAAGTTTCTAGAATAACCGCTTTCTGGAGGTAGATGTAGGTGTTTCTGTGAAGTCCCACTTATAAAATGCTAGTTTCTTGTGGCTTTGGTACAAGTCCTGTTGATAATAATATAATTGTAACCATTTCGACCTTACTTGCATGCCACATTTGTTGGATCTCGAACGCTAGATCTGAATATTTACTCAGTTTCTCCTGATACTTACTTAATATTTTGTTGTTATTTGGTACCGCGATGTCTACCAAAAGAACTGAGTTGACTTTATCCACCACCACTATATCAGGCCTGTTATTCGTAACCTGTCTGTCGGTGATAATAGGGTTTAAAGTTGTCTTTTTCAAGTAGTATCTTTTGACGTTGATACTTATAATATGGAGTGTATATATAAATAAGTCCAAATTTGTTGGCTAACTCTTGACGGATAATATTGAAGACCTGATTATGTCGATGAAGATAATCGTTATTTGCCAACAAGCTGCAACCCGATATTATGTGTTGAATTGTTTTCGACCATTGGTGGCATTTTCTGCATTTGTCTGTCTGGACGTTTGGCTCCCGTAAAATAAATTTCTTATAGTTATTATAGTATTAATCACTTGGTCTTGAATTGTTATCATAAACCCTTCAGTTTCAGAAAAGAGCTCGCCTCTGGTGAGCCACCTGTTGGATGACTCCTGTCAATATGAGGCTAATTAAGGTCGTGATAGTGTCGAATATGGAATTTATTCTGAGCACATTCCTCCTTTTTAATAGTATCTGATTTAACTCTAAACGTTACTTCAGATAAGGTAAGATTAAGAGGCGTATAGTTTTTATTTGCCTTTGTAATGTGTTATGGAGGATTGAGGTTTGAGCTTTCGTGTAGAAAAAATCAGGTAACTTACCTACCTATTTGTCCATAATGTAGGTTTTTTATATCAATCAAAGCTCGACCTTCCTCACTTCTTGCCAATGTCATTCGAAGCGTTGATGAATTTGGATGGTATATAACAGCTGTGTTTCGTCATTAGGGTTCGTGTGAGCATTTGAATTTCTTCCAGCTCTGTTGTAGTTGATTTAAGAATACCAAATGAATAAGTTAGTATAGGCATCGCATATGTGTTAATTGCCTGAAATAAATTACCTGCGTTTAGTTTTGGTTTAAGTAGGAGCCTTACCCGTTGATTATATTATTAGTTATTTATCCTGGTTTTAGCTTGATTGTCTTTGAGCAGACTTGTTTGAATCACAAGAAGTATTTGTAAGTTTTGCCGTTTCCTATTGCTCGTATAATGTCACCATTTGGGAGCTGAACGTCTCCGTCTTTATTGATACCTTTTACGATGTTCAAGGCTTTACACTGGTTCAGACCAAACTTCATATCGATGTCATTGGAGGATTTTTTGAGTATTATCCAGAAGCTATCGCATTTGTTGTTTATTTGCAGCATAAAGTTTTATATCATCCATATAGAGAAGATGGCACACAATACTGGAGGAAAGTCGGTTCAATGCGAGGCAAAACCACAATGGACTTAACGAGTCGCCCCTACAAATAGCTATCTCGACAGTTGTTACAGACTTTACGTATAGATGGAGGTAAAGATTTGTTCTCCAAGTTTTTTATTACAGTAGAGAGAAAAGTAATTATGGTAGGATGAATTTTTTAAGCTATTATATAGCTTTTATCGCGGGCTTTGAGCGCGGCGTACGAATGTAGAAATTTCGTAACGCAAAAAATTTTCCAAACTTTCAAATTTTCAAGTTTCAAAATTTTCATATTTCTTACATTTTTGAAAAATTTAAAAATTTTGAAAATTTTTAAACTTTTGAAAAATTTGTAAATTTAAAAATTTGAAAATTTGAAAATTCTAAAAATTTTGAAAAATTCAATCATTTTGAAAATTTTGAAAAATTCAAGAAGTACTTTCTCTATGCGTTCAGTATAAGATGTTTGGGAAAAGCATAGAGAGAGAAATGATTTTATTATTCTGTTTCACTGCGCCTGCGTGTGACACTTTTCTCAACGTGACTGTTTCACACGATTTTACTACCCATATTTTATTTCAGACCAGGCGCCTTATATATCGTTTCTTAAGGAGTAAACTCCAAAAATAAATAAATAATTATAATTGCATAAGTTGATAAAAAATGCTATGCTTTACCGCGGCAGTCCCCGAGTGCCACACGTTTTTTTTATCTTTTTTTATCTATTTTTTATTAAATGTTAAAAGTATGCAAACTAAGAGGGAAACGTGAAATATTTCAATAAATATGTATGTTTGCGAAATTTGCAATAATAAAGTGCCTAAAAGAACAGTTAATTTCAAAAAATCCAAACATATGACACAATAACAAATACTTATTTTTAGAAAATTAAATCCATATAAGATTTGATATGATAAATGCATAAATACAACATCAGAAAAAAATTAAGGTAGTATAGCAAAATATAGGTTTTTTTTTAATATCTATATTATGCTTTGAGGACCTGGAAGGCACTTAACCTGAGAGTATATGATTCATACGAAGAGGATCCTTTTAATAGAACTTTAATTGACTCCCTAAAAAAATATTAGAAGAACTGGTTGAATTAATGAGAAACCAACATAGAATGAAAGAAAATATGGATACAATACATCTTAAACAGTGCCAATCCTTCCCTAAAGTATTATAATATAAAAACTTTATTATATTACTATACTAGTTGTACTCGCAACATCGTTCGCGTGGCGTGTGATTGTTGTATAAAAATTTCTTACCCCACCCCATTTAAGGAATGGGAGAGAAATTTTTATACACCAGATGTTAAGTTGAAAGAAGACAAATACATCTGTGAAAACCGCATTTGAATCGGATCAGTAGTTTTCATGTGATGCGCGCACAAACATATACATTTCTACAGTTTTATTATATGTATAGATAGATGTATATTTAAATTCATAATTAATTGTTATATTTAATCTGTTTGTAACTACACACTTTGTTGTATGAAAATCGTAATCAAGGTTTTCATTCAATGTATACCAGATGTGCTTAATGAACATTTTAACAGTTGGTGAACAACTTGCTAAAAAAATAAGTAGAGATAGGGAATACGTTGAAAAGACAAAGACCTGCAATGATACAATTTTTTTCCATCCTACCGATGAATCAGAAGTAGAACTTATGATAATGGAACTGAAAAACAATAAGGCACCCGGAATAGATTGTATAAAAGCAGAAACACTAAAATTAGTCAAAGAATATATATCCAAACCAAGTAGTCACTTATAACATAAAAAAATATATATATGTGTGCATGTGTGTGTATATGTGTATATATGCATACCTACATATTGTAATAGAAAGATTTTATTCTAAAATTATTATATTATATTTTTTTTTCTTTTTTTTTCCTTGTATTATTTAGATATAAAAATGTCATATTAATATTAACTAAGTATATTACTAGGTATTGTTATTTATATATTGTTCCCACACACAGGCAACTTCGTTGCCTCGTGGTTGTCTGTTTATTTGTTTGTGAATGTAGTTATTCATATTTATTTGTTCCATTGTACTATAGCAAATAAACATTTATTATTATTATTATTAGTATTCATATTTATTTCATTAAATTAACTACTTATGTTACACTAATATATATTTTTTATAGAATACAGCTTATTCGACAAAAACCACCAAGAAAGCATTTAATTGAATATCGAGAACAATTAGAACGTGCAGGATACAACTTGGATTTTTTAGATGATCCTAAGCCTCCAAGAACTAACGATTCTATTAATTTGTACAGATTTTTAGACGTAAGTAAATTTAGGAATACTAAATTATTATCAACTTTTGAAAAGTTTTAAATTTTTCTCTAAGTAGATAATTCGTTGATTGTTCCAACAAATTCTTTAAAAAAAAAGTATTAATTACAGTACAAAACATTACATTTTGTCGAACCGACACTTGCGCACAAAATTAAATACAAACTATGTTTCTTATGGGACGTTTCGGCGGAAGATGTAAATGTAGAAAGAGCTACAAAAAGGGTTACATGGAATATACCTCACTCACGTCGTAAGAGAAAAAGGCGCACGCCCACGACAGTTTTTTTTTTTTAATAATGCGAGTCATTTATATCCACATTTTATCTACCTTGCCAGTATAGAGCTCCTAGCATGCCTGTCTCCATTTGCCTCCAACAGCAGGTCGTCACTTTGTTGGATGTGGTTGTCCTGACGGTTGACTTGTTGCAACTGTTACTGACTCTGGTGCCACTGCTAATGGGTTTTACTTTTGGTGCAGATGGACACCTGCTATAATTAGCGATGTAACCTGCACAGTTTGCGTACTTGGGCGCATCAGTATTTGGCACTGAGCAGTCTCCACCACTTCTGTTCCAGCCCCAAAAATTTCTTTAAAAAAATAGTTTACACCCAATGAAAGCGATTAATTTGCACCTTTTAAAAATGTACAAATGTAGTTTTTATAATTTGCACCATCGCACTTTTTTTGATAAACTTGATTAAAAATTTGCATTACTCAAACCGGATTCAAATCCTGATATCTCTCTCCCTAAAGTGTATTTCGATATGCACCTTTTACCAAAAATTAGCAATTTTAATTTTGCTAATTTGCTTCATCGTAAAATTTGCCAAAAACG
The DNA here is from genome assembly GCA_964028335.1 of Altica lythri. Classification (NCBI taxonomy): domain Eukaryota; kingdom Metazoa; phylum Arthropoda; class Insecta; order Coleoptera; family Chrysomelidae; genus Altica; species Altica lythri. Next base: position 57,694,309 of record OZ034807.1, on the reverse strand, counting down.
GTAAGAATTATTATAAAAATTAAAAAAACTATTTCCTGGCCGATGTACGTTCAGAAATAAGTAACTGCACATGCGTTTACTACCGTTCAAAGGCACTTTTTTGCAAAATTGAAAGTGTGTCCGTGTTAGTAGAACAGTTGGTATGCCACACACAGATTTGTATTGTTTATGTTTACATTATACATATTTATAATCTCTTATACTCTGATATTCATGGTCTAGTCTGGTCTATTATATTTTCTCCATAGATCGATGGTCCGGTATGAGTCGTGTGGCATGACAACTGTTCAAGTGAGACCAAGACAGTTTGAAACTTTTAACAAAAAAAGTTCCTTTGAAGGATAGTGAACGCATGTGCAGTTACTTATTTCTGATCGTACTACTTTTATTAATTTTTATAATAAATTTTACGATGATGCAAATTAAAATTTCAAATATCGGCTAATATCGATATAAACTTTATGGAGTGAGATATGAGCGTTTGAATCAGGTTTGAGTAATGCAATTTTAGTAGATTTATATCTACTATTCAGCTGGTTCGCAGGTCACGACTTCGGGAAAATTTCACTACAGTTTTTCGTTTTGGGCCCCCCTGACCTCAAAAACACATTCCGTTCAAAAGTTTATATATATATATATATATATATATGTATGTATATGTATATATATATATATATATATATATATATATATATATATATATATATATGTATGTATAGTTCCGATACAACGAAATCTGTGGACACGATAGCGGCCGCATTTCTTAACGGATCGAAATGAAATTTGGTACAAAAATCAATCGTCCCAAAATCTCGGTCGAGTTCGTTAATGCGCCAAATCGGTAAGGCCGTTTGGGCGTGACATCAAATCAAAATGGAAAAAAATTCGTAACTTTTTTACTTCACTCTGTACAAAAAAATGTTAGAGGACTTTTTTGTTTGTCTTAAAGAGACCTACAACTTTTATCTAAAACATTTTTTTTCTAAAACGTATACTTTTAATATATTCAATTAATATAAATCTACTGATGAGCCTGGCTTACCAAGGGCCATTTTTTAAAACAAACTTATCAAAAAAAGTACTAGGGTGCAAATTATGAAAAATATATTTTTGAAAGGTGAAAATTAAGAGCTTTAAATAGATATAAACTATTTTTTTTGGGGCTGAGACCAGTCTCCTGCCCTGTGCTCATCACCACATGAGCTTGTGCTACTAGTCTTAGGAGTGAGTGGTCTCTGGCCATCGGGGTAGCTCAGTCAAACTTGGTGGAGTCACCGACGCCTCTTTTTTTAAACTAAATTTATTCTTGTTACACTTTTTATATTGAGTTAATAAGTTTTTTTATATTTAAACATTCTTGTTTTTTGTTAATTTTATTTTTTACCTCTTTACATGTATCTTTATACACTAAATTTCGATTTGAAATCCTTCTAAAACAAAAAGTCAGTTAGGGCTGAGACGCGTAATGTATTATCTATATAGAATTAAATGACACTTTAAAGAATAGTAAAGAATAGTTTAAAAACATTCTATATGTAAACACCTCGGGAGCAATAAAAACCACTGATAAAAAACATAAATTTTACTTCTTACTTAAGCTATGTGTTAGAACGAGAAAAGAGCAATTACGGCCAATAAAAAGAAGCTTAGCGGAACAGAGACATACACTGAAAATGGCATGATCAAGCTAAAAAGAAATATTTATAACAAATCAGAGATTTGTCTGGACAAGAAAGGGAAAAAGAAAAGAAAACAAAGGTCGGGTACAGAAAGATAACTATTAACGACAGGACCTACAAATGGAAAGAAATTGAGAATGGCAAGATACAACGTGAAAAGCAACAAACACCGAGAGATGAGATAGAACTGATACTTTTTCAAAAAAACTAGTAGAAAAAGTTGATAAGGCAAAGGAGAGGACGACAAAGGTAATGAAAAAGGAAAAAACGATTACAAAGGAAACACAAAATGGAACCATAAATAAACCACAAATACAAACGTTAATAAAATTGGCTACATGGAATATAAGAAGTTTAAACGGCAAAAAACACAAACTGGAAATGGAATTTGAGAAAGCAAATTTAGATATAGTCGCTATTATGGAAACAAAGAAAAAAAATATATTAATTGGAAATCATCTTATGATATATAACGGGGTTTCAAAAGAAAAAGAGCGGTTGAAGGAGTAAGGTGCATAATAAACAGAACATATGCGAGCAATTTAAAAAATTGGGAATTCGTGTCGGAGAAAAATTTGTTATAAGAGATAAAATTGACGAAATAGAATCAACAACAATTATAGTAACATATGGACCAAGTGAAGACGAAGCAGCAGAAATAAAAGAAGAGTATTGGCAAGAATTAAATGATCTTACTGCAACAGCAAAAGGCAGAACACTGATACTAGGTGATACAAACAGTAGAGTGGGGAAAAACAATAATGAAGTAATTGATGTAATAGGACCACATAGGGAAAACCATAGAAACAACAATGGTAGAAGAATGATAGATTTTTGTGTAGAAAACGATTTATTCGTAATGAATACATTCTTCATGCATAAGGAAATTTATAAATTTACTAGGGTAGTAGAAAGTAGTAAGAAAAAGCTTACAAAATATGGAACAAAGGAGACAATAAGGACATACAAACTAAACGACACAGAAATAGCCGAACAATATAGCAAAGCAACAGAAATTGAAGTGGCAAAACGGCATAGAGAAATTAACGAACTTGCATTGGAAGAATTATGGTCCAAATTCAAAGAAATGATTCTTCAAAGTGCTAAGAAAACATGTGGAAATAAGTAAATAAAAACAAACTACAGACTAAATGGTGCAACTACGATATTAAATATCAGGTTAAAATTAAAAAAGAAAAATAGAAACAATATGTTTATAAGAAAACAGATGACAGTTACGATAATTATAAACAACAAAGAATCTTAGTAAAGCGAATGTGAAACAAGCGAAGGAGAAGAATTTGGCCATAAAATAGAAACTAAAAAAAAAAACAAAGTATGAAACAGATAAAGGCCAATAACGGAATGTTGCTAAGGGAAGACTTTAAAATTATGTAGAGATGGAAACAGCTACTAAATAGTAAGGAACAAGAACACCAGAAGCAGAAAATAATAAACTAGACAACAAGAGAAATGAACGTTTGGACAAAATAACCCTGGAAGAAGTGGAAGAGACAATAAGAAGCTTGAAAAAGGGAAAAGTAGTCGGAAATGATAGGATAACAGCAGAAATGTTAAAAATCTTAGGCAACACGAGAAAATAAATGCACAGAGCAGTCTTGAATAAGTGTTGGATCAGTGAGATGATACCTAAAGATTAGAAAGTAGGTATTATCGTCCCTCTACTAAAGAAAGGGGATCACAGAATACGTGGAAATTATAGAGGAATTGCGTTACTGAGGATCGTAGTAAAAACATATAAAAAATACGAACTAAGCAAATAATAGAAAAAGCCTTAATTAAAAAATCAGGGATATACATGGCTTTCCTAGATCTAGAAAAAGCTTTTGACTCTGTCTCACAAAAACAATTTGGGAAAGCCTTGCAAAGAGGCATGTAGACCAGAAACTTATCAATGGTATGAGAAGTATCTACTAAAACATTAAAAATTATGTACAAAAGATACAGTCAGAGAGTTTCAATACAAACGACGAATTAACACAAGGCAAGTTATGAGCCCCACTTTGTTTATAATAGGAATAGATGACGTCATCAAGGCAGCCAGTAAACGCAAACACAGTGTCAATGTTGGGTACTATAGTCGCGTCAAAGTAGGCCTAAAAACCCAAAAACTTAAAACTTTGGTCGGAAAGGTCCGATCGAGCTCATTTTTTTTTAAATGTTCATTGAGACCTCAGATTTAAATTTGTATAAAATCTGGATGCCGCTCGGCCCCCCTCCCCCCTCCAAATTCGACCCAAGTTGGAGGGTTTTCCAATCGGACCTTTCCGACCAAATTTGGAAGTGAAAACCTACTTTGACGCGACTACTATAGTACAAATTAAGGCCAGTGAATATACGAGAATGTACATTTGCAGATGACGTCATGCTATGCAATGAAACCCAAATTTTAAATCTCTGGGAACAAGAATTAAAAAAGAAGAGTATAAAGATAAATATTAAGAAGACGAAGGTTATGCATATAAGAATAATAATAATAAAGGCCTTTATTTAACATAAACATGATAGTTATACAAAATTTTATTTATTTATAGGAGTAGAAAGTAAAAGGGTAGATATACAAATTAACCAAAAACGATAGAATAAGCAGACAGTAACAAAAGAGAGAACAAGTAGCATACAGGAAGAAATAAACGAGAAAATTATGAATGCTAAAGGTTTTACCACAGTATTAGCAACGCTTTTATAAAAAAAAAGAAATAAGCAACCAACCGAAAATGACAGTTTATAAAACAGTGCTCAGGCCAATATTAACATATGGAAGCGAAAGCTGGATTACAACGGATAGAATAAAAAGTAAATTACAGGCTGTAGAAATGAAACATTTGAGAAAGGTAAAAGAAATAACCAGACGAGATCAAATAAGAAATAATGTAATTAGAGAGAAACTAAGAGTAGAAAAAGTAACTGACACGATTGGAATACAACAACTGAGATGGTATGGACACATAAACAGAACGGCGGATAAAGATAAAAGACCAGTAAAACAAGTATGACAAGCAAAAGCACAACGAGCCAAAAGAAGAGGAAGGCCAAAGAAGCCCTGGAATGATGAAATCAGAAAAGTTCTTCAGAAAAAAGGAGTAACATGGGCGTCAGCAAATGGGCAAAATTAGTACATAACATAAAGAAAACGTAAAGACACCTTACGGTAGAAAGATTTAATCTATAATACCCACTATATATCAAAATATTTTAAACTAGCAGCCCGCCCCGGCTTTGCACGGGGATTAAAGAAAAATAACAAAAGCCATTAAATTTATTGGGTCAACGCTTCCCTGTAAACAATATTACATGTTGTTTTATTTTCTGGCAGCAAAATAAATTGATTTTCAGGTGCTCCGACCCGCCTTAGGCAGTTGGCCATGAGGAAAACCGATCCCTACTATTTGGAAGGTTTGACCTTGAGACTTATTATAAGTAAAAGCGAAAGATGTTTTGATAGGAAATTGAAGCGGTTTAAATGGATTTGGTAGATCAGTTGGGATCATCGGTATCCTCAGTGTATGAGCTAGTTGACCAGCTGGTGGTTCAGTTATATTGGTTGCTACAACTTAATTGTCCTTTAATTCCTTTATAAGTAGCCTCGTTCCATTGCACATGCTAAATTTGTGATATCTGTCGTGATTATGAAATAAGTTATTTTGATAATGATTAATACCAAGATAAAAACTTTTAAAAAATGGAAAATTAGTTATTGTGATGTGACGTAACTATAACAGTTAGACATATGCTGTCGCGGCATTTTTTGTAGATATTTATATATTCTTCAAAATCGTAGTACATTATTTTATTCTATAATCAATAGTATTCTCAGCGCACGCGATGTAAGGATTTTAAGGTCATTTTTGGTTACATTAATGGCATTTTAGTAAGGATCCCTATTTTTTTTTAATGAAACATAGCCTATGTCACTCGGGAATAGTGTAGCTTGCCAACGGTGAAAGAATTTTTGAAATCGGTCCAGTAGTTTCGGAGCCTATTCATATCAAACAAACAAACAAACAAAAAATCAAACCTTTCCTCTTTATAATATTAGTATAGATTACATTCTCCAAAGTTATAAAATTGTAAAAAAGGAGTTTTTTAATCCAAAACAGACAAAATGGTTATCGAACTTAATGCAAAAGGGTTAAGAATTATTTGTAAAAATTTTATAATTAACAGTCCAACTAACGGTTATGAGGTAAATCTCAGACTTAATTATTAAGATTAAAAGAATTTTGGAAAATAACAATAGAATTTCCTGTGAGAAAATAATAATCTCTTAAAAAACGAACAATCAATTATTGTAGAATCATTTGACATATTAGTAAAAAACGTTTAAATAACTGTAAAATCTTATCTTTTTTTATAAAAGAGAAAACGAAAATTTGTACCGCCGAAAGCAAAACTCAAATTGATAAAATACTTATCTTATTTTTAACCTACTCAGTGACCTCGCACGAAAGATAATGTATTATAACGATAACGATGAATCATTGATCTAATTTCGAAAGTTGGATTAAAAGTTTGGCGAAACCAAACAATTAGTCACGAAAAAATTGTAGATGTAACGGCTGAACATTGATAGTACGGGAAAATTTTAATATTGCCTCGAAAAACAGCTTAAATAATTGGTCATCAATGGGTCATAAATTGTCAAGTGATTACGACAATAAGTCAGCTTTTGAATTTTAAAAAGATAAAGTGTTTGTAGGGGAATTCTACACTTGCTTCGAAGGACCTTTATAATTATATGAAATAAACAAACTCCAACGAACTTGGTAACAATCTATTTCATATATACAATATATTACAAAAAATTAAAAGTAAGTGTGCGGCCAGAACTGGCTCGCTCGATGTCTGTTTAAGGAATGCTGTTAATTAGAAAGTATATACAAAACTAAAACTAATCTTTTCCTTTTAAAAAACACATAAATCTTGTGAAACAAAGATACAAAAATACAAAGCAAACACATGCAACGGACACACGTGTTCTCTTAACTTAAGGGTCTTTCTACGAAAATCTCTCAGCAGGTTGTCTAATATTTCAATTACAATGACAACTCTTAAAGAAATCTTTTGAATTTACAACAGTGTTAATATTCAAGGAAAGGAATTTCATTCAAAACTACCTAAAATGAAGGAGATCCACGCGAAGTAAATTCAATCTACGTAGCGTAATAATTAATAAAAAAATTAAAAAACAGAGGAGAATCCAATAGCTGTGTAATTTGTCAATATTTAATACAATTAACGATTAAAAAAATATTATTTTCATTGAATTTTATAAAAAAGATAATAAGCTTTCGATTACAACGATAAAAAAAGTATGTTTCGGAACGTATTTCGAAAATATTTCAAATTTTTTATGAAAAATCACTTTTGCTTTTAAGAGAGTGCTATATTTTATATTATTCAATTAAATGATAATAATTATTTAATGAGGAAATTTATTTTAAAATGTTTTTAAATAAAAAAATAATTTTAGGATGCAATAGTATTTCTAATTGATATTTTTTAGATATTCTTTACACTAGTAAGTGGCGCACTTTACCGATTTCCGTTTATTGTACCTTAAGCCTATCTTTAAATATTTTTTTTAATACTTGATCATTTGCTATCCTGACCCACGACTCGCTCTCCTCCTTCCCTCTGAGTGCCATTCGCAATCTGATAATTCCAAGTGAGCCTTTAACATTCAGAAAAAGGTGGTTACAAACTTCCCAAAATTATTGAATCTTAAAAAAATGAATAATACCGTACTAGCTTGTAACTGGTAAGATATGATATGATATGGTTAGTTACTCAATGAACAAAAAAAAACTAAAACTCACGTAGAATTTTGTAGCACCCCAAAAAACTCGATAACATCTTAAAAGAATGAATAAACTCTTGATTTAATTGTTCACATGATCTTAGTAATTGTACAACTATTAACAAAATTTAGTGGCATGCAGCTCTCTTGAACAAACTGCCTTCATACGGACTCTCGTCAAACCTTTGGAGATGGATATCCAACTTTCTCTCGAACAGACACATTCAAGTTGCCGTAGATGGATATTCCTCCAACCTCCACAAGATCAACGCTGGAGTTCCCCAAGGATTGGCTCTAGCTCCTACTCTATTCCTTTTACACATTAATGATCGACTAGAAGCCACTAATAACCCGATAGACATTTTGCAGATTATAGCAACCGACACTGTAGCAAAGCGCACAACCGTCCGATATCCTTAGATATTCTGGAAGAAGACAGAAGATCCACAACGGCTTCTCTCAATCAAGATTTGAGAATAGTTAACAAGTGGGGACGAAAGAATCTTGTTCATTTCAACGCTTCCAAGACAAAGACATGTTGGCTATCCAACTAGAGGCAACATACGACGCATCCATCACAATGAACGATCAGACACTAGTAGCAAGCGACTGCATTACACTGGTTCGTATAACGATCTCCCAGGACTTATTCTGGAACGAACATATTGCATCCATAGCAACTGCAGCAGGAAAGAAGTTAGGCTTTCATTTTAGAGCACGGAAATATTTCTCTCCATACTTAAACGGATTTTGCTCAGAAGAACTCCGCTCTATAGTACCTCCATTTGCCAAGAGAGCCAGAGAAACACGACGTGCCAACTTCATGCACTCTTATACAGTTCAGTGCCAGACATCGAGAATGGATCGATTCGATAGTTCTTTCATCACCAGGGTCCCCAGATATCTCCCTGCGTCTTTCCCACTCGTCCTAACTTGCAATCCTTTAAATCCCAAATTGATAAATTGTCTCTTCTGTCCCAATAGATGTTCTCGGTACATTTGTATTTGGGTCTATATCTACAAGGACATCCTTAAATAAAACAAAATGTGGCACGGGAAAATTTTAATATTGCTTCTACTCCAGTCAATGAGAGCTTTTATCCTAAGACATCGATTTTAATGAAATTTTGGAAATAGGTTCTACTTAATTTTTAATTTAAAGTCAACACTATGCTTATATACGCTTATCATTTTTTACGGGTGAAAATTACCCCTTATTGCCAAAATTGAATAAAAAGAAAGTTATAATGGTGTCGTGGGACACCAGGTAGGAACTAAGTTCCTTCGGCTAATGTAGAATCGACACTACTCGCTTGTGCATACGACTATAGCGCCTGCGCACGTCTCATTCCATAGACTTTTTGTTACGATTTTACTATTAATTTTTTTTCAGTTCGGTCGCGCAGCAAAATCTCTATCTCCTCCAAGCCTTGGATTATACTACGTTATAGATTAATAGTTACATTTCTTTTGGTTGTACATATTTTCATAATTCGTACTTTTCGTCTGGGCAGCTTATATATTAATAAATTCTCTACAGATATATTTTTTACAATGATAATGATCGGAATAAGATAATTGAATTAATTTTATTTAAAGTTAAAATAATATTTATAGTTTTTTGTTTAACACTGGAAAAAACTAAAAAATAAATACCATCCCGCGTATTCGATCCTCCAACGCTATCCAATCGTGAAGAGTTATCATATTGTTACGTTCTAGGGGTTCAAAATAAAAATCACTGCTGAACGAAAATGTCTAATTTATTTACACACTACTAACTAACCGAATTATAACTAAATAACTAAACTAACTATAACACTACACACTAATTTATGTTCAACAATTAACTCCGATTTATATTCACTTATTTATTTTCACTTCGTAGTTCGCTCGAATATTTAGACTACTCGCTATAAACTTTAAACTTCCCTGTTGTCCGCCGCATCTCAGCTTATATAGCTGTTCACCGCTTCCAGAACATCGTTCGGTAACACTTTCTCGAAGGTCTTGTCAGCGCGCGTATGATCAGGAATTATCTCGATTATTAGACTTCCGGGAATCAGTTGCTTACCTAGCGCTATCAGGCAGACAGAGGCGTACTCAGGGAGTCTCGCTCGTTACACTGCCCCCTCCTTAAGACGTTCGGTCCCCGAACACCTTGGTTGGTATGTCTGAACCTACAGGCATCTCCCTTTCTGCAGCTCCCTTGCTTTTCGAAATATCAATCCACAGTCTTCTCCTTCATTGTGTTTCCGCTCGGGTTGAAAATGCACACGAGTATCTCTATTCCTGTCTTATGGAAAAGCACCTCGAGCATGTTCCGGACGACTCTCCAGTTGAGTTGATCTTGACCACAACCCAACTTAGGCACAGCCAGCTTCTTCACTTCCAACCTGGTGAGTTCGTTTCTTAGGTTTAGCAGGGTATTCCACATACTCCTATAGCTGGACTTGTGGTCGGAAAACCTCTTAGTCACCATGTAGAAGAGGTGACGATGACCGTCAGTGAGACTTAGAATTTTTCCGGGATAAGGCTGTTGTCTGGAGAGCTCAGATACACGGCCAAACTTCTTCCTGAAGACTAATGCTATTCCCCTGGACATACGCAGATCTTCGGCGACACAATGGGCTAGGGAATAATCTCCAGGCACAGAGAAGAGGTCCTGCTGCTGCTCGGTGGTAACTCCGAATCGTGCCTTCCCAGTTCCACCATAGTTCTCCATGAACTGGTCGAAACTCATCTCAACATGCTCTGGGCTGGTCGTCCTTCTCAGATGGGTCTCGTCTTGTTCGTCGTAGTCCGCCTCGTATTTCGCCAACCGATTTACATGGACCACGCGCCTCTTGCCCCTTGGTAGTTTTTGTATACGGTACACTACATCATTGATCCTTTTTACCACTCTGTATGGACCCTCCCAACTCCTCTGTAGCTTAGGTGATAATCCTCTCTTCTTCTGGGGGTTGTACAGCCAGACCAAATCTCCAGCGTTGAAACCACCTTCTGTAGCTTTGCTGTCATAGCGGGTCTTCATTCGGTCACTAGCTACTTGTATGTTTTGTCGGACCTTCTCATGAATGTAGTGTAGCCTGCCCCTCAATGTGCTCACGTAGTCCTCACCAGCTATCTCTGTTCCGGGCTTACATCCAAACTCTAGGTCACAGGGTAATCTTATTTCCCGGCCGAACATGACACAAGCTGGTGTCTCTCTAGTAGACTCTTGCACGGCTGATCTGTAGGCCATGGTGAACAGATGAAGGTACCGGTCCCAGTCTCTTTGATGGTCAGAGACCACTTTAGCCAAATATTTTCCCACAGTTTTATTCATTCTTTCGACTAGGCCATCTGACTGTGGGTGAAGAGGTGTTGTCCTGGTCTTCTTGACTCCGAGTATTTCACAAATGCTCTGGAATAGGCCAGACTCGAAATTTCGTCCCTGATCAGAATGTAGCTCCAGTGGCACTCCAAACCGACTAAACATTTCCTTTATCAGCACGTCTGCCACTGTCGAGGCCTCTTGGTTTGGGATGGCATGTGCTTCAACCCATTTGGTAAAGTAATCCGACGCCACCAATATGTACTTGTTCCCATCGTCGGTCTCTGGGAATGGGCCTGCGATGTCTATAGCAACTCTTTCCATAGGACTGCCTACGTTATACTGATTCATTGGCGCTCGTCGTTTTCCTCTTGGGCCATTCGTTGAAGCACAAAGTCTACATTTTCGGCACCAGTCCTTGACGTCTTCTTTGCAGTTGACCCAGTAAAAACGTTCTCTGATCTTTTCCAACGTTTTCTTGATGCCGAAGTGTCCACCGGAGGTTCCATTATGAAGTTTCTCCAATACTTCTGTCGTCCGACTCCGGGGAATTATCAGCTGAGTCCTAGCTGCAGTACCCTCGTCATTCTCGACGGACCTCTTCAACAATCCATCCTCTACAATAATGGAGTCCCACTGCGCCCAGTAGGACTTGACCCTGGGACTCAGGTGACTCACTTCTTCCCATCTTGGTCTCTGTCCGTTTGCTTTCCAGTCAAGCAACATCTTTAGTTCGGTGTCACCTTCTTGGTCTCGCTTCAGGGATTCTGGCAGCCAATCTAGATCCACGACGGTGGTTCTTAAACAGAATTCCTTCTCTTCTGCTTTGCTGCAGTGTTTGCAGTCGGAAGGACAAGGTCTCCTAGATAATGCGTCAGCGTTGCCATGTGACTTTCCGGCCCGGTGTTCCACAGAAAAATGATATTCCTGCAGCCTTTCTATCCATCTCGCAACCTGACCTTCTGGGTTCTTGAATTGTAGAAGCCACTTCAGAGCAGCATGATCTGTTCTTAGAAGAAATTCGCGACCGTACAAGTATTTATAGAAGTGTTCCATGGACTTGATTGCGGCGAGAAGTTCTCTCCTCATAACACAATAGTTACGCTCAGGCTTCGACAGGACCTTGCTGAAATATCCTATAACTTTCTCTTGGCCATTCTGAATTTGGGATAATATGCCTCCTATGGCCGTGTTGCTTGCGTCCGTGTCCAATATAAACCTTCCACTGGTCTGAGGATAACTTAATATAGGAGCTGTTGTTAGTGCTTGCTTCAGTCGATTGAAAGCATCCTCGCATTCAGTATCCCATTTGAAGTCCCTTCCATCTTCCGTCAGTCTTGTTAGAGGCTTCGCGATGTCAGCAAATCCCAAGACGAACTTCCTGTAGTATGTGCACAAGCCAAGAAAACTCCTTACTTGGTGCTTGTCCTGTGGTACTGGCCATTCTCGTACAACCTTTACTTTGTCTGGGTCAGCACTAATGCCATCTGCAGATACTACATGTCCTAGATATTTCACTTCTTTCCGGAAGAGGTGGCATTTCTTTGGACTGAGTCTTAAATTTGCAGTGCGTAGCCTTTCAAGGACTTCTCTTAAATTTTCCAGGTGTTCGTCAAATGTCCGGCCAAATACTATGACATCGTCCAAATAAACTAGGCACGACTTCCATGACAATCCTCGAAGAATGGTTTCCATTAATCGCTCGAAAGTTGCAGGTGCGTTACAGAGGCCAAATGGCATTACTGTGAACTGCCACAATCCTGTCCCAATAGTAAAAGCTGTTTTCTCTTTGTCTTTGGGATCTAATTCCACCTGCCAATACCCACTCTTCAAATCCAGCGTGGAGAACCATTTCGAGCCAGAAAGCGTGTCCAAAGTGTCGTCAATCCTTGGAATGGGGTAGCAATCCTTCTTGGTGACGTCGTTCAAACGACGATAGTCGACACAAAATCTGGTGCTGCCATCTTTCTTCTTCACCAAAACCACAGGTGATGACCAAGGACTATCAGATTGCTCTATTATTCCTTATTCGTGCATGTCCTTGATTATATTTTCTGCTTCTTCTCTCTTTGCTATGGGAAGCCTTCGCGGTTGTTGGCGAATGGGGTCTGAACTTCCGGTATTGATAGAATGCTTCACAACATTCGTCCTACCCATCTGAGTGTTGTCCATAGCAAAAACGTCACTTTATTCATGAATCAGTTTCTTCACCTTGCTAATATGTTCTGGTGCAAGTTCTGTGCAGGAAGAAGCCAATGTCTCAAATAATTTTTTTGAACACTTCTCGCTTCTTGGTAGCGGGTTCTTCACATCCTGAACGCTTCCTGTCACACAAAGCACAGAACAGCTTTCTCCCAGGATCGTACCTTTCTTCAAGATCACAGGGTACATGTTGGTGTTCAACATTCTCACAGGAACTTCGTTTCCGCCTCTCACCAAGGTTTTTCCGACTAACAGTCCTTTCCCGAGGTTACTCTCACTGGCTGGTTCGATGAGTCTTATACAGCTATCTCGAAGGTCTCTATCTAAATACCCCTTCACTATGGTTTCCGCCTGTCCACGTAGGTGAACATCTTCGCTGAGTAAGACTCGAGTCGTGATATCTTCACATCCCAGGAATGGAATTTCCAGACTTCCGATCCTCAGAACATCGTTTCTCATATCCATCTGGAAGCCATAACCCTTAATGACATCCATTCCCAAGATGACTTCCTCCATGATATCTGCAACCAGCACCTCATGTTCGAAAAACCTGTCCCCAATGTTGATGACGATCCTCTTCTTTCCATGTGTTGGCACGTCTTCACCAGTTGCAGTCCGTAAACGAACCATCGCTGGTAAGGTTTTTCCATTTCCTTCAACTACACTCGGCTTAACTATAGTTCGGGTTGCGCCAGTGTCGACTAACATTTTTACGGACCTCCCATTAATTTTACCGTCGACATAAACACTTGAAGAGATGGCCTGAATTACAACTTCAGGGGCATTGTCGTGGCGGGTCGGTTTATGCCCCTTCTTGCCAACCCGCTTTAGTTTTCCTGTTCTTGCCGTTGTGGTTTAAACGGCTTCTTGCAGTTACGCCGAATGTGTCCTCTTTCGCCGCAGTTCCAGCATCTTGGTCCACCATTACGTTTCTCCTGGAGAACTCGGCGAACTACGTCTTCAATACTCTCGTCGCAGACTGGCGAATCATCAAGCTGTCTCACTTTGCTCTGTCCTCTGTGAGAAGCTTGTTTAGCAGCTTCAAATTCTAGGGCATGGGCCAGGGCGTCATCTAGGGTTTTGGGCCGGGTCAACCGCAACGTCTGCTGAGTCTCCGTGTCTCTCAACCCATCGACGAAGGTCTGGACAGCAAGTTGTTCTAGGAAGCTGTCCGGTGCTGAAGGATAGGCCAGCCTTACCAACCTTGCTATGTCTGCTTCGAATTCCTGCAAGGTTTCTGCACTCTTCTGATGGCGACTCTTGATTTGTGCGTGATACACTTGTTGGAGATGTGCATCACCATATCTCATTTGCAGTCTACTTGTCAGAGTCTTATAATCACCTTGTTGACTTACAGGAATGGTCTGAAGGATATTCAGTGCGTCTCCTCTTAATGCAACAATTAAGGCAGTTGCTTTCTCTTCATCGTCCCAGCAGTTGGCGTTGGCTGCTGCTTCAAATTGTTTCTGGTATGTGCTCCAGGGTGTTTTGCCATCAAAAGTTGGAGGTTTGATCTTTGTTCGGCCTGGCTCACCCCGTTCTCCCAGCTTAACCGAACAATATTTGCTGAAGTTCTTACTCAATCGCTCTTCCATGGTTTTCACCTGTTCTTCCAATTTTACTTGCATTTCTTCTTCCATATTAACCAATCTGCCTTCAATGTTTCCAACCCTGTCTTCAAATTTTCCAACCCTGTCTTCAAATTTTCCAATTTTATCGCTCACGTTCCCCATCTCGTCTTTTACGTTTCCCATTTCGTCTTTTACGCTTCCAATTTCGTCTTTTACGCTTCCAATCTCATTTTCCAGTTTGGAGTAATTATTCTTCAACTCATTTTCAATAAATGTCAATTTATCTCCCAAATTATCTTCCATTTTCTTAGTGTTTTCTTCCATTTTCTTAGTGTTTTCTTCCATTTTCTTAGTGTTTTCTTCCATTTTCTTAGTGTTTTCTTCCATTTTATTCTCCATTTTCTGGGTGTTTTCTTCCATTTTATTCTCCATTTTCTGGGTGTTTTCATCCATTATCTTTCTAGTATTTTCTTCTATTTTATTTGTGTTTTCCTCCATTTTCAAGCTCATTTTTTCAAGGGCTTGCTGGAAAAATTCCATTGTCGCCTGATCCATTTTCTTCGTCTGTGATCTCGTAACTGGCATACAAAATATTCACTAATGAAGTCCACAATTTAAATTAACACAGCAGTTCAATTTACCCCACACCTGACACCAATTGTTACGTTCTAGGGGTTCAAAATAAAAATCACTGCTGAACGAAAATGTCTAATTTATTTACACACTACTAACTAACCGAATTATAACTAAATAACTAAACTAACTATAACACTACACACTAATTTATGTACAACAATTAACTCCGATTTATATTCACTTATTTATTTTCACTTCGTAGTTCGCTCGAATATTTAGACTACTCGCTATAAACTTTAAACTTCCCTGTTGTCCGCCGCATCTCAGCTTATATAGCTGTTCACCGCTTCCAGAACATCGTTCGGTAACACTTTCTCGAAGGTCTTGTCAGCGCGCGTATGTTTAGGAATTATCTCGATTATTAGACTTCCGGGAATCAGTTGCTTACCTAGCGCTATCAGGCAGACAGAGGCGTACTCAGGGAGTCTCGCTCGTTACAATATGCTAGTCAAATTATTTTTATGTACCTATTTACTGCATAAATTTTGATCATATTAATAATAATAATTTATTATAAATTTTGAGATTAACATTAGTAACAGGTGTAGATAATCCAATTAAATAAAATATTACAACATAATTTACACATTTTACATTTAAAAACCAATGATTTTCATTAAATTATAGGACATCACAAAAGTTGACATCGTTGGATATTTCTATATTGTTTACAATGTTTAAGATAAGATAAGATAGCTTTATTAAGTAGGTACAACCTAATATACAAGTATAAATAAGTATTAAATATTAACATGAATTCGGTAAAAAATATAAACAAAGTAAAAACTATTAAGTATTTGTTTTTAGGTACTAAAATATTAAAATTACATATATTCTATAATCTACATAATAATTTGGTATCTTAATTATTGATTAAGTGGTCCAATAAATTCTCCTTGAACAGAAAAAGGCTTGTAGAAGATTTTATATTTTCAGGTAGACTGTTATAATTAACGAATCCCTTAAAAATTAATGT
Organism: Altica lythri; assembly: GCA_964028335.1. Classification (NCBI taxonomy): domain Eukaryota; kingdom Metazoa; phylum Arthropoda; class Insecta; order Coleoptera; family Chrysomelidae; genus Altica; species Altica lythri. The sequence continues at coordinate 57,678,108 of OZ034807.1, read as the reverse complement.
TTTAGTATTAAACGTTTTAGTTTGATTATTTACATATAAATTATTTCTTATTCTAGTATTATATTGATGTATTTGATTATTGAAAACTACAAATTTGTTAAAATATGATGGTAAAAGATTATGTAGCATTTTGTAAATATATACCATAGTTAAATATGTCAGTCTACTTTCTATAGGTAACCACTGTAGAGTATTTAACATTAAAGATATCGGAGTATACCTGCTACATCTTAAAATAATTCTCATTGCACGATTCTGTAGTTTCTGTAAGGTTCTCATTTTATTTAAATCAGATGTATACAAAAGAGTGGGACAATATTCGAAATGCGGTTGGATGATGGTTTTATATACTGTTATTCGCGACTGTATCGTTAAATGCTGAGACACTCTTGAAAAAAAAAATACAATTTCTTTAAAATCTTGTTCTGTATGTAATTAAAGTGGGCACTAAGTGATAAATGATTATCTAACATGAATCCTAAATATTTAAATTCAGTTACAACCTCAATTTTGTCATTGTCAATTTTTATTTCTAATCGATTTAAATCTAATTCTCTGTATTTAAAAGGTGTAGTAATTATCATAGCCTTTGTTTTATTGACATTTAGTTTTAATTTATTAATTTTTAAATATTCTGCAATATTATTTAAAGTATTATTCATTTTTTCAACAGCTACCTACATCTAAATTTTTATCACTAACTGATGCTAGGGCGTCATCAGCAAAGAGATGTTCATAATCGCATTCACTACATTTATTGATATCATTAATATAGATTAAGAAGAGCAATGGCCCTATAATACTTTCCTGAGGAACTCCATGTGCTACATCAATCGGTGTTGAGAGAGAATCATTAATTTTAGTTATCTGTTTTCTGTCTGTTAGGTAATCGGTGATCCAATTAAGTACTTTGTCTTTTATGCCATATTTTTTTAATTTTTTAAGTAATATTTCACGATTGACAGTTTCAAATGCACGTTTGAGATCTAAAAATACGGCTACAGTATACATGCCTTTACTCATCTTATCTTTCCATTCAGTGACAGTAAGTTAAAGTGCTGATTCACATGAGTGGTTGGATCTAAAGCCAGATTGGTTAATAAAGAGTATATTGTTTTTATCAAAATATTCCAATAACTGTTGGTAAACTACTACCTCTAACAATTTTTCAGCACATGGCAAAGTGTTGATTGGCCGGTATTCATCGCATTTATTTGTATTAGATACTTTTTCAATAGGTGTAACAGTACTAATTTTTAAATCATCTGGAAAATTGCCATGTTTATATTATGTATATTATTAAACTTACCTTTGGTTGGGAGATTCTGTAATGAGAAGATCATCTTTTGCTTGATTCATTATAACTATTATATTTTTTGTAAACACTTTCAAGAAAATTTCGGTGACATTTAAATATTATATCATAACTGTCAACATTATGTCTATCGTATACTGAACACTGAGTACCCCCATAAAGGTGGCTGACCCAAAGTGGAAAAATTTGTCGAAATTTATGTCAAAATTAGGTGCTTTTTAGGTGCTATTTAGGTGCGCAAAACAAAAATTAGGTGCACTAACCGTTTTTGAAATATTTACGAAAAACCATGGGACCGCCAGCCTTTAACAACCTATACTCTAGTCAACATCTTCAAAAACGTGAAAAATTAAAATAAAGGTCCTAAAAATATGAGCGATAGCTCATTGGATTCGGAATCACCTCTAGAAAAATGTTTTTGAAGGAAAAGTGTGCAGGCAAAAAATTGCAATTGTTATTAACAAAATCAGATGAAAAAAAAAACAGATGTTTATGTTTTTATTAATAACTCGAAAAATATTAATATTTAAGCAATTTTGAAAAAACCTCGTTAAAGAGGAGGAAATTTCCGAAAAAAAAGTCCGTCCTCCCGGAACTCTATCTCCATTATTTATAATTTTAATTTGACGTTGAAAATGGGGCTTTGAGCGGCTTTTACGGCATGCGCGCGCTACCGCTAAACGGTGTTTATCAGATAAAATATTTTTTTTTATGACATAAAATGTTATTTTAAAAATTTGAAAAAATTCCAGTATTTTTCTAACACTTAATTAAATCTAAATCAGTGGGAAAAAACATTTTATCACTGTTTTTCAAAAAGTTATTCAATTGTTAACTAACAAATTTTTTCCTAATCTCTGTTGACATAAACAATGGGATAAAAGGTATAAATAATTGGCCCAAAAATTTGAAACTTCGTAGAGCCCTTTTCATATGTATACTTTACAAGATCCTGCGATGAATGTTCATAAAAGTTTATTAATTTGTTAATAATACTTTCTAATATCATACGTCACGTTAACTGTAGCGCCAAATAACTTGCCAATTAAAAAAATGATATATCTTTTAAACTATTGTAGATATGATAAAGGATATTCAGGAGTTTTTTATAGAAAATAAACTTCTCTTTCAAATAATTCTAAGACCAAATTTGTATTTATTGTTTATTAGATACTACATGCATTTATTTGGAAAAATTCTGTATTTTGTTTTACTTTTTCGCAATATTTTGCAATAGTTATGAAAAATCATAATTAACAAATTAATAAACTTTTATAAACATTTATCACAGAATCTTGTAAAGTATACATATGAAAAGGGCTCCACAAAGTTTTAAATTTTTAGGCCAATTATTTATACCTTTTATCCCATTGTTTATGTCAACAGATATTAGGAAAAAATTTGTTAGTTAACAATTGAATAACTTTTTGAAAAACAGTGATAAAATGTTTTTTCCAACTGATTTAGATTCTTTCAAGTGTTAGGAAAATCCTGGAATTTTTTTAAATTTTTAAAATAACATTTTATGTCATAAAAAAAAATATTTTATCTGATAAACACCGTTTAGCGGTAGCGCGCGTATGCCGTAAAAGCCGCTCAAAGCCCCATTTTCAACGTCAAATTAAAATTATAAATAATGGAGATAGAGTTCCGGGAGGAGACTTTTTTTCGGAAATTTCCTCCTCTTTAACGAGGTTTTTTCAAAATTGCATAAATATAATTATTTTTCGAGTTATTAACAAAAACATAAACATCTGTTTTTTTTTCATCTTATTTTGTTAATAACAATTGCAATTTTTTGCCTGCACACTTTTCCTTCAAAAACATTTTTCTAGAGGTGATTCCGAATCCAATGAGCTATCGCTCATATTTTTAGGACCTTTATTTTAATTTTTCACGTTTTTGAAGATGTTGACTAGAGTACCTACTAGCTGACCCATAATAAAAAAAAACAAAAAACTAGGATTGAATAATCTTTAAATTAAGTGCTAATTAAGTGCTTTTTAAAACACGAAACATAAAATAAAAAATTTAAAAATTAAACGTATTAAAATTGAATATATTGATTCTGTATGGCAAAATGTCACATTTATTTCTTCTTGTACTTTGAACCAAAATGGACATCGGCAGTTTAAGAACAGTTAGAAATCGGTAAAAATTTTTTGTCACGTAATTTTTTTAATGGATAATTCGGAAGGTCACCACTAAAATTTTTTTTTATTTTTTTTTTAACTCGGACCGCTGAGCTGAGACTTGCAACCGGTCATTTCCGGAAATGATGATTAATATAAAATTCACTTTGTCAGAGATTTAAGTGCTCATTAAGTGCAATAGTTTCACGAGCAATTTCAACTGAAAATATTTGGCCAAAGTTTTCTTGTGTCTCAACTAAGAGTATCAATCTGCACTTTTTAAGCACATAGATCATTAAAATTTTCTTGTAATTCTATTACTTAATAATTCTCTCGTCCGAAATGAAATAAATTTTTTAATTTTTTGACCTGGGATCACTGAGCTAATACTTCTTACCGGTCACTTCCAAATATAATAATTATTATAAAAAACTTTTTGTCAAATATTTAAGTGCTCAGTAAGGGCAACAGACTCAATAGCAGAACAAACCGCTGATGAGCCAAGTCAACTAGAAATTCTTAAGTCTTTAACAAAGTGTGTCATTCTGCACTTTCTAAGCAATTAAAAAATGGTACAAATACCTACGAAATAATCCCATAAAATTTCCTTAGTTTTTTTTGCGCGTAGCTCCGGTAATTAATTGACTTTTATCTCGACTCAAAACTTCTCTGCCGTTTTTTATCTCTACTCAAAATGAAGTGCACCTATCTGAATTACTCAAAAATTATTTATACCATTACTTTTCTACTCCAAGACATTTCAACTAAAAAATTCGAACTAGTAAAAAACGTCTCAATAGGTAATTATTTTTAACTTCCCGCTAAAAAAAATTAAAAATTTTTTTAAAATCGGGAAGTTATTGGTTTCACCCCGTTTTTCGAAAATCGAGTTTTCATCGGATCTCAACGTTTTGAGGTCTTAGGAACCTCCCCTGACTACTTTTACGAGGGTGTCTGTATGTCTGTATGTACGTGTGGATGTGTGTGTGTGTGTGTGGATGTATGTAAACCTCTTATAACTTTTGAACGGCCTGACCGATCGGAATGAAATAAAAAGCATTCCAAAGAGTTTCGTTTAACTTAGATTCCCTGTAAGTTTGAACCGATTCGCGCCGGTAGATTTCGAGAAATTTCAAAATAACCGAAAAAAACAATTGGTAAAAATGATGTTTTTTGGGCATATCTTTTTTGCTATCACATCGATCAATTTCAAAATCTAATCAGCTCTTAAACTTAAAAAACCACGTCGAATGCCGTTTTGCAAATTAAAATCGGTTGATTCGTTCGTGAGATATCGTTGTCGAAAAATTTCAAAAAATTGTTTTTTTTTAATTTTTGAGATTTTTTTACTAATTAATTTTGCACTTCAAATAACATTTTTATGTCTTAAAAAACTGCGTCGAATGCCGTCTTGAACATTCCAAAAAAAAACTCAAAAACGTCAAAATAGCTTTGCGATTAAAATTAGCGGGAAGTTGCAAGGATGGCCTTTACGGTCAACCTCTTTTCGAATTTTTTTTATTTAAATTTTTGCTAGAAATGTTCTATCTAAGAGAAAAATTAAAGTAGTAAAACAAAGGAATCAACTAATGTTGAACTAACCTATTTAACCTTGCTTATTTTAGAGTAGAGATGGAAAACTATCATTATTTTTAACAATTATCTCTAATTGTTATTTCAACTAGTAACAATTTTCAAAAAATTATCAATTTTTCTATTAAACAATATTTATTTTCAACACTTTTTGTACATCAAATTTAGTTGTACTTAACATAGTTATCATTTTTTTATAACAGACCGGTTGCAAGTCTCAGCTCAGCGGTCCGAGTTAAAAAAAATAAAAAAAATTTTTAGTGGTGACCTACCGAATTATCCGTTAAAAAAATTACGGGACAAAAAATTTTTACCGATTTCTAACTGTTCTTAAACTGTCGATGTCCATTTTGGTGGTGACATTTTGCCATACACAATCAATATATTAAATTTTAATACGTTTAATTTTTAAATTTTTTATTTTATGTTTCGTGTTTTAAAAAGCACTTAATTAGCAGTTAATTTAAAGATTATTCAATCCTAGTTTTTTGTTTTTTTTTTTATTATGGGTCAGCTAGGTTGTTAAAGGCTGGCGGTCCCATGGTTTTTCGTAAATATTTCAAAAACAGTTAGTGCACCTAATTTTTGTTTTGCGCACCTAAATAGCACCTAATTTTGACATAAATTTCGATAAATTTCTCCACTTTGGGTCAGCCACCTTTATGGGGGTAAGAGTAGAGGCTAGCGTTGTATGGAGACTAGCGGTAACCTGCCTAGAGATACTAGATATAATGGCACTAATACAAACGTTACGGTTTTATTGTTACGGTTTTTTACTATTACATTTTTTTCAGTTCGGTCACGCCGCAAAATCCCTATCTTATCCAAGCCTGCCGTAAGGAACATAGTTCCAAAATTATTGTAACGTAAGAGAGCTTTAATAGCGTTTGATGAAGTTAAATAGAGGTCTTATCATACTTTAAGACATTATTGTTGGTTGGCTGAGTAATTTCACCCCTATAAACCCCATCCTCTTTGATGATTAAATGTGTGAAAAAAGTGATTTATTAATATTTTTAATTAATTTAATGTCTAATTTACATCAATTTTATATTTTAATTTGATTCAATGTTATTTTGGGTTTTTTCTTTTTTTAAGCCATAAAAACAACTCTATCTTTACAAAATATAAAAAAAAATATCTTTAAACATATCATCTATTCATGCCTTTATTTACATAATATTGATAATTTTTTGTCATTTACAATAAAAATTTCTTTTTGTAATTTTACATCCCTTAAGATGATGGAAAATATAAAAGTAAAAATAATAACCTTTCTTCATATACTGAATCATCAGAGATACAGCAGATTTAAAAAAAAATTAAAATTGCGCTCTACAATTAGATCATATTTTTTTTCAAAAACCATGCATTTTAAAGCTGTCCAACTTTTTTTACATGGATTTAAATACTTTAATTTTTGTTTATGAGTTATTTTAATACATTTTTTAATGTACTTAAGTAGTATTTAAAATACAAAACTTAAAAACGGTAACGAAACTACTGGTTTTATACTACAATGTCGGTGTTTTTGAAAAGTCGGGTATTCTCCCGTAAACTCCACGTACGTCGTCTCCGTTATAAACGGACTGGAACTTTCTTTTCGTATTCTCTGAGCAGTGGCGCACAAGTGTATCTATATTTAATTCGTTACAACATTTTCAAAAAATAATTTTAACAATCCTGTTCATAACGTTAATTATCAGTTTTTTCATGAGTTATCACGTTTTCTGATTTTTCAAGAGTAATGTTTTTATAAGTGTTTTTAACGTTCAGCGCGATCGTAATTACGTCCCATAAGACAAAGTTTCAAAAATGATTATGATAATGGTATATTATTCAACGAGCGTATAATGGTAGCTATTATTCACGAAGATGAAGTTTACAACACGAGCCACAGGCGAGTGTTGTAAATCATCTGAGTGAATAATAGCCATTATACACGAATAGAATACTATACTTTGTCCACGACACAATTGCTATAATCACAACTTAAAAATTCTAAATTTACGCTATAATTAATGTAATTGAAGTTTCAAATGTATATGACTTACACTAACTACGATCTAAATTTAAACATTGAAGTGTGTAGCTTAGATGTAGTGGTAAAAGGTAGGTCGATTCTTTATACATGTGTTTTGTTTGTTTACATCATTGACATATAAATCCGGATTGAAATGTCAAAGGAAAATATAAAATTTGTCTAATATGAGTTATTCTCTTATAAAGTTTGGACATACGTTCTGTTATGACGTCATGCAGTGAATAATGAACCATTATTCACTAGTGAATAATAGGTACTATTATTCTTTATGAAGCACTAGTATAATGAACGTTTTGTAGAACAGTCGTGGACAAATAATTTAATATATCTACATATATAGTCCGCATTTATAGGTGCAAGTATGTATCTAATAATCAGGCTGCCATGCGATGAACTCTTAGTATGCATAAGTCGTTTTTCTCTTACCGCGGAACGCTTTTTTATCGATTTTTGTTGACATTTTCCTCCAAAATGTCCCATTAGAAGTATAGCTTCAAAAATAACTTAAAACAATTGACTGTGTACCAGAAAAAAATATTGGTACTAATTGTTCTCATTTTACAATAAATCTTCAAGTTCAGTCTATTATTGCAGAATGAATTCTATGGCCAAATTCAAATAGGACATCCCAGAAAAGTTATGAACGTAGCCTTCGATACAGCTTGGGCGCACACATGGGTAATTTCTTCTCGATGTCAACCATATTTAGTCCGTGGATGTGGTAAGTAATTAAAAAGAGTTTTTTGTGACAAAATTGATAAACATTTAGTCCTTGAGTTATGTAAGTAATTACAAAATATTGTCTATAGCTTAAATAAGAAACAATTTTAATGATTGATTATAGTCATAAAATATTAAATACGAAAAAAGTCTTAGCTTTGCATTTTTTAAAACCGGCTATATGTGCGTATTTAAAAAAATCGACATTATCTTAGTATTTGGGCACTTTATCCAAACGAATAAAAATTGTCGTTAGAAAACAATTTACAGGATAGACACTCTTAACCTATTACAAAGCAAAAAGGGCAATATTGGCATACGGCGACTCAGGGGGTAAGAGGAGACCGGTCGTAGCTTCAAATTTTTAAATAGTGTTAAGGTATAGTTTAATTAGAAGATAGAATTTAGGGAAATGAAAAAAACAATAATGAATTTTTTAGTAACGGCTGACTAGTTAAAGAATAAATCAAACAAAGTTGGAAAACAGGGATTCAGCCTAGGTTAGTTTATATTAGTGTGCACGGTAAAGAAGCTGGTGCCTTCACGGCACAGCAAACAGAGCACTGTCGTGGAAATTGATGAAGATGTGGCTATAAGGCTCATCCGGTATGTAAATTTAAAAGTAAGCATGGTCACATGAACAGTGATAAGCAGGTGCCACAAGTGCCATGCTTATGGACACCGTAAGGCCGAGTGCAAAAACGCTGAGCTGAAAGGCTGTAGAAAGTGTGGTAAAGAGGGCCACACCTTCTCGGGGAGAATGGTGTGTGAACTGTGGTGTGGATGGGCACCGCGGTTCCAGCTTAAAGTGCCCCAAAATCCTGAAGCTGGTCGAAGCCAGACGAATGAATAAAGGGTAAGTGAATCTATCCTTCATCCCCATGGCGGTCCAGGATGTTAAAAGTAAAAGAATAAGGGTACTGCAGACCAATGTGGGAACGGCAAGGCTGGCCCACAACCTGACGGAGGCAACCGCGGCCGAAAAAAATTTCGACATCCTGGTTGCAGCCGAACCAAACCCTACGTTGGTCAGAAACCGGGAGTGGTACTACGATGCGCGGTGCAAAGTCGGAGTGCGACTCGTTAACAAACGTCTCCGAGTGTATGGGATAGATACTCATCAGGGTTTTCTATCCATACGAATGGAAGGTCTGAATGTAATCTGTTCTTATATTTCACCAAATATAACAATGGATGAATACGAGCAAAAGTTAGAGGAGATTATGCACGAGGTCAAAATGGCCGGAAACCAGTGCTGGGTGACTTCAACGCCAAAGCGAGTTAGTACTCGTTCGCTTTCACCTTCTAGTGCAGGTTTAAATGTGGAATATAAAGCACAAAAGAAAGGCACTTGAACGGCTTATTCGTTTTTCGAAAAAAAAAAAAAAAATGCTGGAGGGAGCTGTGTGCCGAGCTGGACGAGGATGTCTGGGGACAGGCGTACAAGATAGTCAGCAAAAGACTCCACGCGCGCCCCCCTTTCTAAATGCCGATAGGGAAAAAGCTTGAGCTCACGCGAGAGCTTTTCCCGGCGGGGAAATAGCATGCGGTGCACCGAACATTAGCAGAAAACAAACTGTTAAGTGCACTGTCCAAACTGAAAAACGGGAGGGCACCAGGGCTAGACGGTAGGTGGTACAATGTCTGGGACAAGTGGAGCCCACTCAAGTCACAAGGTACTAAACCGCCTGCTCGACGCGCAGGTCTTTCCAGAATCCTGGTAAACTGCCAAAGTGGTATTAATACCCAAAACGGCAGAAAAGTATAGGTCCATCTGCTTTCTTTCGTGCATTAGCAAAGTGTATAAAGGAATGATAAGAACGAGGATAAACGAGGTGATCGAGAGGTCCCCGGGGGCTTTCCCCTTGGCAGTATGGATTTAGAGAGAAAATGTCAACAGTGGATGCGGTTTTGGAGGTACTACGACTGTCACGTGTGGGACGGCGGGACAAATGGTCCGCGCTGCTTCTCCTACACGTTCGCAACGCCTTCAATACGGTCCAGTGGGGAGTAGTGATGAGAGTTTTGGTAGCGAGAGATTTCCCAGGTTACCTGAGGAAAATCGTCGCGGACTATCTGTCGGAGCGAAAGATCTCTGTCGAGAAAGGAGTGGTAGTAGATGTTACGGCTGGGGTTCCGCAAGGATCCGTATTGGGCCCTACGCTATGGAACCAGGCATACGACGGGGTCTTGCGGTTAGAATGTGGTGAAGGTGTAACCCTTATCGCATTCGCCGATGACCCCGTGGTGCTAGTACTAGCGGAGGACAACTACGGGCTTATGTATAGCTTGTTACGCATGTGGTCTCATAGTGGACAGGATGAAAGAGAATGGTCTGAATCTGGCGGTAGAAAAGACCGAGGCAGTGGTCCTCAGAGGCCCTAGGAAGAAAGGAGAAGTGAACTTCGACGTACGATAGGGGGAACACCTTAAAAGGGTAACCTCGAAGGCACGCGAACGTGTAAAGGCAAAATAATAAAAACTAAAACAAAAAAAATACGTAAAAATTCAGGCCAACCTGAGTAAGGATGTGAAAGGCAGGGCGAGGGAGCAGATGTTATGCCTATACCAGGGTCGTTTCCTGCTCGCTCACCTGGAGTGGAGGAATGGTTTTAGTCGGTAGGCGCCTACTTCGGTGGTTGAATCCGACTCTACTGGGTCCCCTTCCCAGTGTCTTCTGAAGATTTCCAACCCTCATAAATCCAAAAAAAAAAGGTTATATTAGTAAGACTCTATTTTTACAATACCAAGCTTTCGAATTTATTACAAATTCTATAAAATAATAAATTACTAATAAACGAACTATATATTATAGCTGCTTTTTACGTGTAGTCAATTTTATAATTTTATAATGTGGTCTTGTAGGTAAACTTTAAATAGATATACCTAATAATTTTTATTTTGGTAATTTTCTCTTTAATAATATAATTGTATAAATAGGTATAAAAATAAATATTTATTCAAATTATTACCCTGTTTTCACGACGCTCACGACAACTGTCAATACTATCTAGTGTACAGGATAAGTTAATAGGAGGGGTAACGGCATTTCGTTTGTGTTAATTATGAAATATAAGTTGTTCTAGGAAGTTTTTTAAATAAAGTAGTTTTTGTACAGAATGGTTCAAAAAATAATCTTCTCAAATACCACTCGTCCTGTAATATTTTACTAGATAAATTTTTATTTTCCAGACTCAAACTTTTTTATTTTATTCAAAACTACTCAAACAAACTGAATATGATAAAATCACGAGTCCCTAGGACGAGTGATTTTATCACATTTCAGTTTGTTTTCGTATTTTTGCCAAATAAAAAAGTTTTCGTGGAAACAAAAAAATGTATCGATAAAATTTTAAGGACTCGTGGTATTTATTACCTTTGACAAATCTCATTGGACTTACGTCTCGAAAATTAATCTTAATATTCTTTTTTATTTCAGCCGGTCACAATACGTATGATCACGATAAATCATCATTTTATAAAAAGAATGGAACTAGTTTTAATGAAGGCGTTTATTCAGGATTTTATTCATACGAAAATATAACTGTAAGTATTATTGAGTTTTGTGTTCTCACGCAGAAACTCCAATTGAACATCATTATTATTAACATATCTTTTCTCTTACGTAGTTATTTTGAGGTTTAAGAACAGATTGTTTGCTGTGAACTATTCTGTTATTTATACGATGACAGTACTATATAATAAATATGCAGTAGGTATACTTAATTTTAGGGGTTGGAAAGAGCCCCATCTATCTAGCGGCCCAAATTGAGATATTTGAAGTTAAAAACAATGCTCTGAATTGGTCACTAATTGGTCATAATTGGTCACTAGGTCCTACTAATTGGTTATTTATACAGAACTTTTTGCAATGAGTTTAAAATATCAAGGTCATCCAAAAAATTTTAGCGGCTCAATTTAATCGTAGAGAGCTCAATCAAATTAAATTTAATTGGTCACAAACTGGTCAAAATTGGTCAGTATATTATGATAATTGGTTAGCGTTATTGACGCAGTTATTAACTAAATTATGACTTTCAAGGTCAGGCTCCCATCTATCTAGCGGCCCAAATTGGGAAATTTGAGGTTTAAAACAGTGCTCCGAATTGGTCATTAATTGGTCATAATTGGTCACTAGGTCCGACTAATTGGTCATTTATTTAGACATTTTTGCAATGGGTTTAATATATCATGGTCATCCAAAAAATTTTAGCGGCTCAATTTGATCGTAGAGAGCTCAATCAAATTGAATTTAGTTGGTCACAAACTGGTTAAAATTGGTCAGTATATGATAATAATTGGTCAGCGTAATTGACGGAGTTATTAACTAAATTATGACTTTCAAGGTCAGCCCCCCATCTATCTAGCGGCCCAAATTGGGCAATTTGGGGTTTAAAACTGTGCTCCGAATTGGTCACTAATTGGTCATAATTGGCCACTAGGTCCGACTAATTGGCCATTTATTTAGACATTTTTTCAATCAGTTTAAAATATCAATGTCATCCAAAAAATTTTAGCGGCTCAATTTGATAGTACAGAGCTCAATCAAATTGAATTTAATTGGTCACAAACTGGTCAACATTGGTCAGTATATGATGATAATTGGTCAGTGTTATTGACGGAGATATTAACTAAATAATGACTTTCAAGAACAAGCAAGCGACCCAAAATCAAAAATTTGCGATTCAAAAAAAAGATTTCTAAAGCTAGTGTTATATTAATTGGTCACCCACTCTCTAAGATCCCTTGAAACAGGTGACCAATTCTTTTGACCTACTGACCAATTGTGACCAATTCGTAACCAATTAATATAACATTAGAGGAGTTTTAAATTACAATATTTCAACTGTTCCTAGCTTTAGAAATATTTTTTTTGAAACGCAAATTTTTTATTTTGGATCGCTCACAAAATTTGTTTGTCCTTAAAAGTCATATTAAGTTAATAACTTCGTCAATATCACTGACCAATTATAATCATATACTGACCAATGTTGACCAGTTTGTGACCAATTAAATTCAATTTGATTGAGCTCTCTACTATCAAATTGAGCCACTAAAATTTTTTAGATGACCTTGATATTTTAAACTGATTGCAAAATATTCTGTATAAATGACCAATTAGTCGGACCTAGTGACCAATTATGACCAATTAGTGACCAATCCGGAGCACTGTTTTAAACCTCAAATTGCCCAATTTGGGCCGCTAGATAGATGGGGGGCTGACCTTGAAAGTCATAATTTAGTTAATAACTCCGTCAATAACGCTGACCAATTATTATCATATACTGACCAATTTTGACCAGTTTGTGACCAATTAAATTCAATTTGATTAATCTCTCTACGGTCAAATTGAGCCGCTAAAATTTTTTGGATGACCTTGATATTTTAAACCCATTGCAAAAATTTCTGTATAAATGACCAATTAGTCGGACCTAGTGACCAATTATGACCAATTAGTGACCAATTCGGAGCACTGTTTTAAACCTCAAATTTCTTAATTTGGGCCGCTAGATATATGTGGCTATTGGAAAGCTAGTTTATAAAAGTAGGTACTTGACTAAAAATGTAGCACTTTACCTCTACTTTCGCACGTTCTGCGTTTTCTGCTTGTTAGGATACGATTAAATCCTTTCGATAGACGCACTTATCATAAAATACGTCATATTATATGATATTATACATTTACATCTTTATTTTTATTCTTTATAACTGTGTCAATAATTTAACACTATTCAAAAATTAAATTTTGTCTTAGACAAAAATAGTTAATTGAGTCCCGTTTGGATATTTTTCTCTAAATTTTGTTCGGTTTCGATAACCTACTAAAAACTACGTTTATTGAGTCCTGATCCCTAAATTGAATAGTGTCAATTGAGTCTCTTTTAATCCTCAAACCTTACATGGATATATTTTGATAAACATTTAAAAGAAACACACTTTACCGAATTTACAGGTAGAAATTTAAAAGAAATACTTTTTATAAATTGGTCGAGAAGAATATGTTCTTTGGATAATTTATTCATTACCTCTCTCAGCAAGTTTTCATAGTCAATAAGAGTTTTAAATTTTGTACTGGGCTTATTTCTAAACTGTAAGCTGCTTAAATCTCTTTCACTAAACTTCAAATATTTAATCAGTCGAGACTGGAGAGCCTTTTACGAGGGTTGTCTTTTTAGTTTTGCATAAAGTCATAAAGACAAAAGAGTTAAAGTACTTCATTGCTTTTCAAAATATCAAGATCAATACACTTTCGCATACGTTCAAACCAATTGGTATAGTCCATTTCATCGTTTTTGGCCGATTTGATATTAAAAACCACTGAAATAAGATTAAACTGTCATCCAAGTTACCAATGGCGGAGAGTTTTTTTTTTTCTAAATTAGGTCGTAAGTTTCTGAAAGTAGCAGTGTGGTTTGACATCTACAAAAATATGACATTAATAATTATTAAATTCAACCCTTCAACAACGAGCCGTACATGACAGTTACTAGGAATGTGAATTAAGTCAAGACTTCCGTATTGAATACTTTTTATCTACCGGTGAAACAAGATGCAGTTACGTAAGTGTTGTATTAAAAAACAAACGTCCTCATTTAAATTTACAACTTGCCTGTATCTGAGAGAGATGTAACTCTAAATTTACTTCGAGTATGATTTCTGTCATCGGCCAAAATCGGTGAAATGGGCTATAAAACAGTTACTCTAGAATTCTAGTCTTCCGTTGACACCTGCAAAATCACTGTTTTAAATGCATCGATGACTCTTCTGGCGACTGGATTTGCTGCCCACGCACTGAATGCTTGATCTTTGGGAACGTGAAGAAGTCATTGGTATACTTAGGTCTGGATTATACGGTGGGTGTCCTAACAATTCGATGTTTTGAAGCCCTAAAAACTCGATTGTCGTTTGGGCAGTGTGATGTAGAATAATTCGCCGTTGTGTGTTGCTTTGTTGAAGTTTCGCGATAACTTCTGGTAAACAAACGTTTATATACTATTTGGAAGTAACCGTACTTCGATATTCTAAAGCAATTCATGCCACATGACCAGATTTTGACACAAAAGTTGTGACCATTTTTTTTTGACACACTTTGAAAACGGATCACTTTTGTTGATTTTTCCTCTTCGTGAAACACCTACACAGGAGATTGGTGTTTATTTTCCGGTTCGTAGGAGTAAATCCTAGATTCATCGCCTCTGAAAATAATATATACGTTTTTTGAGCTTATTTTGTTGAACCGCTCACATGTCACCAATTGTCGCCACCACTTTTTGCTCTTCTGTAAGCAAATGAGAGATCCAACGAGAAGCCAATTTCGTTAGACCCAGTTCTTTATGTAGGATCCTTTGGATCGAGGTCTTTGAAATGTCCAAAGATTCTTCTACTTCCCGGTATTTTATACGACGGTCATCCTTAATTAGCTAACGGACCTATGTTTCGCAATACCAGCGGGAAATAGTTGACTGGTGTGGTACTTCATTCCCAAACAAAGAAACCCTTTCAGCTGTTAGGGTAATCCTCTCCGAAAATTGTAAAAAATTATTGATCGAAAATGTTCGCGTCTAAGATCCATTTTTCGACCGACTTGCTAATTTCAAAAATTTACTTTACCTTCACGACTTATTGTATCGGAATGAAACTCTGAGTTTATGTCAACAAAAGGTATACTTTTTTCTTGATTTATTACTAGACCCTTTTCCTTCGCTTTCTTTTCAAGTGCTTTTAATACTTGTATTAATTTGCTTTTGCTTCTAGCAACAATTGCAATGTCATCTGCGAATGCCAAACATTGGTGTTTTCTATTGTACAGTAAACCACTCCTATTTAAATTTGATTCCCTGATTATATTTTCCAGTACATAGTTATATAAAACTGTTGACAACGGATTCCCTTGCCGCAACCCGGTTTTTACCTTAAACTTTTCGGAATATTTCCTTTTTCCCTCTATTTTATTTTCCGCGTCCTTTACTAGCTTTATAATTTTTTCACCCACTCTTAATTCTTCTAGTGCTTGGTATACTGCCGATCTTCTGATTGTATCATATGCCGTTTCAAAATCTATAAATAACACATATGTCTCTTTTCTATAGTTGGTAACTCTCAGCCTGGATCTCTCTAAGGGCAAAAATATGGTCCACTTTTCCTCTTCCTGCCCTAAACCCACATTGGTATTCTCCTATTCTTTCATCCATTTTCGCTGAAAGTCTACTCTTTTATACAGGTCGCTAAAAACACCTTATATCCAACATTCAATTAGGCTATTTCTCTATAGTTCTTGCAATTTGTTTTATCACCTTTTTTAAACATTGGTCTTATTAACGACTCATTTCATTCACGCGGCATTCTTTCTGTTTCCCAAATTTCCCCTATCAAACTGTATATTTGCTCAAACAAGTTGTTCCCTCCAAATTTTAGCATCTCGCCTGTGATTTCATCTATACCAGCACTTTATTTGATTTTAAGCTGCCTAGAACCTTTTTTATATCCTCTAGGTCTGGTTTTTCCTCCAATCCCATTTGCTGTTCCTCGAAATTGATTAATTCGTGATGTTGTTATCCCACACCTTTTTATACAGTAGTTCCTCGAAGTAGTCTTTCCATCTTGCTAACATTTTTTCTTCATCTGCAATGAGTTGTCCATCCTTACCCCTTATAAACACTGGTTTTGCTTCGTAGTCGTTTTTTGTCTTTTACACCTTGATATAAACTTCTTATTTTCCTATTTTTATGTAATTCTTCTATTTCACAAAGCTGGCTTTCTTTATACTTCCTTTTCTTTTCCATAAGCAGTTTCTTGCAAGCTTTCCGCTGTTCCATGTATTTTTGTTTATTTATTTCTGTTGCTTGACTTATCGCTACCAATCGCAACTTCTTTATTTTTTGCTTTTTCTCAATTTTTGCTTACATTCTGCAACACATTTTTCCATTTTCTCCTTTATTAAATCTTTATTAAGTCTAATTCTTCTATATTCGCTCTCTATAGCTCTTTATTTAATATTCTTTTATATCTATCTTTCTTTTCCTGACTTGCTAATCGCTTATCATTTATAACAGTTTTCTTCTCCTTTTTTGTACCTTTGCACAGGTATTATCGGCCGAAATTTGATTCCCACCTTGAAGTGGTCGCTGTCCGCATCTAATCCTCTATAGGTTTTGATATTTTTTATACTACTGACTTCTTCCCTTTGAATTAAAACATGGTCTATGTGATTTAAACTTTTCGCATCCGGAGATTTCCAAGATCCCTTATATATTTCCTTTCTTTCAAAGTCCGTTCTTTTGATAACCATTTTTTCTTTTGCAAAATCTATTAAAAATTTACCATTCTCTGACGTATGTTTACTATATTTGCCAATTCTATTTCCATATATTGTCTCTTTGCCTATTTTTCCATTTACATCTTCTAATACAATATTTACGTCATACTTCGGGATTCTTTTTAAATTCTTTATTTAATATTTGAAAAAATTCCTACTTAATTAATATATTTTTCTGTTGTGATAGAGCATGGAAATTTAATAGGCTTATTTTCTGGTATTTTCCTCTAAGTCTTAGAAGACACATCCGCCCGTTAATTGCTTTAAAATCTATTATTGCGTTTTTAAATGTTTTATTAACAAGAAATCCTATTCCTAGTATTCTGTTTTCCCCACCGCTGTTAAAGAATACATAATTACTAACTTCCACCACCTTGTTCCCTAACTGCTTTGTTTCGTGTATGGCAATTATGTTGAATTTTAATTTTTCGCATTCTTTGAACAGGTGCTTAAGTGCTTCTTCTTCGAAGGTTCCTCTGACATTCCACGTTCCTACCAGTATTTCCTCCTTTATTTGTCGTTGATGCATTTCTTTACGATGTTTCTTTTTCCCTAATTTTTTCCTATGTTCTTCTCTGTCCTCTTGTCTCTGTTATTGTCTACTATTTAATCTATATCTATGCTCTTATCCTTGTTCGTAGCGGTCCTCATTTGTTCCCATTTCTCGTCCAAACTTCCATTGCCTGTGATTATCCGTTGTTTGATAGATAGCCTATAGTTTTCTTTATGGTCTATTTAAGTGGCATTTTTTACTCTTTTACTATCGAAAAGAAAAAATGCAGTTCCAGTCAAAAATTATGTAGGCGCATGCTCAAAATCTAGGGATATTAAATATTTTTAATAATTATTTATTTTTCACATTAAGCTATGTTGGACAGTGTAAAGCCGGCTACTCACTACGCGGTATTTGGAAAGTATTAAGGAGTGTGTATGAAGGTTGCATGAAACTTGGCAAGCTACTTGTACTATCCGTTCGCTTTAGCGAAGAGTTTGTTATAACCGGAATCAATTTCAAAATCGCTATCAGCACTTTCAAGCTCTTCAACAGTGCTAGATGGAGATTCCCCAAGAATAACTTGATCTTCAGGATGGAAAGACGCTATAGAGCCATCATAAATGCACGAGGAGGCGACATTCCTTTTTAAAATATTTTTTTCTTTGTTCCATTTTTAATTTTCGTTTATTGCATACATTTTAGATTGTTCTTATTTTTTATGAAAATGAGTCATTTTGATATATTCGATCATTTACCTCTTCCCACGTATCAGGCTTACACAAGTTATTTCATAACATACTTTTGAACCATTTTATAAATAAAAAATTTACATATCCCTAGATTTCGAGCATGTGTGTATTACCTCACATACCATATTCTGCAGATTTGGCAAATATCCGGAGCATTCCGGTGTCTACAAACATTTTTGAATACTTCAAATACAACTTGAAACAGTTTTTACCAACATATGAGAAAAGAAACAAACTTGTGTTCTAAAGATAAAAAAAATATATTGGACCAAAATGGAGAGTAGGTATGTAATTTAATGAAACGTTTATAAACTCTACCAAAATCTTGTTTTATTTTTACAAACGAAAACAAAATGACTTTATCTACTCTACCTCATATTATGTATCAATTTTTAGTTCGTGAAAACTGTCATTATAGACAGCAGTGCGTGAAGGATTGAAAGTGTGCGTGAAGTATTTAACAATGTATTTTAAATGGGATTTACTTTTTCGCACTGTTTTTGACACACCTTCATATAATCAAATATCCTTAGCATTCGCGTTGCCATGGTGTTGCTATGAGAGCATTAGTTTTGTTAGTATCTTGTTAATGAATTGAAAATAAATTGCTTTCTTGTAATTATTTTTTATTTGATTATCGTAGATAATAGGTATTTATGATATAAGTGTTAAAAGTACATTTTTAAGGCACGCATGTGAAGGTTTGCAGAATGAGCGAAGCGAATTCTGCAATTCACATGAGTGCCTTAAAAGGTACTTTTAACACGTATATCATACAATATTTTTTCTACAAACGTTCAAAAAATACAATAATACAGTTTGAATTAAATTTTAAAAACCTTTATTAATACATCCAAAGGAGATAATTTTAAATTGCATTGTATATTACGTAGGTACCTTAGCAACCATTGTTGATTTAATTGTTTACGAATGTTTTGATGCATCTGTCAGACGTTTGTTAGTTTTATTTAAAACGTAGTTAGGGTTGTAGATTTTTCTTAAAATGAAAGAAAGTAATGAAAATGATCCATTTGAAGACATAGAGGCGGCGGCCAATAGAGCAATTCTCGATTTGTTGCCGAGAAAATCCAGGGTTTAATACGATATAGCATATAATAAGTTTCAGAAATGGTGTGAAGCAAAATGCGTTTCTGGAAAATATACTGAACATGTATTTCTGGCCTATTTTGAGGAGAAAACAAAGGTATGGAAGGCATCATCTCTGTGGTCAAATTATTCGATGATCAAATCTATGCTACGTATAAATAGCGACGTAGATATTGTAACCCCTTTTTTGATGTTAAAGGCTCACAAAGGGTTAGCCAAATGCGGACGGCACTCAGGGGGTAGGAGGAGAGCGAGTCATGGGTCGAAGGAGCAATTGGGCGAGTATCTAGGAAGAAGGAAACATAGAAAATATTTACAAATCGGTAAAGGGCGCCACTTATTTTTTTTTTGTAGAGAAATAGGAAAGAAAATAAGAAACCTATTGAGAATTAGTCTATTAAATCTGTAATGGTTAGGGAACACACTTTAATTGAGCTATATCCTTAAATCAATAATTATTTTAAACTTACCTTATTGATTCTACAATGCCTTGAATCCTTTTGTCTTATTAAAATCTAAATCTTTATAAAGTAAGAGGTTTGAATCAGAACAGTTACTGGGAAGGTATAAGAAATAAATACTCAACGATATCAATAAAAACAATAGAACAATGTATTTAAAAAAATAAAAAAAAATCACCAGTATTAGTGAGAACGGTTATCACCAAAATGCTAACACTTCTGTTTATACAGTGAAAGATATTAACCGGTATTTGACAATACGGTTATTAAAAAACTAATATTCCTGCACATATAATATTACAGATCTTATCTAAATTGCATAACTTATTTTCGATAAACGGAAATATGTAGAGAACTCAATTAAAACAAAATATATACTGAAGGTATATTTCCTTTCTTTATTAACAAAATTCAGTTCTCTAAAGAGTGCACTCTGAGTGTTCTAAATATCTAAAGATTACTATATACATGAATACAAATATGAAATTTATCAATACAAGTACCATAGAGGCGATAATCATGTAAGATTACGATTGAACACCAACACTTTGAAGAAAGTTAAAAAACCAAATTTAAAAACACTACATATTTATCATTCAATCATAGTTCCATAGATTTGAATAGTAACTAATGTTATCAACTGATTTAATGCCGCTAAAAGCTTATAACAATTTAAATTTAAATAGAATCACTATAAAAAGTTTCCAAAAGCATATTCTTCCGAATAAGCACTAAAATTGTGACTGTTTCTTAGAATAGTCGAAAGTTTACCTTGTAATCCGGAACCAAAAATCATACTTCGTGACCGGATAGTCACGCTTCTACTATAATTAAGCTTCTTTAAACATACCATAATTAACCAAGAACCATGTAGAATTAAACACCAGCACATAGGAAATCATCTATAAAACCATCCATAAGGTTTTTAGATCACTAGGTATCCATTTACCTCGGTACCATATAATTTTATAAAAATTTCAAAATGGAGTCTTCCAACAGACAGCACGTAGCACCATGAATTTTATTGATACCATAAATCAAACAGATTGTACTTCCAATTTAAGCACATCTACATCCAAATTGAAATGCAGTATTTTTTCAAACACTTCCGATACGGAATAAACCAAGAACAAACGGTAATCTTAATGCTGTGAATTAACCGGCAGCCATTAATGTTCACAAACCAGGAAATCAGCTTCCTTTCTCTGGCCACGTAAAATCGTAAGTGTCGCTAAAAATGCGTTCTCTTCCCCGGTTGCTTTTCTCGGTTCTTATCGAGTATTTACGTTCGATATCCGCTTCCGCCTGTCAGAATTTGAATTC
Organism: Altica lythri; assembly: GCA_964028335.1. Classification (NCBI taxonomy): domain Eukaryota; kingdom Metazoa; phylum Arthropoda; class Insecta; order Coleoptera; family Chrysomelidae; genus Altica; species Altica lythri. The sequence continues at coordinate 57,656,852 of OZ034807.1, read as the reverse complement.
AAAATATGTAAAGTTGGTTGCATACCGACAAAAGTGTAAACGAGAATATAATATTATTTATATGTAACTGCCTTTGGAATAGGTAAAGTTGGTTGCATACCGACAAAAGTGTAGACGAGAAGATAATATTATTTAAGGTGGTTTTTTGGGAATGCTACACAGCCCCCTACGAAGAGAGGAAACTGGGGTCCATTGAGACTACAGTTTTCGAGAAGAAACTACTAGGGTGGGAACCACAGTAGCATTATTCGAATGATCTTACTTATTACAAGGGTAAACTTGACCAGCTAAAGTAAAATGTCAAAAGGTGACTCAACAGAACCTAAATAAAATAAAACATGCGGAGTTCAATAGGATTGCACCCTACAGTAATAATAACTACCTTGGTAGTCATTTGTCCACACAGACAAAACTAACAATAAACATATGTCGTACAAGTTAAACTAAACGTTGTTCTGAAGGAACAAACGATAGGTATAAATGAATCCTAGTTATTCAAACTAGAGATTCTCGTGACCAGATTTCTATAAGCGGTACCGGCCAACCGAAAGATCACAGAGTGATCAGGAACGACCTACGCCGAAGTTTCTGTACGGAAACACACACCGGTGTACAGCTCGACCTAGATGGGTAGCCCTAAACGTTGGTTTAAATAACCATCATATTGCAAAGCAAAAAAATATTCGCCCAAAAGGCGTTTATACTGTCCCTTGATATAAAATATCAGGACCACATAACATTTATTCACACACTTAAGAAGAGAGAAAAAGAAGGCTATGTTCCTATAAAGTAAAATTTCCCATAGGCGGCACAACGCGTCATTCCATTTTAGGAAACACCCATGAAGAAAGAAAGGTGAAGTTAAACCAAACTGTTAATAGTAATTTTGAAAAGCAAGAAAGAAACACGGTACGATAGATATAATTAGGAATTTAATAAGTCTATTGACTCCATTAAATCCAACAGTCACGGTAAATACGAGATACGTAAAGTCTAAATTAATAGTAGCTACTAGCACGATTTTAGATAGAACTCAAAGGTAGTAAGAATTGGAAATGACGTACACAATTATGGTTTTCAACTAGAAATAGGAAATATAAGAAAAGAAAAAAATATTTTATGGTTGTCTGTAGTTTTGATAGCTGCGCGTATCATACGTCTAAAAATATTTTAGAGACAAAATCGGTAAGTCAACATCGGTATGAAGTAACCAACAGTATGGAACTCCAAAGTCATAGTAGGTATACTCTAACAAGACAACTATAATTAATAAAGAATCAAAAGGAGATAGAGATAGGATTAATGGTTACTTGTCTTCCTTAAAAGCTCAACAGACCACTACCGGGAAGAATTCCCTACGGCTTCCCTAGGCTTATCTCTCGTGACAACTGATAAGGTCAAAGTAATCATAATCTGGGAGAAGAAAAGAAATAACATCTAGCTGAGAACGTGTTCATTAAAACTTACAGGTGGTGATTGAATTCATCAATATTCGCCAGACAAATCAAAATCGTAGACTAGCTATTAAACACTCTTAGGTCAAATAAAGCGAGGTTAAACACAACGGCTCTAAACAAATCCTCACATAACGATATACTAAATTCCACTTAAGGAAATAGTGCTAAAACTATCTAGTACTGATCATACTAAACCAAAATGTGTAAAAATACACCATACGGAAATACAACATCTAAAAATGTCGCTGATACGAAAGCAGTGATTAATCACTTCAAGATACGGTAAATATAACGAGAGAATAATTCTTCTGAACGTCATCGGTAGGGTAATGAATGTCTTCTTCATTAAACGGTACGGTAGAATTAAGTGACTATTTTCACTAAACGGTAAGATAAGGACAAAATTAACAAGAAATAATTTCCAATTATACAAAGACGGTAAGGTAGGTACTTTAAGTGATACATTCACTTAAAGGTAAAGTTCTCAAAAGAAATCGTATCACTAACTGAAGACAAAGAATAAGATCAGGGATGTGATAACGATGAAATGATTTTGGTGAGTTTCCACCTTATGGACGATAACAAAGCAAACAAAGAAAAAAATAATCCCAGAAAGTACATGAGATACTTAAACAGAGAGGGGAAAGGTTTCATTTAGTCGCCTCGTACGACAAGCAGTTTAACACTTTGGGGGTTATTCTATTCCCGCCGCCCAAACGGGGTTCAAAACTAAAAACAGCAGAAAAAGAAAAGGAAAGTATACAAGGGTATGGTAAGTTCATATCAAATGAGAACTACTCATGACAAGATTCATCTTCGGACGAGTTATCCGAGTCTGAATAGTAGGGTTTTAAATCTTTGATGTGCCAATTACCAGCTCGGGAACCATCAGCATTTTTCAAGGTATACACAAGGGGAGATAACTTCTTGACGACTGTACATAACACAAATTTTGGAGCTAACTTGGACATAAACTTGTCGGCAGCTTTGGAGAGTACTTTATTTTTTCTCCAGACTTTGTCTCCTACTTGAAACTGTATGTCACGCCTACGTAAGTTATAGGTTTTAGAGTTACGCTGGTATCCCTGGTGAAGATTACGTTGGATTTCTTCAAAAACTAGATTTAAACCTTCTATTTCGGAAACATATTGATCATGTTGATCACAACTTTTTAGGGAAGTGGGACCATCCACTGAAGATGAAGAATAATAATTTCCCGCTACAGGAACGTATCGAGCAAAATTTAAAAACGATGGGGGATACTTGGTAACCTCATGTTTAGCGGTATTGATGGCTTGGCGAATTTTAGAAAGTTCTCTATCCCAATCAGAATGTTCTTGAATATAACATCGGATAGCAGTTCCAATGGTTTTGTTGCTTCGTTCAACAAAATTGCACTGAGGCGAATAGACAGCATTAAACCATATCTTCTGCACTTTATATTTACTACAGAGATTTTTTAACGTAGAATTGTTGAGATTTCTAGCGTTATCACAAATAACAAATTGGGGAACACCAAACATCAGGAAAACGTCGTTTTCCAAATAATTCACAATATTTTGAGTGGTAGCTTTCCTTAAGGGACATAAAAGAGTGAACTTTGAGAACCAGTCGGTAACAACAAGAAGCCAGGTATATCCTTTCTTAGAGCGAGGAAGGGGACCAACAAGGTCTAAAGCGATAATTTACCACGGAAATTTAGCAGATTTTTCTTTTCCCATCAATCCCATCGGGGCTGAAGTTGACATTTTTTGAGCACCACAAGTTTGGCAGGATTTAACAAAACGAAGAACATCTCGCCGCATCTTGGGCCAATAGTAACGTTCTTGGATTCGACTAAGAGTCTTATAATAACCTAGGTGGGCACACGTAGGAGGGTCGTGACAAGAAGAGATTACACCATGTCTTTGTGGTTTAGGTACTAAAATTTTCCACTCAATATTATTAGTGGCAAAAGGTAAGGTAGAAGGGATCAATTTAAACACCAATTCATTCTCAACTTTCCATTGTGGAAAATCCTTTGGGCTTTTACGAATCTTAGTGCGAAGATCATCATACCAAGGGTCAATCTGGTCGGTAGTTACATCAAGATAAGAGAGTTGGGTTTTTTCGAAATCTGTTTCATCAGTGAACATTCTGCTTAAAGCATCCGGAACGATATTTGCAGATCCTTTGCGATGAATAAGGTCAAAATTATGTTGGCGAAGTCTCATTGCCCAACGAGCGAGTTTTCCAGAGGGGTTATTAATATTTTTTAACCATAGCAAAGAATGATGATCAGTGATTACTTGGAATTTTACACCTTCGACATAAGGTCGGAATTTCTCTATAGCGAAGATAACTGCTAGGCACTCTCTTTCGGTTACTGAATAATTTCTCTCCGGACGAGATAAGGATCGACTAGCATAAGCTATAACTACATCAGAATTATCCACGGATTGAGTAAGGACACCACCAAGACCAGTGTCACTCGCGTCACATTGAATCACGAAGGGTTTAGAAAAATCAGGTTGGGTTAATACGGGAGCAGAAACAAGGGCTTCTTTAATCTTAATAAACGCATCCTCGGCTTGATCATTCCAATCAACAGATTGTTTCTTTCTTTTTCCTTTAAGGAGATCATTGATTGGAGAAACTAGAGATGAAAAGTTCTTAATAAAACGTCTGTACCATGAACACATACCAATGAAACGCTTAACCTCAGTAAAAGTTTTGGGACGGGGATAGTTAATCATGGCTGACACTTTTTCAGGATCTGTTCGGAGTGTATTATCACCAACTACATAACCTAAGAATTTGAGCTCAGACTTAAAAAGTTCACATTTCTTGACATTAATAGTCAAACCAGCTTCCTTAAGTTTATCTTTAACCTCAGTTAAAAGGGCTATATGTTCTTCGAAGGAGTTTGAACATATAATAATATCATCGAGATAACAAAAAATGTTTGGCTCATATTTTGGTCCAAAAATTGCGTCAACTAAACGTTGTTGAGTTTGTGCGGAATTACATAAACCAAAGGGCATAACGTTAAATTGGAAAGATCCTCTTCCAATGATACTGAAAGCAGTTTTTTCTTTAGACTGGGGGTCTAACGGGATTTGCCAAAAAGCTTTTCTCAAATCAACGGAACTAATAAATTTTGTGCCTTTTAACAGGGAAAGAATTCTATCAATATTTGGTAGTGGATAGGTGTCATGTTTAGTCACCTCATTAAGTGATCTACCATCAAAACAAAAACGATATTCGTCATTGGATTTCTTAACAAGAAGAACAGGGGAACACCATGGACTGTTTGAGGGCTCAACGACTCCTAAACGAAGCATCTCATCAAGTTCATCATTTAAAATTTTTGACATATATGGAGACATAGGAAAAGGTCTTTTCTTAAAGGGTTTGGCATCACCAGTATCGATACTCATTTGGATCTTATGGGTCCGACCCAAACCTTTAGTATTACTAACTTCGGAAAATGAATCGATAACTTTTTGGGCTAAAGATTTCTGATAAGATTCCAAATTGTCAATGGTACATAAAGAGATAGTCGTCAAATCAGAATCGGTCATAGAAATAGATTGGGGATTTGTGTTATAACCGGAGGACCAAGTGTTAGAAGAGAAATCTAATATTAGAGAAAAGGTTTTCACGAAATTGCTACCTAGGATAAAGGTATAATCTAGAGAAGGGACTACTAAAGCTTTAACAAGGTGACAATGATTATTCGCAACTATTGGGAGATCTACCACACCAGACACAGATTGGTTGGTTCCATCAGCCAATGAAACATTGTGATGTTTTGAAGGACTAATATTTATCTTATTGTATTCTAAAAACTTTAATGCTTTGTTCCCAACAATTGTTATGAAACACCCGGTATCGAGAAGTACGGTAAAATTGCGAGAAAAAATCTCAATGGATATATAGGGCCGAGAATCAGTAGTTTTGTTTATTATCATTGGAGCTACTCTTTTCGGGGGATACGACAAATAAAAATTTCGGACATAACATAACCATTTTGACCATTGGTCTTGTTTCATTTTGTCGGATTTACTAAAACGGCAAGGGGTAGAGACTGTACCGACATGACAACCTCTGGAATTTAGTTTTTTGTACAATTCGGACAAGTTGCGACGGTAAAGTTTGGTGAACCACACCGATAACAGAATCGACCATTTTTAGGTTTACGGCACGAAGAATGAAAATGTCCTGTCTTCTGACAGTTCCAACAAATGATTTCGGTAGATTTTTTCGTTCTATCATCAGAAGTCGAAGATTGGTTGGGTTTCTTAACTGACGAGGGTTTTCCTGCTGAGGGAATATTTTGCCGGGATTGGTTAGTAGAAGACGAAGGACTAGGCTCTACTACAGATACTTTAGAGGGAGGGGAAAACCTTGCTTGAAGAGACGGATTAGCATCCTCTAGTTTCTTAACAATCGTTATCAAATCTTTAACAGTGTTAACGTCACTTAAGGTAACGTGAGGAATGTGTTCTGCCAAGATATTTTTTTGAATAATTCTTAGCTTAGTGGATTCAGCAGGTTCACGAGAAAGACGACTAAGAAGAGAAAGCATAAAGGCAACGAAAATGACGATAGGTTCATTTCGTCGTTGTTTACGGGATTTTATTTCTTCCCAGAGACTATCATCAAAGTTGGGAGGAAGGAAATTAGCCTTCAGGGCTTGAATAAGTTCTTCCCAGGAGGTCAAAGAGGACTTAACGGTACGAAACCATACCGCGGCATCACCTGAGAAAAGTTCTATAGCTGACTGGAACAAAAGTTCTGTCTTAACATTACGGGATTCTGCCAATTCATTTACTCTTTCAATAAAGTTAAACACAGACTTAGGGTCGCCATTAAATTTGACATTCCATTTCGAAAGCTTAATAGAATGAGAGTCGGGGTTTGTAATATTAATAACGGGAGGAGGTCTATCTTCAGTTGAAGTTGAACTAGAAGAAGATATTTGGGTAGTTGGGGTAGCTTTCTCTATTAAATCTTGCTCTAAGAGTAGGCAAGTGGCTCTAGATTCATTTCGGAAAGTAACCTGATCAGCAGTAGGGGATTCGGAAAGGGGAACTCGTTGAATTCTACCTAATAGATGTGCTATCCTAGACTTAACACGACGGAAACATGAGTCGGTTGAAGAACCTTCAAATTCTTCAACTAATTTCGAAATACTATCAATGGAGTTCTGTATTGCCAGACTCTCGTCATTAAAGTTTAAATCATCTAGAGTTAAGTTACTATTTGAATCTTTAGCTAACAATTTTTTTAAAATCTTACGTTTCTCATCAATTTTCCTTCCAGTAATTGTTCCTCTTATTTTCAATTCATAGTTAACTTCTTCAGTAGTTAGAAAGTTTACTTCAAAATTAGACATGTTTAAAAGGATTCAAGTTTTTTTTTTATTTGCTAACAACAAAAAAGTTTTAAAGTGTGTTTAGAAGTAACGATAGACAAATTGGGGTGAATAATTAAAACTAAAAGTTTATTAAGATTTAATGACATAAAAGTTTCTAAAGGAAAGATACTCGGGCCCCACGTTGGGCGCCATTTTTGTGTAACCCCTTTTTTGATGTTAAAGGCTCACAAAGGGTTAGCCAAATGCGGACGGCACTCAGGGGGTAGGAGGAGAGCGAGTCATGGGTCGAAGGAGCAATTGGGCGAGTATCTAGGAAGAAGGAAACATAGAAAATATTTACAAATCGGTAAAGGGCGCCACTTATTTTTTTTTTGTAGAGAAATAGGAAAGAAAATAAGAAACCTATTGAGAATTAGTCTATTAAATCTGTAATGGTTAGGGAACACACTTTAATTGAGCTATATCCTTAAATCAATAATTATTTTAAACTTACCTTATTGATTCTACAATGCCTTGAATCCTTTTGTCTTATTAAAATCTAAATCTTTATAAAGTAAGAGGTTTGAATCAGAACAGTTACTGGGAAGGTATAAGAAATAAATACTCAACGATATCAATAAAAACAATAGAACAATGTATTTAAAAAAATAAAAAAAAATCACCAGTATTAGTGAGAACGGTTATCACCAAAATGCTAACACTTCTGTTTATACAGTGAAAGATATTAACCGGTATTTGACAATACGGTTATTAAAAAACTAATATTCCTGCACATATAATATTACAGATCTTATCTAAATTGCATAACTTATTTTCGATAAACGGAAATATGTAGAGAACTCAATTAAAACAAAATATATACTGAAGGTATATTTCCTTTCTTTATTAACAAAATTCAGTTCTCTAAAGAGTGCACTCTGAGTGTTCTAAATATCTAAAGATTACTATATACATGAATACAAATATGAAATTTATCAATACAAGTACCATAGAGGCGATAATCATGTAAGATTACGATTGAACACCAACACTTTGAAGAAAGTTAAAAAACCAAATTTAAAAACACTACATATTTATCATTCAATCATAGTTCCATAGATTTGAATAGTAACTAATGTTATCAACTGATTTAATGCCGCTAAAAGCTTATAACAATTTAAATTTAAATAGAATCACTATAAAAAGTTTCCAAAAGCATATTCTTCCGAATAAGCACTAAAATTGTGACTGTTTCTTAGAATATTCGCAGTTCAACTAAGTATCGAACATAGAGAAATAACAGAAAGAATAGTCGAAAGTTTACCTTGTAATCCGGAACCAAAAATCATACTTCGTGACCGGATAGTCACGCTTCTACTATAATTAAGCTTCTTTAAACATACCATAATTAACCAAGAACCATGTAGAATTAAACACCAGCACATAGGAAATCATCTATAAAACCATCCATAAGGTTTTTAGATCACTAGGTATCCATTTACCTCGGTACCATATAATTTTATAAAAATTTCAAAATGGAGTCTTCCAACAGACAGCACGTAGCACCATGAATTTTATTGATACCATAAATCAAACAGATTGTACTTCCAATTTAAGCACATCTACATCCAAATTGAAATGCAGTATTTTTTCAAACACTTCCGATACGGAATAAACCAAGAACAAACGGTAATCTTAATGCTGTGAATTAACCGGCAGCCATTAATGTTCACAAACCAGGAAATCAGCTTCCTTTCTCTGGCCACGTAAAATCGTAAGTGTCGCTAAAAATGCGTTCTCTTCCCCGGTTGCTTTTCTCGGTTCTTATCGAGTATTTACGTTCGATATCCGCTTCCGCCTGTCAGAATTTGAATTCAAAATATGTAAAGTTGGTTGCATACCGACAAAAGTGTAAACGAGAATATAATATTATTTATATGTAACTGCCTTTGGAATAGGTAAAGTTGGTTGCATACCGACAAAAGTGTAGACGAGAAGATAATATTATTTAAGGTGGTTTTTTGGGAATGCTACAATATCAGCAAATATATTAAGCTTATCGCGTACCTATTTAAAGCGTCAAGCAGAAGGTTACCGGCCAAAGAAATCAAAAATCTTGGTACTGGAGTCCAAATTGACCAGTTTTTGAAGTCTGCATTAGATGATGAGTATCTTCTAATGAAAGTAGTTGTGATTGTGGGAATATTTGGTGCCTGTCGCAGGGAGGAGCTTTGTCAATTGACTGTTGACGATATGGAAGATATGGGTACTTTATTAATTATTAAAATACCAGATACTAAAACCAATGTTTCACGAAGTTTTACTGTTATTGAAAAAATTTATTTGGATCTTTATCGAAAATATGTGGCTCTTCGACCAGCAAATGTCGGACACCGGCGATTTTTCTTGAAATACGTGAAAGGTAAATGTACCAGAAATCCTGTTGGAATTAATTCGTTTGGAAAAATTCCTGCTGCTATAGCAAGATTTCTGGAACTTCCAAATCCGAACCTTTATACGGGACACTGTTTTCGCCGCACTTCAGCGACCTTACTTGCCGATGCTGGCGCAAATTTGACGACAATTAAGCGTCATGGGGGGTGGAGATCTTCTACCGTTGCTGAGGGGTACATTGAGGATTCTTTGGAAAATAAGAATTTGATTGCCCAAAAACTGTTGACAGTGCAGCGAACATTACCAGCAACATCAATCCAATGACAAACATCCGAAGATATTGTGGCGTCAACCTCGACTGGAAATTCCATTTTTTCTGCGCATCATTCCTCCTTATCCACGGAAAATGGTGAAACAGCAGTGCAGGAAATTAATTTGTCAAATTGCACAAATTGTACTATTAATATTAATGTTAATAAATAAAATCTAAATATTTTGACGTTTGCTTTCAAAATTTGACAATTCACTTTTACCAGCAGTGCTATAAACATTTTAAGGCACTCAGTGCTATAAAGTGATTTTAAGGCACTCAGTGTCTTAAAGTGACATTTTTAAGGCTTCTATGGAGTGCTAAAAATGGCATTTTTAACACGTTTGTAGAAAAAATATTGTATGAAACTGTGCGTGAAGTGCTTTTTGCGCACTTACGCGATATATAGCACTCGCTTCGCTCGTGCTCTAAACATCGCGTGCGTGCGCAAAAAGCATACTTCACGAACTGTTTCATAAATAACTATTCTGAACTGACCGATAATATACTTACTATAGGTAAACCGCTTTTTATAAATTAATTAAAATTAATTTTGTTGATTATTAAGTAAATTTAAGTATAACTCATCAAATTTATTTTTGCAGCTAGCCCATTCTAATGTAACTGGATTTTTATTCGTTGAAATGACGAAAGTTCCTGATTCTTTGGCCTTACAGAAAGCTGATGGAGTAATGGGTCTAGGTATACGAGTTGATGAATACGAACCATTCCTATATGCTTTACATAGACTAAAGAAAATTGAAAATATGAAATTTTCTATATTTTTAAACAGGTATGTATACTACCTGTGATTTGTGTTTTTAGAGTGTTGCTGATTTTGTTAATTTGACTGTATTTCAGTTATTTTCCGATTTGTTTGTATATAAAACCTTTGTATTATATACTGTGTGCTTAAATTGACTTACTTGCCACAGACTCGTAAAATTTTAGTACTTTAACCTCACACATATTACCTTAAGGTAGTTGTCGTGGTACAGTATTGTGATGAAGTTATAGATAATACGCGCCACAAAAGTATACCAGCTTGTAGTTAAGTGATCCATAATTTTTACACAAGACATGAATACTCTACATTTATGTGAATGTACACTTTTATATAAATTGTTGAACTTTAAACCGTTAAAGACGGTCAATTTTTTTTAAGTAATAATAAATGTATTAAAAGACTGGTTTCTGGACAGTTAGTGAAATAAAAAACTGGTTCAGAACTACAGAGATCGTATATACTCCAATGTTAATTACCGAATTTTTAATTAAGTTTATCTCGGATTCTATACGGTGTAGCCCTAAAATTACCCTTAGCTAGCTTTTAGGATCGTGGATTCCTTCTGAGTTTCTTATCAATTCCTTCCCAACAATTATTAATGGGCGCCAAGTACAGACAGACAAATAAAGGTGTGAAATCAGCTTTAAATTGTTTATTCAATGATAAAAATTCCAATAGGAAGTTAATTTAAAAAAATTAAGTAATCAATTATTTTCTTATCTTTGAATTAAGTGAAGTCTTCTGTCGGAGCTTGCGGAAGCGAGTGTACAATCTGTAGAACAAATTTTGAAGACCTCAGGACTGCAGTACTGATGTTTTCTTATAATAAACGGAGACCACTGGAAAAATTGGTTCGAATGACCCTGAACTGGTGTTATAGGTAGGTGTTTTCGAAATGAAAGCTATGTCGAGAATCACGTCCTCTCTAGGGCCCTTCTCAAGATTATTACAAACTAAAATTATAAAATTTAAATTATTACTCACCAAAAACGACGGGTGCAGAGAGTTAAGATAAACAACTTATAATTAACAAATTACCATATGAAATGAAAGAATTTAGCATCGAATCTCACGGAGAACCAAATTTCTCCTACCCAAATCAGATAAAGTAATCGAGTCGACGCAAATCACATTGATATTTTTAAAATTAAATAGTCGAGGAACTAGGCCCACAACGAACGTTACAACGGTAGATCGACTTCAAATTTTTAGGGTAATTGTATTTTCGTGTCGTTAATAAGTATAAAACAATTTATAACTTTCTGACGGTGTGCCCTAACCACGACAACTACCTACCTTAAATTTCCTAACCCTTGATATACCCTACTAGCCAAAAATCCCTTCCCCCTCGTATCTTTTGAACGGTTGTACTTTTGATAGTGAAATTTGAAGGAAAGAAATAAACGGACTTTGGCTTCTAGTCATAACAGGTGACCTAATAGTTATAGATGACGTTACTGAGCCAATGTGAGCGATAATTTGGTAGGGCAGTATATTTGTTGTTTTAAATCTGTAAGCGATGGAGAACTAGAACCTCATTTGTGACAAATTGAAACTTTTCATTAATAATTATCGATTTTTGATCATTCTGACACGTTTTACAAAACGTAGTAACTAAAATAAATCTTATTCACTGAAATGTTGTCTTTTCTGGCAAACATTAAATTTCTGGACCTTCATATTGTTAGATGTGTGACAAAAATCATACTATCATATGTATTTAATATATTCTTTCAGAGATCGGCAGTCCAAAAGAGGTGGAAATATAATGTTAGGATTTATTGATGAAGGCCATATTCATAAGACTGAATTGAAAAATAAAACAATAGTTCCAGATCCCATTACATATTTAAAAGTTGATCCCGGTCAATTTTGGCAGTTTTCGGTAGACAGGTATGTATTTTTACATTTCATACATCCATAGGAATCTCGTTAAACATAAAAAAGCTTGGTATCCGAAACTCATGGTTAGAGGCGAATTGGTGTCGTCTGCCAGTTGTTTAATTAACCGCTAACTATAATTTTACTTACTGAAAATTTATTTATAGATACGTTAAACTGTAAAAGTATCCTCATGTTAGTATCTTAGACAAACAGTCAAATATTATGTTTTTGATTTTTTAATAAAGATAAGACGCTTACAGCATAACAATTCTTCCTGCAGAATACAATCCAATAATTGTTCTGATTTCTTAACCGAAATCCAAGTATATAGAAGAGCACGCAATGGGTAACGTCAAATAATACAAGAGCTATAGAGGTTGCACCCTAGAATTTTAGAGTGTAGAATGAAGGAGAACCGTCTTGTATGTCTCTGGATCTGGATATGGAAATTTGGGGCACGTGCTCTGCCAGCACTGAGGCTACATATGGCCAATTGTGCATCCTCCCGTGTGTAGGGATATCCTCACCTCAGGCTGTCACTAGGCCTAGAGATTTAAAATAGGTGATGAGGCTCCCGAGGGGTATCTCCCTGACATCGGCTGGTGTGAGCCAGTACTCGCCCAACGCGGATCTTCTAATTTCATAAAAAGCAGAGCAGTCATACATTATATTCCCACAGCTGTTCGAAGATTTTGTCTGGTCAATGCCTTTTTTGCTGTTTCCTCGCCAGGATGAGGTAATAACTCTTAGGCCAGTCTACAGTTCGTAGTTTCACCCAAGCACAGTATAAAGTTTTGGTGAGAGTGCTGTTTGATAAGGTCCACGACAGCGGACAATGTTAGCTTGGTAGATGGGTGAGTCAAACATATTTGTAGCCCGCAGCCCTCCTTGCTAAATTGTTCACAATGCAGTTGCCTTTAGAGTTCCCATGTCCTTTGATCCAGCTCAGAGTGACCACGTTAATCTGGCTGGCCTCAGTTAAAGATTGGTGACATTCTAGTACTAAACTTAAAGTGATACGTGGTCTATTCAAGTCAGTAGTGCTTGTCGGCCGTCTGTGTAAATATTTACATTCCGGCCTGTGATGTTCCGATTAATTATTTCTTTTACAGCTATAGTTATCCCTGTGAGTTCTGACTGAATCACACTTGACAAGCCATATCCATAGCCCATTTTTAGGTTTAAGGATCTAGAGTAAATTCCACATCCCACACCTTCCTTCGTTTTTGATCCATCTGTGTAGACGCTCAGAATGTTCACTACGTTGGGGTCTGCTTTCTTGTTTGTTAATATTTTGAAGGGTTTGTCAAAGACAAATCTTGGTACGACGGCATCCGTGTCTGCCTGTAAGAGTGGTATCGCCTTTATCGATTCCCTCCACAGACTGTCCCTATGGGTGCCAGTCCCTATAGTGGGTTTGATACCAACCGTGCGAAAGCGTAAAGTATGCTGGGGTGAAAAATTTAATAGTTTTCGTGAAATATGCCGTATTTAAAATATCAACTATGTACGTAGTCAAATGTAATTTACTGTAATTTGGTAAATATAACCTAGAAAACTCCTGAAATTACGTCGATGATAAATCAATGCCACTATTTTTAAAATCTTTCTACTTGCTACTATGGCGACACCTTAATTTTTTCCGTTCCGATGGACACTTTTTAAATTTAGATCGTTCTGCTTCTTTCTACCATACCTTGAATGAGGAAACTGCCTACTAACACCTAGGAGGACCCGTGACATTGTAGTTAAAAGCGTCGATTTCTCCTTAATCCTATTTAGTCCACCGCGCACAACCCTTTTTTCGAAATGATTAATACATTCTTGAAACTTTGTGTATAGCTTCCTATTGACGAGTCCAACAAAGGTTGAAATTATCTAAATTTAAAACTGCTGCTTTTTCGAGCTAGAAATAAACGAAATTTTTAAGCTGTCGAACAGCAAAAACGCAGCAATAAATTTATCGGACAAGGTGAGCATTTGATTTAATACTTAATTATAAACAAATTGTGTAAAAATGAATTATACATATATATTACTAGCGGTCGCCCGCGACTTTATCCGCGTGAACTTTAGTTTTTTACCACCGAAGTTCATACAAGTTTTTAACCCCTATTTTAAATCCTAAGAAGTGAAATTTAAAAAAGTGATTTCTTAGTACACCACTACGTAATAAAAAAAAATATTCTTGAATTTTGAAGACTCTATACGTCTATCGACAGTGTCATGTCGGCCAGCAGCAGCGTGCTACTGCCTCACCGCTCCACACACCCCGCACATTAAAGCGCGAGTGGTATTAGACTATTATTATTTTAAAACTATAAAAACTTACATGCTGTATGCATGCAAAATCTCAGCCCGATCGGTTTGAATATCACAAAGTTTCATACAAATTTTCATCCCCTATTTTATCGCTTAGGGGTGGAATTTATCAAAATTCTTTCTTAAGGGATGCCTACGTCATAGTAGCTATATGCATGCAAAATCTCAGCCCGATCGGTTTGAAATTGACAAAGTTTCATACAAATCTTCTCGCCTATTGTATTCCCTTAGGGGTGAAATTAATCAAAATCCTTTATTCAGGGATGCCTACGCCATAGTAGCTATATGCATGCAAAATCTCAGCCCGATCGGTTTAAAATTGACAAACTTTCATCGCCTTTTTTATCCCCGTAGGGGTGGAATTTATCAAAATCCTTTTTAGGGGAGATGCCTACGTTATAGAAGCTTTATGCACGCAAAATCTCAGCCCGAACGGTTTAAAATTGACAAAGTTTCATACAAACTTTAATCCCCTATTTTATCCCCTTGGGGGTGGAATTAATCAAAATCCTTTCTTAGCGGATGCCTACGTTATAACATCTACCTTCTACCTCCATGCCAAATTTCAGCCCCATCCGTCCAGCGGTTTGGGCTCTGCGTTTATAGATCACTATATCAGTCAGTCAGTCAGTCACCTTTGAGTTTTATATATATAGATAGAAAGATATATATTAAAAAACGTAAACGTAAATTTTGCATTTTCGAGGTTACGTTTTTTAATATATATATATATATATATATATAATTTATTTTTACACAATTTGTTTATAATTAAGTATTTAATCAAATGCTCACCTTGTCCGACAAATTTATTGCTGCGTTTTTGCTGTCCGACAGCTTAAAAATTTCGTTTATTTCTAGCTCGAAAAAGCAGCAGTTTTAAATTTAGATAATTTCAACCTTTGTTGGACTCGTCAATAGGTAGCTATACACAAAGTTTCAAGAATGTATTAATCATTTCGAAAAAAGGGTTGTGCGCGGTGGACTAATTCTTATTTGTTTAATTTTAAAATGTTTTAAATGTTTAACGTTTGTTTTGATAAGTTTATACTTGATTTTGGTAACATGCATAATAATTACCTACACTTTATGTCTCATATATTATATACTGGCCCTAAAATAGGAATGGATATCGAATAAAGAATATTTCAATACTAAAATTAAAGGAAAAAATAAATTAATGGCGAGTTACCCTAAAGAAACTCCCTGGGTACTGTTGTATCGGAAGTATAGAATTATTATAAATTTATTATATTTATTTCCTGTTTTTCAGAATTGATATCGTACATTCAAAAACTAATTTCACTAAATTATGTCAAACTGGATGCAAAGGTGTTGCTGATTCTAGTAGTGGTCAAATTATTGGCCCTAATAATGATATTGCCATTATACATGACATAATAAAAGCTGTTTGGTTTAATGGTTCATGGACGGTAAGTACACTTATAGGTATATATATTTTCTTATTTTTTATTTTACGATTAACCCCCATTTTTAATTTAAGAATAGATATATGAATATACACTCAAAATGTTTCCAATCAACAATAGTACTGAATTATCGATTTATACAATCATGGTTAAAATAGCTCCATCTTTTTTAAATTTAAAATTATACCTGAGAACTCATTAGCCAAACGCATGCAACGACTATAATGGCACTTAAGAAGAAAAACTTTTTGGCATGATAATGAAACACAAAGAGGTGTTCATTCCGCGTTATTTATATAGGAATTCTTATATCCATCATTTCCACTAGATCAGGACATGACATATATCCAGTAATTAATTGAAAAAGAATATTAAGATCTGTGATTACTCTTTGATCTTCTAGAATAGCATATTTAAAAAACCCAAAACATAACTTTAATTATATAGGTATATTAGTATCATATTGCAACTTGTACAAAATGTTTTTCAAAAATTTATGGTGATAAGTGATAAGTTTTTTATTGTTATTTCTATACTGTTAAAACCAAATAATCGATGTTTACTACATTACAGAGCAGACTTACAGGTTATAAATGACTTTCGTTAAAAAATGATAAACCTCTTGGATTCCGAGTGACAAATTCAAGCAATTAATATCTCCTACTTGTAAAAGAATTAATATGTGGCACAAAAGTCATCTTACAATCAAAATAAACACCCAGATCTCTCTCACCTTATCAACCCTATCAACAAGCTTGCCACCGATGGTAGGTATAGCCCTAATTAATAGGATATTTAGATTAAGAAAATGTAATGCAGTTAAACTAATTGTTATTTAAAACCATTCCATTTAATTGAGACCAATTGATAGAAAATTATGTTGCAATCGTAAGTATTGGATATAGGCAGGTTATAGTCGAAGAGCTAGCAATTCTCGAGAGAGAATTTCAGGTAGACCAGTTTTTAGATATGCTATCTCTCTCACTCTCCCAGACGTCATACGGGCAATCTGGCACCCAAAAAAACTTGGTATAGAAGTATAATAATTGCCAATATTTCTTAAATGCTTCTAATTGCTCATCAATTGCTCAATTATAATCTGAAATTGCTCATATTATTAATTAATCATTTAATTAGTTATTAACAAATGAAAATACAAATAATTTTTTCTCAATTACGCGAAGAGCATTCAACTCTTCCAATAAATCTTTTCTTTAATAAATTGCTCACAATTTGCTCAATTATAATCTGCAATTGCTCATATTATTAATTAATTATTTAATTATAATTTATTAACAAATGAAAATACAAATCATTTTTTCTTAATTACGCGAATAGCATTCAACTTTTCTAATAAATTGCTCACAATTTGCTCAATTATAATCTGCAATTGCTCACATTATTAATTAATTATTTAATTAGGTATTAACAAATGAAAATACAAATCATTTCTTCTCAATTACGCGAAGAGCATTCAACTTTTCTAATAAATCTTTTCTTTAATCAATTGCTCACAATTTGCTCAATTATAATCTGCAATTACTCACATTATTTATTAATTATTTAATTAGTTATTAACAAATGAAAATACAAATCATTTTTTTCTCAATTACGCTAAGAACATTCAACTTTTCTAATAAATCTTTTCTTTAATAAATGGCTCACATTATTAATTAATTATTTAATTAGTTATTAACAAATGAAAACACAAATCATTTTTTCTCAATTACGCTAAGAGCATTCAGCTTTTCTAATAATTTTTTTCTTTAATAAATTGCTCACAATTTGCTCATATTATTTTCAACCTAAGTCTCATTAAATTTCTTTTGATACTAGAAGAAGATTTCTTGTGCGCATGCACATTCCAACATTTCAATTCAACAATTCAGGGACGTCGAATTAATACCTACCAAATGCTCACTTAAAAGTAATGATAATTTTTATTATTTAAGTATCATTTATACTAATTATGTTATTAAGGTCATATTATTATAACCTATCTTTTTAGACCCTTCTTCTTCTTCTGTTTGTGGACTCAGCTACCTAGGCTAATCGGCCCAGCCTAGGTAGCTGAGGCCACAAACAGAAAAAGAAGGGTCTAAAAAGATAAGTTATAAAAATATAAACAATAAATAAATATTAATAACATATATAAATTGTGTATACTTACACGTCTATGCCATGCGCAATTATTTTATTCATGCGCATGCGCACAAGAAATCTTCTGCCAGTGTCACGTCACCCATCACCGTTTCAAATAGCAATAATTATTTTTAATTAATTAAAAATAAATAAAAGAAATTTAATGAGACTTAGGTTGAAAATAATATGAGCAAATTGTGAGCAATTTATTAAAGAAGAGATTTATTAGAAAAGCTGAATGCTCTTAGCGTAATTGAGAAAAAAATATTTGTATTTTCATTTGTTAATAACTAATTAAATAATTAGTTAATAACGTGAGCAATTGCAGATTATAATTGAGCAAATTGTAAGCAATTTATTAGAAAAGTTGAATGCTCTTAGCGTAATTGAGAAAAAAATGATTTGTATTTTCATTTGTTAATAAATAATTAAATAATTAATAGATAATGTGAGCAATTGCAGATTATAATTGAGCAAATTGTGAGCAATTTATTAAAGAAAAGATTTATTAGAAAAGTTGAATGCTCTTCGCGTAATTGAGAAAAAATGATTTGTATTTTCATTTGTTAATAACTAATTAAATAATTAATTAATAATGAGAGCAATGTCAGATTATAATTGAGCAAATTGTGAGCAATTTATTAGAAAAGTTGAATGCTCTTCGCGTAATTGAGAAAAAATGATTTGTATTTTCATTTGTTAATAACTAATTAAATAATTAATTAATAATGTGAGCAATTGCAGATTGTAATTGAGCAATTGATGAGCAATTAGGAGCATTTAAGAAATATTGGCAATTATTATACTTCTATGCCAACTTTTTTTGGGTCAATCTGGCTGGCGACAGAGGTTGCGTTCATTACCGCCCATCGTACCTGCAAAGGTAAAAAATCAATTTTTTAAATAATTTAGAGAAGTTTTTTTTTTGTTTTTATTATTATTTTTACAACATGAATCTATTATTGTTAGACATTTTTATTGTTGTTCATACTGTGCCAAACGCTAATTTTGAATTTAAAAAAAATTGTTTCAAAATATTTTAGTATGGCTGAAATTTATATAGGATGTTATTTAAGTATCATAAAACCCAAAATTAATTAGCCAAGCAATAATTCCATTAGCTAGACCGAGTGGGCATGTTGGAATAGTAAAGACACAGCCCTACTCTACTAGTAGAGTAGGGCTGTGACTTTGCCCTGTACATTTAATCTTTTCAATTGTAAATTCATTGATGTCACGTCCTCAATAAAATACTGTACTATTTAAACATTCTCAATCACTTTTCACTTTTAGATCGGTCTGGTTGAAGGTTGCTTGGCTAATTAATTTTGGGTTTTTAGATACTTAAATAACATCCCATATAAATTTCAGCAATACTAAAATATTTGTTTTTAATTCAAAATTAGCATTTCGCACAGGATATACAACAATAAAAATATTTAGCAATAAAAAGTTTATATTGGAAAAAGGTCAATAAAATAATAAAAAAATACTTCAAATATTATTTAAAAATTTTATTTTTTACCTGTACCTACAGGTACGATTGGCGCTAAAAGGTCTGCTGCCAGCCAGATAGCCCGTATGATGTCCGGGAGAGTAAGGGCGATAACAAATCTGGTGTGGGCACCACACGACCTTCCGAACAGTAGCATGTCAATATCTCGAAAACTAATGAAAATATCAAAAAAATGTATTCCTTCAAAAATGTCGGAAATTACATGTTCTTTCCACAAAGTATAAATATTTTGCCAATAACTATATGAAAACCCAATATTTTCAAAAAATTCCATTTTTTGATAAGAGTAAACGTCCACTTCCGGTCGGCCGATTTTACTCAAATTCTATCAGATTCCTCCGATGGTGATTATAAGTAAGGTTTTATAGTTTTATTCCGATCCGATTAGCCGTTTAGCCGCAAATGTGTTCATAGACACACAGACAGACATTTTTTATTTTGGGTTTTTTAGGCTCAGGGAACCCTAAAACGCGTATTTCCGCTAAAAACCCGAGATCGAAATTTTTCGCGATCACAATACCTTCCTCTAACAGCGTTGCTGTTCGGAAGGTAAAAACTGGCTTACCTGAATTTCTTGTTTTCCCGACGTTGCTAGCTCTCGTACTATTAAGTGTGTATATTTTAAGATCTTCGGCAAACAAAAGATGTTTACAGTAGTCGAAGTTATTACCAATGATATTAATAAAAAAAAATGTGAGCCGTCACGGGACGCCTGGCAGATGTGAAACATCGACATTATTGTGTAAAAGTAATATGCAGAAAAGAACAGATTGTGATAGGAACTAAATATGTCATAATGATAAAATAAAATATTACGATTTTTTCCAGATAACGATGACTATTTATTGAATAAATTTAAAAAGTGATTTCGTTTAGCTTTTTATTTAATTGCCTTAAATTCAATAATCTTAAAAAAGGAAATTATTAAAACACAAATTTATATAGAAGTACGTTACTATATTAATATAATTGTAGTTACTTCATAATTTTAGTACAAACAAAAAGCGATACTAAATAAAAAATAGGAAAATGATGAATTTAACTATGAATACAACTTTATCGTTGAATAACTTTTAAACGGTATTTAAATGGGAAATGTATTATGATTTAGGCACGGGTTAATGTGAATATTAAGGGCTGGTTAAGGTCTGATAATTTTTGTTAGGTCATAATCTAAAAATTTGATGGGTGTTTGGAGAACAAAACCAAATCTGGGAAATAACGGACACCCCAATGTATATAGGTACTCACTCATTTTTATTCATATTTTTTCATCACTTTCTTTATTAACACTTTGTTTATTCATATTTAAAACTAAATACACAAATTTTACGCGGACAACTATATGACAACTATTCACCAACAATCAATTTTGATTGACTAGCTGTCAATTTTACAGGTCAGCAAAATATGTAGGTATATTATGTTGCCTATACAAACAAACATTTTTAGATATATAGAATAGATAGTAGGCGGAATCGAGTTAGGTTTTTATGAAACAATTCATACCCTGTCCCGCCAAATTTTTGAATCGATGAGCTTTTTCCCCCTATTGTTGGCGCGCCACCGTCGCGTCGCTCAAAACATGACACCAATTTCATATAAGATATCAGTACATCTCTTATCGATTATTATCGATGCGTTAGGTTTTTTACGTCATGACGTCACCGTCACCACGCGAGAAATCTGATTTACGTGCCGCTATAGATGTTTCACATCAATAAATTGAACAATAATGATCCCAGAACGAAGACCTTTAGTACACCACAATTAGGAGAAATTGGACGAGATATATAATTTTTCAGCTTCACAAATTGTGTGCGATCAGTGAGGTAACTAGTTCCAAAACCAATGAGAAAATTCAAATCTTTCAAGTTTCCGTAAAAGTAAATTCAATACTGGCTGGGTCTCAATTCATGATTCAATTTGTACGAGATTAAGTGCAAATCTGCATGCTAAAAAGTCGCATGATCTATTAAGAGAGACATACTGTCGATTTGAATAGCCAAGGGATGCCCTCTGGGGAAGTTTTATCGTTTCTGTTGTGGATTCTGGTCATGAATGAGCTGATAGTAAGCTAAACAATGAAAGACACCTTGAGTTATGCAGATTATCTAGTCAACTTAGCTCACGGCAAGTTTCTTTCTACAGTGTATTGAGCTGCAAGGCTTAATATAATCTCTTAGAAATTTTAGAACATAGCATATACCAAAAGGAGGTGTATTTATTCAAGTAGTAAAAGAAGTTAACGACCTCCGCGTGATATTAATCTTAAAACAGTACTTGGAACTACAACTTTTATCTTGAAACTGAACGGTATAGGTTCCCAAAGACTTATTGGTAGAATCATTCAGGTTGTGAGAAAAGTTAAATACCTCAGAGTGATATTAAACTCAAACCTTTTTTAACGTATAATCAAGAGGGCGATAACCACTATAACAGTAGCCAAATTCATTTAATGCAAAACGTAGGGTTTAAAGCCAGATTTGTTGTATTGGATCTATAACATGGTGGTCAAACATATTTTGGTGCCACTCCAACAACAACAACAATAGAAGTTCTGTTACACCTTTCTTCTCCTCACACTATTGTAAAGGGTGACAAAAGAATGAGCTTCTACAAATCTGAGCAACAGTTTAGTTAGATTATGACACAACAAAATAAAGCAGCAATGTGGAGAAGACTGTATGGTTCCAAAATACTTGCCTAAAATATCTTTCCTAGTAGATGTAGATCAACTCAGAACTAAGGGTTATATCGGTTTCCTAAACTAAAGAGAGACTCGGAGGAATTTACTGTACCACCAGAAATAAACGCCAATGTATTCAGGCAGAGAGGTATGCACATTCTTCGAACTTACCAATCTAAGCAGATCTGTACATGTACAGATAGTCAGGCAGTTATTCGAGCCTTAAAGAACACTTAAGTGGTCTCTAGATTCTTCAGAGAGCACAGAAGAACTTGGATGTTCTGACGGGTAATAGTGTCAAACTAGTTTGGGTACCAGGACTACAAACCTATAAGCAAGTTGATAAACGTACAAGGAAAGGATCGAGTAGGAATAAGCCTTACAAGATTCCTCTACAACAAAGGGATTGTTCAGTGGAGCATTACCTAGAGTCGATTACAAAATAAACGCGACAGCTCAGCTTTTCCCACCTATCTTTACCATCGACTCGAACGCTACCGATTACCTAGTTCGAGAGGTTTTGTAAAGATGGCTGTAGCGGTAGCGAACGCTTTCTAGAATACTTCGTCTTTCGATAAAAATAGATTCCAGTGGCGTAACAATTTTAATTTTTTTGGTGAATTTGGTTTTTATTTGGATTTGTAAATTCTGTAAAAAATACGAAAATTAAACAATTTAAATGTTTATTTTTTCTTTCTAGTTAAAAGTTTTATATACATTTTTAATTAAGTTCATCAATTAAGTTTTGCTCAATTTAGCTCATAACAATTCTTACTTTTAAATTGTTATTACCCAGCGAAGACCACGGGGAGGTATGAGCATTCTTCGCCAACGGGATAGAGGGGTGAGGTATAAATTTTAGCGAGGTTACGAGTGTTAGTATATAAAAATAAATAATAATAAATATATAAAAAATATCACAGCTCAATATCACAGATAATATCACAAAATTGAAACAAAGTCAATTGTAAAATAAAAACTTAAAAATGAATTCTTCAAAAAAAATTTAAAAAAAATTCTGATAAAACAAAAAAGAAATTCTAAAAAAAAAATTATGAAAAACTAAAAACAAAATTCTGAAAAACTAAAAAAAAAATTCTGAAAAACTAAAAAAAAATTCTAATTCAAACTAAAAATAAAATCTTCAAAAAAAACTAAAAATAAATTCAGTTGTCAGTTTCGTCAATTTGGTCGCCAAATGTAAGATCATTATCTGAACATTCTGAGCTCCATTCTTCGGAACTGTCCGTATTGACATTGAAAACTAAATCTTGGGCAGTGTCTAATAGATGCTCTTTTTTCATTAAATCTAATTCGTACTTCTGTACATGTTCGCAAACTCTTTTCCACTCTTCAGTGGTAATGCTGGAGAACTTCTGTCTTGCAAGATTTTCGACGTCACCACATCTAAATGTTATATTATGACTTCCAACCCAATTTTTGACCGCGGCCCAAATTTTTTCTATAGGGTTTAATTCTGGGTGATATGGTGGTAATCTTACAACAGAGTGTCCGTGTTTTCTCATTTCCTCATCTAGAACGTATTTTAGAAAGCGGGGTTTGTGCGATTTTATTACTTCATAGAGTTCGACTTTTGTCATGTCGACTGTATGAGGGATGCTCTTGTCCGTTAGCCAATTCAACATGACTTCCTTTCTAGATGAGGCGGTTGGAAGTCTTTCCATCATTGTATTGTGATAGCTAGCATTATCTATCACCAACACACTTTTTCTGGAATGTTGGGAATGAGTTGTGTTCTCACCCAACGCATGAAATTTTCCGTGTTCATGTCATCGTAATAATCTCCAGTCTTTTTTCCAGACTTAAACAGTCCATTTTCCACAAACCCCTTTTCTCCTCCTGCATGTACTATAATTAGCCTTTGTCCCTTGCTATAAGGCGCTTTTAATGTTTGGTCTGGTTTGGTCGTATCTATCCATGTTTTTGTAGAGGTATGCGAACTATGCAAATAAGTTTCATCGCGGTATATATTATATTTCTACCGTCGCGGCGAAATTCTCTAATTTTTTTCAAAAACTCTACGCGTTTTAACCCTACATCGTGGCTTTCCATAAGTGATTGTCGATTGTCTGGTGTTTTGTCCCAGGTGAAACCTAATTTTTTTACAACCCTTCTAAAGGATTGTAATGACCCTTCAAAACCTACTTGGGCATCCTTCACTCTTTGTAGAGCCTTCTTCATCGTTGGGCGTTGTTTTTCTATGATGTAAAAGTTGTTAATAATGGATCGAATTCGATCTCCTTGCTCTTGACTAATAAATGTTTTAGAATTCGGACGACCCCCCTTTTTTTGAGAAATACTTAAATTTAAATCATTTAAAGTTGATGTCGAGGGACGGTCGTCAATGACGACTGATGTTGACATTTTTGTAACATCATCTACTTCTAAAGCACTTATTTTTTTATTTACTCGATGGATGACATCCTTAGAAACACCCGTAGCTGCCATAATTCGTTGGCGAAAATTGTTGATTGGAATTTGTAGCCCATTTTTGGCTTCGTTTTCATAAATTTACTTACGGAGTTAATAATTTGGTAGGCATCCGCCGAGTAATGCTTTCTTCCCATTTTTGCGATGAAAAAAATAAAAATACACTCTGTACTTACTCTACAAAACTTAAAACACTCGAACTGAAACGAGGCACAAATTCACGACGCCGCTGGGTCTGGGACTAACTAACAACGCTCACGAAATTCGCTTAGCAACTGAATAGTAAAGTACGTTTCACAATAATTCGTTGACTCGGTACCTTACCTGAGGGGATTAGTAATGAAAGGTTATAAATTTCTCACTGTACAGTAAACATTAACAGATCCGTAATCCGGTTTTTAAAATAGATTTAAATAAAACTCAGTAACATTTACTAAAACTTAAATTTATTTTGTAAAAAAAATCACGAAATTTTTTAAAAACAAATTTTAACTTTATTTATTAATTGCAATTAAACAAATGAACTAATTCTACATTATTTACAACTATTTAATCTAAATGTAGTTCAGTATCACTATCGTCTTCATTTAAATTAATAACTAAGGGTGCTACAGTTACATTAACATTTCGATATGTACCTTCAACCTTAATAACATGCTGAATCGAATTTTTCCAGCTATCAATGGGAATATTACTTGTCACATTTCTGATTAACTCTATAACACTTGAGTTTAATGTGGGTGAAACGTTTTCCGATCTAACTTTGAATTTTAGCTGATGCCACATGTGTTCTATAGGATTGAACATGCAATAATATGGGGGAAGCCGTAACACTGTGTGGCCCATATTTTTAGCAATAGTATCACAAACGTATTCTTTTTCAATACCGAACGCTGCTACAACTTGTAAGAGATCACGTTTTGTGTACGATTCTTCAAAATAAAGGTCATTTTTTAACAAATACTCTTGAATTTCCCATTTATTGTTGTTGCTATTTGGTACTTTATTTAATTGACGGCTATGATAAGTTGCATTGTCCATTACAATTATACTTTTTTCCGGTATATTCGGCAATAAATAATTCTCAAACCAATCTTCAAAAAGGTCTGCTGTCGTATCTTCGTGATAATCTAAACTTGAATCTTTAATATTCTTTGCTGATAACAATAAAGCGTTTGGAACCCAACCTGTTTCTGATCCGGCATGTATTATTGTAATTCTTTGTCCTCTATTTGATGGAGCCTTTGTTTTGCAATTTCCCGATGAATCAACAAAACCCTTCGTTGGAGTATCATGGGTGTCATACCATGTCTCGTCGAGGTAGATAATTGAAAGGTTTTCACTTCTATATTTTTGAATAGCTTGTAAGTAATGACAACGCCACATTCGTAAACGATATGACTCCATTATCACTTGTCTTTTATTAATGGTACAATATTTAAATCCCATTTGAGAAATAATTCTCCACAAACTTGTACGGCTACAAATAATTCCCGTGTCGTCTTTAAGTAACCGTTTTTTTATACAATCTAGGGTTGGTATCATTTGTTCTTGGTATAGGACATATATCGTTCGTCGGATTATATCTTTTTGTATTTCATCAACACATTTGGTATTATTAACGTCACTTCGTTTTTTTCGTTTACTTATTGGCTTATTGATAATATCTTTTACTGTGGATATTGGGGTTTTGGTTAACTTACATGTTTCTTCTGCTGCATCGGTTACACTATAACCTCGATTATTCAATGTTTCAAACACATTTTTCACAATTTGTTTCGCATCCGGCGATAAATGCACTTTTTTTGCCCAAGGACGCCACATACTTAGTTATAAACACAAGATTACTTTCAGAGTATAATGTTTAGTACAAACTAAAATTCTAGGAGAGAATTTTAAAAACAAATTACCCCGAAACTCCCACTTTCTCTTCCAAGATAATTAAGAAAATCAAAAATCATTTACTAATGATTTACTATTGATGGTCAGTAATAATAATTTAAAATTTTACCTGAAAAATAAAAAATCCAAAATATATCTTCCTGGACAAAAATAAATAATACCTTTCTGTAAATAGTTCACCGGTTTACGGCCAAAGTTCGAAGAAATATTAACCACCTTTTATTAGTAATCCCTTAAGAGCAGTTAAGAGCAGGTACCAAGTCAACGAATTATTGTGAAACGTACTTTACTAGAATTCTCCTCTGGAGGCGCTGCGGCGCGCGCCGATCGGAAATTGTCGGCAAATATCCCCACATTGCCTAATTTTATTAGAGCTGTCGCGTTTATTTTGTAATCGACTCTACAAATTATGCGTCTGGGAACCTGAAAAAATCAAAAAGTACGTGCAATTACGAGGATTTGGATTGTAGAGGACAGTCAATTTTTGTAGGCTAATTAAGTTGCAGTACGACTACGACTAGTCAGACGGTAACCAAATGAGATAAACACAAAATCACAAGGTACTGACACCTTAACTGTACAAACAGTACCTCCTACGAAAAGATTATTTAACTAATAAATATTTTAAACCTACCTATATTTTTATTTTGTTATAGCCAATAGGGAGTTTATTCCATTTAAATAGCTTAAGAACAAGAACCAAAGGCAGGTTGTCAGGTTCTTATATCTCTGAAAGTATGGTTATTAGTGTTCCTGCTCTATTATATAATAAAATTTGCATTACTTGTGGTTTACTTGGGAATTATACAGCTATGGGCAAATGTATCTAACCAAAATATATTAAAATAATTGTCTATTATCTATTATGCATATCAACATTAAGAAGAAATTAAAAATTGCGAAGATAAAATGACATTTATCAATATCAATAATTCAAAAATTTTATTTTATTTTTTGTTAAATGTAACACTATAATTGATATACCCTTTACACCAAAAATTATTATTTTAATTTTAATTTTAAAAAATAATATTATAATTCATTTTTAGGTGGACTGTGATACCATAAATAAATTACCAAAAATTGACTTCGTTCTAGGGGGTACACCCTTTAGATTAAGTGGAAAACAATATGTACTTAGGGTAAGTTGAAAATTTAGGTCCATTTAAAGCTATTCAAATAATTAGGAGAGTTAATATAGGTATACGAATTTTTCGACCTAGCTTTTGATTTTTAACAAATATATATTAGTCAGAGTCTGATAAGAAAATAATCTTACATTTATTAAAAAATTGAGCAAATTGGGCAAATTACTAATGTTATGGAAAATATATATAATAATTAAGGTTGTTTAAAATATGCCAAGTTACAAAGCACAAATATTAGTAAATATATGTCTAATTTAAATATATCTACAAACTGCAGAAAACCTAAATATACTCAGTGACATTAGAAGTGTTACACCCAGAAGGAATAATTTCTTAATCTTAATTTTTTGTTAACATGGTAGATTTACATCGAGAATAAAACGATAACATTTTCAAGAATTTTTAATAACGTATAACAAAAAAAAATAATAATGTGTTTGGCGACCCCGTAACTGAATACACTCATGTACACGTCTTGGCATTGACAAAATGGGATGATTAATGTCTGCTTGTGGTATCTCGTTCCATGCAACTTAAACTTCATGGATTTACTGTGCCAGAGTTTGTGGAGGATGGTGTAAATTGGACAGTTTTCTTCCCATCATATCCCACACATGTTCGATGGGATCTAAATCTGGTGAACGGGCTGGCCACGGCAAAACATTAACGCCAGCTTCTTGGAGAAAGTCCATAGTTCGACGAGCAATATGGGGACGCGCGATATCTTGCTGAAAAAGGACGTGTCGACGGCCGTCTAGATAAGGCAGTAAAGTGGTTTATAGACATCCTCAACATAACGTGTAGCTCTCATACTGCCTCGAATGAACACAAGTGGTGATCGGCTACCATAGGCAATAGCCCCTCAAACCATTACTCCAACTGTCCTGTGTACATGTCTTTCAAGAACAAACCCGGTATCTCGTCGCTCTCCACGGCTGCGTCTTACCCTTCTACGGCCATTGTGCATGCCTAAACAAAATCGCGATTCATCGCTGAATGCTACATTATGCCAGTCTTCCACCCATTGCTGCCGTTCTCTGCACCTGCACCAATTCAAACGTTGATGGCAATGGTCGTGGGTCAAAGGTAGCACTTGTCCAAAGGCTCGAATGCGACGGTATAGTGTACGCATAGTAACAGGTCTACCTTCCTCTTCAAACCATTGATCAGCGATTTGACGCGTAGACCCATTATCTCTTCGAAATTTAAACTTTAATCTAAGATTTTCTTGATTACCAGATTATTTTCTCTAAATTAAAACTAAATCAACCATGAATTAGACACGACTTGCGCAGTCTAACCCTTTAAGTAGGTTTATTGTAGATAAGGATATTTATGGTGAAAACGGGTGTATACGCATTTAGTTTTGTTACACTTATTAACTCTTGAAAAGAACGATAACTAAAATGCTGACTATACACTTAACTGTTTTAATTTTACATTGTGTTTTTCTGAAATTCCATTTAAAATTTAATTCACATATCGACGGTCAGTTGACGACAGGCAATTGTCCAATCCCCTAAATATCTATTATTGTGTCACAAAAAAGTTATATTATGGCGTACCTACTTGGCGACATCTACACATTCACTCAAATACAACATATATATTCCTGTTTCTTGTAACCTTGTTGGTGTCCAGAAAAATAGTTGATTTATGAACAAAATAAAATATATTTTATCAACTTTTAAACCATGTGTCTCAGAAAAGAGTGATCTGAGACCCATTAATTATAAGTAAAGAACAGTTTTGCCTTCTGCAGATATAGTTACCATATGGGCCAATACTCTAATTTACTTTGTATAACACTTCAAAGGTGTTTCAACTCTTCGTTATTATCTAAAATAAGATCTAGTTTTGAATGAACATATTTCTCCTGAATGAAGTATAATTGTATCGCTTAAACATACAGTTTTTTTTTATTTTAGAACATTTTAACGTACGATCTTTATTATTTTTATTATTTTATACGTGATGTTGTGTATTTTCTGATCCTTAATGTTTAAATACCTACAACTAGCTTCAAGCTCATTTTAGGTTAAAGAATTTATCTTAAATTATTGGTTTAAACGAAAACAGAATGACAATTAATAAGCAAAAAACGTAGTTTCGAAATGATTTCAAAAATCAGTTGGGGCATATG
The DNA here is from genome assembly GCA_964028335.1 of Altica lythri. Taxonomy (NCBI): domain Eukaryota; kingdom Metazoa; phylum Arthropoda; class Insecta; order Coleoptera; family Chrysomelidae; genus Altica; species Altica lythri. The sequence continues at coordinate 57,626,936 of OZ034807.1, read as the reverse complement.
TTTAAACCAAGCTTAACTGTCACTGCACATTTAAAGTTCACTATTATTTTTAGCAGTTTTTAACAGAGTTAATACTTCTAACATTGGTGTTTACTTTGTTAAATGTGAGGCAATGTCTAAAGCATATGGTAGAGAATTTAAACCATAAGCTTTCAACAGGTACAACTTAAGCCAATGAGAAGCAAGTAGAATGGTTATTTCGATTCTTTATCTTTTTCACTTTGAGCAGGACATTTCCACTTACAGCTCCCAGAACGACCGGTGATAGTAATACTTTCTCTCTAAACTTAATGCCAATACCTACGATTTCTTCCACCAGTCATGACTCGGTCGTGTAGTTATACACGAGTGACTATACTCGCCCACTTTTTTAAGTATTAACGTAATGTCATTTACATTGCCTAAAAAATTATATTCGAGTTACTCTGTAGTAAAAAAATGTGTGCCTATACATCATTCAAAGCTTATTTTTATTAAAGTAGGCCTTGTTAGGGTGATGAATTTCGCCCTGTATATTTAATCTTATTCTCAGTTGTAAATGCGCTGTTGTCACGTCCTCAATAAAATCATAGTGTTAGTGACAATAAATAAAATAACAATTGTGTACTCCATTTCAGCGCCATCAAATCATTAAAAATTAGTACTTTCAACAAAAAACGAAAATCGTCAATTTAAAAATATATATTTAGATATAATGAATGTATTTACAAAATAATAGTACTTAATTAAATGAAAGCAAACAATAAAAACATTTACAAAAAAGTCTTCATTTGCAATTAGGAACAAATTTTCTATGTCTATATAACGGTATTATAAAATAAGTTTTACAACAAACATTTAAATTGGACCAGCTATAAATGAGAAAATACAAAATATTTCATTTTGTCGATAAGTATTACAGCAGATATATATTAAAGAATTTTTCGTGGAGCTTTCCAGGTAGTGCGGTATTATGACATACCAATTGGTTACAGCTATTTTGATAAGTAGAACAAAGATAAATATTCCCACAAAATGTTATGTTTCAAATAATGGAAATCCGTTTAATATGTGTTCAATAGCTACAGTGCAATAATTCAGTAGAAAAGCAGATTCACTAATGGTAAAATAAGCAAAGTAAAAAAAATGAAACATACAACATTAAAAAAAACATATAAACAACAAAAATTGGAGTAACAGATTTGGTTAAAACTATTGTCACGTTCATCTATTCGTTATGTATTTTCAATTCACCTCTAGTATCAAAGGTAAAATGTTGTCAAGTGAACAGTTTTTCATGTAATAAGTCCAATCCGTCAAAATAATTTGTGCTGTGTCTACAATTTTTTTTTTACATGTCTGGTGTACATTGTCTTAAAGCTTCTGTCAAGTTTTGTCCGAATATAAAAATGCAAAATAGAGGTAATCGAAGTAAATCATGTATATGTTAGTTTATTATTTCATCTACTACATATGTCTTATCGTTGCTTCTGTATTGTGTAAGTATAATTGTCCTTTTTTTTCATTTTTTTATCAAATTCGATGTTATTGCTGCTTAACCATCTCTGTAATATCTATTTTGTTGCTGAAAATGTAGGTGGTCTGTTTTGTTGTACAGAATGAAATGAAGCATTATCCATGTTTACTACACATTTCTCTGGAAAATTAAATAAAGCAGGAATAAGTTAATTAACAATCCAGTTTTTGAAAATATCACCATTTATAGTTTTGTGATAGTCAATGTCAGTATTTGAAGAGTCTAATAACAAATCACATCCCTCTATTGACCCACCATTTGCTCCTGCGAGTAAAATTGTAAATCGCTTTTCTTCGGATTAGACATGCAATGGATTACTTTTTAAATCAGATTATTGTTTCCATCGACGCGTTGTAGTACCATTTTTTTATATCCACGTCTATGTACACGAATCTGATGATTTCATTACACTTTTTTAATTTCATAAATTTCTGAAGGAAAGAGATTTTGCTATTCTTCGCTCACTTAAAATTTGTCGTCAGTTCACGTTTTTAAGTTTATATATCATTAATTTTGTATAAATAAGTTCGTTTACCGTTTAAATCTCAGTTTTGTTTTGCGTCAGTCAAAAGTTTATCTGAAGTAAAATATTCGTTTTTATAATTGTACGTACAAATCTGCCACTCCAATTTTTTTTAAATGAAGTTCTTAAATGTATTTGCTTTATCTTTCTTCCTTTTATTTGCCGCTTCTTTACCATTAACTAAATCTTTTTTTAAGATTTTTCGTTTATATTTAACACTAACCTAAAAAAAACACGAAATATTTAAAAAATGTATGAAATAAAAATTTAAATGATATTTGATTGGTCATATTAATTTTTTTAATGCATTTAACCATTATATTTATGATATTTGTTGTCAAGCTTGTCAGATTGTGACTTGCAGTGACTTGGTAACTTTCAAACGGCAACATGACAAAAACCAATACCAACGTGAATAAATAAAAAGATAGCCTGCTAGATATAAATAAACGTTGAATCGTTAATATGATCGATTTATTCGAATAATAATTAGGTACACATATTTAGCAAATTTTAGATTTCTTATAACAGGACTTTTATTTATTACCGAAATATAGTAAACAATAAAAATATTATTGTGATTTATAACATTTTTTTTAGGAATCATATAAGACACACACTTATTGTATTTCGGCGTTCACTCCAAGTAATGATACCGTAGGTCAGTCAACATGGGTCCTTGGAGGAGCATTTTTGGCTCAATACTACTCTATATACGATATCGCAGAAAGAACCATAGGTTTTGTTAGAGCCGCTTAAATTGTATGATGATTGTATTGAAAAAGGCAATAAATTATTTTACATAACATTTTTCGCATCTATAATTTTTGTATAAATAAGTTTTTGTAATTTTTTATTTTACACTGTTTTCTGTATATTTCATATTTAATTAAAATGTAAATATTATTTTAGTACCATTCTCTCTAATATAACTATGTAATGATTTACAAAATAATTTTTTGTACAACTGTCATTAAAAGTGACACTTTTAATGATAGCAAACAATGTTAAAAACGATTGTTTACATAGCAGCGTGTTAAAAATACTTTTAACACGCTGCCATGTAAACAAGTTTACTTTTAACACGGTTTAGTTTACTTTTAACACGGTTTGGTTCATTGTCATTGAAAATTCGCTCGTTTCATTATCAAAATAGGGAAGTTGTACAAAAAACATTGTATGGTATTTGTGTTAAAAGTGATTTTATTTTGTTCGTGAAATTGTTCAATTCGCTCCGCTCATTTCACAAACGTTTTCACTCACAAAATAAAACCTCACTTTTAACACTCATATCATAAATAAATAACTATTTTATGTTCTTTTGTTGCCATTATAATATGTAATTTAATGAATTAAAAATAAATTTTTTACTTTTAAATACATTTTTCATTAAATTCTGTTGTGCATTCTCGATACGAGTTAGTTATTTCATTTGTTCACAATACAAAAGGAAAGTTTGTTGAGTGGTTTTCAAGTTTTTTATCGGATTCCCAAATTTGACTATTTATGAAATATTTACGTTTGTTTTAAATAATTTAAACTAATCATCAATAACTTAGTGTAACCTTTCTATATTATTTTTTCTACAACGGTGACAAAAAAACGTCATTTTGTAATAAAATACTTTCAGCGAAAACGTGATTTTCGTCACAAGTGAGAGAAATTCTCATAACGTCAACTTTCATCACTTATAATGAAAGTTATATTTAATAGTCGTATTAAGAGTGGTAAGTAGGACATTACGTACGAGTGGAAAAGTTACACACGAGTACGTCATACCTCTTACCGTTCGAGTTACGTACTATGCTTTATCTACGACTCAATATTTTAATTTTAATTCTAAATATTTGACATCTCTAAAAAAATATATGACTGTACTTTTTTTGCTTTAATACGTACTTAATAAACCTCTGAATATAAAAAATAATTAAAAACTTTATTTTTAACAAAACTAAATTAAGAACTGTAATAATTATTAATAACAATTGAACAATTATTATAAATTGTTTGGACCTTATTGTTAGATTCAATTGAATGGGTTTCAGAGAAGCAATTATTATTGCTTTGGAAATTTGATAAAGCATTTACTTCTTTGCTTGTACTAGGAATAGGGTTAATATGGCATCTCTTATTAATGAAGCATTGTTGTTTCTATTTTCCATGGATTCATTTATATATCATTCTGCAACGGTTGATGATTTCCAACCTCCTAGTCTCTTTAACGAAAGTAGATCACCTCCAGCCTCTACTAATGTAAAACACTATAATGACTATAAAATAAAAATAAAATAATTAATTACTTACTTTTTATTTTATTTTAATTTAAAACACGAATTAAAAATTAATACAAAAATTTTAAAATATTTGACAGTAACTGACAGTTAAGGTATTTTGACGTAACTAGTCAAGTTACGAACTATTTTTAAAATTTTTATGAATTAATTAATTTTTAAAACAGGATGAAATAAAATATAATACGCATGGCCGTTAGGTGTTATTACAGTACTCGTTTTTATTTCCAGACTCTGCTCCTACGTCGCCTCGTTGCCTCGTCCGTAAACTAACTCGTACTATAATTAGTCACCTACCGACCTTGTAACGTATAAAACTATTATATCTGGTTTCCTGGTTTCATTAGTTTGACGTCTCTCGTTGTTTGTTTAAACTTGTCAGTTTGTACTGAAAGCATTGTTAATTTTTTAAGCTATCATGATGTCTGAATCAGACGGTGATTTAGATTATACAAATACACCACCAGAAATAGCAAATCAAGCTGAAGAAACCTCTTTAGATTTATTACCGGTAAAATCTAAAAAGATATATGAATATATATAGGAGCCCAAAATCATAGTTTTAGAATAATTTACCCTGAACCGATTTTTATTTTTTTCAAAAATGTATCCTTTATCATAAACTACAAAATTTCAGGTAATTAATTACAATGTTAGTTGAGTTTTACCCTAATTTATATTTAGTATAACCAATGAATCAAAATAGATCGGCCACTATTAAATCTTCACAAAAGTGGCAGTGGTTAATCCATACGATGACAAAACATTGTTGAAATTAATAAAAAATTTGACATTTATTGTACGTGAGAAGTTTTGACACCAAAATGGCTCGTGGTAAACCTTTAAGCGAAATTTAAAAAAATCCATTATTAATGCTCACAAGAAAGGCATTTCAGCAGGAAAAATTTCGATTTTTTTCTTTCAATTTTCCGATCGACAATACAAGATATAAATAATTTATTTAAAAAAAAGGAAATATTTTGGTAAAAACAAGACCAGTCGTCCAGAATTGACTTCTATTGCTGATATTCGAGCTTTATGGAAAATTGTGAAACAAAATCGTAGATCAAATGCACGAGATATTACCGTACAATGGCGGGATATGATTAAAAAATATATTTCGGTATCTACTACTATATGAAAAATGAAAAAAAATGTTTACAATTTTTATAAGGTAATTTTTTAGGTTTTTTAACTTCCCGCTAAAAAAATTAAAAAAAATTTTAAAATCGGGAAGTTATTGGTTTTACCCCGTTTTTCGAAAATCGAGTTTTCATTGGATCTCAACGTTTTGAGGTATTTGGAACCTCACCTGACTATTTTTACGAGGGTGTCTGTATGTCTGTATGTACGTGTGGATGTGTGTGTAGATGTATGTAAACCTCTTATAACTTTTGAACGGCTTGACCGATCGGAATGAAATAAAAAGCGTTCCCAAGAGTTCCATCTAACTTAGATTACCTGTAAGTTTGAACCGATTCGAACCAGTAGATTTCGAGAAATTTCAAGATAACCGAAAAAAACAATTGCTAAAAATGATGTTTTTTGGGCATATCTTTTTGGCCATTACATCGATCAATTTTATAACCTAATCAGCTCTCAAGCTTAAAAAATCACGTCGATTGCCGTTTTGCAAATTAAAATCGGTTAATTTGTTCGTGAAATATCGTTGTCGAAAAATTTCAAATAACTTAGAGATTTTTTGACTAACCGATTTTGCACTCTCGGTAACGTTTTTAGGTCTCAAAAAACTGCGTCGACTGCCATCTTGAACATCAAAATCGAATAAGGCGTTAAAAAGTTATGGCTTTTTAAACATTTCAAAAAAAGTCAAAAACGTCAAAATACGTCACGTTAAAACGGTTAAAACTAGCGGGAAGTTGCAAGGATGGCCTTTAAGGTCAACCTCTTTTCGAATTTTTTTTTTAATATATTCATTAGTATTTGATTTCATTTACTAGGTTAAACAAAATCCCTTGCTTACCAAACTATAAAAACGGAATCGATTAAAATGGGCAAAGAAGCATAAAAATTGGACACAAGAACAGTGACACAGTGTTGTTTGGAGTGATGAATCCAAATTTGCCGTTTGTGTTGGGGATTGTTTGGTAAAAAAAGTTAAATTAACCGCAAGCGTCATGGTTTAGAGTTGCATGTCTGAAAGAGGAATAGGAAAGCTATATTTCATAAATGGCAAAATAAACGCTAATAAATATATCGACATTCTTGAAGCTGCTTTTCTACCATCGATTCCTTTATGTCAGTCATTAGATAGCAGCTACGTTTTCCAGCAGGAAGGTGCACCAAACCATACCGCTAAAACTGTTAAAACCTGGTTTGAAAATTATAATATTCCTACCCTAAAGTGGACAGCTAGTAGTCCGGATCTGTCTCCAACTGAGTCCCTGAGCCATAGAATGAAAAAAGAACTTCGCAAGAATCCTGCACGCACAGTAAATGAATTAAAATATAGAACAAGTGTGCATAGGATAATACTACATCTGATGAATGTGCAAATTTGGTTAATTCACGGCCTAATAGAATTAAAGCCGTAATCGCCAATAAAGAGGGCAACGCAATTTTATAAACAGACCGAACTATTTTGATTTTGTCCTCATATGAAGTGTTATAATGTTGAATACCTAATTTGCATCAAACCTATGTTCTGTTGTTTGTGAATTTAAGCTTAATTTGTAAAATTATAACTTGTTCACAAATAAAATATTTAATAACGTTTTACTAATGACAAAAATATGATTGAGAAGAGCAGTCTCTGATCTTTCCTTGTTTTACCGATACATAAACGGATTTTGCTCAGAAGAACTCCGCTCTATAATGCCCCCACTTGTCAGACCAGCCAGAGCAACGCGACGTGCCAACTTCATGCATCCTTATACTGTTCAGTGCCAGACATCGAGAACGGATCGATTTGATCGTTCCTTCATCCCTAGGGTCTCCAGATTGTGGAACTCCTTACCTTCCCACATCTTCCTCACTCGTCCTAACTTGCAGTCCTTTAAATTCCAAATTAATAAATTGTCTGTTCTGTCCCAATAGATGTTCTCGGTACATTTGTATTTAGGTCTATACCTACGAGGACATCATAAAAAAAAATAAAAAAAAAATAAAGAAATTAAAATACATAAAAAGGAATTTGTAGGAGTAGTGGTAAATATTTTAAAAACAATTATACCTGTTCCCGATTGCCAACGATTTTCTTTCTGGATTAAATTAATCAGAAACACGGTGTGGTTCATCAGATTTTTAAATTTTAGTCGTCACAAAATTCCCATCCCAGCACTCACTGTTAAAGAGCTAATAAATGCTGAAATGGAATGGTATAAAAAAAATCAATTTCTAGAATTCTCTGAAGAAGTACTGACTCTAAGAAATAATGAATCTATTCTCAAATCTAGTAAATTACATAAATAAATAAACTACCTTTTTTAGATGATCTAGGAAGCCTTAGAGATAAAAGTAAAATCGAAACTAATATCCCTTGGTTTGAAAACAGTCCAATATTCTCACCTTATAATCACAAAGTTTCTGAACTTTTAGTATTATTTTATCACATAAAATATAATCATTAGAAGGCTACATCATTGAAAAACAAAATAAATCAAAAGTTTTCAATTCTTATATTAAATAATTTAGTTGAAAAAGTTTTTCGACAATGTACAATTGGCCAAATTTTAAACAATAAACCTAAAATTCCAATTATGAGAAACTTACTGACTGCACGTACAACACCATATATGCAAGTCACATGGGAGGAGTATGGAACGTCTGATACGTTCTGTTAAAGCTTCGCTAAATACCACATTAAAAAATGAAGTTGTTTTTGACGAGGTCCTCCATACGATTTTTCTTGAAGTAGAATACATCGTAAATTCAAGACCTTTAACAGAACTTTCGTTAGATGCTCAAGACAAAGCACTTACTTCTAACCATTTTCTGATGGGACCTTACTCACCTTACTATACTTCGTCCAAAATCAATGTCCTTGGATGTCTTTCTGATAGTCCTAATCATCTAAAGACGCAGTGGAAATTTAAGTAATAAGTTCTGGAGTCGATGAATTAAAGAGTATCTGTCCAGTCTGCATACGAGATCAAAATGAAATGATGAACAGAAAGCCGTTAAGATCAATGATATGGTAATTATCGTTGGCGATCAAAACCCCAGAAATGTTTGGCCAAATGGTGTTGTAGTCGCTTTATATCCGGGCAAAGATGGACGGATTCATAAAGCCGATGTCAAGACCAAACAAGGTGTCTATAGAAGACCCGTGTCGAAGTTATGTGTCCTCTATTTTAATGAAAATGACACCACTTAGGGCTTTATTTTGAGACAGGATATTATTATTATTAAGTACATAGTTTATAAATATTTTTGATAGTCTTTGCTATATATTGTTTATATATTTTTTGGTAGTAGTATTTGGTTTTTTTGGCAATAAAAAAAGGAAAAAGTAAATCTTCGGCATTTATTGATTTATTAAGATATTTTCATGCTAAAGCAAGCAACAGTTTAGTATAGAGTCTCCTACAGACAGTAGAGATTCTTGAGACGGCAGTCAGTCTTACAGGTTTTTGGAATTTCGGGAGCTTGACGTTTTCATGAATAGGGAAGATGCAAATATGATATTTATGAAAATTTTATGATTAAAAGTTTAAAAAAATATAAAAGAAGGACTACTTTAACGTTTTTATTTAATATCATGTTGATTTTTAACAATAATTACCAATTAAAATTACGTAAAACAAAACGCATTTCAAAACACCAATCAGCGTTTAGTGACGTCACTCCTGCTATGTCAATTTTTTAGTGGTTACCTTTGGGTGTAAAATTGCAGTCAATATTATTTACGTTTTTAATAAAAATGAAAGTTGGGTTTATCAAAACAGACTCCAGGAATTTACCAAGAGTTACTGTCGGCATGGTAGTAACTTTTTTTGTCGAAAGTCCAGAGTTTTTAAGTGTAGAAATGAAAGGGACTAAATTACTACGGTATGACGTATAATTACAGAAAACTGTATCATTGTCATATTTAATAAAGCGTGTTTGTCAATAGATGGCAAAGAATAATATAATTTCATTCTGAACGCTTTACAAGTTTTTGAAAAAACATTTTCAAAAACAATGAATATGTTATCCGTCAGCGAGCTGTAAAGCATAATCACTGACTAGAGATTGAACTAAAATCGTAATCCTTATATATCTTTCAATAAAGAAAGTTTAAAGGACACGATAGTAGTGACATCCTTACCTCTAACTGCAAACTAAAATTCGACTTGACACAAGACTTTGGTCTTGATACTATAACGTATAATTACAGAAAACTGTATCATTGTCATATTTAATAAAGCGCTTTATTAAATATGACAATGATACAGTTTTCTGTAATTATACGGTATAGTATCAAGACCAAAGCATTGTATAAGGACTAACTAGTAGGATAACCTTATGGAGCTTTCATTGGATTGAAATGGATGCCACATGTAGATGGCGACACCGTAAATGGATGCAGAATTTCTTTAGGTCAATGAATGTAGATGGAGGCACCGTAGATGGATGCAGACTTTGTTTACATCGATAGAGTCGAAAATTGCTCATCATAAACCAGTTGACCTTGTACTTTAATATTTCCAGTGTCCCTGTCTCATCACATCAATCCAACCCCAGCGAATTTTATTTTTTATTATTACTTGGCTGTTTATTGTTTTTAGAGCAGTAATACTCGACAGCTACAATGTTTTTTATAAGTATTTTTTCTCGCTGAATCCGAATCTGAAACTTGTTTTTCCGAAAAATGATTTGGTAAATTGTTATTAATAATTTAATTGTTTAAACGATTATAACTAGAAAACTAAGTGAGATACGACATTTTTTTGCATACTTATAAAAAACAAAAAAAATAGCTTTTAAAAATTAAAATCCGTTTGTTAGAATTCGAGAAAATGCATAGGTAGGTAGGTATGTAGTAAAAAAATATTGCAAAATATCACTTCTAATGTTTTTGATCGCAGATTGTTGATCATAAATCGGGTTCTAATTAAGCTATCATATTTTAAGTCCTCTTATTTTGAAGGTAACATTATAAGCTTGAAATTGAAATAATATAAATATTTCTAACATTGTTTTTAACAAAATTATATCGGCTTAAACGCCAAACATTTACATAAAAATTGTAAAATAATTTGTTTATGGCAACTTTTCATTAGGTCGGGATTAAAAAGTCTTTAATTTTGTTTTTCTATTGTATTCTTCGATTGAGGACGAAGCTTTTGTTAAATATATCTGTTATTTGTTTGCTGAGATATAGCAGTTTTAAATCACATACCTAGATGTTTATTCGCGCAAGCAAAGCACGACAAGAGCGCATATTTTATAAAAAATGAAAATTTATCATTTTTTGCTCCTATTTTCATGTATAATTTGGAAACTATTGCTCCTAGAGAAAAAATTATAAGAAGTTAAAAGTTTCGTTATTCAATTTTACACAAATTGGAAAGTTAATGTTAATTTTTCGTGTTAGAAAAATAGCAAAATTAAGTTTATTCTTTAATTGTTTTCAACTTGACTTACAACCTTACAACTTTTTTATATGAATAAATAAATAAATTCATTAAGATCGGTCGGATAGTTTTTGCATAATAATTTTGCAATCCAGCCTACTGCAAAAAATCGCAAATTTTTAAATTGATACTATGCCCTAAACAAGGTTCTTAGATAGTCGCCAATTATTTAAATATAAAGGAAGGATCAAACTTTTAAACGCTTTTCGTAAAATTAAAATCGTTATACTAGGAGAGCCTAGATTGTTTTAAAAATATTTAACATTTTTTAGGCTTATAAACAATTTGAATAAGTTTACGAGATTTAAACATTGTCATTTTAAAATTTATACACTTAAAGAACATTAAAAGATACATTCGGCTTCCGGGTTGCCGAGATATCGAAGGTCAAACTTGGCATAAATTTATGATAAAGGGCTTGTTTTTAAACAAATACGCTAGTCATGTCAATCACTTTTTATATAAACAGTTTCACCCAGAGTTTCACCTAATGCACTGCTTGGCAACATTTATAAACAAAGACAAAAAAATCCGGTTCCGCATAAAATGTTGCTGGGGGGTGGATGGGAGGTGGTGGGGAAAATTCACTCGAAATGTGATTCTGTATGTTCAAAATTATATCCTGTTAACCAATTTTGCTCTATTTTTTTAATCGATGTCTTGGACTACATATCTTTAAACATCATTTTTATTTGCTAATTGAGAAATTTGCAATAAACACTTGTATATTAAACAAGTAATTTATGTATATTTGTAGCTTGCAATCTATATACTGCAGTAAATTGTAACAAATATGCATTTTTAAACTGTTAATAAATAAATATTTCAAATTTTTAAAAGAAATGCGAACAAATAATGTTTTAATTAAAACAAACTTTATTTTGACTCAATCTCAATTATTTTTTTAAATTCTTTTTTTTCTTCGTCAAAATTTTCTTCTGTAGCTTCATCTAGTGTCTCTTAAATCTAAGCCATCTAACGAATCAATCGACTTCATGTACCGTAGGTAAATGGATGCAGACTTTGTTTATGTCGATTGAAACCAGTTGACCTTGAACGAGAAATATTTCCGGTGTATTATCACATCACATCACCCCGACTCCCAACCCCAGCGAAATTTCTTGTTATAGTTGTCTGTTTATTGTTTTTCGAGCTGTTGGCAGTAAATGGAAAATTTCTGAGTTTTTAATTTACGGTTTTATATTTTTTTTTGTTTAGTGTTTAACCGTTATAAGGTGTTATTTAACTACTGTACAACAAATTTTATTTAAATATAAATAATGATTTTGTTCCGTTTTTAAATAAAATACGAATCTAGTGTTCTTATACAAAAAAATTTAATACAATCTGATTAATAGTTTATGTTACCATTTTTTTTAAATTAAAACCTTTGAAAATGTATTGAGTTTATTAAACAAAATTTTAGTTTTATTTAAATTCATCTTTTTGGATTTCTCAAATGCTTTTTAACTAAGCATTGCTTATTTCAATGTAAAAAAATAAAAACATTTTTTGTGGTCCGATCATTTAATTTTTATTATTAAAAGTATTCAATTAAAAAATCATCTAAAAAAATATATAAAACGCCAGGCTGGAATTCGATCCACACACCCGTACGGAACACACAAATAGTTCGGGAGCTCAGAGCGTTTTCGTAGCTGTTAAAGAGACAAGGCTACCCAAAGTTTTTTCACATCCTGATTACAAATATCAAGAGTAGATTCCCGAGAAATGGTTAGGAAATGTGTTATTAACAAATAATTTGTTAATAATAAAAAATTGTTTTTTCGCAAAACAAAAAATATTAGCGTAATTCTTGACTGATTTTAATCAAAAAAGTGGTACTATGTATTTTTTCATCAAACGCACCGTTATCAAATTACAAATTGTTAAACATTTGAAAAAAAGCATTTTTGACATTTTTCAAATTTGCATACTTTTTTATATAATTAATATTTTTCAACTCTGCGATGACTATTAGACACTTACGATAATAAAGTGTGAGATGAAACCGGTTGCAATACGATAATACAATATTTTTTTTTATTATTTAACGCTATAAACAATATGCATTTAATCTCCTGTAACTTACGACGTATGAAGGGGTATGCATATTGTTTAAAGCGTTAAAAAGTGAAAAACCGATTTCATCTCATACTTTATGATCTTAAGTGTCTAATAGTCATCGCAGAGTTGAAAAATATCAATTATACAAAAAGTTATGCAAGTTTGAAAAATGTCACAAATGCTACTTTTCAAATGATTAAGGATTTTTAATTTGAAAAGTACATAAGCTTTTTTGCTTAAAATCTTTCAAAGATTACGGTAATATTTCTTGTTTTGCGAATTTTTTTTATAAAATCTCGCAACAACAATTTTTGGAACGAAGTTCCCTTTCGCGCGTTACGAACAGTTACGACTGACGCTAGGAGCTAGCCCAAAAAAATTCATACCAAAAGTTGTCACGACACTATGCACCGACACAATGCACCGACAGATGCATGTTTCTCTCTCTCACAGACCAAAAAATAAATAACTCTCTCTCCTTCTCTCTCATAGATAGATATATTACAATTAAAAAGACACTATTTTAAATTAAAAGAAAATTGTACATTAAAAAGAAAATACTGTAGAAAAAAACATAATTACCTATAATAGTATTATATTTTATTTCATCCTGTTTTTATAAATTAATAAATTCATAAACATTTTAAAAATAGTTCGTAACTTGACTACGTCAAATTACCTTAACTGTCAGTCACTGTCAAATATTTTAATTTTAAATTTTTTGTATTGAATTGTTAATTCCTGTTTTAAATTATAAAAAGTAATTTTAAAAAGATGTGTTATTTAAAGCTCTGGTATTGTATAAATGGACACTTTTGTTAAAAGAAACGAACTGTTAGGTAAGTAGAGATTTTATACAGACAATAATAAATGCTTGTGTATTTATAAACACTCTGTTATGTTTACAAATTACTAATTCCTTCACTAATTAATCGAAAGGAACTTCGTTCCATCCGGGTGTCCCTTGACACCTCACACTTTTTTTTATATTTTCACCGTGTTCTTTGTCTCTCTGCGGAATTTTGTAATCGAATTTAAACCTATTACCCGACTACCTAGAGCTCTGAAATTTTCAGGATAGCTAAGATCTGGATGACAATGCATGTTTCAAGTGTGTTTAGCATTGACACCGTTATAAGGTGTTATTTAACTACTGTACAACAAATTTTATTTAAATATAAATAATGATTTTGTTCCGTTTTTAAATAAAATACGAATCTAGTGTTCTTATACAAATAAATTTAATACAATCTGATTAATAGTTTATGTTACCATTTTTTTTAAATTAAAACCTTTGAAAATGTATTGAGTTTATTAAACAAAATTTTAGTTTTATTTAAATTCATCTTTTTGGATTTCTCAAATGCTTTTTAACTAAGCATTGCTTATTTCAATGTAAAAAAATAAAAACATTTTTTGTGGTCCGATCATTTAATTTTTATTATTAAAAGTATTCAATTAAAAAATCATCTAAAAAAATATATAAAACGCCAGGCTGGAATTCGATCCACACACCCGTACGGAACACACAAATAGTTCGGGAGCTCAGAGCGTTTTCGTAGCTGTTAAAGAGACAAGGCTACCCAAAGTTTTTTCACATCCTGATTACAAATATCAAGAGTAGATTCCCGAGAAATGGTTAGGAAATTTGTTATTAACAAATAATTTGTTAATAATAAAAAATTGTTTTTTCGCAAAACAAAAAATATTAGCGTAATTCTTGACTGATTTTAATCAAAAAAGTGGTACTATGTATTTTTTCATCAAACGCACCGTTATCAAATTACAAATTGTTAAACATTTGAAAAAAAGCATTTTTGACATTTTTCAAATTTGCATACTTTTTTATATAATTAATATTTTTCAACTCTGCGATGACTATTAGACACTTACGATAATAAAGTGTGAGATGAAACCGGTTGCAATACGATAATACAATATTTTTTTTTATTATTTAACGCTATAAACAATATGCATTTAATCTCCTGTAACTTACGACGTATGAAGGGGTATGCATATTGTTTAAAGCGTTAAAAAGTGAAAAACCGATTTCATCTCATACTTTATGATCTTAAGTGTCTAATAGTCATCGCAGAGTTAAAAAATATCAATTATACAAAAAGTTATGCAAGTTTGAAAAATGTCACAAATGCTACTTTTCAAATGATTAAGGATTTTTAATTTGAAAAGTACATAAGCTTTTTTGCTTAAAATCTTTCAAAGATTACGGTAATATTTCTTGTTTTGCGAATTTTTTTTATAAAATCTCGCAACAACAATTTTTGGAACGAAGTTCCCTTTCGCGCGTTACGAACAGTTACGACTGACGCTAGGAGCTAGCCCAAAAAAATTCATACCAAAAGTTGTCACGACACTATGCACCGACACAATGCACCGACAGATGCATGTTTCTCTCTCTCACAGACCAAAAAATAAATAACTCTCTCTCCTTCTCTCTCATAGATAGATATATTACAATTAAAAAGACACTATTTTAAATTAAAAGAAAATTGTACATTAAAAAGAAAATACTGTAGAAAAAAACATAATTACCTATAATAGTATTATATTTTATTTCATCCTGTTTTTATAAATTAATAAATTCATAAACATTTTAAAAATAGTTCGTAACTTGACTACGTCAAATTACCTTAACTGTCAGTCACTGTCAAATATTTTAATTTTAAATTTTTTGTATTGAATTGTTAATTCCTGTTTTAAATTATAAAAAGTAATTTTAAAAAGATGTGTTATTTAAAGCTCTGGTATTGTATAAATGGACACTTTTGTTAAAAGAAACGAACTGTTAGGTAAGTAGAGATTTTATACAGACAATAATAAATGCTTGTGTATTTATAAACACTCTGTTATGTTTACAAATTACTAATTCCTTCACTAATTAATCGAAAGGAACTTCGTTCCATCCGGGTGTCCCTTGACACCTCACACTTTTTTTTATATTTTCACCGTGTTCTTTGTCTCTCTGCGGAATTTTGTAATCGAATTTAAACCTATTACCCGACTACCTAGAGCTCTGAAATTTTCAGGATAGCTAAGATCTGGATGACAATGCATGTTTCAAGTGTGTTTAGCATTGACACCGTTATAAGGTGTTATTTAACTACTGTACAACAAATTTTATTTAAATATAAATAATGATTTTGTTCCGTTTTTAAATAAAATACGAATCTAGTGTTCTTATACAAATAAATTTAATACAATCTGATTAATAGTTTATGTTACCATTTTTTTTAAATTAAAACCTTTGAAAATGTATTGAGTTTATTAAACAAAATTTTAGTTTTATTTAAATTCATCTTTTTGGATTTCTCAAATGCTTTTTAACTAAGCATTGCTTATTTCAATGTAAAAAAATAAAAACATTTTTTGTGGTCCGATCATTTAATTTTTATTATTAAAAGTATTCAATTAAAAAATCATCTAAAAAAATATATAAAACGCCAGGCTGGAATTCGATCCACACACCCGTACGGAACACACAAATAGTTCGGGAGCTCAGAGCGTTTTCGTAGCTGTTAAAGAGACAAGGCTACCCAAAGTTTTTTCACATCCTGATTACAAATATCAAGAGTAGATTCCCGAGAAATGGTTAGGAAATTTGTTATTAACAAATAATTTGTTAATAATAAAAAATTGTTTTTTCGCAAAACAAAAAATATTAGCGTAATTCTTGACTGATTTTAATCAAAAAAGTGGTACTATGTATTTTTTCATCAAACGCACCGTTATCAAATTACAAATTGTTAAACATTTGAAAAAAAGCATTTTTGACATTTTTCAAATTTGCATACTTTTTTATATAATTAATATTTTTCAACTCTGCGATGACTATTAGACACTTACGATAATAAAGTGTGAGATGAAACCGGTTGCAATACGATAATACAATATTTTTTTTTATTATTTAACGCTATAAACAATATGCATTTAATCTCCTGTAACTTACGACGTATGAAGGGGTATGCATATTGTTTAAAGCGTTAAAAAGTGAAAAACCGATTTCATCTCATACTTTATGATCTTAAGTGTCTAATAGTCATCGCAGAGTTAAAAAATATCAATTATACAAAAAGTTATGCAAGTTTGAAAAATGTCACAAATGCTACTTTTCAAATGATTAAGGATTTTTAATTTGAAAAGTACATAAGCTTTTTTGCTTAAAATCTTTCAAAGATTACGGTAATATTTCTTGTTTTGCGAATTTTTTTTATAAAATCTCGCAACAACAATTTTTGGAACGAAGTTCCCTTTCGCGCGTTACGAACAGTTACGACTGACGCTAGGAGCTAGCCCAAAAAAATTCATACCAAAAGTTGTCACGACACTATGCACCGACACAATGC